>OZ014530.1:38658058-39371954 GCA_963966105.1 Volucella zonaria | reverse complement strand
GGCTGTAACTCCTAAACTAAGAGCCTGTGGGGGTCGAAATATGCACAAATTCCGGGAATTTTTTGATCAGGTGGTATGTAGACAAATCGAAGTCTCAACACTAAAATGGCTGTAACTCCTAAACTAAGAGCCTGTGGGGGTCGAAATATGCACAAATTCCGGGAATTTTTTGATCAGGTGGTATGTAGGCAAATCGAAGTCTCAACACTAAAATGGCTGTAACTCCTAAACTAAGAGCCTGTGGGGGTCGAAATGTGCACAAATTCCGGGAATTTTTTGATCAGGTGGTATGTAGACAAATCGAAGTCTCAACACTAAAATGGCTGTAACTCCTAAACTAAGAGCCTGTGGGGGTCGAAATATGCACAAATTCCGGGAATTTTTTGATCAGGTGGTATGTAGACAAATCGAAGTCTCAACACTAAAATGGCTGTAACTCCTAAACTAAGAGCCTGTGGGGGTCGAAATATGCACAAATTCCGGGAATTTTTTGATCAGGTGGTATGTAGGCAAATCGAAGTCTCAACACTAAAATGGCTGTAACTCCTAAACTAAGAGCCTGTGGGGGTCGAAATATGCACAAATTCCGGGAATTTTTTGATCAGGTGGTATGTAGGCAAATCGAAGTCTCAACATTAAAATGGCTGTAACTCCTAAACTAAGAGCCTGTGGGGGTCGAAATATGCACAAATTCCGGGAATTTTTTGATCAGGTGGTATGTAGGCAAATCGAAGTCTCAACACTAAAATGGCTGTAACTCCTAAACTAAGAGCCTGTGGGGGTCGAAATATGCACAAATTCCGGGAATTTTTTGATCAGGTGGTATGTAGACAAATCGAAGTCTCAACACTAAAATGGCTGTAACTCCTAAACTAAGAGCCTGTGGGGGTCGAAATATGCACAAATTCCGGGAATTTTTTGATCAGGTGGTATGTAGGCAAATCGAAGTCTCAACACTAAAATGGCTGTAACTCCTAAACTAAGAGCCTGTGGGGGTCGAAATATGCACAAATTCCGGGAATTTTTTGATCAGGTGGTATGTAGACAAATCGAAGTCTTAACATTAAAATGGCTGTAACTCCTAAACTAAGAGCCTGTGGGGGTCGAAATGTGCACAAATTCCGGGAATTTTTTGATCAGGTGGTATGTAGGCAAATCGAAGTCTCAACACTAAAATGGCTGTAACTCCTAAACTAAGAGCCTGTGGGGGTCGAAATATGCACAAATTCCGGGAATTTTTTGATCAGGTGGTATGTAGACAAATCGAAGTCTCAACATTAAAATGGCTGTAACTCCTAAACTAAGAGCCTGTGGGGGTCGAAATGTGCACAAATTCCGGGAATTTTTTGATCAGGTGGTATGTAGGCAAATCGAAGTCTCAACACTAAAATGGCTGTAACTCCTAAACTAAGAGCCTGTGGGGGTCGAAATATGCACAAATTCCGGGAATTTTTTGATCAGGTGGTATGTAGGCAAATCGAAGTCTCAACACTAAAATGGCTGTAACTCCTAAACTAAGAGCCTGTGGGGGTCGAAATATGCACAAATTCCGGGAATTTTTTGATCAGGTGGTATGTAGACAAATCGAAGTCTTAACATTAAAATGGCTGTAACTCCTAAACTAAGAGCCTGTGGGGGTCGAAATGTGCACAAATTCCGGGAATATTTTGATCAGGTGGTATGTAGGCAAATCGAAGTCTCAACACTAAAATGGCTGTAACTCCTAAACTAAGAGCCTGTGGGGGTCGAAATGTGCACAAATTCCGGGAATTTTTTGATCAGGTGGTATGTAGACAAATCGAAGTCTCAACACTAAAATGGCTGTAACTCCTAAACTAAGAGCCTGTGGGGGTCGAAATATGCACAAATTCCGGGAATTTTTTGATCAGGTGGTATGTAGGCAAATCGAAGTCTCAACACTAAAATGGCTGCAACTCCTAAACTAAGAGCCTGTGGGGGTCGAAATATGCACAAATTCCGGGAATTTTTTGATCAGGTGGTATGTAGGCAAATCGAAGTCTCAACACTAAAATGGCTGTAACTCCTAAACTAAGAGCCTGTGGGGGTCGAAATGTGCACAAATTCCGGGAATTTTTTGATCAGGTGGTATGTAGGCAAATCGAAGACTCAACACTAAAATGGCTGTAACTCCTAAACTAAGAGCCTGTGGGGGTCGAAATATGCACAAATTCCGGGAATTTTTTGATCAGGTGGTATGTAGGCAAATCGAAGTCTTAACATTAAAATGGCTGTAACTCCTAAACTAAGAGCCTGTGGGGGTCGAAATATGCACAAATTCCGGGAATTTTTTGATCAGGTGGTATGCAGACAAATCGAAGTCTTAACATTAAAATGGCTGTAACTCCTAAACTAAGAGCCTGTGGGGGTCGAAATGTGCACAAATTCCGGGAATATTTTGATCAGGTGGTATGTAGGCAAATCGAAGTCTCAACACTAAAATGGCTGTAACTCCTAAACTAAGAGCCTGTGGGGGTCGAAATATGCACAAATTCCGGGAATTTTTTGATCAGGTGGTATGTAGACAAATCGAAGTCTTAACATTAAAATGGCTGTAACTCCTAAACTAAGAGCCTGTGGGGGTCGAAATATGCACAAATTCCGGGAATATTTTGATCAGGTGGTATGTAGGCAAATCGAAGTGTCAACACTAAAATGGCTGTAACTCCTAAACTAAGAGCCTGTGGGGGTCGAAATATGCACAAATTCCGGGAATTTTTTGATCAGGTGGTATGTAGACAAATCGAAGTCTTATCATTAAAATGGCTGTAACTCCTAAACTAAGAGCCTGTGGGGGTCGAAATGTGCACAAATTCCGGGAATTTTTTGATCAGGTGGTATGTAGACAAATCGAAGTCTTAACATTAAAATGGCTGTAACTCCTAAACTAAGAGCCTGTGGGGGTCAAAATATGCACAAATTCCGGGAATTTTTTGATCAGGTGGTATGTAGGCAAATCGAAGTCTCAACACTAAAATGGCTGTAACTCCTAAACTAAGAGCCTGTGGGGGTCGAAATATGCACAAATTCCGGGAATTTTTTGATCAGGTGGTATGTAGGCAAATCGAAGTCTCAACACTAAAATGGCTGTAACTCCTAAACTAAGAGCCTGTGGGGGTCGAAATGTGCACAAATTCCGGGAATTTTTTAATCAGGTGGTATGTAGACAAATCGAAGTCTTAACATTAAAATGGCTGTAACTCCTAAACTAAGAGCTTGTGGGGGTCGAAATATGCACAAATTCCGGGAATTTTTTGATCAGGTGGTATGTAGGCAAATCGAAGTCTCAACACTAAAATGGCTGTAACTCCTAAACTAAGAGCCTGTGGGGGTCGAAATATGCACAAATTCCGGGAATTTTTTGATCAGGTGGTATGTAGGCAAATCGAAGTCTCAACACTAAAATGGCTGTAACTCCTAAACTAAGAGCCTGTGGGGGTCGAAATGTGCACAAATTCCGGGAATATTTTGATCAGGTGGTATGTAGGCAAATCGAAGTCTCAACACTAAAATGGCTGTAACTCCTAAACTAAGAGCCTGTGGGGGTCGAAATGTGCACAAATTCCGGGAATTTTTTGATCAGGTGGTATGTAGACAAATCGAAGTCTCAACATTAAAATGGCTGTAACTCCTAAACTAAGAGCCTGTGGGGGTCGAAATATGCACAAATTCCGGGAATTTTTTGATCAGGTGGTATGTAGGCAAATCGAAGTCTCAACACTAAAATGGCTGTAACTCCTAAACTAAGAGCCTGTGGGGGTCGAAATATGCACAAATTCCGGGAATTTTTTGATCAGGTGGTATGTAGGCAAATCGAAGTCTCAACACTAAAATGGCTGTAACTCCTAAACTAAGAGCCTGTGGGGGTCGAAATATGCACAAATTCCGGAATTTTTTGATCAGGTGGTATGTAGACAAATCGAAGTCTTAACATTAAAATGGCTGTAACTCCTACACTAAGAGCCTGTGGGGGTCAAAATATGCACAAATTCCGGGAATTTTTTGATCAGGTGGTATGTAGGCAAATCGAAGTCTCAACACTAAAATGGCTGTAACTCCTAAACTAAGAGCCTGTGGGGGTCGAAATATGCACAAATTCCGGGAATTTTTTGATCAGGTGGTATGTAGACAAATCGAAGTCTTAACATTAAAATGGCTGTAACTCCTAAACTAAGAGCCTGTGGGGGTCGAAATGTGCACAAATTCCGGGAATATTTTGATCAGGTGGTATGTAGGCAAATCGAAGTCTCAACACTAAAATGGCTGTAACTCCTAAACTAAGAGCCTGTGGGGGTCGAAATGTGGACAAATTCCGGGAATTTTTTGATCAGGTGGTATGTAGACAAATCGAAGTCTCAACACTAAAATGGCTGTAACTCCTAAACTAAGAGCCTGTGGGGGTCGAAATATGCACAAATTCCGGGAATTTTTTGATCAGGTGGTATGTAGGCAAATCGAAGTCTCAACACTAAAATGGCTGTAAACTCCTAAACTAAGAGCCTGTGGGGGTCGAAATGTGCACAAATTCCGGGAATTTTTTAATCAGGTGGTATGTAGACAAATCGAAGTCTTAACATTAAAATGGCTGTAACTCCTAAACTAAGAGCCTGTGGGGGTCGGAATGTGCACAAATTCCGGGAATATTTTGATCAGGTGGTATGTAGGCAAATCGAAGTCTCAACACTAAAATGGCTGTAACTCCTAAACTAAGAGCCTGTGGGGGTCGAAATGTGCACAAATTCCGGGAATTTTTTGATCAGGTGGAATGTAGACAAATCGAAGTCTTAACATTAAAATGGCTGTAACTCCTAAACTAAGAGCCTGTGGGGGTCGAAATATGCACAAATTCCGGGAATTTTTTGATCAGGTGGTATGTAGGCAAATCGAAGTCTCAACACTAAAATGGCTGTAACTCCTAAACTAAGAGCCTGTGGGGGGTCGAAATGTGCACAAATTCCGGGAATTTTTTGATCAGGTGGTATGTAGACAAATCGAAGTCTTAACATTAAAATGGCTGTAACTCCTAAAGTAAGAGCCTGTGGGGGTCGAAATATGCACAAATTCCGGGAATTTTTTGATCAGGTGGTATGTAGGCAATTCGAAGTCTCAACACTAAAATGGCTGTAACTCCTAAACTAAGAGCCTGTGGGGGTCGAAATATGCACAAATTCCGGGAATTTTTTGATCAGGTGGTATGTAGGCAAATCGAAGTCTCAACACTAAAATGGCTGTAACTCCTAAACTAAGAGCCTGTGGGGGTCGAAATATGCACAAATTCCGGGAATTTTTTGATCAGGTGGTATGTAGACAAATCGAAGTCTCAACATTAAAATGACTGTAACTCCTAAACTAAGAGCCTGTGGTGGTCGAAATATGCACAAATTCCGGGAATATTTTGATCAGGTGGATTGTAGGCAAATCGAAGTCTCAACACTAAAATGGCTGTAACTCCTAAACTAAGAGCCTGTGGGGGTCGAAATATGCACAAATTCCGGGAATTTTTTGATCAGGTGGTATGTAGGCAAATCGAAGTCTCAACACTAAGATGGCTGTAACTCCTAAACTAAGAGCCTGTGGGGGTCGAAATGTGCACAAATTCCGGGAATATTTTGATCAGGTGGTATGTAGACAAATCGAAGTCTCAACACTAAAATGGCTGTAACTCCTAAACTAAGAGCCTGTGGGGGTCGAAATATGCACAAATTCCGGGAATTTTTTGATCAGGTGGTATGAAGGCAAATCGAAGTCTCAACACTAAAATGGCTGTAACTCCTAAACTAAGAGCCTGTGGGGGTCGAAATATGCACAAATCCGGGAATTTTTTGATCAGGTGGTATGTATTCAAATCGAAGTCTCAACACTAAAATGGCTGTAACTCCTAAACTAAGAGCCTGTGGGGGTCGAAATATGCACAAATTCCGGGAATTTTTTGATCAGGTGGTATGTAGACAAATCGAAGTCTTAACATTAAAATGGCTGTAACTCTTAAACTAAGAGCCTGTGGGGGTCGAAATATGCACAAATTCCGGGAATTTTTTGATCAGGTGGTATGTAGGCAATTCGAAGTCTCAACACTAAAATGGCTGTAACTCCTAAACTAAGAGCCTGTGGGGGTCGAAATATGCACAAATACCGGGAATTTTTTGATCATGTCGTATGTAGGCAAATCGAAGTCTCAACACTAAAATGGCTGTAACTCCTAAACTAAGAGCCTGTGGGGGTCGAAATATGCACAAATTCCGGGAATTTTTTGATCAGGTGGTATGTAGACAAAGCAAAGTCTCTACACTAAAATGGCTGTAACTCCTAAACTAAGAGCCTGTGGGGGTCGAAATATGCACAAATTCCGGGAATTTTTTGATCAGGTGGTATGTATACAAATCGACATCTCAACACTAAAATGGCTGTAACTCCTAAACCTAGGAAGTGGTATGTAGACAAATCGAAGTCCCAACATTAAAATGGCTATAACTCCTAAACTAAGAGCCTGTGGGGGTCGTAATATGCACAAATTCCGGGAATTTTTTGATCAGGTGGTATGTAGGCAAATCGAAGTCTCAACACTAAAATGGCTGTAACTCCTAAACTAAGAGCCTGTGGGGGTCGAAATGTGCACAAATTCCGGGAATTTTGATCAGGTGGTATGTAGACAAATCGAAGTCTTAACATTAAAATGCTGTAACTCCTAAACAAAGGCCTGTGGGGGTCGAAATGTGCACAAATTCCGGGAATTTTTTGATCAGGTGGTATGTAGACAAATCGAAGTCTTAACATTAAAATGGCTGTAACTCCTAAACTAAGAGCTTGTGGGGGTCGAAATATGCACAAATTCCGGGAATTTTTGATCAGGTGGTATGTAGGCAAATCGAAGTCTCAACACTAAAATGGCTGTAACTCCTAAACTAAGAGCCTGTGGGGGTCGAAATATGCACAAATTCCGGGAATTTTTTGATCAGGTGGTATGTAGGCAAATCGAAGTCTCAACACTAAAATGGCTGTAACTCCTAAACTAAGAGCCTGTGGGGGTCGAAATATGCACAAATTCCGGAATTTTTTGATCATGTGGTATGTAGGCAAATCGAAGTCTCAACACTAAAATGGCTGTAACTCCTAAACTAAGAGCCTGTGGGGGTAGAAATATGCACAAATTCCGGGAATTTTTTGATCAGGTGGTATGTAGACAAATCGAAGTCTCAACACTAAAATGGCTGTAACTCCTAAACTAAGAGCCTGTGGGGGTCGAAATATGCACAAATTCCGGGAATTTTTTGATCAGGTGGTATGTAGGCAAATCGAAGTCTCAACACTAAAATGGCTGTAACTCCTAAACTAAGAGCCTGTGGGGGTCGAAATGTGCACAAATTCCGGGAATTTTTTGATCAGGTGGTATGTAGACAAATCGAAGTCTCAACACTAAAATGGCTGTAACTCCTAAACTAAGAGCCTGTGGGGGTCGAAATATGCACAAATTCCGGGAATTTTTTGATCAAGTGGTATGTAGGCAAATCGAAGTCTCAACACTAAAATGGCTGTAACTCCTAAACTAAGAGCCTGTGGGGGTCGAAATATGCACAAATTCCGGGAATTTTTTGATCAGGTGGTATGTAGGCAAATCGAAGTCTCAACACTAAAATGGCTGTAACTCCTAAACTAGGAGCCTGTGGGGGTCGAAATATTCACAAATTCCGGGAATTTTTTGATCAGGTGGTATGTAGGCAAAGCGAAGTCTCAACACTAAAATGGCTGTAACTCCTAAACTAAGAGCCTGTGGGGGTCGAAATATGCACAAATTCCGGGAATTTTTTGATCAGGTGGTATGTAGACAAATCGAAGTCTCAACACTAAAATGGCTGTAACTCCTAAACTAAGAGCCTGTGGGGGTCGAAATATGCACAAATTCCGGGAATTTTTTGATCAGGTGGTATGTAGGCAAATCGAAATCTCAACACTAAAATGGCTGTAACTCCTAAACTAAGAGCCTGTGGGGGTCGAAATATGTACAAATTCCGGGAATTTTTTGATCAGGTGGTATGTAGGCAAATCGAAGTCTCAACACTAAAATGGCTGTAACTCTTAAACTAAGAGCCTGTGGGGGTCGAAATATGCACAAATTCCGGGAATTTTTTGATCAGGTGGTATGTAGGCAAATCGAAGTCTCAACACTAAAATGGCTGTAACTCCTAAACTAGGAGCCTGTGGGGGTCGAAATATTCACAAATTCCGGGAATTTTTTGATCAGGTGGTATGTAGGCAAAGCGAAGTCTCAACACTAAAATGGCTGTAACTCCTAAACTAAGAGCCTGTGGGGGTCGAAATATGCACAAATTCCGGGAATTTTTTGATCAGGTGGTATGAAGGCAAATCGAAGTCTCAACACTAAAATGGCTGTAACTCCTAAACTAAGAATCTGTGGGGGTCGAAATATGCACAAATTCCGGGAATTTTTTGATCAGGTGGTAGTAGGCAAATCGAAGTCTCAACACTAAAATGGCTGTAACTCCTAAACTAAGAGCCTGTTTGGGTCGAAATATGCACAAATTCCGTGAAATTTTTGATCAGGTGGTATGTAGGCAAATCGAAATCTCAACACTAAAAAGGCTGTAATTCCTAAACTAAGAGCCTGTGGGGGTCGAAATATGCACAATTTCCGGGAATTTTTTGATCAGGTGGTATGTAGGCAAAGCGAAGTCTCAACACTAAAATGGCTGTAACTCCTAAACTAAGAGCCTGTGGGGGTCGAAATATGCACAAATTCCGGGAATTTTTTGATCAGGTGGTATGTAGACAAATCGAAGTCTCAACACTAAAATGGCTGTAACTCCTAAACTAAGAGCCTGTGGGGGTAGAAATATGCACAAATTCCGGGAATTTTTTGATCAGGTGGTATGTAGGCAAATCGAAGTCTCAACACTAAAATGGCTGTAATTCCTAAACTAAGAGCCTGTGGGGGTCGAAATATGCACAATTTCCGGGAATTTTTTGATCAGGTGGTATGTAGGCAAAGCGAAGTCTCAACACTAAAATGGCTGTAACTCCTAAACTAAGAGCCTGTGGGGGTCGAAATATGCACAAATTCCGGGAATTTTTTGATCAGGTGGTATGTAGACAAATCGAAGTCTCAACACTAAAATGGCTGTAACTCCTAAACTAAGAGCCTGTGGGGGTCGAAATATGCACAAATTCCGGGAATTTTTTGATCAGGTGGTATGTAGGCAAATCGAAATCTCAACACTAAAATGGCTGTAACTCCTAAACTAAGAGCCTGTGGGGGTCGAAATATGTACAAATTCCGGGAATTTTTTGATCAGGTGGTATGTAGGCAATTCGAAGTCTCAACACTAAAATGGCTGTAACTCCTAAACTAGGAGCCTGTGGGGGTCGAAATATGCACAAATTCCGGGAATTTTTTGATCAGGTGGTATGTAGGCAAATCGAAGTCTCAACACTAAAATGGCTGTAACTCCTAAACTAAGAGCCTGTGGGGGTCGAAATATGCACAAATTCCGGGAATTTTTTGATCAGATGGTATGTAGGCAAATCGAAGTCTCTACACTAAAATGGCTGTAACTCCTAAACTAAGAGCCTGTGGGGGTCGAAATATGCACAAATTCCGGGAATTTTGTGATCAGGTGGTATGTAGGCAAATCGAAGTCTCAATACTAAAATGGCTGTAACTCCTAAACTAAAAGCCTGTGGGGGTCGAAATATGCACAAATTCCGGGAATTTTTTGATCAGGTGGTATGTAGACAAATCGAAGTCTCAACACTAAAATGGCTGTAACTCTTAAACTAAGAGCCTGTGGGGGTCGAAACATGCAGAAATTCCGGCAATTTTTTGATCAGGTGGTATGTATACAAATCGACATCTCAACACTAAAATGGCTGTAACTCCTAACCCTAGGAAGTGGTATGTAGACAAATCGAAGTCCCAACATTAAAATGGCTATAACTCCTAAACTAAGAGCCTGTGGGGGTCGAAATATGCACAAATTCCGGGAATTTTTTGATCAGGTGGTATGTAGACAAATCGAAATCTCAACACTAAAATGGCTGTAACTCCTAAACTAAGAGCCTGTGGGGGCGAAATATGCACAAATTCCGGGATTTTTTTGATCCGGTGGTATGTAGACAAATCAAAGTCACTACACTAAATGGGTGTAACTCCTAAACTAAGAGCCTAGGAGGTGGTATGTAGACAAATCGAAGTCCCAACATTAAAATGGCTATAACTCCTAAACTAAGAGCCTGTGGGGGTCGAAATATGCACAAATTCCGGGAATTTTTTGATCAGGTGGTAAGAAGGCAAATCGAAGTCTCAACACTAAAATGGCTGTAACTCTTAAACTAAGAGCCTGTGGGGGTCGAAATATGCACAAATTCCGGGAATTTTTTGATCAGGTGGTATGTAGGCAAATCGAAGTCTCAACACTAAAATGGCTGTAACTCCTAAACTAAGAGCCTGTGGGGGTCGAAATATGCACAAATTCCGGGAATTTTTTGATCAGGTGGTATGTAGGCAAATCGAAATCTCAACACTAAAATGGCTGTAACTCCTAAACTAAGAGCCTGTGGGGGTCGAAATATGCACAAATTCCTGGAATTTTTTGATCAGGTGGTATGTAGGCAAATCGAAGTCTCAACACTAAAATGGCTGTAACTCCTAAACTAAGAGCCTGTGGGGGTCGAAATATGTACAAATTCCGGGAATTTTTTGAGCAGGTGGTATGTAGGCAAATCGAAGTCTCAACACTAAAATGGCTGTAACTCTTAAACTAAGAGCCTGTGGGGGTCGAAATATGCACAAATTCCGGGAATTTTTTGATCAGGTGGTATGTAGACCAATCGAAGTCTCAACACTAAAATGGCTGTAACTCCTAAACTAAGAGCCTGTGGGGGTCGAAATATGCACAAATTCCGGGAATCTTTTGATCAGGTGGTATGTAGGCAAATCGAAGTCTCAATACTAAAATGGCTGTAACTCCTAAACCAAGAGTCTGTGGGGGTCGAAATATGCACAAATTCCGGGAATTTTTTGATCAGGTGGTATGCAGGCAAATCGAAGTCTCAACACTAAAATGGCTGTAACTCCTAAACTAGGAGCCTGTGGGGTTCGAAATATGCACAAATTCCGGGAATTTTTTGATCAGGTGGTATGTAGGCAAATCGAAGTCTCAACACTAAAATGGCTGTAACTCCTAAACTAAGAGCCTGTGGGGGTCGAAATATGCACAAATTCCGGGAATTTTTTGATCAGGTGGTATGTAGGCAAATCGAAGTCTCTACACTAAAATGGCTGTAACTCCTAAACTAAGAGCCTAGGAGGTGGTATGTAGACAAATTGAAGTCCCAACACTAAAATGGCTATAACTCCTAAACTAAGAGCCTGTGGGGTCGAAATATGCACAAATTCCGGGAATTTTTTGATCAGGTGGTATGTAGACAAAGCAAAGTCTCTACACTAAAATGGCTGTAACTCCTAAACTAAGAGCCTGTGGGGGTCGAAATGTGCACAAATTCCGGGAGTTTTTTGATCAGGTGGTATGTAGGCAAATCGAAATCTCAACACTGAAATGGCTATAACTCCTAAACTAAGAGCCTGTGGGGGTCGAAATATGCACAAATTCCGGGAATTTTTTGATCAGGTGGTATGCAGGCAAATCGAAGTCTCAACACTAAAATGGCTGTAACTCCTAAACTAGGAGCCTGTGGGGTTCGAAATATGCACAAATTCCGGGAATTTTTTGATCAGGTGGTATGTAGGCAAATCGAAGTCTCAACACTAAAATGGCTGTAACTCCTAAACTAAGAGCCTGTGGGGGTCGAAATATGCACAAATTCCGGGAATTTTTTGATCAGGTGGTAGGTAGGCAAATCGAAGTCTCAACACTAAAATGGCTGTAACTAATAAACTAAGAGCCTGTGGGGGTCGAAATATGCACAAATTCCGGGAATTTTTGATCAGTTGGTATGTAGGCAAATCGAAGTCTCAACACTAAAATGGCTGTAACTCCTAAACTAAGAGCCTGTGGGGGTCGAAATATGCACAAATTCCGGGAATTTTTTGATCAGATGGTATGTAGACAAAGGGAAGTCTCAACACTAAAATGGCTGTAACTCCTAAACTAAGAGCCTGTGGGGGTCGAAATATGCACAAATTCCGGGAATTTATTGATCAGGTGGTATGCAGGCAAATCGAAGTCTCAACACTAAAATGGCTGTAACTCCTAAACTAGGAGCCTGTGGGGTTCGAAATATGCACAAATTCCGGGAATTTTTTGATCAGGTGGTATGTAGGCAAATCGAAGTCTCAACACTAAAATGGCTGTAACTCCTAAACTAGAAGCCTGTGGGGGTCGAAATATGCACAAATTCCGGGAATTTTTTGATCAGGTGGTATGTAGGCAAATCGAAGTCTCAATACTAAAATGGCTGTAACTCCTAAACTAAGAGCCTGTGGGGGTCGAAATATGCACAAATTCCGGGAATTTTTTGATCAGGTGGTATGTAGGCAAATCGAAGTCTCAACACTAAAATGGCTGTAACTCCTAAACCAAGAGCCTGTGGGGGTCGAAATATGCACAAATTCCGGGAATTTTTTGATCAGATGGTATGTAGGCAAATCGAAGTCTCAACACTAAAATGGCTGTAACTCCTAAACTAGGAGCCTGTGGGGGTCGAAATATGCACAAATTCCGGGAATTCTTTGATCAGGTGGTATGTAGGCAAATCGAAATCTCAACACTAAAATGGCTGTAACTCCTAAACTAAGAGCCTGTGGGGGTCGAAATATGCACAAATTCCGGGAATTTTTTGATCAGGTGGTATGTAGGCAAATCGAAGTCTCTACACTAAAATGGCTGTAACTCCTAAACTAAGAGCCTGTGGGGGTCGAAATATGCACAAATTCCGGGAATTTTTTGATCAGGTGGTATGTAGACAAATCGAAATCTCAACACTAAAATGGCTGTAACTCCTAAACTAAGAGCCTAGGAGGTGGTATGTAGACAAATTGAAGTCCCAACACTAAAATGGCTATAACTCCTAAAATAAGAGCCTGTGGGGGTCGAAATATGCACAAATTCCGGGAATTTTTGATCAGGTGGTATGTAGACCAATCGAAGTCTCTACACTAAAATGGCTGTAACTCCTAAACTAAGAGCCTGTGGGGGTCGAAATATGCACAAATTCCGGGAATTTTTTGATCAGGTGGTATGTAGACAAATCGAAATCTCAACACTAAAATGGCTGTAACTCCTAAACTAAGAGCCTAGGAGGTGGTATGTAGACAAATTGAAGTCCCAACACTAAAATGGCTATAACTCCTAAAATAAGAGCCTGTGGGGGTCGAAATATGCACAAATTCCGGGAATTTTTGATCAGGTGGTATGTAGGCAAATCGAAGTCTCAACACTAAAATGGCTGTAACTCCTAAACTAGGAGCCTGTGGGGGTCGAAATATTCACAAATTCCGTGAATTTTTTGATCAGGTGGTATGTATGCAAATCGAAGTCTCAACACTAAAATGGCTGTAACTCCTAAACTAAGAGCCTGTGGGGGTCGAAATATGCACAAATTCCGGGAATTTTTTGATCAGGTGGTATGTAGGCAAATCGAAGTCTCAACACTAAAATGGCTGTAACTCTTAAACTAAGAGCCTGTGGGGGTCGAAATATGCACAAATTCCGGGAATTTTTTGATCAGGTGGTATGTAGACCAATCGAAGTCTCAACACTAAAATGGCTGTAACTCCTATACTAAGAGCCTGTGGGGGTCGAAATATGCACAAATTCCGGGAATTTTTTGATCAGGTGGTATGTAGGCAAATCGAAGTCTCAATACTAAAATGGCTGTAACTCCTAAACTAAGAGCCTGTGGGGGTCGAAATATGCACAAATTCCGGGAATTTTTTGATCAGGTGGTATGTAGGCAAATCGAAGTCTCAACACTAAAATGGCTGTAACTCCTAAACCAAGACCCTGTGGGGGTCGAAATATGCACAAATTCCGGGAATTTTTTGATCAGGTGGTATGTAGGCAAATCGAAATCTCAACACTAAAATGGCTGTAACTCCTAAACCTAGGAGGTGGTATGTAGACAAATCGAAGTCCCAACATTATAATGGCTATAACTCCTAAACTAAGAGCCTGTGGGGGTCGAAATATGCACAAATTCCGGGAATTTTTTGATCAGGTGGTATGTAGACAAATCGAAATCTCAACACTAAAATGGCTGTAACTCCTAAACTAAGAGCCTAGGAGGTGGTATGTAGACAAATTGAAGTCCCAACACTAAAATGGCTATAACTCCTAAAATAAGAGCCTGTGGGGGTCGAAATATGCACAAATTCCGGGAATTTTTGATCAGGTGGTATGTAGACCAATCGAAGTCTCTACACTAAAATGGCTGTAACTCCTAAACTAAGAGCCTGTGGGGGTCGAAATATGCACAAATTCCGGGAATTTTTTGATCAGGTGGTATGTAGACAAATCGAAATCTCAACACTAAAATGGCTGTAACTCCTAAACTAAGAGCCTAGGAGGTGGTATGTAGACAAATTGAAGTCCCAACACTAAAATGGCTGTAACTCCTAAACTAGGAGCCTGTGGGGGTCGAAATATTCACAAATTCCGTGAATTTTTTGATCAGGTGGTATGTATGCAAATCGAAGTCTCAACACTAAAATGGCTGTAACTCCTAAACTAAGAGCCTGTGGGGGTCGAAATATGCACAAATTCCGGGAATTTTTTGATCAGGTGGTATGTAGGCAAATCGAAGTCTCAACACTAAAATGGCTGTAACTCTTAAACTAAGAGCCTGTGGGGGTCGAAATATGCACAAATTCCGGGAATTTTTTGATCAGGTGGTATGTAGACCAATCGAAGTCTCAACACTAAAATGGCTGTAACTCCTAAACTAAGAGCCTGTGGGGGTCGAAATATGCACAAATTCCGGGAATTTTTTGATCAGGTGGTATGTAGGCAAATCGAAGTCTCAATACTAAAATGGCTGTAACTCCTAAACTAAGAGCCTGTGGGGGTCGAAATATGCACAAATTCCGGGAATTTTTTGATCAGGTGGTATGTAGGCAAATCGAAGTCTCAACACTAAAATGGCTGTAACTCCTAAACCAAGACCCTGTGGGGGTCGAAATATGCACAAATTCCGGGAATTTTTTGATCAGGTGGTATGTAGGCAAATCGAAATCTCAACACTAAAATGGCTGTAACTCCTAAACCTAGGAGGTGGTATGTAGACAAATCGAAGTCCCAACATTATAATGGCTATAACTCCTAAACTAAGAGCCTGTGGGGGTCGAAATATGCACAAATTCCGGGAATTTTTTGATCAGGTGGTATGTAGGCAAATCGAAGTCTCAACACTAAAATGGCTGTAACTCCTAAACCAAGACCCTGTGGGGGTCGAAATATGCACAAATTCCGGGAATTTTTTGATCAGGTGGTATGTAGGCAAATCGAAATCTCAACACTAAAATGGCTGTAACTCCTAAACCTAGGAGGTGGTATGTAGACAAATCGAAGTCCCAACATTATAATGGCTATAACTCCTAAACTAAGAGCCTGTGGGGGTCGAAATATGCACAAATTCCGGGAATTTTTTGATCAGGTGGTATGTAGACAAATCGAAATCTCAACACTAAAATGGCTGTAACTCCTAAACCAAGACCCTGTGGGGGTCGAAATATGCACAAATTCCGGGAATTTTTTGATCAGGTGGTATGTAGGCAAATCGAAATCTCAACACTAAAATGGCTGTAACTCCTAAACCTAGGAGGTGGTATGTAGACCAATCGAAGTCTCTACACTAAAATGGCTGTAACTCCTAAACTAAGAGCCTGTGGGGGTCGAAATATGCACAAATTCCGGGAATTTTTTGATCAGGTGGTATGTAGACAAATCGAAATCTCAACACTAAAATGGCTGTAACTCCTAAACTAGGAGCCTGTGGGGGTCGAAATATTCACAAATTCCGTGAATTTTTTGATCAGGTGGTATGTATGCAAATCGAAGTCTCAACACTAAAATGGCTGTAACTCCTAAACTAAGAGCCTGTGGGGGTCGAAATATGCACAAATTCCGGGAATTTTTTGATCAGGTGGTATGTAGGCAAATCGAAGTCTCAACACTAAAATGGCTGTAACTCTTAAACTAAGAGCCTGTGGGGGTCGAAATATGCACAAATTCCGGGAATTTTTTGATCAGGTGGTATGTAGACCAATCGAAGTCTCAACACTAAAATGGCTGTAACTCCTAAACTAAGAGCCTGTGGGGGTCGAAATATGCACAAATTCCGGGAATTTTTTGATCAGGTGGTATGTAGGCAAATCGAAGTCTCAATACTAAAATGGCTGTAACTCCTAAACTAAGAGCCTGTGGGGGTCGAAATATGCACAAATTCCGGGAATTTTTTGATCAGGTGGTATGTAGGCAAATCGAAGTCTCAACACTAAAATGGCTGTAACTCCTAAACCAAGACCCTGTGGGGGTCGAAATATGCACAAATTCCGGGAATTTTTTGATCAGGTGGTATGTAGGCAAATCGAAATCTCAACACTAAAATGGCTGTAACTCCTAAACCTAGGAGGTGGTATGTAGACAAATCGAAGTCCCAACATTATAATGGCTATAACTCCTAAACTAAGAGCCTGTGGGGGTCGAAATATGCACAAATTCCGGGAATTTTTTGATCAGGTGGTATGTAGACAAATCGAAATCTCAACACTAAAATGGCTGTAACTCCTAAACCAAGACCCTGTGGGGGTCGAAATATGCACAAATTCCGGGAATTTTTTGATCAGGTGGTATGTAGGCAAATCGAAATCTCAACACTAAAATGGCTGTAACTCCTAAACCTAGGAGGTGGTATGTAGACAAATCGAAGTCCCAACATTATAATGGCTATAACTCCTAAACTAAGAGCCTGTGGGGGTCGAAATATGCACAAATTCCGGGAATTTTTGATCAGGTGGTATGTAGGCAAATCGAAGTCTCAACACTAAAATGGCTGTAACTCCTAAACTAGGAGCCTGTGGGGGTCGAAATATTCACAAATTCCGTGAATTTTTTGATCAGGTGGTATGTATGCAAATCGAAGTCTCAACACTAAAATGGCTGTAACTCCTAAACTAAGAGCCTGTGGGGGTCGAAATATGCACAAATTCCGGGAATTTTTGATCAGGTGGTATGTAGGCAAATCGAAGTCTCAACACTAAAATGGCTGTAACTCCTAAACTAGGAGCCTGTGGGGGTCGAAATATTCACAAATTCCGTGAATTTTTTGATCAGGTGGTATGTATGCAAATCGAAGTCTCAACACTAAAATGGCTGTAACTCGTAAACTAAGAGCCTGTGGGGGTCGAAATATGCGCAAATTCCGGGAATTTTTTGATCAGGTGGAATGTAGGCAAATCGAAGTCTCAACACTAAAATGGCTGTAACTCTTAAACTAAGAGCCTGTGGGGGTCGAAATATGCACAAATTCCGGGAATTTTTTGATCAGGTGGTATGTAGACCAATCGAAGTCTCAACACTAAAATGGCTGTAACTCCTAAACTAAGAGCCTGTGGGGGTCGAAATATGCACAAATTCCGGAATTTTTTGATCAGGTGGTATGTAGGCAAATCGAAGTCTCAATACTAAAATGGCTGTAACTCCTAAACTAAGAGCCTGTGGGGGTCGAAATATGCACAAATTCCGGGAATTTTTTGATCAGGTGGTATGTAGGCAAATCGAAGTCTCAACACTAAAATGGCTGTAACTCCTAAACCAAGAGACTGTGGGGGTCGAAATATGCACAAATTCCGGGAATTTTTTGATCAGATGGTATGTAGGCAAATCGAAGTCTCAACACTAAAATGGCTGTAACTCCTAAACTAGGAGCCTGTAGGGGTCGAAATATTCACAAATTCCGGGAATTTTTTGATCAGGTGGTATGTAGGCAAATCGAAATCTCAACACTAAAATGGCTGTAACTCCTAAACTAAGAGCCTGTGGGGGTCGAAATATGCACAAATTCCGGGAATTTTTTGATCAGGTGGTATGTAGGCAAATCGAAGTCTCAACACTAAAATGGCTGTAACTCTTAAACTAAGAGCCTGTGGGGGTCGAAATATGCACAAATTCCGGGAATTTTTTGACCAGGTGGTATGTATACAAATCGAAATCTCCACACTAAAATGGCTGTAACTCCTAAACCTAGGAGGTGGTATGTAGACAAATCGAAGTCCCAACATTAAAATGGCTATAACTCCTAAACTAAGAGCCTGTGGGGGTCGAAATATGCACAAATTCCGGGAATTTTTTGATCAGGTGGTATGTAGACAAATCGAAATCTCAACACTAAAATGGCTGTAACTCCTAAACTAAGAGCCTAGGAGGTGGTATGTAGACAAATTTAAGTCCCAACACTAAAATGGCTGTAACTCCTAAACTAAGAGCCTGTGGGGGTCGAAATATGCACAAATTCCGGGAATTTTTTGATCAGGTGGTATGTAGGCAAATCGAAGTCTCTACACTAAAATGGCTGTAACTCCTAAACTAAGAGCCTGTGGGGGTCGAAATATGCACAAATTCCGGGAATTTTTTGATCAGGTGGTATGTAGGCAAATCGAAGTCTCAACACTAAAATGGCTGTAACTCTTAAACTAAGAGCCTGTGGGGGTCGAAATATGCACAAATTCCGGGAATTTTTTGATCAGGTGGTATGTAGACCAATCGAAGTCTCAACACTAAAATGGCTGTAACTCCTAAACTAAGAGCCTGTGGGGGTCGAAATATGCACAAATTCCGGGAATTTTTTGATCAGGTGGTATGTAGGCAAATCGAAGTCTCAACACTAAAATGGCTATAACTCCTAAAATAAGAGCCTGTGGGGGTCGAAATATGCACAAATTCCGGGAATTTTTTGATCAGGTGGTATGTAGGCAAATCGAAGTCTCAACACTAAAATGGCTGTAACTCCTAAACCAAGAGCCTGTGGGGGTCGAAATATGCACAAATTCCGGGAATTTTTTGATCAGGTGGTATGTAGACAAATCGAAATCTCAACACTAAAATGGCTGTAACTCCTAAACTAAGAGCCTAGGAGGTGGTATGTAGACAAATTGAAGTCCCAACACTAAAATGGCTATAACTCCTAAACTAAGAGCCTGTGGGGGTCGAAATATGCACAAATTCCGGGAATTTTTTGATCAGGAGGTATGTAGGCAAATCGAAGTCTCAACACTAAAATGGCTGTAACTCCTAAACCAAGAGCCTGTGGGGGTCGAAATATGCACAAATTCCGGGAATTTTTTGATCAGGTGGTATGTAGGCAAATCGAAGTCTCTACACTAAAATGGCTGTAACTCCTAAACTAAGAGCCTGTGGGGGTCGAAATATGCACAAATTCCGGGAATTTTTTGATCAGGTGGTATGTAGGCAAATCGAAGTCTCAACACTAAAATGGCTGTAACTCTTAAACTAAGAGCCTGTGGGGGTCGAAATATGCACAAATTCCGGGAATTTTTTGATCAGGTGGTATGTAGACCAATCGAAGTCTCAACACTAAAATGGCTGTAACTCCTAAACTAAGAGCCTGTGGGGGTCGAAATATGCACAAATTCCGGGAATTTTTTGATCAGGTGGTATGTAGGCAAATCGAAGTCTCAACACTAAAATGGCTATAACTCCTAAAATAAGAGCCTGTGGGGGTCGAAATATGCACAAATTCCGGGAATTTTTTGATCAGGTGGTATGTAGGCAAATCGAAGTCTCAACACTAAAATGGCTGTAACTCCTAAACCAAGAGCCTGTGGGGGTCGAAATATGCACAAATTCCGGGAATTTTTTGATCAGATGGTATGTAGGCAAATCGAAGTCTCAACACTAAAATGGCTGTAACTCCTAAACTAGGAGCCTGTGGGGGTCGAAATATTCACAAATTCCGGGAATTTTTTGATCAGGTGGTATGTAGGCAAATCGAAATCTCAACACTAAAATGGCTGTAACTCCTAAACTAAGAGCCTGTGGGGGTCGAAATATGCACAAATTCCGGGAATTTTTTGATCAGGAGGTATGTAGGCAAATCGAAGTCTCAACACTAAAATGGCTGTAACTCTTAAACTAAGAGCCTGTGGGGGTCGAAATATGCACAAATTCCGGGAATTTTTTGACCAGGTGGTATGTATACAAATCGAAATCTCCACACTAAAATGGCTGTAACTCCTAAACCTAGGAGGTGGTATGTAGACAAATCGAAGTCCCAACATTAAAATGGCTATAACTCCTAAACTAAGAGCCTGTGGGGGTCGAAATATGCACAAATTCCGGGAATTTTTTGATCAGGTGGTATGTAGACAAATCGAAATCTCAACACTAAAATGGCTGTAACTCCTGTGGGGGTCGAAATATGCACAAATTCCGGGAATTTTTTGATCAGGTGGTATGTAGACAAAGCAAAGTCTCTACACTAAAATGGCTGTAACTCCTAAACTAAGAGCCTGTGGGGGTCGAAATGTGCACAAATTCCAGGAGTTTTTTGATCAGGTTGTATGTAGGCAAATCGAAGTCTCTACACTGAAATGGCTGTAACTCCTAAACTAAGAGCCTGTGGGGGTCGAAATATGCACAAATTCCGGGAATTTTTTGATCAGGTGGTATGTAGACAAAGCAAAGTCTCTACACTAAAATGGCTGTAACTCCTAAACTAAGAGCCTGTGGGGGTCGAAATGTGCACAAATTCCGGGAGATTTTTGATCAGGTGGTATGTAGACAAATCGAAATCTCAACACTGAAATGGCTGTAACTCCTAAACTAAGAGCCTGTGGGGGTCGAAATATGCACAAATTCCGGGAATTTTTTGATCAGGTGGTATGTAGGCAAATCGAAGTCTCAATACTAAAATGGCTGTAACTCCTAAACTAAGAGCCTGTGGGGGTCGAAATATGCACAAATTCCGGGAATTTTTTGATCAGGTGGTATGTAGACAAATCGAAATCTCAACACTAAAATGGCTGTAACTCCTAAACTAAGAGCCTAGGAGGTGGTATGTAGACAAATTGAAGTCCCAACACTAAAATGGCTATAACTCCTAAACTAAGAGCCTGTGGGGGTCGAAATATGCACAAATTCCCGGAATTTTTGATCAGGTGGTATGTAGGCAAATCGAAGTCTCAACACTAAAATGGCTGTAACTCCTAAACTAGGAGCCTGTGGGGGTCGAAATATTCACAAATTCCGTGAATTTTTTGATCAGGTGGTATGTATGCAAATCGAAGTCTCAACACTAAAATGGCTGTAACTCCTAAACTAAGAGCCTGTGGGGGTCGAAATATGCACAAATTCCGGGAATTTTTTGATCAGGTGGTATGTAGGCAAATCGAAGTCTCAACACTAAAATGGCTGTAACTCTTAAACTAAGAGCCTGTGGGGGTCGAAATATGCACAAATTCCGGGAATTTTTTGATCAGGTGGTATGTAGACCAATCGAAGTCTCAACACTAAAATGGCTGTAACTCCTAAACTAAGAGCCTGTGGGGGTCGAAATATGCACAAATTCCGGGAATTTTTTGATCAGGTGGTATGTAGGCAAATCGAAGTCTCAATACTAAAATGGCTGTAACTCCTAAACTAAGAGCCTGTGGGGGTCGAAATATGCACAAATTCCGGGAATTTTTTGATCAGGTGGTATGTAGGCAAATCGAAGTCTCAACACTAAAATGGCTGTAACTCCTAAACCAAGAACCTGTGGGGGTCGAAATATGCACAAATTCCGGGAATTTTTTGATCAGATGGTATGTAGGCAAATCGAAGTCTCAACACTAAAATGGCTGTAACTCCTAAACTAGGAGCCTGTGGGGGTCGAAATATTCACAAATTCCGGGAATTTTTTGATCAGGTGGTATGTAGGCAAATCGAAATCTCAACACTAAAATGGCTGTAACTCCTAAACTAAGAGCCTGTGGGGGTCGAAATATGCACAAATTCCGGGAATTTTTTGATCAGGTGGTATGTAGGCAAATCGTAGTCTCAACACTAAAATGGCTGTAACTCTTAAACTAAGAGCCTGTGGGGGTCGAAATATGCACAAATTCCGGGAATTTTTTGACCAGGTGGTATGTATACAAATCGTAATCTCCACACTAAAATGGCTGTAACTCCTAAACCTAGGAGGTGGTATGTAGACAAATCGAAGTCCCAACATTAAAATGGCTATAACTCCTAGACTAAGAGCCTGTGGGGGTCGAAATATGCACAAATTCCGGGAATTTTTTGATCAGGTGGTATGTAGACAAATCGAAATCTCAACACTAAAATGGCTGTAACTAATAAACTAAGAGCCTAGGAGGTGGTATGTAGACAAATTTAAGTCCCAACACTAAAATGGCTGTAACTCCTAAACTAAGAGCCTGTGGGGGTCGAAATATGCACAAATTCCGGGAATTTTTTGATCAGGTGGTATGTAGGCAAATCGAAGTCTCTACACTAAAATGGCTGTAACTCCTAAACCTAGGAGGTGGTATGTAGACAAATCGAAGTCCCAACATTAAAATGGCTGTAACTCCTAAACTAAGAGCCTGTGGGGGTCGAAATATGCACAAATTCCGGGAATTTTTTGATCAGGTGGTATGTAGGCAAATCGAAGTCTCAACACTAAAATGGCTGTAACTCTTAAACTAAGAGCCTGTGGGGGTCGAAATATGCACAAATTCCGGGAATTTTTTGACCAGGTGGTATGTATACAAATCGAAGTCTCAACACTAAAATGGCTGTAACTCCTAAACTAAGAGCCTGTGGGGGTCGAAATATGCGCAAATTCCGGGAATTTTTTGATCAGGTGGAATGTAGGCAAATCGAAGTCTCAACACTAAAATGGCTGTAACTCTTAAACTAAGAGCCTGTGGGGGTCGAAATATGCACAAATTCCGGGAATTTTTTGATCAGGTGGTATGTAGACCAATCGAAGTCTCAACACTAAAATGGCTGTAACTCCTAAACTAAGAGCCTGTGGGGGTCGAAATATGCACAAATTCCGGGAATTTTTTGATCAGGTGGTATGTAGGCAAATCGAAGTCTCAATACTAAAATGGCTGTAACTCCTAAACTAAGAGCCTGTGGGGGTCGAAATATGCACAAATTCCGGGAATTTTTTGATCAGGTGGTATGTAGGCAAATCGAAGTCTCAACACTAAAATGGCTGTAACTCCTAAACCAAGAGCCTGTGGGGGTCGAAATATGCACAAATTCCGGGAATTTTTTGATCAGATGGTATGTAGGCAAATCGAAGTCTCAACACTAAAATGGCTGTAACTCCTAAACTAGGAGCCTGTGGGGGTCGAAATATTCACAAATTCCGGGAATTTTTGATCAGGTGGTATGTAGGCAAATCGAAGTCTCAACACTAAAATGGCTGTAACTCTTAAACTAAGAGCCTGTGGGGGTCGAAATATGCACAAATTCCGGGAATTTTTTGACCAGGTGGTATGTATACAAATCGAAATCTCCACACTAAAATGGCTGTAACTCCTAAACCTAGGAGGTGGTATGTAGACAAATCGAAGTCCCAACATTAAAATGGCTGTAACTCCTAAACTAAGAGCCTGTGGGGGTCGAAATATGCACAAATTCCGGGAATTTTTTGATCAGGTGGTATGTAGGCAAATCGAAGTCTCAACACTAAAATGGCTGTAACTCTTAAACTAAGAGCCTGTGGGGGTCGAAATATGCACAAATTCCGGGAATTTTTTGACCAGGTGGTATGTATACAAATCGTAATCTCCACACTAAAATGGCTGTAACTCCTAAACCTAGGAGGTGGTATGTAGACAAATCGAAGTCCCAACATTAAAATGGCTATAACTCCTAGACTAAGAGCCTGTGGGGGTCGAAATATGCACAAATTCCGGGAATTTTTTGATCAGATGGTATGTAGGCAAATCGAAGTCTCAACACTAAAATGGCTGTAACTCCTAAACTAGGAGCCTGTGGGGGTCGAAATATTCACAAATTCCGTGAATTTTTTGATCAGGTGGTATGTATGCAAATCGAAGTCTCAACACTAAAATGGCTGTAACTCCTAAACTAAGAGCCTGTGGGGGTCGAAATATGCACAAATTCCGGGAATTTTTTGATCAGGTGGTATGTAGGCAAATCGAAGTCTCAACACTAAAATGGCTGTAACTCTTAAACTAAGAGCCTGTGGGGGTCGAAATATGCACAAATTCCGGGAATTTTTTGATCAGGTGGTATGTAGACCAATCGAAGTCTCAACACTAAAATGGCTGTAACTCCTAAACTAAGAGCCTGTGGGGGTCGAAATATGCACAAATTCCGGGAATTTTTTGATCAGGTGGTATGTAGGCAAATCGAAGTCTCAATACTAAAATGGCTGTAACTCCTAAACTAAGAGCCTGTGGGGGTCGAAATATGCACAAATTCCGGGAATTTTTTGATCAGGTGGTATGTAGGCAAATCGAAGTCTCAACACTAAAATGGCTGTAACTCCTAAACCAAGAACCTGTGGGGGTCGAAATATGCACAAATTCCGGGAATTTTTTGATCAGATGGTATGTAGGCAAATCGAAGTCTCAACACTAAAATGGCTGTAACTCCTAAACTAGGAGCCTGTGGGGGTCGAAATATTCACAAATTCCGGGAATTTTTTGATCAGGTGGTATGTAGGCAAATCGAAATCTCAACACTAAAATGGCTGTAACTCCTAAACTAAGAGCCTGTGGGGGTCGAAATATGCACAAATTCCGGGAATTTTTTGATCAGGTGGTATGTAGGCAAATCGAAGTCTCAACACTAAAATGGCTGTAACTCTTAAACTAAGAGCCTGTGGGGGTCGAAATATGCACAAATTCCGGGAATTTTTTGATCAGGTGGTATGTATACAAATCGAAATCTCAACACTAAAATGGCTGTAACTCCTAAACCTAGGAGGTGGTATGTAGACAAATCGAAGTCCCAACATTAAAATGGCTGTAACTCCTAAACTAAGAGCCTGTGGGGGTCGAAATATGCACAAATTCCGGGAATTTTTTGATCAGGTGGTATGTAGGCAAATCGAAGTCTCAACACTAAAATGGCTGTAACTCTTAAACTAAGAGCCTGTGGGGGTCGAAATATGCACAAATTCCGGGAATTTTTTGACCAGGTGGTATGTATACAAATCGTAATCTCCACACTAAAATGGCTGTAACTCCTAAACCTAGGAGGTGGTATGTAGACAAATCGAAGTCCCAACATTAAAATGGCTATAACTCCTAGACTAAGAGCCTGTGGGGGTCGAAATATGCACAAATTCCGGGAATTTTTTGATCAGGTGGTATGTAGACAAATCGAAATCTCAACACTAAAATGGCTGTAACTAATAAACTAAGAGCCTAGGAGGTGGTATGTAGACAAATTTAAGTCCCAACACTAAAATGGCTGTAACTCCTAAACTAAGAGCCTGTGGGGGTCGAAATATGCACAAATTCCGGGAATTTTTTGATCAGGTGGTATGTAGGCAAATCGAAGTCTCTACACTAAAATGGCTGTAACTCCTAAACTAAGAGCCTGTGGGGGTCGAAATATGCACAAATTCCGGGAATTTTTTGATCAGGTGGTATGTATACAAATCGAAATCTCAACACTAAAATGGCTGTAACTCCTAAACCTAGGAGGTGGTATGTAGACAAATCGAAGTCCCAACACTAAAATGGCTATAACTCCTAGTCTAAGAGCCTGTGGGGGTCGAAATATGCACAAATTCCGGGAATTTTTGATCAGGTGGTATGTAGACCAATCGAAGTCTCAACACTAAAATGGCTGTAACTCCTAAACTAAGAGCCTGTGGGGGTCGAAATATGCACAAATTCCGGGAATTTTTTGATCAGGTGGTATGTAGGCAAATCGAAGTCTCAATACTAAAATGGCTGTAACTCCTAAACTAAGAGCCTGTGGGGGTCGAAATATGCACAAATTCCGGGAATTTTTTGATCAGGTGGTATGTATACAAATCGAAATCTCAACACTAAAATGGCTGTAACTCCTAAACTAAGAGCCTAGGAGGTGGTATGTAGACAAATTGAAGTCCCAACACTAAAATGGCTATAACTCCTAAACTAAGAGCCTGTGGGGGTCGAAATATGCACAAATTCCGGGAATTTTTGATCAGGTGGTATGTAGACCAATCGAAGTATCAACACTAAAATGGCTGTAACTCCTAAACTAAGAGCCTGTGGGGGTCGAAATATGCACAAATTCCGGGAATTTTTTGATCAGGTGGTATGTAGGCAAATCGAAGTCTCAATACTAAAATGGCTGTAACTCCTAAACTAAGAGCCTGTGGGGGTCGAAATATGCACAAATTCCGGGAATTTTTTGATCAGGTGGTATGTAGGCAAATCGAAGTCTCAATACTAAAATGGCTGTAACTCCTAAACTAAGAGCCTGTGGGGGTCGAAATATGCACAAATTCCGGGAATTTTTTGATCAGGTGGTATGTAGGCAAATCGAAGTCTCAACACTAAAATGGCTGTAACTCCTAAACCAAGAGCCTGTGGGGGTCGAAATATGCACAAATTCCGGGAATTTTTTGATCAGATGGTATGTAGGCAAATCGAAGTCTCAACACTAAAATGGCTGTAACTCCTAAACTAGGAGCCTGTGGGGGTCGAAATATGCACAAATTCCGGGAATTTTTTGATCAGGTGGTATGTAGGCAAATCGAAATCTCAACACTAAAATGGCTGTAACTCCTAAACTAAGAGCCTGTGGGGGTCGAAATATGCACAAATTCCGGGAATTTTTTGATCAGGTGGTATGTAGGCAAATCGAAGTCTCTACACTAAAATGGCTGTAACTCCTAAACTAAGAGCCTGTGGGGGTCGAAATATGCACAAATTCCGGGAATTTTTTGATCAGGTGGTATGTATACAAATCGAAATCTCAACACTAAAATGGCTGTAACTCCTGAACCTAGGAGGTGGTATGTAGACAAATCGAAGTCCCAACATTATAATGGCTATAACTCCTAAACTAAGAGCCTGTGGGGGTCGAAATATGCACAAATTCCGGGAATTTTTTGATCAGGTGGTATGTAGACAAATCGAAATCTCAACACTAAAATGGCTGTAACTCCTAAACTAAGAGCCTAGGAGGTGGTATGTAGACAAATTGAAGTCCCAACACTAAAATGGCTATAACTCCTAAACTAAGAGCCTGTGGGGGTCGAAATATGCACAAATTCCGGGAATTTTTGATCAGGTGGTATGTAGGCAAATCGAAGTCTCAACACTAAAATGGCTGTAACTCCTAAACTAGGAGCCTGTGGGGGTCGAAATATGCACAAATTCCGGGAATTTTTGATCAGGTGGTATGTATGCAAATCGAAGTCTCAACACTAAAATGGCTGTAACTCCTAAACTAAGAGCCTGTGGGGGTCGAAATATGCACAAATTCCGGGAATTTTTTGATCAGGTGGTATGTAGGCAAATCGAAGTCTCAACACTAAAATGGCTGTAACTCTTAAACTAAGAGCCTGTGGGGGTCGAAATATGCACAAATTCCGGGAATTTTTTGATCAGGTGGTATGTAGACCAATCGAAGTCTCAACACTAAAATGGCTGTAACTCCTAAACTAAGAGCCTGTGGGGGTCGAAATATGCACAAATTCCGGGAATTTTTTGATCAGGTGGTATGTAGGCAAATCGAAGTCTCAATACTAAAATGGCTGTAACTCCTAAACTAAGAGCCTGTGGGGGTCGAAATATGCACAAATTCCGGGAATTTTTTGATCAGGTGGTATGTAGGCAAATCGAAGTCTCAACACTAAAATGGCTGTAACTCCTAAACCAAGAGCCTGTGGGGGTCGAAATATGCACAAATTCCGGGAATTTTTTGATCAGATGGTATGTAGGCAAATCGAAGTCTCAACACTAAAATGGCTGTAACTCCTAAACTAGGAGCCTGTGGGGGTCGAAATATTCACAAATTCCGGGAATTTTTTGATCAGGTGGTATGTAGGCAAATCGAAATCTCAACACTAAAATGGCTGTAACTCCTAAACTAAGAGCCTGTGGGGGTCGAAATATGCACAAATTCCGGGAATTTTTTGATCAGGTGGTATGTAGGCAAATCGAAGTCTCAACACTAAAATGGCTGTAACTCTTAAACTAAGAGCCTGTGGGGGTCGAAATATGCACAAATTCCGGGAATTTTTTGACCAGGTGGTATGTATACAAATCGAAATCTCCACACTAAAATGGCTGTAACTCCTAAACCTAGGAGGTGGTATGTAGACAAATCGAAGTCCCAACATTAAAATGGCTATAACTCCTAAACTAAGAGCCTGTGGGGGTCGAAATATGCACAAATTAAGGGAATTTTTTGATCAGGTGGTATGTAGACAAATCGAAATCTCAACACTAAAATGGCTGTAACTCCTGTGGGGGTCGAAATATGCACAAATTCCGGGAATTTTTTGATCAGGTGGTATGTAGACAAAGCAAAGTCTCTACACTAAAATGGCTGTAACTCCTAAACTAAGAGCCTGTGGGGGTCGAAATGTGCACAAATTCCAGGAGTTTTTTGATCAGGTGGTATGTAGGCAAATCGAAGTCTCTACACTGAAATGGCTGTAACTCCTAAACTAAGAGCCTGTGGGGGTCGAAATATGCACAAATTCCGGGAATTTTTTGATCAGGTGGTATGTAGACAAAGCAAAGTCTCTACACTAAAATGGCTGTAACTCCTAAACTAAGAGCCTGTGGGGGTCGAAATGTGCACAAATTCCGGGAGATTTTTGATCAGGTGGTATGTAGACAAATCGAAATCTCAACACTGAAATGGCTGTAACTCCTAAACTAAGAGCCTGTGGGGGTCGAAATATGCACAAATTCCGGGAATTTTTTGATCAGGTGGTATGTAGGCAAATCGAAGTCTCAATACTAAAATGGCTGTAACTCCTAAACTAAGAGCCTGTGGGGGTCGAAATATGCACAAATTCCGGGAATTTTTTGATCAGGTGGTATGTAGACAAATCGAAATCTCAACACTAAAATGGCTGTAACTCCTAAACTAAGAGCCTAGGAGGTGGTATGTAGACAAATTGAAGTCCCAACACTAAAATGGCTATAACTCCTAAACTAAGAGCCTGTGGGGGTCGAAATATGCACAAATTCCGGGAATTTTTGATCAGGTGGTATGTAGGCAAATCGAAGTCTCAACACTAAAATGGCTGTAACTCCTAAACTAGGAGCCTGTGGGGGTCGAAATATTCACAAATTCCGTGAATTTTTTGATCAGGTGGTATGTATGCAAATCGAAGTCTCAACACTAAAATGGCTGTAACTCCTAAACTAAGAGCCTGTGGGGGTCGAAATATGCACAAATTCCGGGAATTTTTTGATCAGGTGGTATGTAGGCAAATCGAAGTCTCAACACTAAAATGGCTTTAACTCTTAAACTAAGAGCCTGTGGGGGTCGAAATATGCACAAATTCCGGGAATTTTTTGATCAGGTGGTATGTAGACCAATCGAAGTCTCAACACTAAAATGGCTGTAACTCCTAAACTAAGAGCCTGTGGGGGTCGAAATATGCACAAATTCCGGGAATTTTTTGATCAGGTGGTATGTAGACAAATCGAAATCTCAACACTAAAATGGCTGTAACTCCTAAACTAAGAGCCTAGGAGGTGGTATGTAGACAAATTTAAGTCCCAACACTAAAATGGCTGTAACTCCTAAACTAAGAGCCTGTGGGGGTCGAAATATGCACAAATTCCGGGAATTTTTTGATCAGGTGGTATGTAGACAAATCGAAATCTCAACACTAAAATGGCTGTAACTCCTAAACTAAGAGCCTAGGAGGTGGTATGTAGACAAATTTAAGTCCCAACACTAAAATGGCTGTAACTCCTAAACTAAGAGCCTGTGGGGGTCGAAATATGCACAAATTCCGGGAATTTTTTGATCAGGTGGTATGTAGGCAAATCGAAGTCTCTACACTAAAATGGCTGTAACTCCTAAACTAAGAGCCTGTGGGGGTCGAAATATGCACAAATTCCGGGAATTTTTTGATCAGGTGGTATGTAGACAAATCGAAATCTCAACACTAAAATGGCTGTAACTCCTAAACTAAGAGCCTAGGAGGTGGTATGTAGACAAATTTAAGTCCCAACACTAAAATGGCTGTAACTCCTAAACTAAGAGCCTGTGGGGGTCGAAATATGCACAAATTCCGGGAATTTTTTGATCAGGTGGTATGTAGGCAAATCGAAGTCTCTACACTAAAATGGCTGTAACTCCTAAACTAAGAGCCTGTGGGGGTCGAAATATGCACAAATTCCGGGAATTTTTTGATCAGGTGGTATGTAGACAAATCGAAATCTCAACACTAAAATGGCTGTAACTCCTAAACCTAGGAGGTGGTATGTAGACAAATCGAAGTCCCAACATTAAAATGGCTATAACTCCTAAACTAAGAGCCTGTGGGGGTCGAAATATGCACAAATTCCGGGAATTTTTTGATCAGGTGGTATGTAGACAAATCGAAATCTCAACACTAAAATGGCTGTAACTCCTAAACTAAGAGCCTAGGAGGTGGTATGTAGACAAATTGAAGTCCCAACACTAAAATGGCTATAACTCCTAAACTAAGAGCCTGTGGGGGTCGAAATATGCACAAATTCCGGGAATTTTTGATCAGGTGGTATGTAGGCAAATCGAAGTCTCAACACTAAAATGGCTGTAACTCCTAAACTAGGAGCCTGTGGGGGTCGAAATATTCACAAATTCCGTGAATTTTTTGATCAGGTGGTATGTATGCAAATCGAAGTCTCAACACTAAAATGGCTGTAACTCCTAAACTAAGAGCCTGTGGGGGTCGAAATATGCACAAATTCCGGGAATTTTTTGATCAGGTGGTATGTAGGCAAATCGAAGTCTCAACACTAAAATGGCTGTAACTGTTAAACTAAGAGCCTGTGGGGGTCGAAATATGCTCAAATTCCGGGAATTTTTTGATCAGGTGGTATGTATACAAATCGAAATCTCAACACTAAAATGGCTGTAACTCCTAAACCTAGGAGGTGGTATGTAGACAAATCGAAGTCCCAACATTAAAATGGCTATAACTCCTAAACTAAGAGCCTGTGGGGGTCGAAATATGCACAAATTCCGGGAATTTTTTGATCAGGTGGTATGTAGACAAATCGAAATCTCAACACTAAAATGGCTGTAACTCCTAAACTAAGAGCCTAGGAGGTGGTATGTAGACAAATTGAAGTCCCAACACTAAAATGGCTATAAAACCTAAACTAAGAGCCTGTGGGGGTCGAAATATGCACAAATTCCGGGAATTTTTGATCAGGTGGTATGTAGGCAAATCGAAGTCTCAACACTAAAATGGCTGTAACTCCTAAACTAGGAGCCTGTGGGGGTCGAAATATTCACAAATTCCGTGAATTTTTTGATCAGGTGGTATGTATGCAAATCGAAGTCTCAACACTAAAATGGCTGTAACTCCTAAACTAAGAGCCTGTGGGGGTCGAAATATGCACAAATTCCGGGAATTTTTTGATCAGGTGGTATGTAGGCAAATCGAAGTCTCAACACTAAAATGGCTGTAACTCTTAAACTAAGAGCCTGTGGGGGTCGAAATATGCACAAATTCCGGGAATTTTTTGATCAGGTGGTATGTAGACCAATCGAAGTCTCAACACTAAAATGGCTGTAACTCCTAAACTAAGAGCCTGTGGGGGTCGAAATATGCACAAATTCCGGGAATTTTTTGATCAGGTGGTATGTAGGCAAATCGAAGTCTCAATACTAAAATGGCTGTAACTCCTAAACTAAGAGCCTGTGGGGGTCGAAATATGCACAAATTCCGGGAATTTTTTGATCAGGTGGTATGTAGGCAAATCGAAGTCTCAACACTAAAATGGCTGTAACTCCTAAACTAGGAGCCTGTGGGGGTCGAAATATTCACAAATTCCGGGAATTTTTTGATCAGGTGGTATGTAGGCAAATCGAAATCTCAACACTAAAATGGCTGTAACTCCTAAACTAAGAGCCTGTGGGGGTCGAAATATGCACAAATTCCGGGAATTTTTTGATCAGGTGGTATGTAGGCAAATCGAAGTCTCAACACTAAAATGGCTGTAACTCTTAAACTAAGAGCCTGTGGGGGTCGAAATATGCACAAATTCCGGGAATTTTTTGACCAGGTGGTATGTATACAAATCGAAATCTCCACACTAAAATGGCTGTAACTCCTAAACCTAGGAGGTGGTATGTAGACAAATCGAAGTCCCAACATTAAAATGGCTATAACTCCTAAACTAAGAGCCTGTGGGGGTCGAAATATGCACAAATTCCGGGAATTTTTTGATCAGGTGGTATGTAGGCAAATCGAAATCTCAACACTAAAATGGCTGTAACTCCTAAACTAAGAGCCTAGGAGGTGGTATGTAGACAAATTGAAGTCCCAACACTAAAATGGCTATAACTCCTAAACTAAGAGCCTGTGGGGGTCGAAATATGCACAAATTCCGGGAATTTTTGATCAGGTGGTATGTAGGCAAATCGAAGTCTCAACACTAAAATGGCTGTAACTCCTAAACTAAGAGCCTAGGAGGTGGTATGTAGACAAATTTAAGTCCCAACACTAAAATGGCTGTAACTCCTAAACTAAGAGCCTGTGGGGGTCGAAATATGCACAAATTCCGGGAATTTTTTGATCAGGTGGTATGTAGGCAAATCGAAGTCTCTACACTAAAATGGCTGTAACTCCTAAACTAAGAGCCTGTGGGGGTCGAAATATGCACAAATTCCGGGAATTTTTTGATCAGGTGGTATGTAGACAAATCGAAATCTCAACACTAAAATGGCTGTAACTCCTAAACTAAGAGCCTAGGAGGTGGTATGTAGACAAATTGAAGTCCCAACACTAAAATGGCTATAACTCCTAAACTAAGAGCCTGTGGGGGTCGAAATATGCACAAATTCCGGGAATTTTTGATCAGGTGGTATGTAGGCAAATCGAAGTCTCAACACTAAAATGGCTGTAACTCCTAAACTAGGAGCCTGTGGGGGTCGAAATATTCACAAATTCCGGGAATTTTTTGATCAGGTGGTATGTAGGCAAATCGAAATCTCAACACTAAAATGGCTGTAACTCCTAAACTAAGAGCCTGTGGGGGTCGAAATATGCACAAATTCCGGGAATTTTTTGATCAGGTGGTATGTAGGCAAATCGAAGTCTCAACACTAAAATGGCTGTAACTCTTAAACTAAGAGCCTGTGGGGGTCGAAATATGCACAAATTCCGGGAATTTTTTGACCAGGTGGTATGTATACAAATCGAAATCTCCACACTAAAATGGCTGTAACTCCTAAACCTAGGAGGTGGTATGTAGACAAATCGAAGTCCCAACATTAAAATGGCTATAACTCCTAAACTAAGAGCCTGTGGGGGTCGAAATATGCACAAATTCCGGGAATTTTTTGATCAGGTGGTATGTAGACAAATCGAAATCTCAACACTAAAATGGCTGTAACTCCTAAACTAAGAGCCTAGGAGGTGGTATGTAGACAAATTTAAGTCCCAACACTAAAATGGCTGTAACTCCTAAACTAAGAGCCTGTGGGGGTCGAAATATGCACAAATTCCGGGAATTTTTTGATCAGGTGGTATGTAGGCAAATCGAAGTCTCTACACTAAAATGGCTGTAACTCCTAAACTAAGAGCCTGTGGGGGTCGAAATATGCACAAATTCCGGGAATTTTTTGATCAGGTGGTATGTATACAAATCGAAATCTCAACACTAAAATGGCTGTAACTCCTAAACCTAGGAGGTGGTATGTAGACAAATCGAAGTCCCAACATTAAAATTACTATAACTCCTAAACTAAGAGCCTGTGGGGGTCGAAATATGCACAAATTCCGGGAATTTTTTGATCAGGTGGTATGTAGACAAATCGAAATCTCAACACTAAAATGGCTGTAACTCCTAAACTAAGAGCCTAGGAGGTGGTATGTAGACAAATTGAAGTCCCAACACTAAAATGGCTATAACTCCTAAACTAAGAGCCTGTGGGGGTCGAAATATGCACAAATTCCGGGAATTTTTGATCAGGTTGTATGTAGGCAAATCGAAGTCTCAACACTAAAATGGCTGTAACTCCTAAACTAGGAGCCTGTGGGGGTCGAAATATTCACAAATTCCGTGAATTTTTTGATCAGGTGGTATGTATGCAAATCGAAGTCTCAACACTGAAATGGCTGTAACTCCTAAACTAAGAGCCTGTGGGGGTCGAAATATGCACAAATTCCGGGAATCTTTTGATCAGGTGGTATGTAGGCAAATCGAAGTCTCAACACTAAAATGGCTGTAACTCTTAAACTAAGAGCCTGTGGGGGTCGAAATATGCACAAATTCCGGGAATTTTTTGACCAGGTGGTATGTATACAAATCGAAATCTCCACACTACAATGGCTGTAACTCCTAAACCTAGGAGGTGGTATGTAGACAAATCGAAGTCCCAACATTAAAATGGCTATAACTCCTAAACTAAGAGCCTGTGGGGGTCGAAATATGCACAAATTCCGGGAATTTTTTGATCAGGTGGTATGTAGACAAATCGAAATCTCAACACTAAAATGGCTGTAACTCCTAAACTAAGAGCCTAGGAGGTGGTATGTAGACAAATTGAAGTCCCAACACTAAAATGGCTATAACTCCTAAACTAAGAGCCTGTGGGGGTCGAAATATGCACAAATTCCGGGAATTTTTTGATCAGGTGGTATGTAGGCAAATCGAAGTCTCAACACTAAAATGGCTGTAACTCTTAAACTAAGAGCCTGTGGGGGTCGAAATATGCACAAATTCCGGGAATTTTTTGATCAGGTGGTATGTAGACCAATCGAAGTCTCAATACTAAAATGGCTGTAACTCCTAAACTAAGAGCCTGTGGGGGTCGAAATATGCACAAATTCCGGGAATTTTTTGATCAGGTGGTATGTAGGCAAATCGAAGTCTCAACACTAAAATGGCTGTAACTCCTAAACCAAGAGCCTGTGGGGGTCGAAATATGCACAAATTCCGGGAATTTTTTGATCAGATGGTATGTAGGCAAATCGAAGTCTCAACACTAAAATGGCTGTAACTCCTAAACTAGGAGCCTGTGGGGGTCGAAATATTCACAAATTCCGGGAATTTTTTGATCAGGTGGTATGTAGGCAAATCGAAATCTCAACACTAAAATGGCTGTAACTCCTAAACTAAGAGCCTGTGGGGGTCGAAATATGCACAAATTCCGGGAATTTTTTGATCAGGTGGTATGTAGGCAAATCGAAGTCTCAACACTAAAATGGCTGTAACTCTTAAACTAAGAGCCTGTGGGGGTCGAAATATGCACAAATTCCGGGAATTTTTTGACCAGGTGGTATGTATACAAATCGAAATCTCCACACTAAAATGGCTGTAACTCCTAAACCTAGGAGGTGGTATGTAGACAAATCGAAATCCCAACATTAAAATGGCTATAACTCCTAAACTAAGAGCCTGTGGGGGTCGAAATATGCACAAATTCCGGGAATTTTTTGATCAGGTGGTATGTAGACAAATCGAAATCTCAACACTAAAATGGCTGTAACTCCTAAACTAAGAGCCTGTGGGGGTCGAAATATGCACAAATTCCGGGAATTTTTTGATCAGGTGGTATGTAGACAAAGCAAAGTCTCTACACTAAAATGGCTGTAACTCCTAAACTAAGAGCCTGTGGGGGTCGAAATGTGCACAAATTCCAGGAGTTTTTTGATCAGGTGGTATGTAGGCAAATCGAAGTCTCTACACTGAAATGGCTGTAACTCCTAAACTAAGAGCCTGTGGGGGTCGAAATATGCACAAATTCCGGGAATTTTTTGATCAGGTGGTATGTAGACAAAGCAAAGTCTCTACACTAAAATGGCTGTAACTCCTAAACTAAGAGCCTGTGGGGGTCGAAATGTGCACAAATTCCGGGAGATTTTTGATCAGGTGGTATGTAGACAAATCGAAATCTCAACACTGAAATGGCTGTAACTCCTAAACTAAGAGCCTGTGGGGGTCGAAATATGCACAAATTCCGGGAATTTTTTGATCAGGTGGTATGTAGGCAAATCGAAGTCTCAATACTAAAATGGCTGTAACTCCTAAACTAAGAGCCTGTGGGGGTCGAAATATGCACAAATTCCGGGAATTTTTTGATCAGGTGGTATGTAGACAAATCGAAGTCTCAACACTAAAATGGCTGTAACTCCTAAACTAAGAGCCTGTGGGGGTCGAAATATGCACAAATTCCGGGAATTTTTTGATCAGGTGGTATGTAGGCAAATCGAAGTCTCAACACTAAAATGGCTGTAACTCCTAAACTAAGAGCCTGTGGGGGTCGAAATATGCACAAATTCCGGGAATTTTTTGATCAGGTGGTATGTAGGCAAATTGAAGTCTCAACACTAAAATGGCTGTAACTCCTAGACTAAGAGCCTGTGGGGGTCGAAATATGCACAAATTCCGGGAATTTTTTGATCAGGTGATATGTAGGCAAATCGAAGTCTCTACACTAAAATGGCTGTAACTCCTAAACGAAGAGCCTGTGGGGGTTGAAATATGCCCAAATTCCGGGAATTTTTTGATCAGGTGGTATGTAGGCAAATCGAAGTCTCAACACTAAAATGGCTGTAACTCCTAAACTAGGAGCCTGTGGGGGTCGAAATATGCACAAATTCCGGGAATTTTTTGATCAGGTGGTATGTAGGCAAATCGAAGTCTCAACACTAAAATGGCTGTAACTGCTAAACTAAGAGCCTGTGGGGGTCGAAATATGCACAAATTCCGGGAATTTTTTGATCAGGTGGTATGTAGGCAAATCGAAGTCTCAACACTAAAATGGCTGTAACTCCTAAATTAAGAGCCTGTGGGGGTCGAAATATGCCCAAATTCCGGGAATTTTTTGATCAGGTGGTATGTAGGCAAATCGAAGTCTCAACACTAAAATGGCTGTAACTCCTAAACTAAGCGCCTGCGTTTGTCATATTATGCACCAGAAAAAAGAAATTCAAAACACTAAAATGGCCGCATCTCCTAAACTAGGCGTCTACGGGGGTCATATTATGCAGCAGAAAAAAAAAAATTTAAAACACTAAAATGGCTGTAACTCCTAAACTAAGCGCCTGCGTTTGTCATATTATGCACCAGAAAAAAGAAATTCAAAACACTAAAATGGCCGCATCTCCTAAACTAGGCGTCTACGGGGGTCATATTATGCAGCAGAAAAAAAAAAATTTAAAACACTAAAATGGCTGTAACTCCTAAACTAAGCGCCTGCGGTTGTCATATTATGCACCAGAAAAAAGAAATTCAAAACACTAAAATGGCCGCATCTCCTAAACTAGGCGTCTACGGGGGTCATATTATGCAAAGGAAAAATAAAATACCTAAACACTAAAATATGCGCCATAAAATGAAAAGTTTCGAGGTCGATATACGAGTCGATGTGAGCGTTTTTAGTGAAAATGGAAAAAAGTGAGTATCGAGCAGTTATTATATTCTTGTTTTTGAAAGACAATACGCCTACGCAAATCAAAAATGATTTGGATTCTGTGTATATAGACTCTGCACCATCATTTACCACAGTCAAATTTTGGCCAGCCTTAAGAGCTTGGGAGATGATGAACGTTCGGGGCGTCCAAAAGCCCCGATGACATTGCTAAGGTTCACCAAATGGTGTTAGAAGACTGACGAGTTAACGTGAGAGAGATAGTAGATGTTATGAAAATGTCCAAAGAACGTGTTTGTTACGTATAAAATCAAGATTTAGGCATGAGAAAGCTGTCCGCGACTGCTGTGCCGCGTTTGCTTACGTTAGACCAAAAACGTGTTCGAATGAACATTTCCAACGATCTGTTGGCGCAGTTTAGGCGCAATAAATCCGAGGTTTGGCGCCGATTAATTACTGTAGATGAAACTTGGATACACCATTATACGCCCGAAACAAAAATTCAGTCAAAACATTGAACTGCAAAGGGCGATCCGGCTCCTAAAAAATCAAAAACTGTTTTTTCGTTTGGGAAAGGGATAACGACTGTTTTTTGGGATAGTAAAGGAGTTATCTTAATCGATTATCTTCAAAAAGGAAAAACCATTACAGGAGCAAACTACGCATCATTACTTGCCAAGCTGGAGGCAGAAATTGCGGAAAAACGGCCACATTTGCAGAAAAAGAAAATCCTGTTTCAACAAGAGAACGCGCCGTTTCACACCTCAGCGGTTGCCATGGCGAAAATCCATGAATTACGGTTTGAACTTCTTGACCATCCGCCTTATTTACCAGATCTAGCCCCAAGTGACTCCTTTTTGTTCCCTCATCTAAAAACCGCTCGGAAGACAGAGATTTTCGTCAAATGAGGAGGCAATCACCTTCGTGAACAATTATTTTGCAGAGAAAAACGCCAAGTACTATTTGGACGAGTTAGAGAGATGGGAGCATCGCTGGGAGCATCGGTGGGAGCATCGCTGGGAGCATCGCTGTGAGCATCGCTGGGAGAAGTGTGTAGAGTTACAAGGAGACTATGAAGAAAAATAAAAAAAAAATTTGAGTAAAAATGTCTTGGTATCATTTTTCGGTCGGAGACTTTTCAGCAACCCTCATATGTACCAACAAATGAAAAATTTCAACACTAAAATGGCTGTAACTCCTAAATTAAGAGCCTGGGGAGATCGTATTACGCACCATAAACAAAAAATTGGAAAGCAGCCGGTGCAAATCTCAAAACACTAAAAGAGGTGCTATAAAAGCTGCCTTGAACTCAACTGAAAGAAATGCCAAGCTATCTCACACTCAACACCACTTCATGACTGAACTTACTATATATCAACCCAAGCTGTATCTTCGGTCGCTTCAATACAGGACTTGGGCGTTGTCAGTGTTATTGAACTTAATTTCCGCACAAACATTGATTCCATAATTAGCAGAGTTAACTCCGCCCTCGGCCTTGTGAAACGATGGTCCATAATTTCTTTGACCATCACAAAATCCCTGTATGTCACCCCCGCAGGCCCCTTTCCGAATAGACTAGCCAGGTATGGTCCTCTTGATATGAAGACCATACTCTATAATACGTATCAAAACTGTCCAACGTAGATTCACAACAATGACCGACTCAAATTGGTGTGTGTACCATCTCCGGAAAAACTTCGGAAGTCCCTCAATATTCTCTTTATATGTACACCAACAATTAACCATCAACTGTGCCCATTGCTGGATCAGATTTTTTTGAATACCAACCCCGCAATTTAAAGACTGTTAATCTTTTTCGTCCAAATAACCACCGAACGGCATATGGTTTTAACGAACCACTATCTCTAACGCTACGTGAAGCTAATAGAATTTTTTTCATACGTATTCAATTTCCCTTGCAGCAGGATTACCCTCAAAAACACCCTTAAATACCAACTCGCCCGACCCTGATCTTCCCTGTCCTTTAGTTTTAGTTTTAGTTATAAGAGCAATTTGTACTAAACTCAATAAAGTCCTCCGGGTTAACCCCGGCTCGTAAAATTAAATTAAATTAAGGCATTGCAACTCACATTGCTAGGACGGAAACCCTACAAAAATTCTGATAACTCTTCCACCGTAGTTCCATCATTTCTTCAATGCATTGGTATCAACTTTTTTTGTTTACTGTTAAATTAATTTTTATTGTTTCTTTTTTTATTACCTTACATTCATAAAAATGCTTAAATTTAATTTGACAATGCTAGTTACTTATTCTAGCTTACTGGCTCTTACCCAACGCTCTAAGATTAAAAACGTTTGCCTTTCGGTCTTAAAAACTATCTTAAGATTAGTCTTATCTAAACTTAAAACTATGGCCCAGAGATACTTAACCTAACTAACTACAATCAAGGTGCTGAGCACTCGTAGCCTCTCGCACTAGTCGTCACTATCCCAATTGCGATTTCGGAGGCCTGGCATTCGTCAACATCGTACACACTCACCACCGAGATTTAACAAATGCCATAAAGCATTGGCCACTTCTCAGAGACGAACGAGCCAACTCTCTCCCCTTCTTGAGGCCAATAGAATTCGGTGTACTCTTTGTTTCTCTTTGTTGCATTGACAACATACGCATCGCAGATGAGCCGCTTGTCCCTCGCACTGTGGTGGCGGTGGTGTATTACCGGGATACCATCCCTGCTTTGCACTAACCCTTTAACATTAATATAGCGAAATGACTCTGGCGGAATAAAGTCCGATAGAAGTAAGCTCTCGTGGTACATTTCACTGGGGTAATGAGCCCCAAAGATCAGGCTATTATCGTTGGACAACTTGCAATGTGTCTTCGAATCACCTTAATCAGGAGATAGTCAATCCTGTTCAGACTATCCCCATCGTAAAGGGCTTTGTTGGGATAGTATTTCTTATACTCTGATTTTGGTGTTCTGTTCAAGCCGAAACAGGTCCTAAGATACGGCCTGATTAGGGCTACATAGCATATGAGCTTCATCTTGGAGACAAGTTCACTGCTGGAAAACAGCCTTCTTGTCAGAGCTAAAGCCTTCCTGGCTCCAGTGGAAAAAGCATCCATCTATATAAATACTTATCGAGCTAGATACAAAGCCATTACGCTTCTTACCGCTAATGGCAGTCCGTGCTGTCCAATGATGGCCAAAATTTCACTAGTTATATCTGGTATCGCCCATCTTAATGGAGTTTTAGACAAAATTGTTTCCGACATTTGAAAATTGATTTTCAATTTCCAATCGTCGCAGTACGCTGCAGAAGAATATTGGCGACTTCGATTGTTGGACCTTATCTGTACGCTACTAAATCCTCTACGTATGCAATGGCGTGATTGAGGGAACCTACTAGATCATTTGTGTAAGTGTTAAACAGTATCGGAGAAATCACAGCCCCTATTGTAAGCCGGTTTCAACGTCAAAGACCTTACACGAACTAACTGCCTCGGAAGAAAACGGACCAGATTTAAAACGATGACACGGCGCGGAATAGAACAAGAGTATGCTCCTGGAATGTTAGAACATTATACGCCCCAGGAGCTACTCAAAAAATGGATAATATCCTCACGCAGTATAAGGGGGACATTACTGTGATCCAGGAAGTGCGCTGGATAGGATGAGGAATGATAAAAGGAAAGGAGTGCGATATATATTACACTGAGAGACATTGTTGCATATATTTGGATGCGGATTCGTCGTGGGAAAGAGGTTGAGCTCGAAGATCATCGATTTCAAACTAATTAGCGATCGCCTAGCACACGCGCCTGCCAATGAAGATGATTTCTACGACCTCGTGGAGGGTGCCTACGTAGCAAGTCCAGAGTACGATGTTAAAATCGTGCTCGGGGACTTCAATGCCAAAATTGGTAAGAAAGGCATCTTTGGCGTAGTGGTCGTAAAATACAGCCTCCACGAAACGACAATAGATAAAGGGTTCAAACTCACTGATTTGCGGCAACTATGTAGTAATACGGTGATTAGAGAATCCACAAAACTACCTGGCAAACTCCGGATGGTAGAACTATCAGCCAAATTGACCACATGATGATTGGCGCAAAACACCTGTCAAACATCATAAATGTGCAAACATTTAGGGGGGCAAATGTCGACTCTGATCACTATTTAGTTGCAGCCCTATTCAGAGCTCGACTATCCAATGAAAGAAAGCTGACCCAAACAACAAAAAGGGGGTACAACATTGGATCCTTTAGCACATCGGAGATAGCCTAGTCCCAGAGAGCAATTGATGAAAAATTGTGCAATATGCCATTGCCTATCACAAACGCAAACAACATGTGGTTACAACGCTGCACTACTATTCAGGAAGTAGCCGAACCAACTCTGGGCTACCAGCCATCCCCGACCAGAAAGCCATATTATGAAGACGAGTGTATGCAGAAGAAGAAGGCAACAGATGCAGCATATAAGAAGACGTTGCAAAGGCCAACCGGGGAACGTGGGTTGATTACAGAGCCAGAAGGAGGGAGGGGAAAAAGTTACTGCGAAAAAATAGAAGAGCCTTCGCACCGCCAGCTCAAGGATATCCAAGTGTGTAGGAGTAATAAGAAGATGAGAAACTTTAAAAAAAAAAGCTAAAAGACTGGCTGCGGGCTACAGACCAAGAACTCAGGCCCTTCGAAAAACTGCGGGTAATCTTGTCACCGACCCGTAGGGAATTTTAGATGTATTTAAGCAGTATTTCCAACAGCAGCACCATCTCTTCATCGACTTCAAAGCCGCATACGACAGCACTCACCGCACTGAATTATATAACGCGATGGCCGAATTCGGGATCTCGAGAAAGCTGATCCGGCTTTGCCGCACGCTAGAGAAGTCGCAATGCACAGTGCAGCTTGAACACAAAACCTCCGAATTATTCCAAACATGCACCGGATTCCGGAAAGGAGATGCACTGTAGTGTGATTTCTTTAATTCTGTGCGTGTTGGCAATCTTTTACAATTTTCCAAATGGATTTAAATTTGCAACAGCGAACTTGTATTAAATTTTGCGTAAAAAACGGACTTAATGGTGCGCGAACGTTGGAAATGTTGGAAAAGTGTTTCGGCAACGATTCTCTAAAGAAAACGGTCGTTTACCAGTGGCACGAGCGATGCAGTCGATGGGGATTACTTTGAAGGGGACAATATAGATTTAGATGAATAAACTTGTATCTTAAATTTTCTGAATAAATTGTTGATCAAGGTATTTAACAAATACAACCAGCTGCTGGGCTATGCAGACGATATCGACATCATCGCCCGGTGGCACCATGAAATTATTGCGGCTTTTAGTGCGAAAGAAGAACAAGCCAAGCGAGTTCGCCTCATGATAATAGGATAAACATGATGTCGACCAAAAACCGACCCGTCGAACACCGTCTAGGACAAAACCTAACTATAATTTTGAGGTAGTGATGGAGTCTATCTACCTCGGTGCAAATATAAACTCCACAAATGACACTCTATATAGTGGAGATTCGATGAAGAGTAACCTTACGCAACAGCTGCTACTTCGTCCAATCTTCCAAACCCCTAACTTGAAGGTCTAAAAACATGCTCTACAAAACCCTGATCTTGCCAGTCTTGCTTTATGAAGCTGAATGCTGGATGATAAACAGTGGAGCAGATCTTAGGGTCCTTCGACAGAAAAATTCTACGTCGAATATCTGCAAGGAGGGCGAATAGAGAAGAGGACATAACCGCGAACTTTACGAGCTATATAAAGATGTGGATGTATCCGTCAACTATACTGGCTTGATCACATCGAGCGAATGGGCAAGAATGGGCAAGAAGACCGAGCCTCCGGTTTAAAGATCAAGTAATCGCGTACGCCATAAGCGTTGGTCTGGATCTTTAAAGACGGAAAGCGGCATTAGCTCAGGCTCAGACCCTCCAAGGGTTGCTGGCCGGTTAAGTAGATAAGTTTATTATTTCCCTTAACCCAAGTTAACAGTGCTATATAGACCGTTTCTCGAATACCTTGCTAATATTCGGAAGCAAACTAATTAGCAGGCTTAGTTATAACTTTATCCCTTTTCGGCATACAATGTATCACTGCTATTTTCCAATGCGTCGGATAATATGCATTATTAAGCGCACCGTTAAATAGCGTTGTAAATATATTCACTGGTTTCAAGGGCAGGTGTCTTAATACGACGTTTGGAATACCGTCTGCTCCCGATGACTTTTTGTCTTTCAGAGACTCGAAGATGCGCAGGAGTTCGAACGAACCAAGGCGAGGAGTCTCGTTCCGTGATTTTCGGATCGCCAAGCATGAGGTTCGTTGCGCAGATAATAGTGATGTACGTAGGCCCTGTTATCAATGTCGTGATTACGGTGAACCGGATTGCTCACCGTATACTCGTACATGGCTTCGAAAAAAACTCACAGCAAATCCACTTTCTGTGGATCTTCGACCACGAAAAGACCGTGCGTTGCGTCGCCGCCTGAGCCGGCACTCTCTGGACTTATGCCAACGGTCAGTAGTTTCTGTCTGCTTTCTGTCGGTTGTGGCAGTCGGACACACTGAATGTCATTGTGATCTTTCCGCCTGAATAATTTATTTATCTGCAGGAACATATTCGGACTACTGGATTCTATAGCCCGAATCAAAAGTTTCAACAGAAAAAACATTGAAAAATCTTACATCAAGACACATCATGGAATAGATACGTTTAGCAATGTACAAATCACCATCATCATTATTTAACACACACATTTCACTTGAAGAACAAAGCGGGCTTGAATTACACACAGGCAAACTCAGAAGGATAACGATAACAAGAAGGACAAATCGTTCTTGTGCAAAGAAAGCGGACATTGGAAGAGAGATTGTCCAATGAGAGGGAAATCAGTGGTTAACTTTGCACAGGAACGGGAAACCGATGCATTAGTTTGTGATGTTTTTTGCAACGACGGAATGGAGTTCGTCACAGTTAAGGACTGGATTTTGGATTCGGGTGCGTCTCATCACATGAGCTTTCATCGCGCGTGGTTTGAACACTATGAGCAACTAGCGGAATCTAGGAGAGTGGTTATTGGAAACGAAGAACAAATATTTGCGATTGGAAGAGGCAACATTAACGTTTTAGTATTTAATAACAATGCGTGGGTAATAAAGTGTTCGATCGATGTTTATTTTGTGCTAAAATAAATTTAAATCTATTTTCCTCCGGTACTGACATAGATAAAAAAATAAAATACTCTTGGATAAAAGCAAGTGTGAGATCATTAAAAATAATGGGTGTTGTTTTAGTTAGAGTGTGTAGCCGTCGCTTATACAAAATGTTAATTAAAATAGTTTGTGATGTTAAAAGCGCTACCAGCTCCTCAAATATATAATATACAGATGTAAAATCTGAACCACTGCAATTATGACATGAGCTGATCCTACGAAAACGATATATCGAGTACCAGGACAATAAAGACTTCTTCTGCGATGCGTGTGTCTACGGCAAATTGGGCCAGTCACCATTTAAAGGGAGTAGCTTCAGGGCGAATTCAGTAGGAGCGTTGGTGCACACCGACTTATGAGGACCTATGCAGTAGAGTTCTATTGGCGGATTCAGATATTTTGTACTATTTATGGTTGACTTCTTCAACTACAGATGTGTCTTTTTTTATGCATGACTAGAGTGGATTGCCGGCCTATTTTGAAATATATCAGTATACACTTAAATTAGGACTTAAAGTGGGAGTAAAGACACTGTCAAAAATTGCATTTATTATCTTCTAATTTCTCTATCATAGGTAGCATACTATCTTTTATCATTTGAAGTCATGTTAAAATCAATTAAATTTTGTACTCCTTTAACGATATCGCGTTTCTACTTTCGAAACATGGTACCGAAGCCCGGGATGAAAGGCGAACAGGGACGATCAAAGAAAAATAAAATAAATCGTAATATATATTCTTAATCGTGAACGGAAAACGAAAGCTGAACGAGAAGGTGGTCGGGTAGAAGAGGAAAATAAGTTATGGAGGTGTCAGCGGGATTCCCCTATAGAAGACGAAAGTTATAAAGAGTGCGTCAGATTTTCTTGATTCAGAAGAATCGTAACTTGGTTCCGAAATTAATTTCGAGGAAACAGTTTAAATGCAGCTCATAATGGTCTGACCACAACGGACGAAGAACTCAAATGCAAAAACCTCATTAAAATGGATGATCTCGACAAGAAGCTGGAGAAAATAGCTGAGTACCAAGGCAATGTCGTTGGTACATTAGCGCGATTAAATTTACATTTGATTTTGTAGCACTCACTATTTTTTAGGAAAAATAAAAACAAACAAGTGCGTCTGGCTTTATAAAAATGGATTTTTATTCCTTTTTATGGACCGACACATTCTTCTCAGATCTCTGGCAAAGAACGATGGCCAGTCCTTTGCGGAAATGGTATCTTCTTTTTAATTCCAGACTATAATATTTCTGAATGTTTTATTTGGAAACTCCAGAGGGCGTTCGAAGAGTAATTAAGAATTATTATTATAATTTATTTGATTACATGATCCAGTTCATTGCAGACCTGCGAAGCTTTTTTTTAAAGGCTTATCTGCAGGAGACTAATTATGCATTTGTTGTTTACTATTTATCCATCCTCAAAAATGAACGTTATGTACATACATACAATAGGAAAAAAAGAAAAAAAAAGGTAAATCTCTATATAGAAGTGTAAAGCATAGTTAGATTACATTTAAATTAATGTTTGGAAATTCTGACTCAGTGTTTTATGTTCTTAAATATGCAGTTAAGTAATAACTTCTAGAAAATGTTCTTAAAATCTTTTTTTCTGACGTTTAATTGATTAATATTTCGTAGACTCTGAGGAAGATTGTTCTGGATACTGGGATTGGTGTACATCTTTCCGTGGATGTTGATGAAATTTGGAAATTGGTAAACTCCGTCTGCCCGTCTTCTCGTATTAAGTTGATGACTAATTGGTACTCGGAAAGTGTGGGTGTCATATTACTCCAGCGCCGTGATCATTTTGAAGATTTGATTCATTTTAAGAATCTTTACATTGTTGGTTTGGTTGTTTCTTCGCGATATCAGTCTAATGGCCCGATCTTGTTACGTGCAAATCACGCCCCAAATATCCTCCATTCCATTTGGTCCTTTTGTTGTGTGTTTCACCGTTCTGTTCTCTTGCCTTTTCTCGTTTCGTCCCCGTTCTTTTCTCCCCGTCATGCTCTGGATGCCACGGTACAGCTGGGATTTGCTGGGGTTATAGGACCCAGTTCCCTCACTTTGCCTACCGACACAGAGATGACCATATCCGGTACCCCGGATAGAGCCAGGCGGACGGCCTTTAGACTCTAACAATGGCCTAGAGCGCACCCTAAATCATATATTTTTTGCTTCCAGGGACATACATTTGTAAAACCCCCAAAACGCCCAGGTCAAAAATAATAATTGTGAAAGAAAGCTCACGATTCCCCACTATCAGTTCCCTTCATTCGTATCTGCAAGGAGACTTACGGATACCTTAATATAATTCTTTGGAAAAGTTTCCTACCTACTTGGCGGTCACTAATTGAGTTCCCTTAAATTGTCCCCAAAGTGTCCCGGGTCTGAGGGCGTAATATGGACCCAAGCCGTCACTCGACAGACAGAACAAACTCGACGAATACCACAAAACATCGATGTGTGATTTAGTGGTGGTTCCACAGGGAGGCTGTCAGAGCTCTGGACAGCTGAATTAGTGGAACCATGTATGAATATGTGTGTGTGTGGGTGGCAACCAGCCGATATGCGCGGCTGGTTGAGAACTGATAACTACCCGCCATAGCGGAGAAAACCTAACAAGAAAAACAAACCAACGAGAGGGAAAATTAAGCAACTCACAAGCAATAGAATAAAAAACCCAACAAGAAAAAATAGGAAGCCCTGAAAGACGACAAACCAACAGACGAAAGCTGCGACAATGGGTGGCCGTGGCTCAAGTGGTAGTGTGTTGGCTTCCCAATCGGACGGTTCGGGGTTCAACACCAGCCGTGACCGAAAGACTTTTTTTCAGGCAACTAAAATCTTGTGAGATGAATGGTTGCCTAAATATAACATCAAGTCCAATTTACACTAGTAATTTAGTCTCCCCATTAAATGTTGGATGCCACCCATGGAGCGAAATAACCGCTGAGCCCAAAAATCTTTCTCTCTCTCTCTATCCAATTTTCCGAAAAACTTAACACGTGCTCCGGCATTTTAAGAGTAGTAATACCCTCTTGAGTGTTAAGTTCTTTTAAAAAAAAAAAAAAAAAAAAACAAGAGTGACGGCGGCATATATACACATTTGTGTAATCTACCCCTAACTGGGAATATTTGGTATTCGGTGATCCCGTAAGGTTCTTTGCCGCTCGCTTGGCAAACCTCGTAACCCTTTAGCGGTTACTGTTAAAATGTTCGCGACCCCGTAGACTCCCAGTGAGTGATCGTGCGAGATCATGGGCTTTCTTTTGGCCGTTAATACTAACATTCTTTAAGGGGTACAATTTTAAAGCGAGCCACCCCTTTGGTGCCACATGATTTTGGTTTTTGCGTAGTTACACGGCCTTTATCATCCCCCCCGTTTTTCTAGAAAATCAGGGGTTTTTCATTAAGCGCTTCCTATCTTTTTAAATTTAAATAAAACAAAGTATGTGTGAGATGACATTGAATGTCCGCCCCGGACATTTCCCAATAACTCTGCCGCATAAATCAAGCTGAATTTGACCGATGGCATGGGTTATGTTGGCTTTGAGGGTCGCTGTAGTTTGTGTAGTTTGTGCGACTTCAGAAAACCCCACAAGAAAAAGTCTAATGGGGTTAAAGCGCACGATCTCGGTGGCCAGTTCACATCACCTCCACGTGAGATGACCATGCCCTTTGAATCGTTCGTGCAGAATTTCCATATGGCCTGGGCTGTGTGGCACGGAGCGCCGTCCTGTTGAAACCACATATCGTCGGTGTCCATATCATCCAATTCAGGCCAAAAGAAGTTGGTAATCATCGACCTAGAACGCTCCCCGTTGACGGTAATGGCGTGGCCAACGTCGTTCTCAAAGAAATATGAACCGATGACGCCGTCAGCCCAAAATCCGCACCAAACAGTGACTTTTTCGGGATGCATTGGATGCTCTTAGATCTCATGTGGATTGGTATCGTCCCAAATTCGACTATTTTGTTTGTTGAAGTACCCATCCATCCAGAAATGGGCCTCATCGCTGAAGATGATTTTTCGATGAAAATTAGGATCAGATTCCAACTGCTCCAGACCTCATTCAGCGAACACACGTCTTTGTATATGGGCATTTACCTTCAGCTTATGGGTCAGTTGAATTTTGTACGGGTGCAGGCCCAAGTCACGACGCAAAATTCGCCAAGTTGTGGTCTGCGAAAGGCCGAGTTCTTGTGAGCGGAGCGAAATCAACTGCTTCGGATTCTCCAGCATACTCTCACGGACAGCGGCGATGGGTTCGGCAGATCTTGCGTTTTGTCTAAGTACGGGTGTTGGTTTGTCATTTACTGAACCAGTGGGCTCAAATTTATCTACAACACTGCGAATAGTTCTCTCGGTAGGACGATTATGGCGACCGTAGAATGAGCGAAGCGCGCGGAATATTGCTCGAACAGAACACCCATTTTGATAAAACAATTTTATCATTTGCACGTGTTGTTGAACGCTATGTCCGTTCATGGCGATTTGGCAAAACAGACTGAATAAATGACACCCAATTTGACAGATGTAGCTTCAACAATATGGCCGCTATCAACTGTCAAAGTTAGGAGTCTCTATTGGAAGACCCTCTACATTGCACATACTAAAATTCCCCAACAGGGAAAAATTAATTGGTTTTTGTTGTGATCTAATTTTCCCAATTTTATCATAAAAATTGGGTGGCGTCCACTTGCCCATTGTTTACCATTCATTTGTTTTGAGCTCTATTTGTGTCGCTGGGTACTGTGGGCTGCGAATGTGCATAAGCATTGTTTTCGATCCATTGATATCATGGCACCATATCCCCGCTTGAGACATACTACGGCTGCCATGTCATCTGCATACGCGAATGGTTGACTTATTTTGAAACAACTTAGCATTGAATTCGCAAACAGAATAAATAACCAACCATTCTGCCGGTTTTCCTCTAACTCCGACGTTTTGTAACGAAGCGATTAGCTTATTGTGGTTAAGAGTATCGAATGCTTTACTAAAATATAAAAATAGAACTAGTACATGACGGCTTAGACTTGAGTTGACTAAATCTGTAAAGCCAATAAAGAGGTCGGTTTGTGCTTTTCCCTTTTTGGAATTCGTTTTTTGATTATTTTAAGTTTTTCGACGAATTTCCCTATACAGTCAACTACAATTTGTTCCAAAATCTTCTCTATTGAAATTGGTCGATGGTTTGACGTTGCAATTCTCGAACTTTCCTCGTAGATTGGTCTTACAAACGCTGCTTTTTGCTTCTTTGGTACCGTTTACGTTTCGTTTCGAAACTCTGGTTCAGAAAATTCGTGATTATCGGAGCAAAGATATCGGCATTTGTTTTCAAATCCTTGGCACTGATTCCATCTGCTCCAGGCGCCTTATTTAAGTTTAAATGGTTCAATAAATTCATAATCTCTGCGCACTCTATTTCACTCAAATATATTGTATTGCGTAGTGTTGGATTTTGATGGGTGTATTGCATGAGTGGATAAGAGGTACTATTTGCAGAGAAAAGAAAATTCGACAAAAGCAACGCTCAGCTGCATTGAACCAAAATCAGGTTCCGCCAAGTACAGCAGCATCAAATTGTTCGTTAAAACTTCCGAAACTCCCGCTCAAAAAGTTCGATGGGAATTTCAAGGAGTGGCTACCATCCTGGGAACAGTTTCGTAGAGCAGTAAATCAAAACGTAATTTATGATCGTGAGACAAATTAAGTTACCTTGAGAGTGGGTTAGTGCCAAAAAAGTAATCATACGATTTATTGCATCAGTAAAATGTTAGGAAGCTATTTCACTTTTGCAAGAGCAATACGACGACAAGAAGCGTTTAATCGACAAAAGCATGCAATCGTTGATCTCACTTCGCCCTATGCACACCAAATCTCATAGTCTATATAATTCAATAACATCTAACTGTCGTACTTTCACTGCTTTGAAAATGTCCACTCATCATTATTATATGTATTATCCTGAAATCTGAATTATTTCGATGTTTACCAACTGAACTTCGGGTTGACTACTTCCATAAGACCAAGTGAGATAATTATCCTGGAGGGAAGCGAAACAAGTCATGGCGCGAATGACAGCGCTTCCACTGTTTCTTTAATTGTTGATATACAAGTACAAAATAAGGAGTGACCAGATAAGAACGTTACAGAAAAAAAATTGAATAAAACAACAATGGTATGAGATATAAAATTGATTTTAGCTTTATTTTGAAGGTACGTTAATGCCATCATTTAAATGGCCATCTCGGCTTCTCTGGCAGTGCTTCAAGCCATCGGTCCAATTTTTGATGACTCGGTCCAATATGTGCCGCGTTATTCCGGCAATAAAGTGTCGAATGTTGGCCTCGAGCTCGTCCAGAGTGGTTGGCTTGTTCGCCCCAGAGAAATAATCGAGTGGTGTCAAGTCGCATGATCACGACGGCCAATTGATGAACGCTCGCCATGAGATGGCCCAGTCGCCAAATTTCACCTTCACAACTTCGAGCGTTGCGTCGCTTATATGGCATGTAGCGCGTCTTGTTAGAACCACAGCTTGGATATATCGATGTCGTCGAGCTCTATACCTGAGACCATTGACGGTAGCGGTGTCTATTTCCTCAATTCGAAAGAAATAAGATCCGATGATGCCGCCATGACATAAAACGCACCAAACAGTCAATCTTTATGAATGCATTGATGCTTGGCCGAACACTTGAGAATTGTGTTCGCTCCAATAATGGCAATCTTGCTTGTTGATATAGCCGCTGAGCCAAAAATGTCCCTCGTCCGAGAAGATGATTTTTTTGGCCAAAATCCGGATCTCCGGCCAACATTTCCAACGCACACTTAGCGAACTCACGGCATTGTCTATGGTCGTCCGACTTCAATTCTTGCGTCAGCAAAATCTCATATGGATGTAGGCTCGAATCTAGCCGCAAAATAAGCCGGGTTGACTCTGACGATGCCCAATTCAGCTCAATCCACATTTCTGGATCTTCTTCGATACTGGCCGCTACGGCGGCTATGTTTTCTTCATTTCGCACCAATCTCTGTCTGGTTGGTGGCTTTTTTTTTTTTTTATAATTTACGCACGCCTAAGGGGTTATATGATACCCTTTTACTGTTGCAAGGGCGCGGGCGGAAAGATAGAAGGAGGAGATAGGCTTAAGATCCAAAAGAGTGTACTCACGCTCAAACCTTTCCACGGTGCGGTGAATTGCCTGCACACTGAAGCCATGATAACGAACGACCTCACGACGAAATTCACGTTGCATATTTACAACCGAACCGGAATTTCGATAATATTTTTTAAAAACTCCCGCACCTTCGGCAAGCATAAAACGACGAATGATAAAATGACAAGCCTTTCTGAATATTTTAACAGCTGGATGTCATTGGGAACTTTGACAGCTGCTGAAACATAACAATTGGAAAAACTATCATTGCTATCTGGTCACCCTCTACTTTTTGTCGCACATTCGAATACCTCTCGACTTCTTCAGATCGACACAATGGCTTTCAAAAATAAACTAATCCTTCCATGACTTCGGATACCATTCGGCTTTCGATCTCACGCACATGCCAACAATTCCAATTGCGTTGACATTTCGAATGAACGCTTAAGACCATTTGTCTTCATTTCTTATCTCAATTCTAGCAAACCCTGTCTGGGCTATAATAAGACTCTTCAGCTTTAGAAAAAAAAAAAACTGCAATAGAAACATGTTCATATGCCTTGACATCGAACTTCTCTCACAAGCTTCAAGACAACTCACGGGCCATTCACGCGTCACATATGCCTTGAACCAAATTGCCTCACATTCGCACAAGGTTAGCACGACTGTCATTTGCATATGCCTGAGAACACTACACACACAAATAAAAGAACATAACACCCTCACACCGGTATTGTCGACGACTTTGTGCCAAAAGTTTCTACATCAAGTCATCTTGACTAAATGTATCTACGACCGAGCATCGAAAGTATTCACACGGACAAAATAAATGAATTTAGCTGCATGTGGCGCGCGTTTGAACACTTCAAGGCTGTTGAGTATTTATTTATGACACCGAGATTAACCATGCCGAAATCTTTCATATTCGATAAATTAATGCTCACAGAATAGGTAACCATACACCCATAACCGAACATAGGCACAAGCAGATACTTTGAATCTGAAGACCGTACACGCGTTAATTCGTTCCCAACGACCCAAACCAACATCGACCAAGCATTGCTGGCTGCAATCCCAATTTCTTGACCAAGAGCAACCGACAATAACCATAGTGACGACGTCGTCAGTCGTTCGATTGAATAAACAATCGCAAAGTGGGAGTAATGACTCAACCAGAACATGAAAAGCACCAACAAAAAGAATCGAAAAAAAAAAAAACAAGGCACCACCATGACTTTGGGACGGGCCTGTATTCTCGAGTCGGAACAACGAAAAACCAACATGAGCGGCACGTGCAGATAATTTTTCGGTGGGTTTTTCGAGGCCAAGGGGAGACAACTGTTTTCGCAACGCGAAAAGTTGCACATCTGACACCTAGTTCGCATTGTGCGCGCGTGTATCTGCCAGAGGTTTACACTGCCACAGTTCATACTACGAATTTCAGTATCTAAGAATCTAAATGACGGTAATTTCCTGATACAAATCGTTGCGACAACAATACCATGAGTGTACTCAAAGCTGGAGCAGAGTTAGAGCAAATTAAAAAGAATCAATCGCCTTTGCGTTTGTTGTTGCTTTGCTGCCACTAACGTCAGCTCACAAGGTACGAGTACTAGTACTTCCTGAAGTGACAACGCGTCGAATCTATTTTACTGGGGCCGGATTGTTATTGTTTTTTTCTTTTAGCACGTCGCACGTGTTAGATACTTTGCTTGTGAAATGAAAACAACTCCGAGATACGGGCGGTAAATGTGAATGAAGCTCAGCCATTGCGCTATTGCTGTGTGTAGCGCGTGTGTTTTTTGTTTGTTTGTGCGATTCTTTGTTTAACCGGTGCGGTGGAGGGGTGCAAACTTTTACCAATAGAGGTTTCGCGTTTCGTTGTTTCTCTGGTGCGATAGAGGTCGACGTTCCACAGCTGGAGTATCAGGCGCGCATGTTACTACAGAATTGCTTTGGAGAGAGCTTTGAAAAGTTGCTAGCGCGTTTTAGATAAATAAATACAAATACAAATGTTGCAAGCGTTCTTGAGCTAAATGTTGCTTGATTCTTAGGTTTTGCATCTAAGTTTTACGAAAGGGAACTTTAAGTTCTTCGAAAATACAAACTGCATCGTTTATATTTAGAAATGTTGACTTCCCGATATACTATGTAAAAATACCGCACAGCAGGTGAGGAGCTGATGTCTGCGGTTGTGAACTGAATAAAAAGGTGTTCCGGTCGTGTTTGCATTGCAGAAGAGAGGCGACGTGGGATGTTGTTCGAATGGAAACAAGTTTTCTTTTTTATTTATGGGTGACAATATAGTGAGACTTTTCTCAAAGTAGATATTTACAGCTGTGTTAAGAGGATTTTGGCTTATAATTTATTGACTACATAAAATAAAACATTAATCCAAAATTTCTGATAAAAAAATCCATTTGCACGAGCACGTGTTTTGGATAAGAACGTCCAAACTACTCTCAAAATTTTTCACTTTGACAGCTGTTATGTAGGTGCGTCAGTTCCTGAAATCTTGTCGGCAAATGCATTATTTGATAAGAAACCTTTGCCGATTAATTGTTGAACGCTACCAACATACACATGAATATGATTAACATGATGCCACAAGGTTGCAAGAACATTTAGAAAAATAAGAAAATTCCCAACAAGATAAATCAATGGGTTTAGTGTGACATACAACAAAGTCTAGACATAATTACTAAGCAGATGCTATGTTGTAGACAGTCGACAACGTGAACTCCGACTAATTAACCTAGGCCCTTACATACTTAGATTCAAGGGCATACAATGTATACAATGCATACATAATCACACTAGAATGGCTGAGAGTGTTCGTCGCCAACACGAAATCTCCATAGCCAAAAACTGAACTGCGTATTGTCGAAAAGAAAGAACTCATGGATCTCACCAGACCTAAGTAATTGTTGAACATTCCTGGTTCCTACATACCGAAGAACAGGCTAGAATACAAACTCCGACACCTCAATCCAGAGTTTAGCAGTAAGTAGTGGGAGGTAATTGAAATAGGAAACCACATCAAAGATACCATAGGAGTTGTGGTTAAACTAACCCGCGTAGGAAACAGAAGACGAACGCGAACCACCATGCTGAAGATAGTACAAATTAATCTTGGTCACTTTATCTACAAATCCAAATCACATAATGAAAGTAGAATTAGGGCAATTAATCTAATCTCCACTTACCTATCTCCAGGCTTCCAGGCAATGACGGCCAGGCAGTAGTCAGCTATGAGCGGCCGAATAAACCATTGCTCAAGCTGACCTCAACACACATGCCTTATGAATCGACTGACGGAACCTCTCCCGAAATACTTGGCTCACTTATCAACAAAGTAGAGCAGGAAATATAGGATGTGATTATTGAATGTGACGCTAACGCCCATAATATACACTGGGATAGCTCGGACACAATCTCTCGAAATGAAACCCTATTCCAGTACACAATTGACCATAATCTTTTAATCGCCAACCCCGGTAATGAACCCTGATGATGATCTTCACTAAGGCTTTCAACCAAGCATGCCCTACAAAGATCAAGAGATCATAGAACTCCACACATTTGTGGACTAAAAAACTACATTGCATTGGGAAAGAGGCAAGACAATTTCTCAATGCAGCCAAAAGCTGAAATTTGTGCTCCGAAGGCAATCTGCAGCGCTAAAAGAAAATCATGGAGGGAGCTTTGCACCAGTATTGAAAGCACAACAGAGCGTGCCAGGCTAAGGTAAGTCATGTCTATAGAAATCCAACACTGAAGCTTTGCGACACTTGCTAGAAACCCACTTTCCTGGATACACCTCTACTCCAACACCAGCAGTACCTAAATATAGACACAGTTTTCAGACAAGGTTGAACTATGAGCCCAAGCTTGTTGGCTTTGTTTATTAATGATCTTGTAAGCTCCTTATCGTGTGGCATCGAATACGCGGGTCATATAATCAAGGCAGTGCTATTCGCAGATAACATCGTGCTCTTGGCCTCTTCTCTTGATTCATTGCAGCTAATGATCAACCGGCTTTCTCAATATTGTGAGCTTTGGAATCCAATAGTGAATTTGGAGAAATCCAAAATTATAATTTTTAAGAAGCTGACAAAGGCTAAAAGCGCAATCAGTGGCATCGTGGAGTATATGCTTTTGTAAGAAAAGTATTGCACACAGTAACAAATTCCGGATTTCTGAGGCGGTATCGGAATCAATTTTATTTTGCGCAGCACAAATATGGGCAGTGAAACAATATGAAAATGTAGAGAAGCTCCTAGGCTACTACATAAAGCGAATTTTTCGACTACCACCAAATATACCAAATCATTGTATATAATGCTGGAAACTGGATTGTCACCTCTCTTTATTCGTACCCTTAAAATGCAAATTGATTACGTGCTTAAGATTATGGAGGTGGAAAATCACAGGCTTCCGAAGATAGCGGCCCTCCAAGTCATACATGATGAATCGAGCGAGTATGCTTAATAGATAGATCTAGCTGCGGATTATGGCATGGATTTAGGTCTAGATAGTTTCGGCTGTATTCGCTGGAGGACTTTACTATATCAGCTTATTCCGTCAGTGGATTTGAAGGGAGAGATCGCTCCACAGAGTAATATATTCCCAACTTAGCCACAATTTACAAAAAAGAACGGCAAAGCGACAATCCTGGAGGTCTTTCTGTGACAAAATCACTGAAACCTCTGAGGCATCGCGGCTAAGAAAAATTCTCTCTACAAATCCTATGATGCCTAGCTGTTTGAAACAAACCGATAGCTCTTGGTCAACCTCAAGTGATGAATCACTCAACTTGCTACTGGACACCCACTTTCCAGGTAGCTCCCAATTCGCGGCCAGTAGCAACACAAACAGGCCTACTGCAACCGGAACCAAAATTCATGGACTGATCACAAGAGACAAACTGCTCTGGGCGCTGCATAGCTTCAAACCATACAAGTCTGCTGGTCCGGACGGTATAATACCTGCCGAGCTGCAGAGGTCCTAAGATATTATTCTGCCTGAGCTAGAAAATACTATAATGAGCTGTGCAGAACTTATCCACATCCCATTGTCATGGAGAGAAGTCAATGTAGTTTTCATTCCCAAAGCCGGAAAATGTTCTCATGTTGTCCCAAAGGACCTCAGAGGTATAAGTCTACCATCTTTCCTTCTGAAAACTCTAGAACGGCTGATTGATATCCATATACGAGCTAAAATTAATTCTAGACTTCTGTCAACGGCTCAACATGCCTACTGTAAAGGAAAGTCGGTGGAAACGGCTCTGCATTCACTGACTAGCCACATCGAACGATCCCTACAATATAAAGAGTACACAATGGTTGCTTTCCTGGACATAGAGAGTGCCTTTAACAACGTCAACACATCCGCAATCACGACTGCGCTGTCAACTCTGCAGGTACACGACTCACTTATGAATTCATCAGTCTTATGCTAAAACGCAGGATAATCAACTTTAAACTGGGTGAGACTTCTGCTAAAAGATGTGTCAGCAGAGGTTCGCAGCAAGGCGGTGTCCTCTCTCCCCTTCTCTGGAACTTAGTATGTAGTAAATGAACTGCTGATATACCTGGAAGCGGGTGGTGACAGGGTAATTGCCTATGCGGATGACGTTGTTGTAGCCGTCTCAGGTAAGCATCTTAATAGCATTAATGAACTCCTTCAACTGAATCTTAACAGATTAACCCGTTGGGCAGATCGCTGTTATTTGGGTATAAACCGCCATAAAACTGATCTTGTCCTCTTTTCCAGGAAATACAAAATTCCAACTATAGACCCTCCTTCAATAAACGGTACTGTCAAAAATGAGACCCAGATATTTTGCTGTATCGGAAAACACTAAACTGCGGCATTAGACATTCTGTTTTATTTGACACCCCTCGATATTTTCAGCAGCTGCGACTGCAGCTATTCGCCTTAAAGCGACTAAACAGTGGACAAATAATCCATTTGGCCACGCCAACATTCTTAATACATTAGGAATCCTCACAGAGAAACCTGAACTTCCATGCAAGCTTCCCCTCTAGATTCTTCTGAGAGGAAGATGCTTTTATGGAGGACAAGCCAATCCATCTCTACACAGATGGATCTAAAACCAATAGCGGAGTTTTCTCAGATAAGATAAATTTAAGCCTCTCTTTCCGTCTTCCAAATCACTGTAGCGTGTTCCAGGCGGAAATTTTGGCGATGAAAGAAGCTCTGTCCTGGCTGAAGAAAAACGTAATATTTGCAAAGGATATCCGAATCTTTTCGGACATTGAAACTGGATGCCAATAAAAGAACAGACCTTAGGTGAACTGTTGGACCAACAGGTCTGGCGACCAAACAGATCTGGCCAAAACTTAGCGCCATCATAGGTGTCATCACTGGACACTGCCTCATAGGCAAGCACACAAGAAGGCTTGGAGCTTTTACAAACGATTTCTGCAGAAGCTGCATGGACGAGGAAGAGGAGGAGACAAAGAAGAAAACTTCACGTAGGAGCTTTCTTCTATAACGACCTAAACGATCTAAAAAATATAGACGTAAGCAATCTCCTACGCTTCATCATAAGCTCAAACTGGTTCCATCAGGAAGAGGATCATAGATCCACGTGGCATCGCAATGGGCCAATAGGCCTAAGTGGGTTGGTATTTCCAACCTACCTACCTACTTAACCACAATTTGGAAGAAAGGAATTATTTTCGAGATGAAAATAGCGTCGATGAAATAGCAACGATGGTCAGGCTACGGGGAGTTCTCATACACCTAAACTTTATTCCTCACAGAGAAGTTTTTCCCATCTTTTCCTCTTTGTGTAACTTGGATGAAAGAGAAAATATTATCCACTTCATGGGGAAATGTCCTATTTTAAGGAAAAACGGGATCCAGGTTTTTGATGGAAAGCGAAGTTATATCTCTGCTACTTATACAAAATCGAAGTTAAAAAACTACACCAATACTGCAATCTGGCTCCAACCTCTAGGGACCGTATAATTAGCGAAAGTTTTTAAATTTCAAGAATCCCATTTTAGTAAGTTTTGTATTTATCAATATAAAGTAATTATCGCATTTGTTTTGATGGAGTATTCAATTTTCAAAGTATTATATGCGTACAAAATGATGTGCTGTCAACTAGGCAGACGGTGGGAAAACCAAGCTTTTTTTAATTTTTTGTTTTATGAACTATACTATTGCATTTGATAAATATCTATAATCTAGACACGGTTTTCGTTAGCCAATATAAAATCTCAAAGGGGGTAGTATTGCAGAAGAAAACAAAATAAGCTGGGTTATAGCCACATTCTCTGCTTACAAATCATCTGGACTGGAAGGATCCATACTAACCATGCTTAAAAAAACAAAGCATGCTGTAATACTGATCCAAAAAAGACTATTCAGAGATTGTTCGAACAGTGCTAAATACCTAGATATCGTACTGGATAGTAAACTGAGTTGGAAGCTCAATGTCGAAGAAGGTCTCAAGAAAGCAACGATCGCCTTCTACCCTTGCTGCCGTATATTTGGGAGAAAATGGGGACCTAACCCCAAGACTATCCTATAAATGTACACCGCTATTGGCAGACACAAGACATGAGACATTTCTTCGGTGTTCGAGGGTGTCCATTGCCTGAGTGATATTGGTATCAGCTATGAGATTTATCGCACGGGTTTGAATCCGGTCTAGCAGATGCAGAGATGTTTTAGGCGCACCTGAACAGATGTGAGCATTGTACTCCAATTTTGGGCGGATGAATGCCTTATATATTGAGGCAGATCAGAATTTCGCAGAATCCAACGTAAGTTGTCATTGACACACATATCGAGAATGGAAAGTCTATCGGTTTCGACGATGTAAGTGCATTCATGGATAATGGCTGGGTGTTTAAATTTCGCTTTAACGATAGTAGACAGCATTAAATTCCACTCTGTTGATAGTTTACCAATTGGTTATGCTGCTAATATCGGAATTTAATGAGCTTAACATACGCTGCCGTTCCCGTTCTATGTATAGCCGAAGAGGAGAGACGTGAGTCCGGGAACGAATATGAAAAGCAAAGAGTACTGTCGTCAGCAAAGGAATGTATTGGATTAGAAGTGGCAGACAAGAGATCATTAATGAAAATTAAAAAGAGTGTCGGAGACAGAACGGAGCCCTATGGCACACCATTTTGTGAATATCAGACTTGAAACCATCCAAGACAACTTGAATTGAACGTTCCGAAAGGTAATTTCTAATCCATTGAAGAAGAGAGTCGTCGATCCCAAATGCACGCATTTTCGACAAAAGAGCCTGATGCCAATCTCTGTCAAATGCCTTCGAAATATCAAGTGCAACTATCTTGCTTTCGATAGATTGGTGTAGATTTTGGTTCCACTTTTCGGTGATACATGCCATCAAATCACCAGTGGACCTGTTGCTACGAAAACCGTACTGCCGGTCATTAATAAGTTTTCGTGTTTCTAGATATTTCATTAGCTGACGGCTTATCAGTGTTTCCATGACCTTGGTGAAAAGGGACGTAAGTGCAATGGTTCTATAGGAGGAGAGAGAGGAAGATTCGCCTTTTTTAGGGACGGGCTGGACAAATGCTGTTTTCCCTCTGCTCGGAAAGAGTCCTAAAGAGTAGGATTGATGAAAAAGCTTATGCAGTGGCTTGGCCAGCGTGGAAGAACACCTCTTCAGAAGAAGGGGAGATATACCATCTGGACCAGTGTATTTATGTATGTTGAGATCTTTAAGTACTGTTGCTATTACACGAGTGCGAAAGTGGATTCGTCCCATTGAAGATTCGACGTACTCAAGAGTAGGGGGAAACAGAGCACAATCCGGGAGTGTTAAGCTGACCGCAAAGTGTGCAGCAAGCAGATTGGCCTTCCAAAGAGCTGAAAGCTGGAATGTCATTGTAAATGAGCGTTGGTATGGAGGATGAGGCAGAGTTTCTAATGTGTTTGACAAATGACCAAAAGCTTTTGCCTCAACTTTTGTTCGCATTGAAATTTTACACGCTTGAGAAAGACGTTGCAGTTATTCCTGGCTCGTTTAAACTTTTTCCGGTTTTCCTCTGTCGGATTGGTCTTGAAGGACCGAAAAAGCACTTCTCTAACCCTGAGAGCATCTTTACAGCTCGAGTCGTACCATGCCTTTTCTTTTGGTCTGATACTCTTCATCCGATGAGGGATAAAGGATCTCATTCCGAAGAGAATAGAATAAGAAGGTGTTAAGTCCGCTCCAATTGGCTTTCTCGTATTGCCATACGATTCTTTCAGGAATCTTTTCTCTAACTGTGTGGTCGGTGTAAGAGAAATTAGCTGATATAACACAATGGTCCGACGAGCCTAGAAGGGAGAGCACATCAACGGAGTACTTATCAGGGTGAGAAATTAAAACAAGTCCAGGGTGTTGGCGGTATGACTATCAACATCTGGTATTCTTGTGAGCTCGTTTACAAGCTGGGTTAAATTATGTTTCCCAGCGAAGATCTCAACACACCGTCCCTCGGGTATTTTCTGTCCAGAATGTCGAAGCCAACCAGAATTGTGTATATTGAAATCGCCCATAATAACGATTTCAGTATGAGGATACAGGGATACAATTCTTTGAATGGAGTCAGACAGCGCATCAAGCTCGTTAAGGGTCGAGTTGCTGTCCAGTTTGGGGCTTCTGTAAATAAAGCAGTAGTGGATAATTTGCTTACGGAGGTGGAATTTTAACCACATGAAATTGAATTCCGGGTTGGAACAGGGACTACATTGTGGTGGAATTTAATAGGCTACATCACTACGCACATAAATGGTGAGACCGCAATGAGGAAAGAATAGTGGCACTAGTTCGTAGCCAGGTAGCTTCAGATCAGAGTTTTCTGAGAAGTGTGGGCGGCGATCTACCTGTGTTTCACTAAGTGCCAAAACAGCTGTCCTGAATTTACAGACGTGGACGTACGCAGAAAAGTGATTACTTTTTAGCTCGCGTATGTTCGCAATGTCCACCCACAAAAAATACAAACACCGACGATGCTAAGCGAGGCTGCAAAGTGAAAATTCTCACGTTGGTCTACCAAATCCAATTGTTATATGTGTTATGTCCTTCCAACGATAGAAAACAGTGCACCAACAAAATTCTCACTCAAACAACCCGCTATCCAACAGTTATTGTCTACACACAGCCACTGTCCGTGCCGTATGACAAATACAGCAATGGCAGTGACTGAGTGCAAGCAACGGTACTTACGACCATCTAAACCAACGGCAGCTCACAAGCCGTAATCTTCTGGGGGCGCACGCAATAAAGCTGCGCCTTCCCAACGACGACCTCTGCAGAGGCAATGGTGACATAGGGTCACGGAAGGATTCCTTCCACTTTTTGAGCCATTTTCCCAGCCTTAGTAATTTGAATTTTCACTTCTACGACCTCTCAGAACTATCTCTTTTCGGACTCCGATACAACAACATGGCTTAGACCCGCTCGGGGTTAAAAGCACCACCAGCTCAGGCGGAAACCGGAAACTAGAACTAGGGACCGCAATCAAACCTCCATCCCCTTTCAATTCCCCCACCCCGGAATCACAGTAGTCTACTCTGACCTAAGTGTGATGAGGTATAGAATGGATTCGGCTGAGGTACATCAACCCGCCAATCTAACCTAACCTACTCGTATGTACTTAGATTGCGTTACAGCTCGGAGTGGATCTTGGCCTTAACCAATAAGCCACTTCAGACACATTTTGAGGGTTGAGGTCCCTTTTCACTTAAGTGCCCTATTAAATGCTAGGTTTTCATCTGCTACATTGCCCTTTTGGGTAGGAATCGAAGACTTTATGGGCCGAAGCTGATGTGTCTACTTTTCCCACCAAGTCAATGTCGCAATTTAGTTCGAAAGTATGCGGTTACATTTAATCCTCCAAGGTCTGTTAATGTTAAATAGGACCATGACAAGTGACAGATTGCTGCATTCTGCCAATGATATCAGTGTCATCAGCGTATACAAGTATTTGCACAGACTTTTATGTTGCTGGTGTTGCCTTGCTAGTTTTTAACAGTCTTCTGAAGAATAGCGCTTTAGAAGTCTTAACCGGATGAGATTGCTTTTAATTTATACGGAGAGCAGCAAGTGCTCTATATTGCCGTTCTGCACAATCTGATAAGTTTGGCAAGGATGTCGAAACCAGACGTGGCCCTGTATAGCCCTCCTCTGTGAATGCCATACCGTCATACCCTCATCAGTAAAGAGTTTGTACTGCTCATCGATAAAGTGCCTTTGTACAAGCATCCACCACATCAGTGCCGGGGTAGGCCCGACACTAGCAGAGAAAGTGTTTCGCGTTGTGGCCATTGAATTGAAGGTGCTGAACAAAATCGTAGTACTGTGGCAGAACAAAAAGGTTACTGACCTCCTAGAGATTCAGTGCGCCTTTCTTTGGAAATTCATCGGAGATCTCAGATCTCATTTCCATTGTAACATGTGACTTAAACAAGACTTAGTGAATTTAGCCTTCGGACTGTGTTCAGAGCTTACATTCTCGAACCAGCTCGGAAATGATGAGGAATATCAGCAAAACCTTAAGCGGAACTCGACTGAACCGGCACCACGGAACCGATCCTTCGCTGTTAAGATTTTCTATAATCATTACCATATAGTTTTTAACATGGTTATTTTCCATACATCCTACTTTCTTTCCTACCAGACTGTCAAATGGAATCTCATGCCTAACTTAACGCTCATATTTCCATTGCCATTCCCATAGTCTACCCCATGGCAGCCCGAATGTCACACACGCGAATACCAGACATACAGAGGTGTATTCCAAGAAACCCTGAACTAATTCCTATAACGATTCCAAGGTAATGGCGTTTTTATGCAAGGTATCAAGGTGTCGTACGGACGTCATGCTTCACCAACGTGATCTTTCCTAGCCAATTCCAACACCAAATCCCGTTTCCATTTCCACGATCTTAATTTTGTAAGTTAGTATTACAGATAGAATATTTTTAGAATTTCACTTGTTAAAAGGTAAGCACACGAAACGGTGTTGTCATTTTATATATTTTGGTGTGCGAGTACCTACTGGTTTATGTGCCTTTACATCGTCATCGCTGTTGGCAAGTTTATGTGCTTTGCGAATTTAATTTAGAGAACGTTGTGGTTTCTGCTAATCCCCACCAGTGGTAAGGTAGCACGAGATAAAAAATGTGTAGAATCCCGACAATCAGTCTTTCATCAAAAAGAAAACCACCTCCATGGTAAAAAGAGGTGTACCGCTTGCTCAATTTGCTCGAAATTTAAGTTCAATCATCAGAGACCTGAAGCCGCCATGAGGGAAGATACCCCTTACATAGAATGGCAACGCCTTGGGAATGTAGAGAAGTTGTTTCTCGAATTGAAGGCTATCCTAGTAGTGATTGCTTCAGAAAATTAATGTTTAAATGAAGAGGCCGATGCTTCTGCATCAGCGGGTCCATCGACGCAAAAGCCAACGACCCGAACCCGAAACCACTTAAACGAGTCCCACAAGAAGCTGCAATCGATACACCTACTGAAGCGACAAAGCTCATAAGATGGCAACAACTAATATCCGATTCATTGGAGAGATTCATTACCAGTGGCGATGAAGCAGATACAATATCGCAATCAAAATCCTTTTTCGAGCTGAAAATTTAAAGCATGAACAAATATTGAACACGATTAGAGGAGCTTCAGCAAGACCTAGGAGAACTCACTCACGACCCCAGTATGCCGGGCTACAATATGACGGAGTACATTGATTTGGAGGAACACGTCCAACAAGTATTAGTTTTGCTATGTACCAAATTGGAAGCGCCCTTGGACAGTCATCAGTAAGCCCCACAGTCCACTTCATTCAAGCTACAACTGCTAAAAAGTCACCATTCCAGACTTTGTTGGAAACAATGCAAGGTGGCCCCAGTTTTCTGATCTCTACGTGCAGATGGTTCACAAGCAGCGGTAACTGCCAAAAAATATGATACCTCAAAACGAGCTTAAAGGTAGAGGCCGACAAGTTGTTGAGGCATTTTACCTTGTCTATCTGACAAGGTAGCAACTACAACGCAGCTTGAAAGATGATTCAAGATAGATCCGAGAACCCGAGGCTTCTTGTTGTTTCACTTGTGAACAAGTTGGTCAAACAACCGCTCCATGCTTCCGAACACTATCTATCACCCACATGACACGACAAAAAGATGCCTTTTGGGTTCAGGAAAGCTAAAGGTCTTCACATCAACATGGGATCCAATGCTTCTACACATTTTTTACAAGAAATTGAACACAGTTTCGCCAGTCCGAAGGAGTTGCAGTCTGTAAAGGAATTCCTTACATTTCAGTCGCTCGAATGAGAGAAAAAAGCTGGGGAGTCCAAGACTCAATACGATGCTCAGCTACATTGACTGCAATGAATAGGAAAAAAATATTTAACTTTGTCGCCATTGATAACCGGCAAAAGACTGCCTGAAATGATAAGGGATTAGGCCTACAGACTTTCCGTGCAACCCATTTTTAGCTTAGCCTATCGAGTGATTAGCAAAAGGTTTGAAGTTTAGTTTCTATAAAATGATGGGTATTTGTAAATCGTAATGGGAATGGACATTTTCTGGACGTCAGCACCGCAGAACTTCAGGAGAGCATGAACTCCGTGCCAGGGTTATTTAATTCAGAGTAGGCACATGATATCTATATTGATTGTCATTATTCCTCGTCGTCAGTTGCAGAGTTTCGCACAGCATAATCAGGCAGGACAACTTTGAATTGACAAAACTGACAACATATACGATGAAGTACTTCTCGTGAGAGATGGAGGTCCTAAGAAGCCTAAATCGCTTTAAAGTCCTCACGGAATTGTAAATTACAGTTTCCATAGGCACTCAAAGATCTTGTCTGCCTAGGTAAGGCCTTCGAGAAAACAATATTTTGCAGGGGATTATCACCTGCGTCTGGCAGATGGTTAGGTGCTGTAGAAATAGGTTAGGGACTGAGAGGTGTCACCTAGGCGATGCCCAGTGTTGTTACTGCTCCTACACATCTATTCTACTTATTTTACCTCCATCTGGATTCGACTTGCCAAACTTATACCAGCACTATAGATAGGACAGCGGATGAATTGCGCAGATGGAATGAACGTTGAAGTAAAATCCCATAATAGAGCAAACAAAACCTTATCCGGGCTACTTTCACGGCCGGTAAGGATTGCCGGGACGAAGTCAGGGTGCTGGAAAAGGGCTGGTTGCGCAAGAGCCCTTAGTGGGCCAGTGGTAGCGCTCACATCCCCGAAAGGGTTACTGGCTTTCCTATGGGTACCTATAATGGAACTGGGCCTACAGGTTTGGGGTTGTTCAGCCGGAGTGACTGCCAGGCCATGGAAAAAATCTTAAGTTACAAATCAGCAACAGGCCTTGGTCCTGGACTACTGTAAGTAGTCTTGAGTCTCCGGCATGTTAATGAGGGCCTCATAACAATGGGGTTTAAGGCTAAATTTGTGAACATTAGCCTTATATGCACGCACAGAGGAGGAAGATGATGATACTAAAGATAGTTTCTACTAGCTCTTGGACAAGACTTACGAGCAGTGCCCTATCTATAAAATTGTCTTCAGATACTTTAATGCATCTTTGGTAGTACTGGTAGTACACGCATCACCTCAGAAAATGAATTCAGGCTAATTTACTTGCAGTGGGGCTTGGAGATTTCCTGATCAATCAAACGCCAGCTAGATTGACCACTTGCAATCGACGCAAGGCACTCCACCAGTATTATGGATGACCGAACGTTCCGAGAGCCAACATTGACTCGGATCATTACCTTGTTGTAACTAAGGTACGGTTGTGGATATCCCGAACATCGCAAAGGCAAGCTACTACTGTGAGGAACTTTGACATCAGACGGCTACAATCGGCTGGAAAACGCCAAATAAATTTCCGACCGAGTCTCCCTTAATCTCTTAAGAGTATGCCGTATGCCGTCAGCGATGCCGCTTCTGATATGCTGGACCTCCACAACGAAACCCCTGGTTTGACGACATGTGCTGGCAAGATGTATACAAAGCGGCGCTGCATAGAAGCTGCTCGCGAGCTCTACGGGCAGAAGAGGAGAGACCAACACTGGCTTCTCAGGTACATGGCCCAGGAAATTGAGAGATACTCGTACTACTCTAGGAATGAGATTCGGAAGTTTTACCAAAAAGGTAGAAAAAACATGGCAGAGACACAAACCCCGCACCGGAGCCTTTAGACACGCACAAGGGAGCGTCACAGCCGATGCTGAGGATTTGGAAAGAGCATTTCGGTAGACTGTATAACGGCGATGACGAACCAAATACCGCTGTCAGACAGAATGAATTTTTCAGTTCATTCCATTCAGACCAAAAGTTCTGTCCACCCGACCTGGATGATGTGAATATTGTCATATCCAATTTTAAGTCCAATAAGGAAGAAGACCCTTTAAATTGTACCAACTACAAACGCATCAGTTTTTTTAATATCGCCTACAAGATCCTATCTGCCGTGTTGTGTGAATGCAAGAACCCGTTCATAAACAACCAGATTGGTCGATATCAGTGTGGTATTAGGCCTGGAAAGCCCACCTTCGTTCAAATATTCACACTACGGCAGATTTTAGAAAAAACCCATGAGCTCCAAATCGATAAGTATACCATTCATCGATTATAAGGCCGTGTATGATATCATCTATGGAGAGCAATGTCTAGTTTTGGCATGCCCGCGAAACTCGTCCGTTTGTGAAGGATAGCAATGGAGAATATACATGGCTCCATCAAAGTCAGTAAAGAACTCACCGAGATCCTTGATGTCAAAAAGGGTTTAGACAAGGCAAACTCACGTACCAACATAAAAGCCACAATCTTTCAAGGGTCCATCCAATATTGACATAATCGAAAGAAAGCAGCGTGATGCCAGTGGCGCTTACGGGAGTATTGAGACGGAAGCGGCGAAGATGAGTTTAGCGCTCAATGGAGGCAAGACCAAGTATATGCTGTCAACAAGAAAGAACACCCAACACCAAGGTCTCGGACATGACGTCGTCCTCGACAGATATAGCTTTGAGATAGTTAAGGACTTTGTCTACATAGGCGCCGCTGTCAATTCAGACAACGACACTAACTCTGAGATCAAACGAAAAATAACTTTTTTCAACCGCTGCTTCTTCGAGATAAGAAGGCAATTGACTAGCAAAGTCCTCTCTCGAACAACAAAAGTGACCATATACTCGTATAAGAGCTTAATACTCCCAGTCCTGCAGTGCCATGGATTTTATCAAAAATGGGTTCGTTGAGAGGAAAATTCGTCGGATGATTTTTGGTCCCGTCTGCATATACAGTACAAACTCGATTTACGCAACTAATAGAAATTGGGACAGTTGCAATAACCGAGGTTCTTGCACTTACTGGGTTGTATTTTTTTTTGATACAAATTATAGTTGAAATAGCTTATTTTCTTATAGATAACGACAATGTTAGGAAAAAACTTTAGTGAAACCAAAACAAAAAATTATTTTTGAACATACTTTTATTAAATACGAAAACGAAATGTTCGAAATTTATACAAAATTAATATGTGAGACATACAGATTATTAAGTTTTTTTCTTAAAGAAGTTAGATATTTTAGATTGAGTTTCTTGCGAATTAAGGTTTTCTAAAACTGACCTCTTTTTTATTTTTTGTAGCAATAAAATGTCTTCTATTGGAATGTTGTTCTCTTCGGCCGATTGCAAACATATGCTTAAGGATCGAATTGCATCTTCTGATTTAACTTTTGATAAAGTGGGGGCCGACTCAGCTTCACCTTCGCCTTCATCAGCGCTCTCAATTTCTGCTGGATCGTCACAATTACCAGATGACTCAACGTTTTCGTGAAACCAATCAATGTTTTCTTCATTGGAGAGGCTAATGCTGGGAACAATTTCAATAAGCAGACTAGAAACGGATGAAATCAATTCTCTTTCCCTTAAGATGTTTTGCAGATAGTGTAGATAATAGAAGCTCGTCCTCCTCATCCCAACCACCCTTGGTAGGCATTAAAACATTCCAACATTTCTGGATCGTGTAAAAGTCTACTATTTCCCAGGCATTAGCTCGCGAAAAAACTGCATCCCTTATGTTGAAGGCTTTGATTTTAGTTTCTAAGTCCATGTCCTCACTTGAAATTAAGTGCGCCAATAAACTTTTTTGTAGTGGACCTTTGTTATGTTGATAACATTTTGATCCATAGGTTGAATAATGCAGTGCAATTTGCCGGAAATATCATAACAATTATCAGCCCATCATCGCTTTGCAATTCGTTTTCTTTAGTATGACACGGGGCATTGTCCAATAGCAGTAGTGCCTTCTTTTCAAGTCCTTTTGATTCAAGAAAATTTCTTACCTGAAAAAAAAAACTTATTAATACAAACACAACATTTTGTATTATTTTTTTACTTCGGGAACAAACACGTTGTGGAACCATTGTTCGAATAATAGGAATGTTATCCATGCATTTTTATTTGCTTTATAAAAAAATAGGCTTATTTTCAAAGTTTTTAAATGCTCTTGGATGGCCGCTTTACCAATGACGAAAAGTTTTACCTGATGCATTTGTGCACGCAAGGAATGTTATTCTCTCCTTGCTTACTTTTCGTCCTGGTGCTGATGCTTCTTTAAAAGAAACAAGTGTTTTGTTCGGCAACATTCTGTAAAATAAGCCAGATTCGTCTGCATTGTACATCTGATCTGCAGTCAAATTGAGCTCCTCTATTTTTTTTTAAATTTTTGTACGAATGGCTGGACAAGTTCATGTTAATTCGATAATTTTTCACCAGATTTTCAACATTCGAATACCATGTCGTTTTTTAAATTTCACAATCCATCCACTGCTGGCGTTAAGTGATGGTCTTTCCTTTATTTTATCGTGCAATTGAATTGCCTTTGACTTTATAATGTCATTACAAAGTGGAATATGTTTAGCTCTTTGCTTTTGAAACCATCCATATAAAGCCTTTTCAATCTGTGGATATTCAAAAGCCTACAATGTTACCCATTTCCCTGGTCTAGATTCAGCTCTAGCCACAAATTGTTTAAGAACGGTTCCTTTTCCTTTTATGTGGCTTATTGTTGATTTGTGAACATTATACATATTTTTCACAAATTGTTTTTACTGAAAAACTCTTTTCTAATTCTGATAAAATATCACTTATTTTTTTAATATACAATTTTGTAATATTACTTGTAACACCCATCCTGTACAAATTTTCCGTAGACACTAATGAAATCGCAACCCATTCAAATAAACGCAGATGCATTTTATGTGTTTATGTATGATTTTTACGAGGAATTTTGTTCAGACAAACTAGCTGTAAATTAACGGCAGGAATACAGAATCAAAATAGAAATCATGCAAATAGAAAACAGATGAATAAACACAAGAGTTGCACAAATCGAGGTAGAATTTTTGAAAAGTTGCACTTATAGAGTCAAGACGTGCTACAAATTTAGTGTTGCGAAAATCGAGGAATTGCACGAATCGAGGGTTGCGTAAATCGAGTTCATACTGTATGTATAGTGAGTAGAGGAGGAGATACAACGACGAACTGTTCGGGCTGTACAGCGACATCGACCTAGCCAGAAGCGTGTGGTAGCTGAGTTATGTATAACAGAAGGACCCCAATGTTCCGAAAAATCTTCGAATCCGCCCCGTAAGGACAGCGCAGTAGACAAAGACCGCGATTCTAATGGCGCACGCAAGTTAAAGGCTACCTCAACCAATTTATCATGCGAAAATGGAGGCAGCTACCTAAAGATCGAGCTAGCTGGAGGCGCTTGTTGGTTGAGGTCCAGGTCCACTCCGGACAGTAGTGCCACCTTAAGTATATAAATAGTTACCATAGTATATGTCAAAAGATATCGAAAGTGACAAGGAAAGCAACAAGAAACTGAAAATTAATATCTTGAGTCAAAAATAAGATTACATGCAATAGTTTGCAATTCCCCAATTTCAGAAAGACACAGCTCGAGTGTGACCAATTATCTACTCGTATGTGACTTCCTGTGGAGATTTGAAAACTTCCTCCTAATCTCTATTCCAAAGCTATATGAATTCTTTTCTCCCAATTGTACAATATTTATTTGTCAGAGTTTTAAAGTACAACCTGTGCATGCCATCCCACACACGACAGGTGCGATACGCACTATATCTTTCAGCATCTCCTGTTGATGTTTTAGAAGCAAGCTTTTCGTCGAATACGCATAAACTGCGTGAACGGAAACACACGCACTTTTGTATCTAATGAGAAATTTAAGTCAATAGAATGTTTCAACAAATAACTCAACATGGGAAAAAAATCAAAACAGAGATGCCAATTTTTTGTTTAAATAGATCTTTCGTCTGTTTTCTAAAAAAAATATTTTTTTGAAGAATTTCTCAAAAATCGTTAGTAATTCTGGTTAAGAAAATGTTTACTGTTGTAAACATGTTGACTTTACCTCCTTGTTGTGGACCATGGAAACGGCAAGTGTACGCCAAGATCCAACTTTGAATAAGCAAAATAATTCCGCAGTAAACGGTGTTTCAGCGTTTTGATCCTCTTTCATGTTTATTTTGACATAATCAAATCTCAGATCGGAAATGGGCTGTCAGAGTATTTGAAGTAGGTATGGTGCCGGAAGAGCTCAAGATGGATTGACGGCATTACTATAAGTTTGTAATCATAATCATAATCTTGCCCTCCAGGTTGGGGTTACTTATCGCCTTAAGTCACCAGGAGAGTAAAAAATATAAATATATGTAGTTAAAAACAATCGAAAACATCGGATATGAATGATTTCTCAGAGGAAGGGAAAAAAAGTACAAGAAGCACGAGATTGAGCTAATTGAGCTAATTGAGAAATGATATAGCAGGAAAGACATTAGGAAATTTCAGGGCAAAAAAGTACAAACGAAAGCATGCAAGAACGAACAAGGAATTCAACTGGTTGATTCACAGCCAGTGCTGATGATATTGCAGAACCATTTCGAATTACCTGTTTAATGGCGATGATGATCAGCACTCCACAGTCAGGCAGAACTAACTACTAAACTTGGATGATAATAGACTTCTTCCACCCGACAACGACGAAGTGATGTTAGTCATTTCAAAACTGCAAAATTTAAGTCTGTAAGGCTACCGGTATTGGCTGTTGAGCTGTTCAACGCGGCGGGAGATGGCTTTCTGCATAGCATGTACAATACTAAGAAGCCGACGTTTCCACATTCTCGCATATAAGATCTTCTCTGCGGCACTGTGTTATGAAATCACCTAAATTACTTTGTTAACCATCCGATTGATCCTTATTAGTTAGTATGGGTTTAGGCCTGGAAAGTCCACCATCGACCAGACTTTTACATTACCGCAGATCCTGGAAAATATCCTCGAAATCCAAATCGACATCTACCACATACATATCTCTTGATTTTAAGGCCGCTTATAACAGCTTTTATCGGGAGAAATCAAGCGAAGATATGTGCGGTTTTGCTATCCCTGCTGAACTTGTTAATCCACGAGATGCGGTAAGGATTACACCGAGATCTTTGATGTCAAAAAGGCCTTCCGACAAGGCGATCAATCGCCATGCACTTCCTTCAACATCTTATTTGAAAATGTGGAACTCATAATCCAACACCAAATCACTCAAAGGTCCATACAACTTGTTACCACAAGAGATAGTTATAACTTCGAGGCAGTTAAGGACTTTGCTTACCTAGGCTCCACAGTTAATGTAAATAACGACATTTCGAAGACTAGCTCTTGCCAATGGGTCTTTTTTTTGTATAACTCAGAGGGCAATTGAGTAGCTGCGCCCTCTTCTAGGCAACCAAACTAGCGCTCTATAAATTATTGATCATCTCAGTCCTCCTCTATTATACAAAGACATGGACTTCATCAATAAAGTATTAGGAGGTGCATGGCCGTTTCCAGAGCAAAGTGCTTCAAGTGATCTTCCGCCTGATTTATATCGCCGTAGAGTGGAGGAGAAAATTTAACCAAGGCTCTGACATGAGCTTACCTAAAAGAACCAGAATTTATTAGTTTGAGCTTGCAAAATTTTCAAATCCATCACCGAGATAAACCGCAGCAGAGGGAGATCCAGAGGACAGAGACCTCAACGAACTAGGCGTGGGTAATTGGAAGAAATAAATCTTGTTTGACAGGTCCATCACGGGCTGTAGCGCGACCTTAATAAATAAGTAAGTAAGCACGGAACGTGTAAAATCATCACATTGACTCTGAATACAAAAGCATACGCATATCCCTGCCTTGAGTGAGTTTAAACAATAATCTGTTTGACGTCGAAGATCTCAAAAGTGGCATCACTTAATGAACAGATTTTTTATGTTTTTTTACGAATCAATATTGTAGGCTCGTGCGGACGCATTCTAAACATAAAAAAATCAATAACAACAGCCCGTACGGTCGACGTGTATCCGTATGTACAAGTATTTAACTGTACAAAAAGTCTAAGGCACGTTTTTGAAATTGATAAGATATAAACGATCTGTTGTCGAACAAAGTTCGAGAATTTTTCCTACTAAATCGTCTGTGGTAGTTGTATTTATTTACTTTGTCCAGAGTATGTAGTTTGAGGAATGTATCTATGCACAGAAGTATTCTGCTTTTGTAGGAATTATCCACTGAGACTCAGGGAGCGGGTAATTAACACCTTTTCCGTGCGATATGATTATTTTCGCGCTATGTAGGCATACAATACGAATACCTGTAAGTGCGAACGAACTTCCAATAATAGTGACACACGGATACTTGCTAAGCCAATTGATTGGATCGCACGTACTCCACATTAGTCATCCATCCATATGAAGCGATTGGTGTTGTGGGTTGATTCCACTTATGTCGAGGGAAAACCACAAACGAGGGGAAGGACTAGCATTTGTCGGGTTTAATTTTGTTCACGATTGAGTGATCAGTCATGCGACAGAGTGCTTGGATTTGCGATAGCGGAGCACGTGAACGTACACGTTCTTCTTGAATTTTAATTCGACGAAGTGGTGGTATAAATTAGTTGCAAGTACAAGGAAATTACCCTGCAAAAACAAGGTGAAACTATTATCTATGACATGAGCGGTAAGTGGTGCCGAGCGTGGGACAGTTTTGCAGTTAATTAGAGGAGCTTAGGTGGAAATGCCACACATTCGTAATTGTTTCAACGATCATGGAATTAAGCGCATAACCACTCATTTGCATTAGTCGTATCCCACGCATGTTGAACTGAGTTTGGCCACTGGCCTCCTTAGTCACTAATGATAGGCAGCCTTGGGAACTTCTGCGGAAATCATTGACGTGAGCGCCCATTCTTCTAGAATGCAATCGGCTAAGAAATTTCGACGAATCTCGTGCTCTTATGTCACGTTAGGTTAGGTTTATGTGGCTATAGATATCAAATTCGACACACTAATGTCAACGTAGATCCCATTGTGGTCCTATGTGAATCTTGAAGAAATGTACTCCCTACTTGTTGAACCAGTTGGAGTTTCGCATGAGCATAATAGATTAACTTGATAACTTAATATGCTAGTCAAATATTTAGATCGACAAACTAGAAAGCTCCCGGATGGAGTGTTCTGCTTTTTAGAGAACAGGGCATGTCTCTTTTTCTAAGTTCTTCAAAGCGAATTATCGTTAATTCTCAACGCCACTGGTTAGAAATAATCTTCTTTCAAGCGAACAGTGAGAAGCTGCAGAATAACCCATAGGGTTATGGAACTGCGGACCAAGGAGATTTATAAAAAAAAAAAAACTAAAGAATAGCACCGTAGATGAATCGACATACTCGAACATTAAATTTTCGGCGCACTGCCTGAGATTGAAAATGGATTCATCTTACCATGAACAGGTCCCTTACGACGTTTGTCGAGCTTGCCGTGGTGTTCAGGCTTGGGTTTCTTTTTTCACTGTTCGCTTGAGACTCATCGAATGGTTGGTTCGAACTAATCTGATATTCACTAAAACCACCTTTGAACTGGTATAGTATTACTTCAGGTTAGAGCCACCGTTCGTGTTCTTAAAACCCTGGGACCGCAACGAGGAAGCTCGTCTCTCAGACGCCGACCGCAAATACGAATGGGTACCGTGGTCTCTTATTTGTGGGTTTCTATTCAGACCTGCAATAGCGATTGTTTCTTCCGGTTTTGCACTCTGCTGGCGACTCGAAGGAGTCAGAGATATGTACAGCCAGCGTAGCTCGGCTCCGTATCTACAATAACTACGCGTGTGGAGACACAGGCCCGCCCACCGCCTCCTCCACCTTTTTCTTTTCCGTTATTACCGACCGGGCGTAGGCGCCCTCGTACTTTCATGCGTCCTTTCAACTCAATATAGCGGAAACGATATTTTCGCCCTTGATTATCAGGCCCAGCCTAACAGCTGTCGTTGCTGATGCTTTTACTGCAATACGGTGAAGATATGCGTTGAACTTCCTGTGTCCAAAGAGAAGCTTTCACCTCACCATGACTTCGCTCCAGGTACGGGCTCAGAACCGGTATGAGTCGGAATACCCACCTCCTCGTCATTCCATTCCTGCTGCCAGCACGTCAATGTTCTGTTTCTCCTGTCGTTATCTTGTTCGGCTTCCTGCGACAGAAATTTATCTCTTCGCTTCCGAGCCAGTAAGACGACGGGCACAGTTCTCACGATCACCATAACGGCTGCTGCGAAGACAGTGTGGTAAGCCCACGCGATCCGAAATGACCCGATGCGTTTTACCGAGGTAAGTTGCTTTCGGCTAATGTCCTTCTTCCGACTTCGCTCGGATTACCAACATTGGGCATCAGCCCAGACCGCTATCTTGGTGACTTTATCAGCCGCCCTCGCCAAAGATGAGTCGTGAGTCGACCCACATAGCGAAGTACCGGGCTCGTGTGGACTACTGCACCCATATGAAGACAACCTTTTACGTCGCCAGCTCAAACCCGTGACCCTTCAGCCAATCCGCTACTCTAGCGGCTATCCGCCGTATTCTGCGCTAGAGGATAGAAATTAGAGCATCTGTAATAAGAAGGCATGCTGTTCGCTCCTTGTAAGCTTAGTGTCAAGAATTAAGCCATGTTATCCAGCTGAGATCTTCGAGGCTGACCGTTCTATTAGTGGTATTTTGAATTCTAAATTCTTCTGTTTGTAAATAAAACCCACTCAATTTTGCTGGGTGAACTCCAAGAGTACGTGCATTAATCCATTTTGATAAGACATTCAGGCCGGCTTGAAGTATGTTATATAGACTAAAGTGGGAGTGAATGGCATGGGGTAATGCCATATGAACATGGGCATTCTGGCTGTTTGCAATTCCTTTGATTCCTAATTCTAGGAACGAGCTGAGGCTCACAGATCTGCAATCCTTGGTCATTAAGTGGTTTATCAGCTTTTATGATAACAATAATATTAACCCCTCTCAATGGCGTTGGTATATGTCGCCTCCTTAAGCATTCATAGGGTAGATAATAATAACTACGAGTAGCATTGAAGTGAAGTCAGATTTTATCATTTACATCATAAGCATTAGAATGCTATCTGGAGCTGCTGTCTTGTTGGGTGCAAAGCTATCCATAGCCCACGTGATTATGTCAGCACTAACTATGTACATATATCTGACGATATCATTGCCGCTGATAGTAACTTGTACACATTCAAGTTGGCCTCAAGTGTGCCTTCAACAACAACGCCAGGAAGCCTCTATGCTGGAATTAGACCCTTTCCCATAATTTTTCTGGAGGGACTTTGGACCTAAGAGCTCTAAATAGCGCGGATTCATAAAGGCTTTCTGTTCAAAGTTATCAGTAACCCGCCTATATCTTTTTGTGCCACAACTAGATATATGCCAGACTTGAAGTCTTCAGAGGAAGCCTCATCCGCCTCTACAACCGATGACAGATACCAGCTACAGTGGGTTGGCATTCTTAAGGATCGGAGGTCGTTGTAAGCGGGTTCTGATCAGGTAACCTCTGGGTCTTAAATCTTAAGCATAATATAGGGAGTCATCGCTTTTCACTGAATCGAACATTGGGATTACATTAAATTATAAACAGCATTTTCCTGTCATCTTCTTTTTCTTCCTAGATGGCGCTACTGTTCGGGATGAACTTGGGCCCCAACTAACAAGCCTTTCCGGTTAGTTTGGTCTTCCCTCCGGTTGAGCACTCCAAGTCGATTGAGGGGTCTTTCTACTTGTGCGCCCCATCTAAGCTAAGGTCTTTCTCTACTGCGTTGTCTTTCCGGTTTAAATACGAAGACACTGCGGGCCGGAGCATTAGTGTCCATTTGCTCTACATGCCCAAGCCATCTCAAGTGACTGATGCACAGGTATTTGAATTATCCAGATCTTATATAGAGTCGCCTTAGTTTTTCGGAATTGTGCCTTACTACTCACTTGACTTCTTAGCCCAAATAAACAACTATTGGCATGACTGATTCTTCGTTGTATTTCTGCTGAAGTGTTTACAACAGAGCCAAGGTAGATAAAGCCCCTTACTAGCTCAAAATTATAGCTGTCCACTGTGACGTTCTGACCGATTTTGCGTGTCCCTTCTTCTTGACAACATACATATACTTGTTTTTGCCTCATACATCGCTAAACCCATTTTGACAGCTTTCGCTTCATTACTAGCGTCCGCACCGGTGCCAGCCCGCCGTTTTCTTCTAACCTGCGTGGCACAAACTTTTGGAAGATTGCGCCTTCAGTGCTTGCTTGTGAGTTCCGCACAATTCTTAAAAGTATATTGTTACAGAAATCACATGACAGCGCATCACATTGTCCATAACCTTTTTGACTTCAAAGGTCTCGGTTAAGTCATTACTGGCCTTGACAGAGCAGCGGACATTCCCAATCGATCTGCACAGACGGACGAACTTGGCAGGGATGCCAAAACTAGACATAGCGCTGTATTGCTCGTCTCTATAACTTTTGCCTTAAAATCGATGAGAAGATGGTGGGTATCGATTTGGACTTCTTGAGTTTTTTGCAGGGTCTGAAGGAATGTGAAGGTTTGGTCGATTGCAGACTTTCCTGGTCTAAAACCGCACTAGTATAGGGGCCAATCAGGTTTTTGGCGAAGGGTTTCAGATGTTCGCAAAATATGGCAAATAAGATTTTGTGCGATTATGTTGGGCAGGCCTATACCTCTATAGTTAGCGCAGTTGATATTACATTCATCTGGCATACACTCTCATTTCAACCAATTTTGAATAACTCGGACGATAATCCGTCAGGTCCAGCTGCGTTGTTGGATTTCAGCTAAGATATTGCTATCCTTACTTTGTTTGGTAAGGCAGACGGAAGTTTTGGCTATCATTGTCTAAGTTGAATGGTCAATTCTGACTGACGTCATCATGTTGGGCTTCTTCGGCGTTATACAGTTTGCAGACAAAGTTTTCCATATTCTCAGCACTGCTCGTGACTACTACAAGGTTTACTTCTTCACCTGTATAGGCGTCTTTACGAGTTTTCTTGCCTTGACACGTTGTAAAACTTCCGTACGTTATTGCTGGAGTACGACCTCCCAATATCTTCGATAGCGCGCTTCTCGTGCTCATTTTTCTTCTTCTGGAGAGGACCATGTTCTTTTCTGCTCGTAGAGCTCACGAACAGCTCTTGTCCCTCGTTGCAGCGCCGCTTTATATACATCTTGTTTAGCTGCATTCTTCATCAAACCAGGGATTTCTTTGGTGGTCGGGTGAAACCCAGAAAATCAGTTACGGCATCTTGTTGGCAGAATTGTAGAGAGTTTTCCGTATACGCGTTCGGCGAAGATTCTGGCGGTCTATTGAGATTGCAACTTTTTTTTCCTGGCATAATAATAAGAAATAAGTTTGGCTACTAACTTTGGAAGTGCGGGCAGTACCGAATCATAGGGAAATATACTAAGTAATATGCACAAACCTTATTACTCATTTTTGTTACTTAGGTGGCGCTACAGTCCGCAGAATTGTTGGGCCCCAACCAACAAGCCTATTTAGCTAGCACAATCTCTTGCTAGTGTTCTCCTGTTTGCTACAATTTCCTATTCGGTTAGACTCGAATACTCTTTATTCCGAACCTGTGGCTCAATATAAACCAGCCATCTCAGACGTTAGATCCGTAGACGTTTGACTAGACCGATGCCGCTATATAGTCCTTATAGTTCGTAGTCAACTATCCTCCTTCATTCCCCATAAATACAAACGGGGTGCTGAAAATCACACGCAGTGTGTAGCTCTCGAGACGGTCAAATGCTTCTTTATCCGCTTTCGACAAGGTCCAATCCTCTGCGCCATAGAGCAGGACCGGGGTGGCAAAGGTCTTGCATAGAGCTGCCAAGACGTCGATGGAGTGCTTTCCTTTCTGATAATATCATGTACATTATTTTTCCCACATCAGACACATTTTGGCCACTTCCGCCTCAATACTCATGAAAGCGTTTCTTTAAATGGCGATCTCAAAAAATTCTCACGAGAGCGCGCAGCATCGTTTCAAGCCCTTCTTGATATTGAAGGTCTCCGTTAATTCATGAATAACTTGATGAAGCAGCATGAATTCTCCATAGTCATCCTGCACAACTTACGAGTCAGGCAGAGATGTCAAAACTAGACATTGTAAAGCACACTGTCATATTTGGTCTGAAACCGCATAGGTACTAGTATGAACAAGCCAGTTTTAACCGCTCACATAATATGACAGAAAGGATCATGTAGGCTATATTTAGGAGAATAATTTGTCTAAAAGTCAAAAAAAATCCTTTGTTTTTGATCAGTCAAACAGTGCTGAGATTCCATGATACGGGCATGCTACGGGCACGGGCATGCTTTCCTCTAACCAATTATTGCAGATGAGCTAGAGCATGTTTCTCACCAGATCATCCTTGCTATTCTATTTAAAATAGCTCAGCAGGTAGTTACTACCCCTACGCGGGTAAGGGCCTGGGCTCTGTCCCAGGTCTAGTTGTATTGGATGTTTTGAGAATACTAAAATCAGTTTCGATGATGTGATGATACCGCAGCCTCAAATGCAGCAAAAAGGCTAGAGTCTGAGGGGTGAGTTGAGTTCCCACATCAAGTACATATGAGTGTTGTTGAATTAAAGCCTCAGATTTAAAGAGCATCTGAAGTTCACAGACGAGAGTAGCTCTCGGGCAGAATCCGCAATGACAAATTTATCAACTAATTAGGCATGTGCTAATGGTGAGGAAGTTGATACTTATGTTCCTCATATGAGCATAGTCTCGGTAGATAGAATAGCATCCTTGTGAGTATGCTGCACCGTCAGAACCCTGCTCGGGAAGTGATTAACGTAAGTTCGATCAATTGCGATGCTGAAAGAAACCATCAAATTCCATTTCGACTTTCTGCATGTTCTTACAAGACTCATACAATAATAATGGCCGAACACCAAATTTAAGTTTGCCTCATCAACTTTAATATCGTACACCATCAGCAAAGCCGATAATCCATACTTACACCTTTTTCTCAAGCTCCCATCCTTTCACTTTTACTGAAATCTATTTATTTATTTTTGTTCTTTGCTTTTTTGGTATCTAAACGCGACAAAAGGCCAGCTTCGTTTCTACCTTACGCTCCTCACCTCTCATTGAAGTAAAACCACCCGAGGAAAGAAAAAGTCATCGAAAGATTCCTGAGATTCCAGGAAAAGTTTCACATTAATTTCTCGCTCCAATAAATCTTTTCCCCCAAAAAGCAACCAAAAACAATATCCAACATTCGGATTTTCTATCTCTCTGCCCTAATACCCAGCATCGAACTGGTAGTTCCTGTAACTCTCAACGACCATCCCTAACATAAAGTGAACATAAAAATTCAGCCCCAGGGACGGATGATTATTTCCACAACAAGAAAAAAAACAAAAAAAGGAACTCACCAGGAGAGGTGAAGGGTAAAAGTAAATAATATGAAAGCAGCTACAAAGAGCTACTCGTATTTTTACAAATACCCCTAGTCATGGCTGTACTCGTAACATGGGGTTGGTCATGGAAGAAGCTTTTTAGATTTATCTCTGCGGCTACATTTCACTCCTTCAGATTCCACCCTCCCAGTCATCACCGGTTACAAGCTAAATGCGGCACGTGTTGTCGTTTCATTACTCACTCAACCGAGGGCAGATATTCCGGCAGGCGGGAGATCTCACTCGTATCCACCGCATGACATTGATTTCGCCAAGCAAAGGAATTCCGATAAAGCCCAAGTCAACGTCGTCGGTGAGGTGTTAATTAAAAATTTCCGGCCCAAAGAAAGGCAATTCCATAACGACGACGACTGCAGCAGTGAATGCCTGTCACTTGGTGAGTCTTATCCAACAACAAAATAGAAAACTCAATAAGCCATCAATCAACAGGTGATTGTATGAGTTTGGTCTGGGAGCAGGGGCACACATGTGAAATGACACCCGGCTCACTGCCCCATGTGACGGATTTCACAAGAAGCTATCTGAGCACTGTGGCGCGAAAAGCTGCTGGAAATTATTGTTCAATTTCATAATGAATTCCCCGTAACGACTTTTATTTATATTATTGTATTACTCGAATGTGACGATGAAAAACGCTAGTCGATTTTCAAGAGGTGAAAATTAAAGTCACGTTCCAACTGGGGTTGCGCTACAAGGCGCTACAGCTACACTGTCACGTTTGAGCCAATGACATTCGATCGGAACGAAAACACTGGAATTCCGAAAAGCAAAATCATTTCACGGAACCAAATCGGGTTGGTTGTTAAAAATGAAAACAAAAATTTAATTAAAAACTGAGTGTGAACTAAATGCTGACGCTGACTGTTGAACCACCACCCAGGCAGATATGATTTTCAAATCAGCGGGCATTAAATGAGATTCCATGTGCACTTAGTCACGTTAATGGAAATTGAAGAAACACTGTTCTTTAAAAAAAAAAACACGTGGGACTCAAACTACGAGCAATCTGGGGCATATTCGTTTTGTAGGAACGAAAAAGATACTGATAAGCAGAGCGGCATACACGTACACCACAAATAGCAAACCGTGAGCTTGCTGTTATCGCATTTGGATTCAAAAGTGACTGAAAATATTTGCCAAACTTAGTTGGATTAAACATCTTTCTAGTTGGCGTCCGGTTTTCACGTAACATATTTAAAGGGTTAAGACTTGCGATGATGACTCAATCTTCAAGTTGAGTTACAAAGTTGCACAGTAGGACATTGAATGCTTCAGTTGATTCTACAAAAAAAGCACAACATCTACCTTGTTGAACCCTGGGCAAGGTATTTCGTTTGTTTCGTTGATCTTCACCCCTGGATTGTTGACAAATCATTGAGTGTCGAGATAACGATCGAGTGGAACTGTTGATTTAGGTTGACATATTGACTACATTTTAGTACAAATTGTGGTGATCAAGTGACTTGTAAAATTGGAAATGTCTATAATCGCTTTTAAGCAAGCTGATCTGGCCGAATAAATCGGATCATCACCTGCCCCTGGTACTTAGTTGATATCTAGATTTTAGTGAACTAATGATGTACTCGTATATCAAGCCTCGCCAAGCCCGAACATTCTGATTCTGCTCTTGCTCCTGTGGGTGAGCTTCAGAGTTAGGGTGACAAACCGATTGATGTATTAATACCAGCGCAAGTGAATTTATGGTGGCAAGTGGTGGGTATACTAGTATACCTAAGCGACATAATTGGCTATAATAAGCGTCCTTGAATTTGTAACTAGGATCCCTTCTGGAAAATCAATAAGGTGTACCGTGAGCAGTAAACACCAGTATTGTTCGCCTTAGGACTCACAAGCATATCGGAATGGCGATTGCCTATGTATTGGAGTCAAGAGCATAACAGACTCGAATAAAACCAATTTGGCTGTTGACGGCCCATGCGAAAGTGACGAGAAAAACAACGTTCAAGTATATGCCCATCCTCCAGAATCACTACTAGCGGCATTGGAGACTTATTAGGTTGATAACCGGCCGGAGTTTGAAAAATGCGATCGAACAGAATGGACAAGAAAACGATCAATAACTACGACCGTCGGTTACAATTACGCGCTCATATTTGGAATAGAATTTGTTACTGGAGGCAGACATGGACATAAAGTGCTTTAGACCTACATATAAACGGGCCACTGATGATAATCATCATCATTACATTAGCCTCTGAGTGACCAGATACGAACGATAGGAAAAAAAATTAAAATAAAACAACAACAGTGTGAGATATAAAATTGATTCTGTCTATAGTTTGACGCTACGTTCATGCCATTGTGGAATAGCACATCATTCAAATGGCCGCATCGGCTTCGCTGGCAGTGCTTCAAGCGGTCGGCCCAATTTTTGATGACTCGGAATAATATGTGCGGCGTTATTCCGCCAACAACGTGTCGAAAGTTGTCCTCGATCTTGTCCAAAGTCGTTGGCTTGTTAGCGTAGATTAATGACTTGAATTAATCGAGTGGTGTCAAATCGTATGATAGCGTCGGCCAATTGATTACCGCTCGCCGTGAGATGACTCAGTCGCAAAAAATTTCTCCTTCCCGCCGTCTTGTTAGCACCACAGGTCGGATATATCAATGTTAACGAGCTCTGACCACAGAAAGTGGGTTAACATAGCTTTACATCTGAGATCATTGACAGCAACGGTGTCTCCTTCCTCATTTCGAAAGAATAAGGTCCGATGATGCCACCATGCCATAAACCACACCAAACGGTCAATCTTTGTGGATGCATCGTTGCTTGGCCGAAGACTTGTGGATTGTGTCAGCTCCAATATTGGCAATTTTGCTTGTTGACATAGCTGCTGCTGAGCCAAAAATGGCCATCGTCCGAGAAGATGGTTTTTTGGCCAAAATCCGGATTTCCGACCAACATTTCCAGTGCCCAATTAGTGAACTCACGACGTTGTCTATGGTCATCCGCCTTTAATTCTTACGTCAGAACAATCTTATACCGATGTAGGCCCAAATTCAGCCGCAAAATAAGGCGCGTTGATTCTCTGATCGATCGGTGCCACAACGGCATTTCTGAGTCTTCTTCGATACTGGCCGCTACGGCAGCTGTGTTTTCTTCATTTCGCACCAATCTCTGTCTGGTTGGTAGCTTAAGATCCAAAAGAGTGTACTCAGGCTCAAACTTGTTCACGGCGCGACGAATTACCTGCACACTGAACCCATGATAACGGCCGACTTAACGACGAAATTCAAGTTGCGTATTTACAACTGAGCCATAATTTGGATAATATTTTGTAATAATTTCCGCATGTTCGGCAAGTGTAAAACGATGCATGATAAAATGTCAAACCTTTCTGAATATTTTGACAGCTGGATGTCATTGGGAACTTTGACAGCTGCTGAAAAATAATAATAATTGGAAAAGCTATCATTTCTATCTGGTCACTCGTTACAAGGTTGGGCAAGGCATAATGTGAATTCGCTGCCACTTTGTTAAAAATTAAGAAAATTGTGCTCTGTTTTCAAGAAAAATTTATTTGAAGATGTAGAATTGACGACATTAAGTTGAAAAAATTATATCGGTCAAATGACCACCTCCTGAGTGCTACTTTTACGGCATTTTGAATTGTTGCTCGCAAAACATCTGGCTCCAAATTGGCGATTTGTTTTTCAATGTTGGCTTTGAAGACTTGCAGCATTTGTGGTGGTGGTAAGCGCAACGTTTTAAAAATCTTCAAAAAAAATCGGCCCCCGCCAAATGTGTCGATCTGGATGACCAGATCGCTGTGTGAGCGGTTGCTCCGTCATGAGAGACCCAATTCAGCACCTTGCAATAAAAAAAAACTAATTTAACATCTGTTTGTAGCACTTATCAGTTACGATTACCGTGGTGCCGTCCTCACAAATGCCGCACTAAAACGTTCACTCTGAGGGGATGCAATGGCTCATCGTGCATTCTACGTGGACTCTCCGTGACCCAGAAACGCAAATTTTGTATATTCACATAGCCACTTAAGTGGAAATGGGTTTCGTCGCTCATTATGATTTCGGATACGACATCATCCTCTTCTTGCACCAGATTTAACAGAGCATGGGAGTAAGTAAGTCAGTGGATAGCAATTTGTGAATGGTTTGCACAAATTCGACGCAACGAACGTTGTCTTTTGTTTTTTTTTTGGTTCCACCAATAGATGTGGTAATCTTCTAAAGATGCGGTAGCCTGTGCAACCACAATGCACGATTCGCAGCACCCGAATATTCGATGCCAGCAGTGCGCCTACGTACTAATCCACACCACTACGTCCTGCAACCACTCTACCCACGGGACTGCTGTTAGGTATTACTTCGCGGGGCTGGTTATTTATTATGCTCTATTCTCCGAGGCCGCCTCTTGAGCTCTTCTTAGGGCTTCTGCTCTTCGCAGCGCGTACTGCATGCGCACTATTAATGAGCAGATCTCCATCCACTTGTCCTCTGACTGCGTCATGTGACTTATGAGGTGCTCTGGACTTGGGAGATTTACTCTTTCTTCTTGAAAGCGTCTGCAGTAGAACACCGTATGCAACGCATGCTCTTCCTCATTTTGACATTCTGGACACTGGGGCAAACTATCGTGTCCAAATCTATGGAGGTATTGTGTGATGTGGTAGTTACAGTTCCCCATGGTCTCTTTGTCCATATTTCTATGATGGGAATGAGCTTGTAGATCCACCTGCCTTTTGTGGAGCCGTCCCACCTGGTTTAACCTTTTCTTCTTCCTTAACCCTCTTTGCCACTTGCCGGTTCGAGGGTCGCCTAAGACACATCCTCTTGATCTCATCCGCGAGGATGTCTATTGGGATCATTCCAGCTAAAACGCAGGCTGCGTTATCGGAGATTGTATGGAATCCGCTGATCACTTTGATTGCACAGAGCCTGTGAGCTGATGATAACTCTCTCCTACACTCGTTTGTCGCTAGTGCACCCCGTTCATATAGGAGCAGCTATAGGAGTACCGAGCTGACCACTTTGGTCAGCAAGATCCTTCGGGCGTATCCAAGTCCGCCGATGTTCGGTAGCATTCGGAAGAGTGCCGCCTGCATCAGCGATGTTTTCTTGCTAGCGTACTCTACGTGAGTTTTGAAGCGCAGCCGATTGTCAATCATGACTCCAATATACCTTAAGGATTCTTTGGACAGCTTCAGTCTTGTGTGCAACTAGCTCCAGACCCATAGATTCCAGCCATTCCTTTATCTTTACAACTGCCTAGTCTGTGGCAAACTCCGCCTCGTGAATGTTCTTGGCTGCTGTAACCACTGTTATGTCGCCAGCGAAGCTGGCCTGCCCTCCCTCAGGCAGGGTTAGTCGCAGAACTCCGTTGTACATAATGTTCCATAGGAGAGGTCCAAGAACCGACCCTTGCAGGACTCCCGCGGAAACACTGTAGTGCTTAGCACCATCGTCCGTATGATACTTTAACCTCCTGTTACTGAAGTAGTCCGTAACTATCCTCAGGAGTTAGTATGATGTATCCATCCTGACCAAGGATCTCCTAATAAACGACCAGCTCGCCGAGTTGAAAGCGTTTTTTACGTCGAGCGTTACTACTGCGCAGTATCTTTTTGTCCCCTATTTCCATATTTTCCCTTGTATTGCTTCAGTTGCTGTATCTACTACCGTACTGGTGATCTGACAGCGCTCAATTTTCCTCCACCACAGCAAGCAGTCTGTTGTATATAATACGCTCTAGGATCTTACCTAGAGTATCAAGCAGACATATTGGGCGATACGATGATGGCTCTCCGGGTGCCTTATTGCCCTTTGGAAGCAGCACTAAGTGTTGCAGTTTCCATGGCGTAGGGAATATGCCCTCCTCTAGACACCTTGAATCGTCGTTAAGAAGATGTCCGGTCTCGTCTCAATGGTCATCTTTAATGCCTTATTCGGGATACCATCCGGTGCTTTGGTGTCTCCAATTTTTTTGCATACAGCAAAAAGTTCTTCCGAAGTAATGGCCGGGATATCTTCCATATTGATCTCCCTTGTGATGGTGACCATAGTTGTTGGTCTATGCGGGAATAGATGCTCTACTATAGTCCTTAGCATTGCAGGACAGGTTAGTTGTGGGGATCTGTTGCCTTTAAGCTTCTTCATCACCACTCTATACGCTAAGGCCCAGGGGTCTAGGTTAGCCTCGTCGCAGAGTTGTCTAAAACTCCTTGACTTACCCTCTTTAATGGCACTTTCCAGGCACTTCGCTCTGAGTCGTTTAATCTCGTCGGTCCACCAGTAGCAGGGCTCGCCTCTTTTACTGACAGATCTTCTCGGCATTGATGCGTCGCACCCTGCGGTAATGGTCTGGATTAGCTGATGAGAAAGGGCTTCAGCCGATCCATTGTTTGCTGTAGCCCTGGTGTTTAGCATTTCCTTGAACATATCTTTGTCAAGCAGCGTGTCCTTCCACTTTGGCCCTGTTAGGGTGGGGCATAGTCTGCATTTCTCTTTGCCGACATTAAATACGATAGCCTGGTGATCACTATGGGACGCAACGAACGTCTGCTGAAGCCAAATTGTGTGCATCGTTGTCTCATCGATGTTAGTGGACTCTCTCGGGCGTCCTCGGCTACAGCAGTGATATTCTTGGTCGAACGATCTAGTGGATCCAGTTTGCACGAGATGCTCAGCCAAACGCTTAATTGTTTGCGCACATGGTGCAGGACGACGAGGAGAACGACGACGAAATTCACAATGCGTTAAAACAACAGCCCGGAATTGGTCAAATAAGCAGTAACAATAATTCCGCGTTCTTCAGGTGTGTATCGCTCCAATAGATGAACTAACCGGTGGCAAACTCTACTAATTCTTTTACAAACCCTTAACTTTCACACAGACACACTGTTAGTGAATTACTAACTTTCGTACATTTCTATAACGTGCGAGAGCAATTTACAAGCAAAATTGCTAGAATGAGAGCGATTTGCAAGCCTGTGTGTAATGTGGATGGCGTTTTTTGAAAAAAAATGAGAGAGAAATTGCCATTGATGACAATTCACACGTATTCACAGACAGGGTCTCGCGGTAGAGGCGATCAGTAGAAAACCGGTTTTGGTTTTCCAATATCTACAAAGTTTGCCATCTAAGTTGATGTCAACTAATCTACCTGTCTACAACATAACTATCAAAGCACAATGACACTTGACGCCATTTGCAAAAATTATGGGGCATTAATATTATGACATTACTTTTCCCGCACGTTTTAAAGGGCATATTTCAACTGAGGAGAAAGACAATGCCATGAAGAAGAACGTTTGCGAATACATAGGGAGAACCTTTAAGCAAAGTTACAAGCGCGACTTACAAGCGAATACAGCGAACTTCAAAAATGACGGCAGCAAACAGCGAGCACACTGAATAAGAACACAATAAAAAAGAGATGGAAAAACGTGCGATGAAAAAATAAGGTCTCGAAATTTGACGAGGAGATAAAATTGATTTGTCAGTACATTAACCCCAGAACAAAATCCTAGAAGGTCGGCTAAGGGAGCATCGGAATAAAATGCAGTCCGTACTGAGAATTTAGAATGACGACTTCTGCGAACCTTCTGTTCAACCAGCATGTCGACCGTGAAAACCACCGTCGGTCGACCAAAACAAAGTGAAGATGGTAATGGCCGAACTTAAACCTGACACTCAATGACTTAGCCGCCATTTGCTCTTTTAAACTGGAAGAAAATGATTTGCTGTGCATGTATCAGGTTAACTGTATGAGTTATGTTGGCAGAACTGAGTCGCAGTATTTTCTGTCCGATTGTGAAGAACGTAGATCACCTGAACTGAAACAGCTATAATAGAAGGACATAAGCCTGCAAAGCGTCCCTTACAGATCATTGAGCAATTACTCTTCGCACCCCTTAATTTTACACTGCGCAGTATAGACAATCTGACACATCAAAATTCAAACGTCGCAATTACGCCATGTAATCAAAATTTTTTAAGGCCGTAGGTATGTTTGGTTTACGTAGACTAACGGTAAACTTTGACATATTGGTTATTCGACATTGTGAAAGCAGACTTCAGCTATTGCAGATATAAGCGGGTATGAAAAGTTTTTAAAACATAAGTGCTAAAAAGAAAAAAAAAACTCATTTAAAAGTTTAAAAGTAATAAATTCGACACAGGTAAGAAAAGTGAAAGTTACTCGTAACCCGAGTGGAAAGTTTCCAAATTCAATGTGCTTGATGGGAAAAATCTTCCTTTTGTGAAGCATATTATCTTTTCTGATACATTGTGTTTTAACGCGTGACTTTTATTGTAGCTAGCGTGGCATATTCCGAGAAATGTGAAAAGTTGACAGATCGTGATTTGGAGGAGATAATGGCACATGTTTCAGAGAGTGCAGACATAGTAGCCATGCCCATTGAATTCGAAGACGGAATATTTAGAATGGTTGCAGATGAGGAAAGTAATAAGGAAAATGATAATGCACACGAAGAAGAACAAGTAGTTGGAGAGGAAGAAATGTATATCGCGGTGTGCTACATTGAAAGAAAAATATAGGCACATATAGTTCCCGATGACAACGCATTGGCTTTTCGCGGAAATCAATCTTTCCCGCCTTAAATTGAAAATCTGGACACCCCTTTATCTTTCCTTAGGTACTTTTTCAACAATGAACTATTGTACAACAGTATCTGCAATAACGGGAGAAATAAATCTGTTTTCTGTTGAAAAAGATGCAAACAGACCTGCCTATAACAGGTGACCAGAGAGCAATGATAGTTTTTACAATAGTTATGTTTCAGCAGCTGTCAAAATATCCAACAAAGTTCGCCATTTCATCATGCATCGTTTTACGCTTGCCAAACATGTGGAAATTATTAAAAAATATTATCGAATTTCCGGCTCTGTCGTAAGTACGCAAGGTGAATTTTGTCGTGAGGTCGGCCGTCATCATGGCATCAGTGTGCTGCCAATTCGTCGCACCGTGGAAAAGTTTGAGCGTGAGTACACTCTTTCGGATCTTAAGCCACCAACCAGATAGAGATTGGAGCGAAATGAATTGAAAACATAGCCTCCGTAGCAGCCAGAATCGGAGAAGGCCGAGAAATGTCGATTCGGTGGTGATCAACTGAATTGGGCATCGCCCACATCCATATAAGATTGTGCTAACGCAAGAATTGCAGTCAGGCGACCATTGGCAACGCCGTGAGTTCGCTAATTGGGCACTGGAAATGTTGGCCGGAGAACCGGATTTTGGCCAAAAAATCATCTTCTTGGACGAGGGTCATTTTTGGCTCAGCGGCTATGTCAACAAGCAAAATTGCCATTATTGGAGCGAACACAATCCACAAGTGTTCGATCAAGCATCGTTGCATCAGCAAAGATTGACCGTTTCGTGTGGTTTATGGCATGACGGCAATATCGAAATGAGGAAGGAGACTCCGTTACCGTCAATTCTCAGGTATTAGCGATGTCAACCGACTTTCTGTGGTCAGAGCTCGACAACATCGATATATCCATGCTGTGGTTCCAACGAGACGCCGCTACGTGCCTTACAAGCGACGCAGCGTTCGAAGTTGTGAAAGAGAGATTTAGCGACTGAGTTATCTCACGTTCATCAATTGGCGAATTGACACTACTCGATTATTTTCGCTGGGGCTACATCAAGTCCGTAGTCTACTTTTATATCTCACGCGTTATTGTTTTATTTCAATTTTTTTTCCTATCTTTCTTATCTGGTCACACTATATAACTGATATTCTCCTGTCAATATATTGAAGTCTGCTTGTATATGTCTGCTGTGCACATGCCAGACATAAGGAGTTATTAGTCACCTGCGCTTGGTTTTATTAAAATCAAGGAAGCTATGAGCTATAAAATAGGGCGATTTTTATATTTCAACCAAAACTCGAATGCGTAGCAACGCTGCAACTATACCTTTGTGTGGACGAATAACTATGTCCTAAGAGGACAAGACACTATATCAAGTAATGCTTATCAGCAAAGCCCTATAAATGGAGATACAAACTTTATGTGCTTTGTAGGATAGATGGACTTTCCTACAAATTTGACATATATACAGGAGGTGAAAATAGCCACAGGTATATTTACAGGGTAGCGCAAAAGTTGTCACGCAATCTTCTTTGGGCGCAACTTTTTTTTTATGAATGAAAAACGTCGGTTCTGCTTTGGATTATGTTGGATTATGTGACCGCCGCCAGAATTGATGACCCATTCGAGCCCGATTTTTGGCATTTTCCATCACTCTTGCCAGAACTTCCGAAGATAGGTCCTCACATTCTTGATGGATATTCTCTTTGAGAGCTTCAAGAGCTTGGTGACGTAGACACCTGACTTCAAAAAACCCCATAAAAATTGACACCCTCGAACATCGACGTAAAGTCTCCTGTCTCACTTTGTTTTATCGCTATTTCCACCACCAGTGCTCCATTGAAATTGCCAGTAGCATTCCGCCCATTCAAACTTTCAACCGTAACACCCGTCTCGCTATGAATGCTCATCAGTATACCCTCAAGCCCATTTTCGGACGTACTCTTAAATATCGTGATTCTTTCCTAAGCCGTACAACTCGCTTATGGAATGCCCTGCCGACCTCTGTGTTTCCTGGTCGTTATAACTTGCAAACATTTAAAAACAATGTACATCGGTACCTGTATTTTCTTCCTCCCTAAATTTCCTTCGCCCGCGCTGTGTACGAACATTTTAAGGGTATTAAACCCCTTGAGCGCGCGCCGATTATAAAAAAAAAAAAAAAAAATAAAAAGAAGTTTGGAACGGCTAAATCACTCGATTTTGCCGGTTAGTGCAAATCGCCAAAACGAAGGATTAGGTGACCCGGAAATGCAGCCGTCAGAATTTCGGTTGTACCTCGTGCAATATGCGCCGTTGCTACATCCTGTTGGAGCCACATGTACCCCAGTCCCAATTCATTCAATTGAAGGAGGAGAAAGTCCTTGAGCATGGCTCTGTAACGCTCGCCGTCCAGAGTAGTCGTTTGGCCTGCGGCGTTTTCGAAAAAATAAGGCTTGAGACAGCATACCATGCTGTAATTTTGAGTGCGATTATACGCGGATTTTCGGTGCCCCAGAAGCGATAACTTTGCTTATTAACATATCCACAGAGACGGAAATGGGCTTCGTCGCTCATGATGGTTTTCGACGAAAAGTTGTCTCCCTCGTGGTCGAGATTGGGCAGCAACAACAGCTAACAGCTGATGTACTGTATGCACCTTGTTAAGGATCATGTTATAGTTTTTCACCAAAATTCTCTGTAAAGGCCACCGATTGATGTCCAATTGCGTAGCACGTCGTCTGGTCGATACAGCAGCAGAACGGCGCCGACCAGACCTGTCAGCATCTCGTGTTGTTCCCCACTCTTCTAGGCGAGCGGCTAAACGTCGTGGAGTTTGCCCAGTTTGTGTCGAACGACCAGCAAATCTGCGTCGAAATTCAAGCAGCGCCAACACCACCGACGAAATTAATCCGCAAAAAAATCTTAACAATTACTTCGCGTTCTTTAGGAGTAGCTATAGCGATTCATGTCTTGTTGACGAGTATTTTGTATCTGTTTACATCACAAATCTCAAAAGAGAATTCACATTGCCGCTAGCATTTTCCGATAGGGTGATGACTTTTGCGCCACGTAGTATATACAGTGACTTATCGTATACACAGGAAACCAGAAGAGTCAGACTTGGGATCAAGTGCTATTGTAATATTGTCGTACGATTATGCAGAAATGTGCCTCGCAATCAAAATATCAAGTTTATTTCGACAACTTCTATTCATCAATTCCAATAGCTGTGTACCTTGCAAAATGTGGAATATATTACCTTGGAATAATAAGAAGACCAAGGATTCCAAATTGCAAACATCCGTCTCAAGAATTTATTGCTGATATGGATGGAGTAGAAACTGCAGCTGCCAATAGGCCAAAGTGGGTTGGTTTTTCTAACGGCCACTTTTACCTACCTACCTACGTTGGAAAAACAATAATATATGTATGTAGTCACCCTCATATCAACTTTTACTGGAGAGATACCTTTTTCAAATGTAAAGCGCTACGACAAGAAAGAAAAAATGGCCCTTCAAATCGCTTGCCCGAATTTGGTAAGGGAGAATAATAAACATATGGGGAGAGTGGATCTCCTGGACGGGTTAATTGGGCGCTATAAGATAAAAATACGCACCAACAAATGGTACCTACGACTAATCCACCACTTGCTTGATATGTCAACGGCAAATTCGTGGTTGCCTTACCGAAATTTTTTTAATAAAAGGGGAGACAACTACTTACCACTAGAACAATTCTGAGCTGAGGTTGTATATTACTTGTGCAAGCAAGGAGTTCAATCAACAAGCAAAAGGGGAAAAAGACTTCCAATCAAAAAAGAAACGCTCCGCAACGACAGTTTACATACGAGTATCAACAAAAAACGTGCGCCCGGACTCATGTAGCCATTGGCCTATATGAATATGAGGATACAAGGCAACGATGCAAAATGTCCACTTTTGCCTTAATAAAAATACTACCTGCTTCATAAAATTTCACACAGAAGAAAACATATATGTACATAGTGTAATGTCGTAACCTACAACTGCACAATGTAGCAGATATGATACAATAAATAAAGAATAATTGTGTATGCGTCTATATTGCTTCAAGTCATTGTAGAAGAAAGTTTCTAAGTGGAGTTTTCGTCTTTGAGATAGAGCTGGGCATGTGCAGAGTAGGTGGAGGATTGTCTCCTCCTACTCCTCGTCCACGCAGCTTCTGCAGAAATCGTTTGTAAAAACGCCAAGCCTGTTTCCTACCTATAGCTTGTTCTTCTAATAGCATTCATCTTTAGTTTTAGTTTACACATAGCGATTGGTATACCTATGAGAGCTTTTTCAGGTAGGATAGGTAGAGTGGTTCCAATTTTGGTGAGTTCATTGGGGCTACAATTCCCTAGAATTAGTGGATATCTCCCCATACCTTGCTCTTCAGCTAAGCCGATACTTCTTTGATCCTCATGGAACGCGCTACAATAATTTGGAAGGCAGAAATAGAGCCTTAGGTTGAGTTTATCTGAGAAAACATCACCACAAACTCTTCTATGAGTCTTGAATCCATCTGTGTAGAAGTGGATTGACTTGTAGTCCACGAAAGAATCTTCCTCCCAGAAAGGTCTAGAGGGGATGCTAGCATGAAAGTCTTTGTCAAACCATTGTTGGGGCGTAATTCACTCGATATTCTCCGGAATGCATTGAGAATGTTAGCATGGGTAAATAGGGTAAATAGTTTTTTTGTCCACTGTGTAGTCGCTTTAAGGCGAATTGCTGCATTACCAGCCACTTCCCTGCTGAAAATATCGCGGGGTGTCGAATGAAACAGAAAATCCAGTGCCGCGGAGGGAGTAGTGCGTAAGGCTCCGCTTCTGCGCAGACATGCTGTCGTTTGAACTTTGCTTAGTTTGCTGCGTTGTTTAAGGCCGTCTATCAGATAACCACCCCATATGTGAGTATAGCCAGTGGGTAATGCGAGGTTGAAGTCCTCGTTTGTTCCCAACAGCTTTTTTTGCAAGAGAATACAGCCCCTAATAATTCACTCAACCTGCTACTAGACACTCACTTTTCAAGTAGCTCCCTATTCACGGCCAGTAACAACGTTAGTAGAACTGCTGCTGCCGCTGCTAAAATTCATGCTCTGCTGACAAGAAACAAAAGCTGCTCTTCGCGCTGGATAGGTTCAAACCATACAAGCTGGGTCGAGCTAAAACTGTCGTCATATATCATCCTGCCAACGCTAATGAACATTATGAGCAGTTGCATATAAATGGTTCACATTTCCTTGTCATGGGAAGTCTACGTCCAAGTCATTCCAAGAGTCCGAAAATATTCCCAAAGGACCTGAGATCAATAAGTCTATCATCTTTCTTCTGAAAACCCTAGAATCATTGATTGATATCCATATATGATTTAGAATTGATCCATGACTTTTTCTGCGGCTCAACCTGCCTACTGCAAAGGGAAATCGGTGGAAACGGCACTTCATTCACTGGATAGCCACATCGGCGAACAATCCCTACAAAACAATTCAATGGTGGTGTTTCTGGACGTAGAAGATACTTTAATCAGTACTTTAATCAGTACTTTAATCCTGCTAGGATTATCCACTCCAAACTAGGGGGGGCTTCCGCTAACAAATGTGTTAGCAGAGGTACGCCGCAAAGCGGTGTCCTTTCACTCCTTCTCTGGAACTTAGTGCGGATGACGTGTTCATGCTCCGAAAGGGACACAAACGCCTCGCATACGGATGGATGCTTTGTGGATGACCTTTGGCTATCGACTGCGGACAACGATCGGATTCTGGAACGTGAAGACCCTCCTCAAGTCTCGAAAAGAAGGCCCGCAGAACGCCAGATTCCTTCAACTGGAGAGAGTGTTCACGCAGTACAAGTTAGACATCTTTGGACTGAGTAAAATTAGATGTTGGGATGCAGGAGAATACATTTCACCTTTCACCAACCGGGAACGCTATACTACTTTACTATGGAAAACCAAATGGAAGTGTCCGGGAGAATGAGGGTGTAGGTCGCTTATATTAACATCAGCAGCACTAAAGAACCTATTATTGTGATATTAGCAGATATTAACGACAGAGTCCTGTAAGACAATTAATCATAATCCGGTGCTATGCATCGACAGAATGCTCAACTGAGGATGAAAAGGGCAGCTTCTATGATTAATTAAATGTCGCCTAAAATTTAACGCCTGACTGTAACATTATGATAGTGATGGGAGACCTCAATGTCTGGGTAGGAAGCGACAACATCGCTCTGAGAGACGTAATGAATTAACAATAGCAACCGGTCAGTCGATTTTTGCAACGCCAACCACCTTGGAGGCACTCTCCGTTTGAGCACCGGACCTACGACAATCAGCTGGGTCTCATCTGATTTGCAGAGAATATTAAATCAGATAGACCACATCGCTATTAGTAGGCGATTTAGGAGTTATCTCCTTGACGTCCAGCCGTGAAGCCGACCACGTAACTAAAATACGCCTTCATACCACATCCGCGACTAGTAACCTTGCCAACAGGCTTACTATACCCAGGTACAATACTGACAGACTCCAGGATCCCACAGTGCGCCAACAATTCACGGCCCATCTCAGCTTAGGAGCGGTAACAATCAGCAGATCTGAGCAAGCAACTGTGGATGAACACTGGAGATCTGAGAAAAATGTTTTCACAACCGAAGCACAGAGGTTTATCGGTAAAAAGCGGTTTCTCCTCAGGAGATGTTTATAAACTGACTTCTAAAGACGGATCGAGGAGCCTATTCCCCCCATAGTTCGGATTCCATCAGCTTCAGCAGCGGAGAAATCTACACTTGAAGCCCAGCGCCGCGTGAAAAGAAAGGAAGTACTCGTATATTGTAGTACAAGACCGATAATCGCAACTACATCAATGCGCTAGCTGCACACGCCGAATAGGCAGCAAACCGGTGCGACAGAAGCACAGTTTATACTGTTACCATTAAGGACCAAGGGGAACGCAGCATCAAACAGCATCCTCCACCCTCCTCAGATGGTACTTGACCATATAGACGACAGCGCGAGTATCCCGAACCAAAATGAACCATTTGAAGCAGCAAACTTCCGAATTCGCGCTGGCCCCCCCAGCAGAGTCCATGTCCAATTATCAAGGCTTCTTCCATTAACGAAATTGCGAAAGTAGAGCAAATACTGGTCCTATCGTAACGGGGTTCAGAACTTAACGCCGGTGCAGATAGCTACGATTTGACCAGTTACAAGCGGCCTGTCAGAAGGTCCTGTTGGGCGGCAGGACTACTGGTAGTCTATACCAGGAATTACAACTCGGTGCGGTCCGGGTCTGACTTGAAATAGGTAGGCCCCGTAGTGGGAGCGTTATGGTGGCTGTGGTTCAAACCTTAAGTCGCTGAAAGGCTTTCCAAGCTACTGTTGATCCGATGTAGAGTTGCAATAAGTACTGAGTGCCATGACCCTAAAAATGGTAATAGGTTTTAGATCGGCCTCGACTCATAGCAAGGGTAAAACTTTTGCTTCAAACACGGATTCAATTTTGGTATTAGAGAAGAGAATTAATGGTGAGCGATGGCAAGGCATATCCTCGCTCCCATGAATGCTAAGACATAAAAAACGTTCTGGCCCCACTAGCAATACAGAGATATCAACCCTGGTAAAGGCCTTCAAGAAGAGCAAACGGGTAGGCATTCATACAATTCCGGTGGAATTTTTCCAAGCTGCGCCTAATACATCGGTAGAGCTACTGAAACGTATCAGCTAATGCAAGGGAAAATGAGCATTTTTCGGGGAGTTTATCAGGCGATGATAGGAAAGTTACTGAAAAGGGGCAATCTGATGGATTTCGGAAATTGACGGTGTATATGCGTTCTGCGGGCACTGTCCAAAATAATAACGAAGATAATTCTGGACAGATCTAAGTACGGTTAGACTCAACTCTCAATGATGAGCAAGCAGGCTTTCGGTCTGGATCATCCTGTACCGATCATATAAACACCTTGCGGGTTATCGTAGAACAATACGTCGAGTATAGGTCTCTAGCTCTACTAGTTTTTATCAATTTCGAGAAGATTTTTAATAGCGTGAACCGGAAGTTTATATGGAAATCCTTGCGCAGGAGGGGTATTCCTGCTAAAATCATTGCGCTTATAAACGGTTACTTACGAAGGTGCAAAATTTGGTGTTCTACGCAACAGTATGTTATCAGAAGCTTTTGAAGTTCAAATCGGAGTTCGGCGGGTTGTATTCTATCACCACTTCTTTTTCTGGTGATAATAAGCAGAGAGGAGCTTAATGAACAATGACATCTTACCTGAAACATCTTGATTATGCTGATGATATCTGCTTGTCTTGTTTACGGACAGGGTTTTCGATCTACACCAGATGCTGAAGCCAGCAGGCTTAAAATAAATGCAGCTAAAATCAAAGTTCTTCGTCTTTCAAACTCTTTCTCCCACCTTAGAATCGCTGGACAGGAAGTCGAGAAAATGCACATCATTTCTTATTTTGGAAACAAAATCTCGACTGGCGGGACACGCTGCTTTCGGAATGTGTTTTAAGGTGTGGAGATGCAATGTTTACAGCACTAAACCAAAGCTGGTACTGTTTCGCCCCAATGTCGAGTCAGTACTGTTCTATGGGTGCATTACGTGGAAGGTGACCACAGAACTCACTCGAAAGCTGCAGTCCTTCATTCACAGATGTATACGCATCATTTTGAAAGTATTCTGTTCCGACTGAATCTCAATCGCAGAGCTCCATATTAGAATAAGGCAGCAGCCAATCTACATCACTATAAGAGCAAGGAAATGGTTGTGGATTGGTCACACCTTAAGGGGCAAAGGCAGTTCTGCAAAATACTTCATGCAATGGAACCTGCTCCCAAGGCAAACACAGCGTAGAATATTTGACGTAGGGTCAAGGACACTTGGGAGAGAACTGAAGCACGTTGCAGAAAACCTCATTGACAAGCCGACTTTTCGGCAAAAACGTTGCTCTATAATTTGGAATACAAACTCCACTTTGGCGTAACAGAGTTATTTCCTTTCTGTTAGCGAGTTTTCTGTGGGGACTGACGATATAGAGTAGTCTAAAATTCACACTTCAAAAGCTCCCATTTTCCTTAAAACAACACTTCATCGTAAGTTCTGGAAATTTTCTACATACGAAGTACAAAACACATTTAATGCTGAAAATGTTAGAGAGAATAATATGTATGTCACCAAATACTCGCGCGTGTACTCTTGATATGAAATCGTGTAAATGCAAGGCAGACGCCAAAGCAAACAAACACTTATATCAGCATTATAATGTTATCAAAAGAAAACTAAATATTATAAGCTTAGTCTCTCAACATCAACCGCCTTATCTAAGATGCCTTAGTTGCACTATTTAAAAATAGCAAAATTTATTTTGATACTAATTGTTGTTGTCTGGCTGGTGTCGCTTTCTTAGTTCATATTTGGTTTGTAAATGCAGTACTTTCCACCCGAGCTAAAGGCACTCAACCGAATTGATTTAATAATTAAGAAAGATCTTCACGTAAAGCACATACAGAACTACAAGTCTGGATAAAGCATACATATCTGTGATTTCGGAGCCTTTCACACCACTATAGTATGGTGAGCAATTGGAAAGACCGAGAACTTGTCTGCTTGATTCTGCATTTTATGGTTCTGCACAAGCTAAGTTGTTGCAGTTGCCGAACTTATTAAATATTGCGATACCAGCAATCACTGCCGCGATGCTAATGCTCAGAATACGTTTTTGGGCTGCAGCAAATGGAATGTAAGAGGCAATCATCTTCTGGATTTTATACTACCTGACATTGTTAAAATGTCACTCTTCGTTATGAAGGTACGACAGAAAATTGTCGACTTAACGCCACTCAACCGGTATGCTATGGATATGGTCGTAGTACATCGAATTCAGAATCGGATGCTAAGTCTCGGCCTTGTTAAAAATATTGCATCTGCGATAAACCAACCAGACGACGGACTAGCCCGTCAGTGATCTGCTTTAACTCGGAATGAAATAAAAGATCGAGGAAGAAGTTCAAAACCTGATCGATGCCATCACCAAATGTTTTGGACTGACGGGTGCTGTTAGAGATTGCCCGAAGATTTGCAGCGGCTATCTTCGGAAACTCCGAAACATCTAAACAATTCATTTAAGACCAAGATTGGACTGAAGGAAGACAGAAATATTAACTTTTGGGAACAAATCGAAACACTCGGTGAAACCAGAATACGAGCTTAGAGATTAACATCCCAGTCATCATGTTCAGAAGTAGCTCACAATCTGCCAATAGTATTATCGAAGCAGAAAATGAGCCAAGTAACACAACGCGAAGTAGCCGGTATCTGACATCTATTGTGATGCCGAATATAATCGTCATCGAATACTTTCGATGGCTTCAAGTTGCCAAAAATCTACCCTTTATATCCAAAATCGGAAAAAAATGACTTCACGCTCGCCACGAATTTCAGACCAGTCAATTTAACGTCTTTCATATTAAGGGACGCATAAAAAATTATTGAACTTCATATGAGCAAAATTACCTTGCGAATGCGTCATATCATGTTCATAACCTCCAACGCGCTATCGACCATCTAGCAGTGTGAAGGGCGTTTCTCAGGTTTCAAATCTGCCTTGGAACTGCCTGCCCTAGCCTCCTTGGTACTTTAGTCCCCTGTGAACATAACTGCGGATGGGATGATCCCCCAGGATTCCGGCAGACCAAACAAATGCTTCTCGACTAATCGTAAAGGCAACATACTACTAACTAGCGCCCTTGCGGGGCACTAAGCTTTGGCTAAACGCCTTATATGCTAGCTATAAATGATACTATATAACGCACTGCTTGCAAATACACTACCAAATACTCAAACACATAACGTCCCTTTATCGATTTTAAGGCCGCGTATCACAGCATCTATAGAGACTAGCTAAACTGAGTAATGTCTAGTTTTGGTGTACTTTTGAAGAAAAGGCTCACTGCCCCGTAAATTTCGAAAAATATGCCACCGATAATTTTGGTGTTCACAAAAGGTTTGGCAAGGTGATACGCTGTTACGAGACTATTTTAAATAATTGAGGAAACTGTTCGAAGCTCGTAAGCCAACAATTGCGCTTACTTTCTTACTTAAGCTGGCGCTACTGTCCGTGGTGGGCCTGGGCCTGAACCAACGAACATCTCCTGTCAGCTCCAGCTTTAGCTAGTTGGTTGAGGTCCCCTTCCACTTGGGTGCTCCACTTGAGTCGCGGTCTTCGCGGGCATTGGTCTCCATCAGCTCTATAAGACCAAGCCACCTTAGTCGTTAGAAGTTAATATCCCTGTACAGCCGTACAGTTCGCCATTATATCTCCTCTTCCACTCACCAACTATGCAGACGCGGGCGAACATCACCCGAAGAATTTTCCTCTTAAAGCAGTCAAGTCATCCATTTTTGATAAAGTCCATGCCTCTGCAGGACTGGGATTACTAAGGTCTTATATTGGGTCACTTTTGTTGTTCGAGAGAGAGCTTTGCTAGTCAATTGCTTTTTTAGCCTAAAGAAGCAGCGATTAGCAAGAGTTATTCTTCGTTTGATCTCATCACTGGTTTCATTGTCTGAATTGAAAGCGGAGCATAGGTAGACAAAGTCTTTTGACTTCAAAATTTTCAGTGAGTTCTTTATGCTGGAGCAGCGAACATTCTCCATCGTGCACCAACGGACAAGTTTCACAGGAATGCTAAAACAAGACATTGCTCAGTATAGCTCGTCTCTATAAATGCTGTCATACGCGGCAGTTCAGATGGTCTCCGTTCTTCAGGATCAGTTAAACAATGATGAGGTTGCACTAATCGGACTCCTTATCAAATCATCGCATGCCGCCTTGGAGAGTTCGGCATTCAGTCCGTCTTCTCTTTTTTTGCACCTAAGCTTAGATATGGCCATTTTCACTTCATTTGGGTAGGGTGGATGAAATTGTTGGTCTACATCGCCCAGGTTGAAAGGATCATTCCATCTGGCAGTGGTATTTGGTTCGCCATCGCCTTACGCAGTCTACTGAGACGCTCTTTCCAAATCCTCATAATCGACTGCGAGTCTGCTGCGATATTCCCTTGTTCGTCCCTACACGCTTAGGTTTGGTGTTTGTGTCCGTGGCATGATTTTGTTTTGCCTTTTGGCAAAACTTCCGAATCTCATTCCTGCAGTAGCATCTCTGAATTTCCTCGGCCACGGGTTTCTCATTCTCCTTCTTTTCCCTCCTGAGTAGCGGGTGTTCGTCTCTCCACTTTTGGTCATGAGCATGAGCTCATGAGAAGCTCTACTCTTTCTACGCAGCGCCAATTTGTGAACATCTTGCTTAACTGCATGTTCTTGCGCTCGCCGTCAGGGATTTCGTTCCGTAATATTGGAGGAGTGCCTTACATCGATCGCAATGTGATCAATCTGGTTGACGGTTGATTGATCAGGAGTTCTCCAAGTCCTCTTGAAGATGCTGATATATGACAACCCCTACTGCAAAGTCGATTAGCCTGAATCCGTTATCGGAGGTGGTGTCGTTCAGGCTTTACCTTCCGACAGTACTGCCAAAGATGCCCTCTCTTCCTAGATTTGCCTTAAAGTCGCTGAGGACAATCTTAATGTCTAGCTAGGGCACTATTCGTAAATCTTGTCCAAAAGCTCGTAGAAGTCATTTCGACACCAAAGACCGCATCTCATCTTTCTCCTCTGTGGGGGCGTGCACGCATACAAGGCTAATGTTGGAAAATTTAGCCTTAATACGAATTGTTATGAGGCGCTCGTTCACATGCCGAAAACTCAAAACTTCGGGCCTAAACCTGATTCTAGCAACAAATCCGCATCCGAATAGGCTCTGCCCTTGCCGTTATAAAAAAAAAAACGCTATAGTAGATGTCAGAGTTTTTCGTCCTCTTTTTGTTCGGTCTATCCTATGACATTTATTAGATGGTGGTAACATCTGCTTTGCAGCAGTCAAGGGTCATTTATTCGACTGCACGTGACCTATTAAGAGACCTATCATTCCACGTACGGATCCGAGGTACGTTGTCCTTGTTTCGTTTGCAGGGGTAGTCAACGGTACATCCGTCTGTAACTATTGTACATAGGTTTTCCATGGCCGGGCAGTTATCCCGGCGGAAAAACCCCCAACCTGGAGGGCCAGTTCCATTATAACACCCCTAGGACGAGGGTCGGTTGGATCGAAGTCAATAACCCGCTCGGGGATGTGAGCGCTGCCTTTGACAAATTAAAGGCTCACCGGCCACCATCTCTTTCCAAGACCCTGACTTAGTCTCGGAAATCCTTACAGGCATGAGCTCCAAATATGTCGGAGTAGCCCGGATATGGTTTTATTTGCTTTTTTCCGGGACTTCAGCGTTGACCTCATCTGCAAAATTCATCCGCTATACCATGTATAGTGCCGCTATGGTCCGCTGGTCAGCACGAGCGCTTATAAGTTTGGTAAGTCAAGTCCGGATGGACATTGATCCGTATACGAGGTAAAATAAGCACGCCAAGTTGACTATCTAAACATTGTAATAAGGACTGATTAAAAAAAATATTAAAGAGGCCCTATATAAAACTTTTCTTGTCCTGGTCCAGCTCTACTCGTATACCGCAGAAGAATGAACTGTTTAGAGTATCCTTGGTAGTGCCAGATTATTCGAATGATTTTTGCTCCCGTTTATGTAAACCGTCTTTGGGAAGTAACTTTTAATTCTACGAGCTGCACAATAACATTAACCAGAAAATAGGGCATCAGTCGCTTGAGATGGCTAGAATATGTAGACGAACGCTGTGGTTCAAGGAGATTTTGATTCTAATCTGTAGAGCTAGTTGTTCTTGAAGGAGGGACAACGCATTAGAAGAAAACGCCGTCTTAAGTGATGCACACGAATTAAAGGGAATTTAAGTCAATTTACAAAGTGCAGTTCGAGGCAGTCGACCAAATCTAACGCTAACTGCAGAGACTTTATGATTGAGGTCCAGATATGTATGCCGTAAGTGCATATAATGTGTACTTTCCGTCTTATGAATTTTCTTTCTAATGGAATTGCATTTTTTGGAAAGAAAAACTCATAATTGTAGAAACCCATGGGCGTTTGAAGACAACTTGAGGCGTCTGTTTGAAACAACTAAACATTAGAGATCAAGAATGTTTTAACCCCTATGAGATAAACTTGTACATCTACAATTTTAGATCGGGCGACGTGAAAAAGCAAAGACTCCTATCTCAGAAAGTGTATGGCTTTTCAAATAGGTAGTTGGTACCAGCCATCTAAATCAGCTTGACGGAAAGCGATCATAAATTTCAAACAATTTTGGCATTTAGTCACCAGCAAGAGGTTTCATCTCGATATATGGTCAGTCCGTAAATAGGTACGAGTAAATGCGGCGTTTTTGTTCAGAACTAAATATTCGGATAGGAGCTGGTGCATCTTAGTAAAATATTTTTAAGCAGATATTTATTTTCGATCGAACGTGTCCATCTTTGTTAGACACACCGTTGTAGCGAAATTCTTCCAAACTCTGCCATGTAACTGTTTGCTTTTACGCCGTCCAATATGTCTACTTTTTTGTTTCTGCTTCAAAGGTACTATACGATACGATACACACATATAAATATTTACAGCACATCTCAGTCCCCGAAAGAATGGGGAAAAATGTATTTATCCCGTATCCACAGGGTACACGAGGTCATTTAGCAATTGGTAAATGGTGTACACGTGCGGCAAACGGACATCAAACACAACGCCGATGAGTCGACGACGGCGCAGGAACGCTTCCATATAAAAATCGCTGCAACATGTTGCATTGTACACCTATGAGTCAGATAGTCTGACACCACAAGCCCTGCTATAAATGCGAATTCTCCTTATACTCTTGCATGTAACATACATATACATATGTATATATCTACGATTCAATCGTATTTTCAACACATTCACATTAAACACATCGACAAAAGCTTCCAAAAATGTTGCCAGCCAAGTATGTATCCAACAAATTACAAAGCTTGGGCAACATTTGAATTTTTCAACTGAATATCGTCTAGTGAATTTTATTGTATCTCCCATAAATCGTTTGAACGTTGTGGCGGTTAGTTGGGTTGAAGTCCATTTGAATTTGATCAAACTTACGCGACAAATAATACAAAAAAAAAAATAAACACAACGTTCTGTGGTTTTAGATACATACCATACGGCACAACACAATACATGGTCTCGACATACATAAATTGATTTTGTCTGGAGATACTCGTACGTAAATTTTTATGGTTTCTAGTCGGCGGTCATTTTGCATTCCTAGTGATTGGCAGTTGTGTTAAATTGAAAAAAAAAAGAAATATTCAAAGGAGTACCATTATAAATAAAAAAAAGTGAAAACAAATCAGCAAGTGAGTTAAAAAAAATTGCTAAACCCAGTGCAACACATAATTACATACTCGCAACCATCCTCATCTTTGGATTACATTCAAATTCAAGAAGCTGTAAATTGTTATAAAGGTGAGTTCTAGAATTTCGGTTCAGATGTTTGTTTGTTTGTGTATACTCGTACCTTATATTGTTAGATAGGTTGATTTTTCCGAAATGAGAAATTTGCCGCGAAGACGCATGTGAATTGAGATACAGACGAAAACACGTTTCTTAATTATTCACCCGCGTGTCTGGAAAAGTTTTTGTTTCCTTTTTTCGTTCTTTTTCTCCTGCTTTCCTTTGTCTGGTTTTAAGTACTCAATTCTTGGAACTCCCCTGAAACTGGCTTGGGTTTACCATCATTTTTATTTGGCCTTAAAACAGTTTCCAATGCAAAAAGGTTGACACAGACGAAAGAAATAAAAAATCGATGTACAAGTAGAAATGATTTAAAAAAATGTGTTCAAACTAGTTTGGAAAGAGTTATCAAAATCTGAAGTTTATTGCTTACTAAATCAGTTAAGACATGGCTATAAAAATACAGTAACAAATTAAACGCAAATTTGTTAGGAACAAATTTATTCGCTTTTGCACGGCGACTCTGCCATTTCGGCATAAAAAATGCGGAAATTTATGGATTTTAAATGAAATACATATTTAAACACATAAATGTCAGAAAAACTAATTTTATATAAATCAGTTTTACCAGACAAAATGAGTTGAAGTGCTAAACTAACGTTTCTCCACGCCGTCATGAAAATGTGAGAATCAACAAGAAGGCATTTTTTTTTGCAATTTCACTTGACGAGTGTTAGTATTGTGTCTTCGAATTGGATGTGCAGTTTTGAATAAATTGAAGGGAAATCGTTTATACAAAAACAGAAAAAAAAATTTGGTCGTCTGTAGTCGGTCGTTAAAAGCGGGACTTCTATAAACTGAGCACAGTCATCAGGCACTCGCTTCACAAAAATCGATTTGCTTTAGATTAAAGTCTAGTTTCTTTGGTACAAGTCCCAGACAAACAGAAATACTTATGATTGTCATTAGAAGTGCTAGTTCTGAAAATATGATGACTCTTAAGAATCTCATAGTTGAACCACACTGCAGTATAGAATAGGGTTGATATTATCGGTTCAGTATTTCTGTAAATGGTAATTTACTAGTCAAATATTCAAGCTCTGCTATATGCAGAAGTACCCAACCTAACAAAGAATACAAACAAATTGGGGAAATATATGTAGTCTCCTTTTAGTTCAATACACTTTTCCCAGCGAAGGTCAATAGCGTCGATACCTTGTTTATAGTGAGAATCATCAAGAACTGATATATTGTCTTGATGAAACAAAAGTTTTTTCTTCGCCACATGCGGCCGTTTTCACTTTATTTCATCTTTCAGAGGCTGCAATAAGTTCGCATAATACACGCCGTTGATTGTTTTTCCTTTCCGAAGATAATCAAATCACGCGCATCCCAAAAAACTGACGCCATGAGCTTGCCTGCAGATGGAACTGTCTTCGCCTTCTTTGGAGCCGACTCTTCCCTTCGAGTCCGTTGTTTTGACTGTTCCTTCGTCTCCGGTGTGAAGTGATGGACCCATGTTACATCCATGGTTATGAATCGATGCAAAGACTCGACTTTATTGCTGTGAAACTTCGCCAAACACTCGATTGAAACATCCTCACGACCCTGTTTTTATTCCATCTTGCGCACAGCTTTCTCATGTCCAATTTCTCAGTCAAAATGCCTGCCATATCTGCTAGTTCACGCACATTCAATCGACCGTCATCCAATAGAATTTTGTGGATTTTTTTCAACATTTGGTCGACCACTGCGATGTTCGTCTTGGCTACTCGTACTGTCTCGCTTAAACTCTGCCACTCAATATTTTATTGTTGTAAACGAAGGAGCAGCCTCCCACAGAATAGAATCCAGTTCCGTTTTGATGTTGGTTGGATTGAGGCCTTTCAAATGAAAATATTGTATCACATTACGATGAGCAATTTTTTCCATATTTAAAAATTCATTGAGAGCAGTCACTGTTGATGGCTGCCGAACAAATACTACATAAACAACATAGCATCGTCAAACTTAAAACTTAAGCTTTATAAAGTTGGTACTTTCCACAATTGTCACTCTTTTTAAACAACAACCGCCATCTATACGTCAGGTCGGGTACTTCCGACCTAGCAAATTAGAAATCCAACGAAATCAGAAGTCTATGGATCTTCTTTAAATGTAGACCAACTATCCCCAAGACAGGATGTTTGGAACATTGTCATGTTTTTCGAGAGCACTCCGGAACATTTTCTGAGAAACTAGAGATTTGATTTCCTTTCGGCCCTCATAATTATTGCAGGGTCTTGTAGAACGAAATATCGATTGACACTTTGCTATCGATGAAAACGGTAACACAGATCGATATTGACATTCGCATCAAGATGAAAATGGCAATATTTCTGACACCCTAATCAAAGCAGTGAAACTTCATCCATTGCTAGTTTCACGGTCACTGAGTGGGCTCTACTGGAGTAAAACCCGCGATCATCTCAACATCGCTCGTCTCTTGATGTCTGATATTATAAGATATTACCCCAGTTGGCCAGAAGCAAAACCTTTACCTGCTGGTCTAGTTTGGGCTACTGGAAAAATTTGATGGCGGTACTCTATTGAAAATGAGCTTATCAAACCGAAGAAGCTTATGATACCCTTTTCTGTCGCAGCTGACAATGTGGAGGGGCACAGGAAATCATATCCTTTGCTTTCACCAATACTAAGAACGTGCACATCGCGTGCTTTTCTAAGATTTACGCAATTTGAGCAGCTCCTAGATGATTGAAATCCCAAAATATATCAAAAAGAATTCTTGGTAGCTACTTGTTATAAAAAGATCACCATGAGTGTTTTCCATCGAAAGACGACACCAACCTAACTTGGAGAAACATGTGTGGCAATTAAGTTTATCCCATGTCCTCTTCTATCTATTCAATATTTGTTCTAAGGCCAAAAAGGCCTACGTGGATAATATTTCTATTGTAATAATGGTAAAAATTATACAACAACCTCACGTGCAAAACAAAAATTATGACAGAAGCCGTATGCATTTCTCTGCATTCGTTGATGTCACTTTAAAATCATGGCAAAGTCCTTGCAGTTATATAGTATCTTGGGTTGTTCGAAAATTCATTGTTTTTTTTTTTTTGCAAATGATGGCTTAGCCCGCGTTTATTTGTATCTGTGCGTGACCCATACTTCTATGTCAAATGCTAGCGTGCGTTTTGTTGTTGGTACTTAACCTAAAAACAAAAAAAATTGCCGCAAATCGGAAGAGTTTTGTGCGTACAATAGTGGTTCGAACATGGAGAATTTTGAAGAGCATATTCGCAATATTTTGCCTTACTACGAGTACTTCAAAAAAGGGAAGAAAGCAACTGAGGCAAGAGAAAAGTTAAGTAAAGTTTACGGCAGAAATGCCATCGAAAAACGCCAGTGCCAGAACTGATTCGCTCGACTATGTGATGGTGATTTTTGAGTTGAATGCGCTCATCGCTCTGGTAGGCCTTTCGAGATTGATGACTATAAAATCAATTCATTGGTGCAAGCAAATAAGCATACAACGGCTCGCGAGCTTACTAATGCTCTAAAAGTGTCCATAGGAAGCGTTCGTGGCCATTTAAAATCGCTTGGCTTCATACAAAAGCTTGATATTTGGGTACCGCATGACTTAAAAGAAGTCCATCTGGCAAAGCGCATAAACGTCTACGATCAATCGAAGAAAATCATCCATTCTTGAAACGTATGATCACGGTTGACGAAAAACGGATTCGGCGAGTTAGAGCAAGAGCAAGGTAAGCAAAGGTGGACACCCTTCATAAGAAGGTGATGGTGTCAATCTGGTGGGGTTGAAAGAGACCAGTCTTCTATTAGCAGCTTCCAAAGAGCAAAACGATTAATTGCCATTTCTGCTGTGAGCAACTACAAAAATTAAGTGATGCCATCGCAAAGGCATGGTGTTCCACCATGACAATGTGAGGGAGCACAGAAGTTTGGTCGCTCGGCAAAAATTGTTGCAGATCTTGCACCATCAGACTTTCATTTATTTCGCTCCTTGCAAAACTCGTTGAATGGCAGAATTTTGCTTCAGAGAAAGATAGGAAGTTGTATGAACGCGGTATTATGAAGATGCCCGAGAGATGGCAGAAGGTCATCGAACAATACGGTCAATACATCATTTATTAATGTTCAATATGTATATTAAATAAGCTTATTTGAAAATTAAATGAAGAAAACCTAATTGACTTCCTGAATAACCCAATATAATCTTTGAAGTCATCTGACTTTGGATAAGAAGTCATTTGAAATCATTTGAAACCGTACAAAATCATCTGAAGTCACATAAAGTCATCTGCATTCATCTGAAATCACGGAAATCCTTGAACTGAATGAAGAATCCGTTGAAGTTATGTGAAGCGGCCAGTTTTTGTATCGATGATTTCATTGCTTTACTGCTTTATTATATGCATGTTATATCGTTCTAAGTAGATATCTTACAGTGCTGAGTATAACGGATTATAAGTAGAATGTCTGCCATAGGAGCTGTGATCACAAAGTGAACTAAACCCTAAATACGTTAACGAGGATGGTACAAAAAACAAAAAGTGGATACGATTAACCATTCGTTGCTACTTATGTTTTGAGGCATAGCAATACCGCTGTAGATGGCTCAAATCTAACATCATCATCGTAAAGTTCGAGGTTTTTAATGGTACACGTGCTCAGCACCTCTTGTCATACGAGCGCTATTTGCGGTTTGCACAGAGACTTGAAAAATTCATCTCAGCCATCTGGAACATTTTCGTGTGTAATTTTTCGCGACTTTCACTCAACAACAGTCTGCCCATCAACTCGCGTCAACTTTTGGTGTTGAAATACCATTTCGTTAAACCGTGTTTCGTTGATTTTCCGGCTTCAACTGCGGTCGTCGTCGCAAAAAAATATAGATGCTCTGCCGGAACCGATATTGTAAGTTCGTCTTACTTATCCTGAAATTGAGGCATGCCTGAAGATTAGTTCCGCTCGCATATATTTAATGCAGCATGAGCATTTGGCCATTAAAAAGATTTCTTCTCGTTGGATGCTGCATAATTTGACAATCGCTAAAAAAAGGCTCGTGTTTGTTGGTCCAAAGAATGTTGAAAAATTCGAGCACTGTGCTTCGAAAGACGTCTATAAGATCATGACGGAGCACGAATTATGGATCTAGGCATATGACCGCGAAACTAAAGAGCAGTTGACTGTATGGGTGTTTCAAGACGACCCAAATCCAACAAAACTTGTTCGCGCATGAAGCACTTCGAAGCAAATGGTCGTCTGTTTCTTCGGAAAAACCGGACATTGAGTCATGCTTTTTAAACGGATCTCTGCGGTATTGCATTAGACCTCCGTCTTCGGATGCAATGCTTGTAGAATACTGATGTCCTTATAGAACATCACATTGAAAATGAGGTTATAGAATACGCAATTCAGCTTTTATGTGACAATAGCGGTGCAATTCTAAGCATTGCCATCCTAAATCTTAAAACGCGTTGCAACTTAACTTCTTATTTTACCAATTCAGGTGACAATATCTTGTTTAGTCCGGCTTTCAGTCGAAATGATGGTGTTTTTTAAACCGATTGGTACTCGTAGGCATGCTTAATTTATAAAGATGAGCTGGTTCTCAGGCTTATGAGGTTTTGCCCTTTTTTTTAAAGAACACTCAAGAGGGCATTACTCTTCTTATAATGATTGAGCACCTGTTAAGTTTTTATCAAAATGGTACAGGGAGAGACAGAAAGATTTTTGGACTTTTTGCGCCATGGGTGGCATCCAACATTTAATGGGGAGACTAAAGTATTACTATAAATTGACTTGTTGTATTTTAGGCAACCATTCATCTCACGAGATTCTAGTTGCCTGGAAAAAAGAATGTCTTTCGGGCGCAACTTGAGTCACGGCCACCCGTGGCGTTTATCTTCTAGACAAAGGGGATGGTAGTACACATATTCCACGTGATATTAAGAAATTGTCACCATGATAGTATGTACATATATGTAGAATGTAACATGTGGACCTGATGTCCGCCGCCCTATTAATAGCCACATTATTTTGTAAATCATTCCTGCGAAAGGCTCTTAAGAAAGGCCCACTATTGACACTGTCACACACTTTTTCGAAATCATTAGAAAGCAGGTGAAGTGTAGATTGCTTAGTGATGATATGCGTAGTATTGATGTGGTCGTAACAGAAAAGTCTTGCAGATATTTAGTTCTTTGTAATTTGAGATGTTAGATCCGTTTGTACCTCAATAAGTCTCCTCAGATGTCATATTCTAAAATTAATAGCTGGGTTGGTAATGGTGTTTTCTCAAATAAGCTAAATCTAAGCCTCTCCTTTCGTCCTCAAAATCACCGTAGAGTGTTCCAGGCGGAAATTTTGGCTGAAGAAAAACGTGCTATCTGCAAGGGGTATCCGCATCTTTTCGGATATTCTCTATCAAGTCTCTGGACTCAGTTTTATTAAATTCCAAAACCGCCCTTGAATACCGATCATCTCTAAAGGAGATGGCAAAGCAGTTCAACCTTCACCTTTGTTGGTTGCCGAACCATAGAGACATTCCAGCGAATTGTAGGGCTGACGAACTCGTCAAAATTGGAACCATGCTACCTATTCTACCGGAAAAGGGTAGCATAGGTATACCAATTGCTACGTGCAAATTAGTATTAAAACTGGATGCTAATAAAAGAAATGACCTTAGGTGGACTGTGGGACCAACATGTCTAGCGACCAAACAGATCTTACCGAAGCTGGATCTGAATCGCTCTAAGATTTGATCCTTCTAAATAGGAATCATCTCAGCGTCATCATAGGGTTCACTGCCTTCCAGTCAAGTATGCAAGAAGGCCTGGCGTCTTCACAAACGATTTCTCTAGAAGCTGCTTGGACGAGGCAATCCTTCAGCTCCCTCCCAAAGAAGAAACCTACTCTTAGGAGCTTTCTTCTACAATGACCTAGGCGATCTAAAGAATGTAGATGTTAACAGTCTCCTACGCTTCATCATAAGCTCAAATTGGTTCCATGAGTAGGGGGATCACAGATCCACGTGCCATCACAATGGGCCAATAGGCTTAAGTGGGTTGGTCTTTCCAACAGCCACTTTTACCTACCTACCTTGTCATGTTCCAATAATATTTTCCGAGCCGATCGTGAACGATTTTTTACACCAATTTAACGAAAGGTTATTGTAACTGAGAATGAAAATAATGAGGAGTATTCTCTGAACTGATAATATGATAATCTCTTAAACGAGAGAATATTGCCAGATGATCGATTTAGTTTCGACGTGGAAAGATCTGCCACCTGTAAGGTGATACCAAACAGACCTTTTTTCGATTGTTATCGCAGAAATCATCTGGAGACTCAGGGTTGCTATCACAAAAACGTATCACGTCTTGGTAATGCGTTGTTGACAGCTAGATATACACGTTACTCCTTTCATCTTTAGTTGCAAAATTTCTTGCAGTGCACGAGTATTCTGTACTCTGCTGCAGAATCTTATTGAAATAGTATCTTCTCCAGAATAATAATAATGACAACTAACTCCTGAAAACCTTTTGAAAGCATCAACTCCATTCAAATTGAAGATGGCTTTCGAGAGGCTTTCTGAAGTAAAGTAGAATAGTCTTACAATCTCTTGAACGATTTTCTTGTCGGACATTGCAGAAGACCCAAAATAAGTCATTTGTACTTTCCCTAATTTTCTTATTACTCGTATATCTTATTTTTTTAAAGATTTTAGGAATATAGTGTCACAAAAAACCAGCTCAAGTATGAGCACCTGTATGGCTAAATGCTATATCTATTTTTATCAAAGAGTAAATTTTCGACCTTGGACAGCGTTGGCGTATTTTCCTATTACGATTGCAGCGATGAACTCATTAATAAGTTTCTTTTTAAAAAATATTAGTAAATTCCCACACATATTCGTATCTTTGGACCGGTATCCTATATTGAAAACAACAAAAATCATGCTATCAATCACCAGACCCCATACAAACGTTTCGGACAGAAAAGAAAAAAACAACCCAAACTCGTTCATTTCCTGTCATCCATACTGTTAACCATTTAGATTTCTAATCATTAGTCGTTCGCGTGCGCTTGTTATCTATTTTTCTTGGTCATAACGAACATTCCGTATGCAGATGTTAGATAGAGAAATTCTGTTACCTTTTCAAAAAGGAAAACAACAACAAAATCAAAAAAAAACCCAAATCGCTTTTATTTTTTGAAATTGTTGTTGTTGTTTTGGGTTTATTCATGCAATTACATCCGAAAACGAATTTTTACTAAATCGTTTGCTCAAGCGAGCAGTGATTTATTTGATGTTATTTTGTTTTATTGTACTTTGAAGATAAATATCTTAATGGGATCACGTGTTTGGATGTGACTGCATGTAGATACTGGCCCGCGCCCGACTCAATACACTTACTCGCATAAGAAAAAGATACATTTTCATGGTTCGTGTTGTATTGCTTTTAACTTTGAGTAGAACATCTTACAATATACATAAGTGAGTGATTAGTAATTTATGAGATGAATTAGTCGGGATGTGAAGTGTAGGGAGGTCATGAGAAAATGTGCAAGGCCACCCTGTGTACACTTACAACGTTAAGAAGGCAAACATGTATTTTTGGAATGGCGTATGAGGGTCTTAATGACATGTTTGTCGAGTTAATTAGTTTTCATATCTGTAAGTGGATTTGTTTTTCATCTGTCAAACCCTCAACAGTTTAATAAGTTAATGGGCTTGTGCAGATGATACGAGTACGTAGACGATTGGTTTAGGAGCTAGAGTTTAACTATTAGGACAATACAACACCATCATCGTCATCACTGTCATGCTAAAACTGGAAGGTAGGGCTTTCCGAAGACCCCTACAAATTCAGGTAAACCTCCTTTTGATCCTGTAGCTTATTATTAAGTCTTACAAAGTCATCTCACTTCTGGAAAAGTAGAGTATTGGTAAACATTGTCAAAGCGCCATAAACGTAGGTTCCATAATTTATTTGAACTCATAAGTGGTGTCTGACAAGGTTGCATACTCTCACCACTACTTTTTCTTTCTTATTTATGTATCTATGTGTCCACCTTGAGCCTATATTTTACGTGTTGTCTTGAACCTCTTGAGTTGCGATTCAAGAACTCTCTTGGTACAGCTCGTAACACCCAATATTATAAAGGGTGAGCCAACAGATAGTGTGAATGTTGGGTGTCAATTACTGTCATTTACTAAATTCAACGTGGTTGATCTTTTCAACAGATATTATACTTACAATCTTTGGCAATTGTAGTCATGGAGTTGTTTACTACACAACAATGCACTTTTGTTATTCAATCTTATTACGAAAATGGGCGATCTGTAAATGTAACATTTCGTAAAATTTGTGAATTCGTGGTGAAGCGTTTTGAAGTAATGTCAAACTCCATATCAGCATGCTCAGCCAGCATGTACACACCAAAACATCGTCACTGTGAGTGTTCAATACCAGCCAGGCACCTCAGTTCGTCGCCGAAGTCAACAAGTGCAATAAGTGAGGCCCTACGAAATGCAAAGTATCCTCCTAAGTTCCTTGGTTGCAAAGTATACATTCCTCATTCTGACGGGTTCCGTGTGGCATACACCATAATTCAAGTGAAGAAGCTCACCTCTCCATTTATAAACAGTAGAAATACTTAGTATCTATGCAGTAGTCATCATGGAAGTAGTTTTTTCATTATAAGTTGTGTTGAACGGTGTATGTTACGATACATGCTTGTCGTTATACTTTGTTGTGCCCGTTCTGCAAACTTATTGAACGTGCTTTCCTTGAGCTCATCCCAAAGTAACTGAAAGTTGTTTCCCCAGAATGACGTATTTTCCTCATCGAAGTGAACATTTGATACTTCACATAGTATCGACCATTTCTTGAAGCACTGTGCCTTATGCCATGAGATGCGTTGCTGCAATCTTGGGGAGCCTTAACCTTCTACATGTAGCTGAAATGGATCCTAAGAGTAGTACTCCTGTTTCTAGGTGCAGCATATAATTTGGTGTATTCTCCTGTAGTCTGAATATTTTCTTTAAGAAATATCTCTATATCCGGGAAAATACCCGACACCTGTCGTGCATAGCACATGATAAATCTTGCCAGCTTTGCAAAAGTTTGTACTTTATTTTTGAGGTGATATCCTTCTTCCCTAAGATACCTTTCCAGTTGCACATTCCCATTGTAGATGCGTTTTGAAATTCAGTTGGGTGATAATGTTGCCCAGATACTATCTCCAATTCAGTGTGTTTTTCATAAGCCCCGGTTCCATTCCGGAATACCATTGTTTTGGACTTACTGCTGTTAACTTTTAGACTCCATGTGGTGTAGTAGAGATGCAGTTTGTTGACGAGTTTTAGCCAGAAAGACAATGTCGTCCGCATATATCAGTAATTTTATGATCTCCCCGGAGAGGTATGATGGCAGATCATCCAAAAAAGATTGAGAAAAGAAATGGGCTTAATAAACAACTCTGCTTTATTTCCATATCAAATGTGAACGAGTTTGATATATTTTTACCATTCCACACAGCTGACCAGTTGCCCTTGTATAATCACCTTGACCATTTTCGTGGAAACTCCTTGAGACAAAGAGCGCATATATTTTTTCCCCGTTATCTACATACTATTTCGTAATACTTGTTAAAGCAAATATGCTGTCGATAGCTGAGTATTCTTTCCGGAAGCCAACTTGGAATTCACTCAGCAAATCATTCGGCTGTATCCAATCGCTCTGACGCTAAAGCATGACTCCTGTGACTTTCTTCATAACTGCATTCAAAAAGGAAATAGCCCTGTTTTGTATGAATTCCTCTGCGGCGTTCTTGAAGAATTCATATGGTGTGTGATCTTCCTCAGGAGCCTTATTTAAATTGAAACAGTTTATTATGGCTTGAAACTCCTGGACTGTGATCGACCTATCAAGATCAGTGTTTTCCACATAGGGGGGTGAATACATAATTTGATTTGAGCTTTGGGGAGAGGTTCAGCAATTCTTTGAAGTGTGCCGGATTGAAAACTGAAATTAAGGTCTCCTTCACGTCTTATGCCGGAACTTAATGCAGTGGGCATCGTCAGAGGCATCCAAGAACTGAGCTTCTACACTTGAAATAAAATTAATCCTGACAGGAAGTTTAAGGAAAACTCGACGATTCTTTACCTTGTCTATCTTGCATTCCTCATCACTTTTTCAAATCGAAGGCATCCATCACATTTAGATCATATCAGGATGTTTAAATTTTGTTTACTGATGTGAAAGTAGATTCCTAGACAGTACTTTGAGGAAAAGGTAGTAGTGTTAAAAGTCCTTAAGTTCATAGCCCATTCTCGTTATAAAGTGAGGTGATTTCGCTTTCATAATTTATCTCCCTATAGCTGTCGATGTGAATATATTGTCTATATTTGGAGTACCACAAGAAAGGCATATCGGACCTATACTACGATATTTCGAATTTGAAAAAAAAAACTTGTAATATCTGCTCAGTGTGACTAAGTGGAATGATAATCTTAGTTAGTGTAACAAAGCTCATACGGAATAGACTTTGTTAACCCCTAAGAAACTAATTTTAATAAAGCTTATACTCGGATATATGATTTATCGCTTATAAAAATCTTTATTACCCTATTCATTGGGGGAAAAAAACTCGGATTTCGTTTGAAAAATGATGAACAAATTACCGTGGTTGCACATGTGCCAGTAATTGATTGCTTCAACGAACGAAAACACTATCGTCACTTCTATCTTAAGCTACACGCTTCATATCCAAACCAATTGCTATCGTTTTGAACTTATCGACTATATTCCGAAATAACAAAAACAAAACGCAACTAAACACCTCTCTGCTCGATAGTGTGGATTGGTAATTATTTTTGATTTATTTTCAAGGAAATAAACTACTTCAATTAAACAGAAAACATATCGGCAACAGTCTGTTAATTAAACGCGGCTAAATAAACTGAAGTTATGGAGTATTATGGGCGGCATTGTGTTACAAATATTGCAAAGCAAATTTGTTTAGTGTGCACTTTGATGTTCTGCTGTAATTGAAGTGTAAATGATGTTGTTGACTTTTGAATACAGAACGCAGCTGAGCTTTGTACTGACTTATTACTGACTGAGTCAGTCAGTTTGCCCAAATTAAGTTAGCTTTAATCAGCAGCTTGGGTAAGGCGCAGTCAGTTTCAGTCATTGTCAGTCAACCTCAGTCAGCTAGAGTTATCCTCAGTCATCGTCAGTCTTGCCCCGTAACGGCAGCCTCCCTCGGCCAAATTCACATTGACACCTGTTTCCGTTGTTTACACCCAAAATGCCTCCTCTTCCGCAAGTTTGTATTGAAATTCATCACCCACCATCCGAACCGTTGTCGTCTCGTCGTCGGTACCCATTTCCCTGCCCTCTCCCGCCCCAAAAATTCATTGAAAATTCGCCCACAAAAACATACCATGCCTGGCATGCGCCGCACATTAAATGATTTTTGTTTAATTGATTACGAGATTAATTGGCGATTTTTATGGCGGCACGTGTAGTTAGATTGTGTTGTTCTCGGTCTGGGAAAATTGCTTCTGCACTTGTACAGAGGCAGCGTTGTGTACTGCTAAATGGAGCAGAACGAAGAATCATTAGCATGTCAACGAATTTGTTTATTACCTCCAAAATGGGTAGTAAATAGTGCAGTAAATTGGCAAGTGAAATCCCCGTAAGCTCTACATTGTTTCCAATAATTGCTTTGTAGGAAATTGTTGGAGGTTCACTCCAACACGTGCGCTTTGTCATGGTAAATAGTGAGAATTATTAGCGGATGTGTGACTTGAGTGATCTTGTGATGGGAAATCCCAAGAAATGGATAGTTTGCGTAAATACGAGTATGGTTGGAGTGAATTTCGATTGGAATATTCTGTGCTCGCTCCTAACTTTAGTGACGCACGAAAGTTCAAAAATTTGTGAAGTTCTAGTAGGAAAGACTTTGTTTTTGATTTATTTTTGGATTTTATTAGGTTAGGTGTTTGATTAGCAAGTGATTCGTACGAATGTGTTTGGAGTTGTTTTCGAAAGAGAGTTGAGATACGACATTCCAGAGAATTCAGACGATTAGGAGCTTGCTGTTCCGGGATGATTCACTCATGGATTGTAGCTTCAGACGTGCATTCAATTTATGGTATTCTACTTCTTTGAGATGATCAATGACTAAGGTACACGATAGATCCTTACTGCGGTTCATAGTGGTGAAAGTTAGGAAGAAAATGGACGATCACAGAGGAAATTCTTATTGGGCTGCAGCAATAGGTCTTAAATCTGTTTATCACTCAGTTAGTGACGACGAACATTCCGTCTTTGCTGCCAATAAACCATCAATATCTAGCTAAAATTTCGCATCAGGGCGGTCGGAATCCACTAGTAGTTTGAGAATCCGCAATGCCTTTATGGACACTAGTTTTCTCTGATAACTCGCCAGTAAAAACTTACGAACTTGGACCATAAATTCAGGATTGTAGTAGTTTTGAAGAGAGTGTCATGCATTTCAAAATGTGCTGTGCTGTGCATAGTCTTAAATCTGACAATACAACCGCAGTTGAGATTCAGCTGTCTTTAAAATGAACACTTCTATAGGAGTGTATGTACGGTATATACAATTATTTTAAAAGCCACTTAACGATAGGTTCAGAGAACACAGCAGCTAATCCATCTAGACCAGCTGGGTTCATACTACTAGAAGGGCATACTACAAACGATTCCAAGTTCCCATCATTGTCAAAGAAGAGAGAAAGACGAAATTTACCAAATCCAAATTGTCGAGCCTACATCAGGAATTTGCTATTGTCACAACCTAGAACAGTTGTAAATGGTTTCGTTACCATTCTTAATGCTAAGTTAAGTTAAGTGCTTAAAATTAAAATCGATCAGTTCCAAGCAATATTTCATTGCCCTAGAAATTAACACTATCAGTATTCCGATTAGGCTAGATAGGCTTAAGAGGGCATAGGAAGGGTCATATGCACCAACGAATACTGAGACCTCTTCTGAATATAGCACGACTTATTCCTTAGATGGTGAGCAATTGAAGAATTGGTATGGTATAAGAAAGGAAAATAGTGAAATATTCGTCGATCTAAGTAGTACCTGGTATGAGGATGAGCATTGATCTTACGAGTTGTCATCTAAATATTTGTAGATTCCACTCTTGGAAAATGGGAACCGTCACGATTTTCGAGTAATCATATTTATATTGTAAGTTCTCGGAAAAGATCTTGACTTTTGCACATAATTGAAAGCTCTGAGGGTGGTTCAAGAAGGAGACAATGTCTCCTTTCAGCTTAATATTTCTCCAAGTTTTTGATCCCTTCTAAATAGGGTTTGCCGAAGTCCTCAAAATAGGCGTTTGTTTCCATTTTGTTTACGTCCATAAAATTCCATCAGGGCGACTATGCGCGCGTCCACCCATGCATTGTCTTTGTTCTTCAAATCATCGTTGAATCGGCACATTAAGTTGGCATAATATTCGCAGTTGATGGTTTTTCCATCTCTTTCGAGTACTGTTTGGTCGCTGTTGTGTTGTGGTCGATACATGTTTCTTCCACAATTCTGGAACTCCGGAAAACCTTGTGAGGATTGCCAAACACTTCATCCAAGTTGGCACACGAAATTTACTTTTTTCCATTTTCGCCAAAATTCAGCGGCTGTTTGCTTTCAATGACTGTCTCACACAAACTGGATGACGCAACTAGTTCACAATTAAATAATAGTCTTCTGACAGAGGGCAGTTGATGGAAACAGTGTTGCTTTTGATCCCTCGTAGCTAAGATCATTCCTGTAATTTCGCCACATTGGTTTTCCAGCATTTTTTGTCAAAAGTTTTGAAAAGAATTCTTTAGGGACTGAGCACTAGTTGCCTACCTCGCTCAATATAGTTTTGTATCTTCCTCTTTCGTAAAGAAATTTGATGACATGAAGGCTACATATGACTTCCGACTACATTAGAGGTTACGAAGGACTACAAAAAGCATAAATCATGCCAGATAAGTCCGTCTCATAAGTGATTAGCTAGTACTTGCTCATTGTCAAATTTTTCCATCCAACCTTGAGGTATTTCTGAAGTGATGGCAAAAGTAGACAATGATCCACTCCAAATGCGAATTTCCTGTAACTTCCCTAAAATAAATATCACTTCCTTAAATTTGTCAAAATTAATTGCATAACTGCTCCACTGGGAATCCCAGCAAGAAATAAAGGGACTGCCCCACGCATCAATTTTCATCTCCATATGGATCTAACTTGTCTATTACATAGGACCACATCCTAGGCCACTTTTCCTCAAAATCAAAACTTCACATACGCCACCATTTACTGGAATCTTCCGGAAAAAACAAATGAAATAAATTAATTTAAGGAACGACAAACAATCGTGGGTAATCCCAAAACGGTTCCTCATAATTTGTAACGAAATTAAGCCCGCCGCCTTGGAGAAAGCAAAAACAATTACCAATCCCCTTCCGTAAAGTTTAATATTTCTCATTGTTGACAATCATGGGATGCTATCCATTCGCCAAATTAAACACATATTCCTTGTCACCCAACTCATTCGGGACATCTCTGGAGCGACCTAACTCATCGGAAAGTATCCGACGAGTACAGTAGAGTCCTAAAACATATGTACACTGCTTATTAGCTGAAATATTCATTTGTCGACACGTGCCCGAATCAATTATCATTCTGGCGCAGCACGCGCGCTACATGTAGCTACCACCACAGGACCTTCACACCCTGATGGGAGTGTTATTCAACTTTCCTATCATTCCTCCCTCGCTCTCTTCATGTATTCCTTAATAAATGGGAAAAATAAAAAAATAAATAAAAACGAACAAGAATGTGCCAAACGAATGACTTTCTCCTAATCCACCCCCGAAAACAGTCCCGACGAAGCTATTACCGCTGCCATCAACCCCATCTAACGGTGGTTAAAGTGTTTTATTGCTTAAAGGTTGACACGGTTTTTTTTTGAAGAAAAAAATGCACCGAGCAAGCAATTAAAGCTTTATTTGCTCACAGATAAAGTGAGTGGGTGGGATTTAGATCTGTCAGGGAGTGGGCGGATGGGTTAATTTATGTGGGTTTTATATCCGGAAATACACACTCTGGGGAGAGTGTCATTCCCTAACAAAAGGATATATGGAAGCGCGCGTGTACACTTCAAGAGATTGTAATCAATTTTGGAAGCAGGATGGCCGGTAGGGGTGAGATGTCGCTATTTAAATTTGATTACTTTTCCATTCAGTACGGTCGTAAAGGGTGAAGGTTTAGTGGATAGATGATGTTCCTTAACATACTCGTCTTCCAACCATTTGCCGCAGGTTGGGGAGGAAAGTTTCGAAAACGATTCATGCCAGTTCATGTATGATAATTGGAATGGAATTTCGACTTTTTATTTATACGATAAATGTCACACACGGTCCAAATGGAAGTCAAAGTTAACCTGGGTTGCTAGGATTTGGGATTTGTCCTTCCACGAGGACTGAAAATTGGTAATGAATAAGTAAACAGGCTTAGGAGAAAGTTAGATTCCGGTTGGTTGTAAATTGGGGTGCTTTGTGGGGCAAACAAAACAGCGTAGTTCTTAAGTAGTTTTGTTTCAAAGTAGTGGTATCGTGTAGTGGCTCCGGTAAGGATGCATAGATCAGGTTATTGGCTATACTCTCAAAAGTTCGTAAGTTCTCGCTTAGGAGATTCCCGATGATATTGTAGTCCTGCTTGGCGGAGCATGCCTAGTGGCTTATGTTATTAATTATAATCAGCGCAAGCCCTAGATATGATATGATAGCAGAAGATAGGTAGGTATCCTGCTCATGTCATTGCTCAACTTTGTGGATAAACATTACAGCCCTTCGACCAAAATTTCATCAGGTAGACACATTATCAATTAGATCGCCAGAAGTTACTCCAAGCTCTCAATTACAGAAGCAGTCCGGTACCTAATTAGGAAGAGGATAGAACAATATAAAACACCTTATTCTGCTCACATTAACCGATTATTTTGGGGGCGAGCTCCACCACAAAACTGAGAAATTCACTTGCATTATCAGTTGATTACTTTAGCGTCATTCCCATTAACATCGTTCGAGTGTGTCCTGCCCAACCTGTATCACCCAACTAAATTCTAGCAAGCAGCTGGTGTTTTCCCGCAGCGATCCGGAAGAACTACCATCTTCAAATTGCCACATTTGTTAGTACTCACCAGCAGCAGAGATAATTAACGAAAATGTATTCATCGTCGTCGATAGGGGGGTATTCCAGCGCATAAACGAAGTCGATAGAGTAAGACAAACGGACGTCTTAAGTATCAAATAAATGACTACAGGTTCTTATTTTCAAGTATGAAGTTGAAATGTTTACTTTAGAACCTAGTTCACTGCTACATGTATATATCCTGCTGACCATAGCTCAATAGTTTGACTAAGTACTCAAAGCCATAGAGATAAAGTTGAACTCGTAGTGCTAAGAGACAAAAGATACGTTGTACAAAGTCATAGAGTACTTAGAGGAATCGCGCTGTTCCGTGAAGATAAAAACGAAAAACATTGCCCTCTGGCATCGTCCTTAGCTACGACGATGTGCATCTTGAACTCTGTTTTACTCTTGCAAATTACGAGCACAGTCCTCGCTTCTAGGAGAAAACAATTAGTTTACAAAGTCCCATTCCGATGTGCAGATGATACACCGTGTACATCATGCAGGTCCCGCTAAAAGGGACAGAAGCAAGAAACTTGATAAAACGGGGATAAACATTGTTTTAGTTGCATCGACATAAGTTTCCAGCTGTATCGTAACTCTATTCTTCTTATCCAGGGGCCAGGACTATTAGAGCATAGGAACACCAGTTCACCTCCTGTACACAGTTTAAACCTACTTAGAGTGTTTATTTGGAGGCAGCTACCTATATATGAAATTCATTGTGTGGACATCCTAGAAAATTGAAGCTAAAGTCCACCTCTGACCAAAGTCTCCAATTGAATGATTCCCAACATGTCCAAAAGTCAGCTGTTATTATGCAATTTATCAATTAAATGGTGATAACGACAACGAGAAGCATGTCCTCTTAGAGGGTTCGGTTTGCGCTCAAATATGACTACGTTTATTAGGCCCTCCCGGTGAAGTATATTACGACCAGGATTGATATATAGTCTTGCACAGTAATGGAACAGGTGGGCCACACTCTCCGTTTCTACAACCAATTTCTTTTCAATTGCTAAATTGAGTAGTCTTTCTGATCTTGTCTCCAAGTTTTCCTACGCTTGTTTCTCATCTTCGCCTCTACAGCTCCTGGATATGTGATTCTAAAAAAATGTTTAAACGTTGATCATGTCACAAAAATATTAGGACCTTGCCTGATCTATGGCCATATGCCATGGCTATAGCTCAGATAGATTAACCAATTTGATTTCATTTAAGATTTGCTGTCATCGACGCTTTGTTTGCTACGTTTATGCTTTTGCTACTAAAAGAGCCTTGTTGACTTCGAAGCCTTTTCGAATTTGGAGACTCCTATAATATTGCACTGATACTCAATAAAGGATGAATCTATGCCTTTACTTTGTTGGTAAGAAATACGCAGCGTTTTGCTGTCTTGGATTTTGAAGTGCTGGATGCAGGATGATTGCAGCTGACTGTTATTCTTACTGCGGCCAATCATCACAGTTCTTACTGCGGCAGTTAATTCGCCCTGAAAGACACTAATAGGTTTCGAATCTGAATCACTTTGTTTTCGAGAAAAGTTTCCGGCGTTGATTACTTCCTGTGGTTTAGACACATCCATAAGTATTGACATCAGCCCTCATCACATTGCTGATCTTTCCAGCATCGAGTGCTGTTAAATTTCCATAGACCGGCTGTCTGAAAAGGTGGGATCGGTCCACTAGTATTTTAAAAAATCCGACCGTACAACCGATGTTAATTCCCAATACACTACGTTGGATTGTAGGTTCTATAGAAATCCTGCAGTTGTACAAGACTACAAGTTAACCATGGCTTTCTTAATGCGTTTTTCAGCAGATTAAGAGTATGTGGGTTGCAAGGGGGAAGGAATCTAATGTTCTGTAGTGAAAGGCACCAACTTTGTCAGCTGTTAGTACAGTTAGCTACATACGAGTATTTAAAATAAATTCAAGGACATTCAACAAGTGTCTGCAGGCACCAGCTTGCTATATAATCTTGTGCGTTACAAATAGTTTGCGTCTGATGTTTTCTATTTTCAAGAGGAGTTTCCGAACCATACTTCAGGGCAAAGAGATTTGAGATAGAATGGAATGCAGCCAAGGAAATGAGAGTCCATCATTAGATTAGATACAGCGCTGCTATTTTTTTTTTCAAATGGTAATGGTATGTGTAATCAATGTTCAAGCAAAGCCTGTTCCAAGACATTGGTAGAATATCCCCTAACCACAGTTTTCTACAAAGCTGGACTTTGTTGGCATGTCTCCCTGTCCGGAGATGGATTGTTGATTTGTCTCTTTTCAATATATTTTTGCTTTTTCACCAATCGATGTTGAGTGGACGATTGATATACCTTGTTCTTGCTGCTTTACAGAATGCGGGGCAGAACTGAGAATATTGCTAAGCCTAACTACAATATTTCTCGCTTCAAAATCTGCGCAGATTGATATTATTTGTGTAAGACTGACTGCAGATACTATCGCACTTGAAGATTTTAGGTTTTTTTTTTTACAAAAGGATGAGCAAGACTGCTCCAAGCTCTGCTTAGTCACTTGTCATTCTGGTCGCTTTAGAGGGCCTTAATTGAATACGACAATAAGGTCAAAGGTGAGTACTATATATTCGTATTCAATAGACACTGAGGAAGAGAGTTTAATTCTTAGTTTTTGGGTGCACATAACACTGTCTACAAATCAAGTTATCGCGTGACAAGACTGTAGAATCAAGTTTCACCACCAGAAACACTTCCAAAGTCATTTTCTCATCACTTATCTGGTTTATCTACATGTTTGTAATTTTTTTAAAAAAACTTTACACAGGTGTTGACAGTTTTAGTTGTTCAAACCGCACACCTGTTTTATATCTGACACCATAAAATCTGTTGAAGTTTGTTGGCCTTGTTCGTTAAGATAAGAATCGTCACCTTATTCGGGACTACGAACGCGACTCCGAGTTGTAGATGAAATCTAAATCCAACATACTTATGAAATCCTATACTTCAAGACTGTCTGGATGTACTCGTATATACGAATCCATCTGCATATGCTTCCTCAAATTGGCACCGAAACTACACTATTGGGATGTTTCACAGTCGTCCGAGTTTTAGATAAAGTTCATTTGCACTACGAGTATGTTGCGGACACGAGGCAAAAATATCTTCTACCTACACACTCTACAATCCACATTGGACAATCCATTTCGAACAATTTCACCAACTCAAACACCCCGCTACTGTATCTTTCGTCTTGTCAATACTCGAGTGACTATTTTGTGTGACACTTATGCATGTGTCGAGATAAGGTAGCGGCGATATATACGAGTATCTATGATAATATTGTAGCACTAGTGTGAAATATGACCGAAATCAGTCATCAGCTGTCAGATTAGGTACAAAATACGAGTACTCTTGCCAACGTTAGGCCGTTTTTTTTTCAAATTTTTTGATTGGCATTCTTGAGATAATTTTTTTATTCATTTTGATGGATGGGGAGTAGTAGAAGAAAATTTTCATAAATTGATTGATTGAGCAACAGTCCGGAGCAGATGGTTATAAAGTGTTGAAGGAATTTAAATCGGATTGGTGCTTCGGTAGCCAATAAGGTGTTGTAGTAGCACAGATGTGTCTGGATTTTTACGAAATTACATCTGAAAGTTTGACAGGTTTCGGTCGTTTACTAATTGATGAGCGAACGTGTTGGATTCTCTGTCACGTGATCTAAAAATAAATAGAATTCATAAGGAGTGAGATGATGAAGGGAAGATAATGTTAAAAATAAATCAGAAAATATAAAAAAAATAATCCTTCGGCAATCAAAGTCTTTTGTATCTTTTGAATGTTCACTAGTGTGTTACTATTTTAATAACGGGTTGGAGGACACCATCATTCCCTCCGGAAAGCAGTCGAAATCCTTTAATTTTTCTGTATACATTTGCTCTATATACGAAAAGAACTGCTACCAAAAGTTTACTAGAAGGCGAAACGGTGATATCCATATGCCTGAACAGTACAGTATCCAGGCGGATACAACTAAAACATCTCCACAAGAAGGGGTATAATCGCTCTTTAAGTTGAGCCCAGTTGTAGACGAACTGATGAAAAAACTAATCAGTCTTTGCGTCTTGGAACATTCGGGGCAACCTTCTGTGGCATCACTGAAAGCGGTCGTAAATTAACCTAAGAATGGTACCAGCTGAATACAACCATTTACGAAAGAGTAAAAACGTCAAAAACTTAAACCAATCCTCCTATAAGGTTCAACACTGTAACCAATAAATGAAGTTAAGTTTCTCTGATTTCAGCTAAATTTGAAAATTGTTTAGGGGAAATATACGGAGAAGATCTTAAATAAGGCGACCTGTGCTCAAAGTGTCCTAAATTTGGTGAGTACAGGATTAGTTCACAATAAAGTGTAAATTGCTGGTGTCTCAACGAAACAATGCGAATATTTCTAAACATAGCCATGGGGGCAATTTTGGAGCTGACTTCTGAGAGCGCCTTCTGGCTATGGGTACGGCAAAACAATCCTAAGGGCAGCAGAAGGACAAATTTCTATTAGGATTCCCAGCGATCCCATCATCACAAAAATCCAACTTTGAGAAGAATTTCCAAACGAAACTGGACAATAATTGATACGAGCAATCCACAGTCTACAGAATGGTCAACCACAGTCTAATGAAGAAGCTGGTGCAAGGATATTTATGTAAATGTGTATGTCCAGGTCGAAATGTGTGCCATAGACATGCCAGGTGCGTTTGGATAAACTCGAAATTTTTTTTAAAAAAATTCTTAAAATAGCAATACTTTAGGGAGTCAAGCGGCAAGCAAAGCACTTGACTCCTGTGTCACTAATTCCAAGCTTGTATGGGGGGACCTACATAGACTTAACAAATTATGCAATACTAACAGAGTTACCCTCCGCAGGATACCTTGCTATCTAGGCATTATTGGTTTCGACGTAGTAAAAATCTATTGCAAGATATAAGTCCGCCGAATCCCGAATAGGGCCTCAACCTTCTTCGGAAGAGTTGATTACACCTAATGGGAAGAGTTTAAGAAGCTGGAAAAAAGGTCATTCATCCATTCCAAACTGCCTAGTATATATCCCAAACCAGACAACTCTTTGCTTGCGGTTGATTATCCAGAGAAAAGATTTAAATAAGGACTAAAGGTAGGACTCATTCTAAAGCTTAAGGTACATTAGGCCCTGTGTATACAAACATAGGCAGAAATTCATTTTCCTCGCTATGATAGCAAGAAAACGATGCTTGGTATCATTGTGAGTGAAAAATATAGAGTGCGCCATGTGATTAGTCACTTTAAAAAAAACGCCACCTTGTGACAAGAATTCCCTTTGACGCCCAGGCTTCTTTAATTTTACTCAGATCCTCTGTAGCCCCGTGTGGCATAGGCCATCAACAACGCCTGCGATCGTGCTTAGAGTTCTGTAGTGCACTTAAGTACCTTCAAAGTCATCCATAAAGCTCTGAATTCCTTCTTGACTGTCCTTCTCCTAGGGCGGCGCACTTGTCTGTTTGATTGAGTAAGGGGATTCCAATCCATAGTGTAAGGTGTGACCAATCCACTACCACTCTCTATATTTTGATGTCCGTAGGTTGCTGGTCCGTTATCTCGTGTAGTTAGTCATTCGATATACGGTTTGCCTAGAAGATCGAAGACTTCTATTTATGAAGCCTCCTTGTGATGTTCGACCTTAACAATCTCTGCTTGGATTTTGTGCTGAAAAAGTTGCTTTCTCAGATATTAGAGTGCATATCAAACGTATTTTTGCTTTGCTAATTCTTCTGGTTACATCCAGTTTGGTACTATCATCTTCTGAGGCTTTACTTAGCAGCTTTAGCTGAAAACTTTGTCCTTATCCTGGCCGGCAATGTTCAGTCGAGCGGCGGTAGTATTATCTTGAGAATTTAATTGCTTAGGGCCTTCGTTTTAGCCGCATTTATGTTGACTCCTACTCTTTTCATCTCTGTTTTTAAGTTCCCGTATGTAAAGGTCTGCATACAGAAGGTGCGGCCTTATTTGAAAAGAGCGCTCTGAAGCTGATGGGAGTCCCAAGCGGCTGTGTGTGGTCTTGTCCAAGAGAGGGGATCGTAAAGTTTTGTGAACTTGTATTTCAGTCGTCATCATGCGTGCGTGATTTTTAGGCCTTAGAGGCCTATTTTCCCAACGGGCATTCAGTGGTTTCAATCCAGTGCACCTTCCGAAATCGCTTTAATATTGCGTCATTGGGTCTCTTGTCCTGGATTGGAAGTCAATTCCTTTGTGGGTCACTACGTTCAAGGAAACTGGTTCTATGCAGAAAAGAAGAAATGGAGACGCAGCTCGCATCAGAACAGACGGCTGTGTCTGTGTTGCGAGAGCACTTCCCAGGGCGCCTCATCTCACTGAGAAGTGATTTGGAGTGGTTTAATTTGATTAACCCCTTGTGACTTCTTTGTGTGGGGGTATTTGAAATGCCGTGTCTATACAAACCAGCCACAGACTCTGGATGACCTGAGAAGTAACATTCAGGGAGAAACGACCAACATACCCATCAATATGCTGGAGAGAGTGATAAGAAACAGCAAAATTCGGTTCAATCAGTGTATCGACTTGAAAATATATCTTTACTACTTTTTGTTTTACTGCATTATGAAATAAGGAACTTATCTTGCCGCACCTTGTACTTATCATCATCGATAAACAACAAATGTAGCGCATGTCTTCACTTAACAAATTAGTGAATGATGGCCCTGATAGTGCTAATGTTTTCGATCCAGATGAATCAAGCGCGAAAGCCTGCTCAATGTCAAGCTGTGAGTTAATCTAGCTATTAATTTAGCTACAATACATCCACATTCCATTAGAATATGGGCAGCTCAACAATCACTTTTACCTTCCATTTCTCGGGGAAGGCATCGGTTTCTCATGCTTTCCTAGTTAGTGGCTGTAGGCGTTCCGCCGAAGTGTTGGGCTGCTTTGAAGAGCTCCGACGGATCGCCGTATGTACCAACTGCCTTGTTTTTCTTCAGGGCCCTTATTGCTGACGTAATCTCAAAGTTACTGGGGGGAGAAATGCGAATGTGGATATTTTTTGCTGCGGGAGGCTCACTTGAACTTTTCTCTAAATCGTTATTCCTTAAGTGGTTAAGCACTATTGCAAAATGTTTCAGCCAGAAAACAGCGGACTTCCATCTATGTAGTGATTTTATTAGACGTAGTTTATAGCGATGACTACCAATGAGTTCGTTAGTAATACTGTATATGGTCATGCTTTAACATCTATAGACTACGAAGTCCAAATGTGTTCGCAGGGAAATATATTCTCTCTTTTACGTTTTACGATAAAGTCAAAACCGGAGAACCTCTCCTCACCATCTGGAAGCAATTCATAAGCTTTAAAATATACTTACCCGTTACAACTTTTTAAAAAAACTCACACGTCCACGAGATAACGAATTGTTTCATCCAAAATTCTTGCAGCATACAGCACTAGCAGTTGTGGTCCTTAATGACCGTGGAACCAATATTAGACTACGAAACAAATTTGCAAAATATAGACCTTACCATACCTTTTATGCATTTAGTCGCGTATGACGTGAGCATCTCCTTCCTTGGCTACATTTGTTTATTCTTGAAAATCTGAAGGACTTAAGCACCTCTATTTGCATTTTGCTGTCTTCGATACGAGTACGTTTTTCTAGTTTGATTGCCATTGCGTCTCCCATAGTGGTCAGCATTGCTTCATATCGGTCAACCTATGTTTGCAATTCTACTTGAAGAAGGCTTTGGTTTGTCCAGTAGACGTCTAAGGCAGACCCCAGAAATAAACCAATGTCATCCAAGTCACCCGAAGACTGCGGTTTCCACATAACGAACCTTCTAACCTTTGTTCGCTTCGATGAACAATAAATTATCGTCGATCTACGAGTAAATCAAACCATAAATTGCAAAAGTCGCAAAAAAAACTTCTTAAAGTTGACCTTGCTATTGGTCTTGTTAAATAAGTCGTTAATTTGGTTCAATTTTCAGATGAATCTCATCTGTCAACAATGGTTTATGACTTTCCCAACTCGTACTGGGACCAATTATCTACACATGTTCCCCAGTCTAGAGAACATCCGGTGCTCCACAACCCGATAGCATCTTCGTACGACTCGGATCTTCATTTGCATTTTCATCTGACTCTTAAGAGGATCATAAAATCAACTCGGGCGATGTACCCTTGAGACATTGGCTTCTTTTTTTATCGCCCCAAGGGGATTCGTTGAGACGATTTCATTTTAATTCGAACAAGAGGAATACCCCGACATTTAAATGACTCGCCCAGAACAATTTATTACGTGAAAATAAAATTAAAAACAATAAAAAGTAAAAATAAATTCGCTGAGTAATTAAAATTATGTTTATGGCGCAATTATTTGTTGTACTCGTATCTGCTGTTGTATTGATTATTCAAGTCAAGTGCAAACTTACGAGTATTTTCCAATGCTTAAGGAAGTATCTTTACGTATCTTTCTTTCCACTTTGCACAAGTGTGACCAGGGGTGGGACTATTAAATCAAGTTTGTGTGTATGAACTTCTATTTATTGTCGTCGTGCTGTTTGCTTTTTTTTGTACCTCGGATTTCTGAGTAACCGCACGTGTCTGGTAGTGACCTAATTGGCAAAGAATGCTTGCGCTACCTAGAGATTGTTTTTGGCTTTCTTTTTTGTGTGTTGTTTTTGTTTTGGTTTTTCTGAGGGGGGTAACCAGAAATACAAAACACGAAACAAGTCATTCCATGAGGAACAAGGGGGATAGGATTACGGATACCTTGGGCAAAATTACCCGTGGGATATGCCATGGCATCGGGTATATGAGTGTATCTATGAATAATGTAAGCAAAACGAGATATTCGTACAAAGTTTATTTTTCGAAAATTGGGTCAAAACAAATAATGGGTAGATATTTTATTTCGGACTCATTAGTGCTAGCGGAAGGGTTCCGGTTTTTTTTCTTTTCTGTCTTTTTTTTTTTAAGAAATCCTATTGTATATCCCGTTCAAGGAGGGTATATTTGATAATTAGCAGATTGAGGTAGTGGGGGGCGATGAACGCCAGCACTAAGAGTTATTTTCATGGCCAAAGCGAAATGCATTCAATTACAATAGGGATTAATACTTTCGAAAATCAAGGTTGGTATAGATGATTAGAAAAATACGAGTTAAGATGAGAAAAATTCGTAAATTTTTATAATTGTTAATGGCTGTCAGGAATTAAAAAGAAAAAAATCCGAATAGATGGCGTAACTATGGATAGTGAAAAATTCCCTCAGTTGTGGGAACGCCTCTCTACTTGTTTTCGATATCGACAGTCACTGTGCACATAGCTTTTTACCTGGACTTCTCGAGCGATCTCTATTTTGGTTTTCTATTTTCAGCTTCTCAAAGGCAGAATCGATTTGATCTTCCCAAGGTACAATATCGCGATGAAAGGGAGAAATTAGTTCGGGATCGTACTATTTGCGGTTGTTTTTTTTTGTAATATTATGTACGATGCTACCAAAGAAAATTTCTACGAGCTCCACGACAAAACTTACGAGCAATGTATAATACGAGTATATGACGTTAAAATTCCTCTTAGGTGACTTTAAAACTAAAATTGGAAAGGAGGACATCTTTAGTAGCACAATCGGAAGACATAGCCTACACGAGTCTGGAAACGCACTTCAGCCAATCAATTTCGCTGCGGGACGTATCGTTAATATAGCCAAGCACACGGTTTCCTCGCTTCAATATTCACAAGGGAACATGGCGGATACCAGATCAGCAAACTGTCAATCAGATTGATCATGTTGCGATCGCCGTAAGGCACTCCTCAAGTATTTTAGATACCCGAACATTCCGAGTGCCCAACATAGACTCGGACCTCTACCTAGTTGCAGTCAGTGTACGTCTATAGATATCTTAGACGCCACAACAACGGGGAAATAATATTATGAGATGCAACGTTGAATGGATGCAATCGCAACAAGCTGACCGAAAATTTGCCGATCGCGTATCCCTCAACCTCTCGAGAAGAAACTTTGCAGTCAGTACCAAGTGCTGAAAACCAGTGGCTTAGTTGCCGAGAAGCCATCAGAAATGCCGCAACTGACGTGCTGGGTTTCACCCGTCCACCACCGCCAAACCCCTGGTTTGGTGAAGAGTGCCGGCGAAAGCGACTCGTGGGCTCTACAAGCAAAAGAGGAGGGAAATACATCGGTTTCTCCGGAGAAAAAAGAAAGAGTATGAGAAGCGCGCTATCAAGGAAATAGGGAGATACTACTCCAGGAATAATGTTCGGAAGTTTTACCAAAAGGTAAAAAGAACGTATCAGGGTAATAAGACTCGAACGGAAACCTGTAGAGATGAAGGAAAGGAAAGGAAACATTGCAGTAGAATGACAGTCGGTGCTAAGGATATGGAAAAACCATTTATGCAGACTGCGAAACGGCGAAGACGACACAAATTCCACCGTCAGGCAGAGCGAACAATTCAATATTGACGATGCAAGTCAAGAATTCCGTCCACCCGACCAAGATGAAATGAGGATAGCAATATCCAAACTGAAGTCGAATGAGACTGCTGGGGGGGACGTCCTACCCGCCTAACTATTTAAGTCAGCAGGAGATGATTTGGCAGAGTGCATACACTAACTTATTTCCAAGATTTGGTCGGATGAATGTATGCCTGATGAGTGGAACCTCAGCATCGTTTGCCCGGTTCACAAGAAAGGAGACCCCCTAAACTGCACCAACTATAGGGGTATAAGTCTGCTAAACATCGTATATCAGATTTTGTCTGCCGTATTGTGCGGGCGCCTGAAACCATTTGTCAACGATCTGATTGGACCGGTGAGTCCACAATTGACCAAATATTCACACTACAGCAGATTCTGGAGAAAACCAAAGAAGTTTAGATCGATACTCAACACCTTTTTATCGATTTTAAAGCCGCACATGACAGCATCTACAGAGACGAGCAAGTTTTAACATCCCTGCCAAACTCGTCCGCTTGTGCAGGATGACGATGGAAAAAGCTCACTGCTGCATCAAGGTCGGTAGCGACCTAACCGAGCCCTTTGATGTCAAAAAAGGAATTGGGCAAGGCGACGCACGACGACAACACACGAGGTACGATCTTTCAAAAGTTCGCTCAACCGCTGTTTCTTTGGACTGAGAAGGCAAATGTGTAATAAGGACCTCTCCCGAACAACAAAAAAAGTCTATATAAGACCGTTATAATTCCAGTCCTGCTCTACGGTTCCGAAGCATGGACCCTTTCTAAAGAGGATAAAGATATTCTTGGTTGTTTTGAGAGAAAATTTTTTCTTAAGATCTTTGGGTTCTGGAGCAGACGATTCATTGAAGCACGACCTGAGACGTACTAGCCAATCATCAATCGCATTACGGTCCTAATTCATCGGAAAGTTGTCGACAGCTCGGACAAGGGCTCTCTTCAAAATCTCAACTTTTCAGTGATGAGTGGAGCAGGCTATTCCCTCCAAAACGGACCACAACTTTTAATCCAAAGGGTTAAGGTCCGGACTACAACCTGGCCAATCATCCGGTGATATGAAGTCCTATACATTGTTTTGAAGCCACTCTTGTATGGTTTTACCTTGGTGGCCTGGAGCAGAATCTTGCTGGAATGTTCAGTGCTTGTTTGCGAACATAGTTCGGCTTATTGCCTTAACGACGTCTTCCAAAACAGTGCTTTGGTAAACTTTCACCGAAGCTTAGACACCTTTTTAACAAAAATTGAGGTTGGTTATGTCATCGTAACTAACTCTTCACCATATTATTATATTTGCGGGGCTTGATTTCCGAGCATACACGTGATCATTTTGCTTATTAAAAGTATCTTCGACGGTGAAAATGTTCTCGTCGGTGAACAGAATTTGTCTGTAAGCATTTTCTTACGTTTTTGTTTCTGTGTGTCTTTTACAGGCACTAAGTCCCAAGTCTTCTTTGATGTTCATTTTCATTCCCCGCGACAAGATCTTCTGCTTTCTCAGTGGCTTGCGTCTGATTCGAGCCTGCATACCTCCCGGAATCCTCACAGTGCGTAGACGGCCGAATTTTTGACGGTCACGTGCTGCACCAGAAACCTACTCTTCGACTATACATAGAATGAGAACAGCACTGTATATTCGATTCACTAAATTCTAATTTTTACAGCGTAAGTAATTGTGGAACCTCCAGGCGATTGGAATCTAATGTTTCTTGATCTGGCCTCGATATATAAGGCATTTATCTGTCCAGTGTTAGAGTATAATGATCACCTGTACTTGCTAGATCTAGATCAGAGTCCTTCGCTAAAACTTGTAGGTAACGCCAATATTGCAGAATCAATTGGGGCTTTCCAACATCGATGTACTGCATGGCTTCAGTGTGCAGGCAATTCGTCGCACCGTGGAAAAGTCTGAGCGCGAGTACACTTTTTTGGATCTTAAGCCACCAACCAGACAGAGATTGGTGCGGAATGAAGAAAACATAGCCGTCTGGTCACTACGCCAGTATCGAAGAAGGCTCAGAAATGTCGATTCGGCGGCGATCAGTTGAATTGTTGAATTGGGCATCCGCATAAGATTGTGCTGACGCAAGAATTGAGGCCGGACCATCATATGCAAAGCCGTGAGATCGCTAATTGGGCGCTGGAAATGTTGGGCGGAAATCCGGATTTTGGCCAAAACACCATCTTCTCTGACAAGACCCAGTTTTGGCCCAGGGGCTTTGTCAACAAGAAAAATGGCCATTATTGAAGCGAACATAATCCACAAGTGTTCGGGCAAGCATATGCATCCACAAAGATTGACTGTTTGGTGCGGTTTATGGCATGACGGCATTATCGGAACTTATTTCTTTCGAAATGACGAAGGAGACACCTTTACCGTCAATGGTCACAGGTATAGGTCGATGTTAACCAACTCTCTGTTCGGTTCGCTCAACAGCATCGATATATTCGAGCTGTGGTTCCAATAAGATGGCGTTACATACCACACAAGCCACCCAACGAAGTTGTGAAGGTCATATCTTGGCGACTGGGTCATCTCAAGGCAAGCGTTCATCAATTGGCCGCCTCTATCATGCGATTTGACACTACTCAACTATTTTAATTACTTTCCAAGTTATTAGTCTTTGGACGCTAATGCCGGAATAATACCGGGCATATTGGACCGAGTCATCAAAAATTTGACCGACCGCTTTAAGCACTGCCAGTGAAGCCGAGGCGGCCATTTGAATGATGTGCTATGCGACACATAATGGCATGGACGTAGCTTCAAAATAAAGCCAGAATCGATTTTATATCTGACAAAGTTGTTGCTTTATTTAAATGTTTCCCCCTATCGTTCTTATCTGCTCGCCCTATATTCTTGAGGACCGATGTAGTGAAACAACCACTTGAGCCTCCATACTCCGGACCTCATGAAATAATTCAATGAATCAATGATGATGTGTTCACTATTCGCGTGCATGGTAACAATATCAACGTTTCCATGGACAGACTTAATCCAGCGTTTACCCTTCAACAAAATTAATGATCTACAATTTATTCCTCGACTTTTGTGTCACTGTCAAAAACTAATAATCCACAATTCTTCACACTTGTCAAAACCAGCTGCTTCTACGAACATCTGTATGAAGATTTTGGGGTGCGTGCAATGTGGTGGCACTGCTACTCACTTCACGGCAAACATAACCGCACTTTGGGTTAAAAATATAAAATGAATAAAAATAGAATTGAGTTCCTTTGTTCCACACAATTTTTAGTTAATATCAGCCTTCAGACGTTAAGTGTCAAAACTTGATGACATTTCGACCATTAATCATCGAAATATTGAAAAAAAAAATGGTTTTCCTTCGTAATTTATTTAATGGGAAAAAATACCGTTGAAACTCAAGAATGGCTTGAAAATTGTAATAAGGAAACTGCTTGGCGAAAGCGACCATTTGTCGTTTATTTCAATCGCGGTCATACAGATACAGATGCTGCTGAACGCCCTGGGCGCTGTGGCTATTACTCCGGAAAACATAAAAAAAATCCGCAAAATCGTTTCGAACAACCGTAAGGCGAAAGTGCGTGAGATAGATGACACTGTAAAGATATCAATAGACCGCGTACATGTATGCGAATTGGGAATCGCGTTTGCTCACCGTTGGCCAAAAATAAAAACGTGTTGATGATTCAGAGCAATGTTTAGAGCTCTTTAAGTGAAAAAAATGAAATGTGACAATGGAGGAAACATGGATCCTATTACAAGTCTCAAAAAAAAAAAATGCTCGCCAAAATGAGATACATATGACTCCAACGAGGCGGTGGTCCCTGAAACTGAAGCGTCTTTTGAAGAGTTGGACAAATCGTTTTATGAAAAAGTCATAAAAATGTTAGAGCAGCGCTGGAATGATTGTATCACTCTAGAAGGAGAGTATGTTGATATATGTTACGAGTACGAACGCTCTCATAAGAAAGTGATCATATAGACCACTACCATCCGGACAGAGTTACCTTTGAAAGCAAGTTCAAAGGTTCTGTCAGGCTTGGCCGATCCCTTCGCATCCCATCTCATCCAATTGAAACCCACAACCACTAAGCCCAACTTCTATGGATTATTCCTTCCAGCAATCTATCAAATTCCACTTCAGTGAGATTGAAATAATCTGCAACAGGTTTTAACCTCTCTAATGTCCGGCATATCGATTTATTTCCACCGAAGAAGCTATTGACAGTGTCAAATTTAAAAACCGTAGAGCTTCTCGTTCTCCATATCTCACGCCCTCATCCATAATCATTTTCCCACAAAAAGCAGATTAGAACACATCATAAATAACAGCGATAGCAAATTAGTGTCTTTGACTTTAACACATGCCACACCACTCTTATCCCAGTATGTCAGTCTCCTAAAGCCGGTTCGTTTCTCTCGCTTAAAATCACTGCGTCCCGTCACAGCGAAAGCAATTCTAATGTGACCGAAAAAAAGATTTATAATACTCGTACCTTACACTACGAGTATCTAATCCACAAATCCACATTGAATAGATACACACCAACCATAAGAATCGAATCGAATCGAATCGAAGCGAATCAATTATTAATTATGAGTCTATTGCATGTGCTCGGCGAGGCCACGAGCCTCATTGATTTCTATGGTCGCGTCACGGTTACCACAATTCCAGGTCGATTGGTTAATTCGACTCACACGCGTGTATACGAAGCGAATATCGATGTGAATACATAGTTATGTGCATATGTACGTACGAGTATACCTTAGCAAAACAATAACTCTAAGTTATCGAAATGTGAAGTCGGTATTATCTTTTGCACCTACGGATACAAGTATGAGTTGGGCTACATGTGGTGCAGATACTTTCGGTTTGTTGTTCTGTGAAATAATACCGGGGGGAACCGGTCGTCGTATTCGTTTCAGCTGTCTACTTACACGCGCGCCAAGTCGATTCCAGGGAGAAATGCCCGCCGCTCTTGGGGCATGATACGAGTATGACGACTGCTTTTTATATATTTGACTCGGCAGTACTCTTATATTTATCTGATGATGGAAGGAGGAAGAGTTTGTCAATATCAAATGGAGCAGCTATTGTATGGGTTGGTCTTCGGGGGTCTTGAGTTGATTGACTTGTTATTTTTGGGTTTAGAATAGGAAAAGGGAGGCAGGTCATAGGTATGAATGTGTGACACATGGAACACGTGCACAACATTTGGAGACGTTTAGTCTATAAAAAAAGCTCTTTGATGCATAGGAGATTTTGAAGCAAATGGGAACATCTTTTTGTAATAAAATACTTGCGAAGAAATAGAATTCGAGATGAGGGGGTTTGAACAGTGGCCCATATGCAATCATATGAATCTAGAATACAAGAACTCACATGCAACAATTTAGCATTGATATTGCCTGAGTAATAGCAATTGATACAAGGCAGTGACCGGAAGGTACGAGCTCGACGAGACTAGGTATTCATTGCATTAATCATGGATGTCTTTGGCCATACATTTTTAATGGCTTCTGTTAATGACATATTTTTTTCCTTTTGACATTTGTTAGCTGCCAGTCTTGCTTGGCTTTAGAAGCAAATTGCGGGTATTTTTGTGAAAAGGTTAAAGTTTGGCGTCCAGTTTTAATATGGAGTGCAAAAACGAGCATTTTCGTCATATTTTACTTTTTTATTTCCGTAAAGGAAAGAACGCGGGGCGAGCTGCTACAGGGTTACGTGATGTGTATGGTAAAGAAGCATTAAAAGAAAGACAGTGCCGGATTGGTTTGACAAATTTCGTTCCGCAGATTTTTCACTAAAAGATAAACAACGATCAGGCTGTGCAGCCATAATCGAGTCGGATCGTCACATAACCGTACGAGAGATAGCAAGAAAGTTGAATGTGTCAGATACAACGATTGTGAAATATTTGAAACGTATCAAACTCGCTAAAAAGCTTGATATTTGGGTTTCACATTATTTGAAAGAAATTCATTCAACTAAACGCATCAACGCTTGTGATTTGTATCTTAGACGCTATGAATCCGATTCTTTTTCGAAACGAATTTTCACTAGCGATGAAAAATGGATTGTTTACGTCAGTCGAGAACTATCATGGTCCAGGCTTGATGAGCCATCAAAATCCACTTCGAAAGCTGATATCCACCAAAAGAAGATTCTGCTCTCAATGTGGTGGGATTGGAAAGTTGTGGTGTATTTTGAGCTGATTCCAATCAATTAAACGACCAGAATTGGTTCATCGAAAAGATGTAATTTTTCACCTGGACAACGCTAGGCCACATACATCTGTGGTCACTAGTTAAAAATTATTAGAGCTTGGTTGGGAATTGGTTTTACATCCACCACATAGCCCTGAACTTGCTCCATCAGAATACCATTTACTTCGGTCTTTGCAAAACCATTTGGAATGTAAAACTTTCAATGATTATGACGCTGTGAAATCGCAGTTAGTTCAGTTTTTTGCCGATAAAGATCAGAAGTTCCACGATCATGGAATTATGAAGTTGCCCGAAAATATATTATTGATTAAAGTTTATTCGTTGTATTTAGAAAAACTGTGTTTTATTTACATGAAAAAATCGGCAGTTACTTAGCTGCCAACTCATAGGATTGTTGATTGTTGAAAGTGAGATGGAGACTCCTTTCCATTTTCTCTTTAAATGTCTGGCACAAGCCACAACCATACACCGCAAACTCGCTAATAAGGCTCTAGCCACAAATTCAATCAACCACTCTCTTTAGGATGCACTTTTTTAGGAAGCGCCACAGTCCGATTTGGACCTAAGCCTTAACTCAATGTCCTTGTCCATATAATGCGATATTGCGTTTGGGACTTTGGTGTTGGGTGCAATTTCTTGTCGACCGATGTTCTGCTTCAATGACCAAAAACGGGACAGTTCGATACATGTCATATACATATAATGTCAATGTCGCGAGCGAACGCTAGAAGTTGGTCCAGACAACTGTTTTAAGTATGATGTCGAAGAAATCACACTATACCACGCCACCTTGTCAAAATCCTTTGTTGGCATAGAATTCTTCGGTAGGGCCATTATCAACTTTTATTGAGAAGCGAGCGTTGCCCCATAGAGACTTTCTTGAGTATCGGACAATGGTTCTTATATATAGATGTCGATACCCAGACCTCGCCTGAACGCAGTTTTTATCGATTATTGTTGACATTGAATGGTTTGTTCGGCCTGGCGGCGAAATGTTGTACGTCTTTGTCATTAAACAATATGCAAATGTACATAAGCCCTCCAAATGTTCAGCAGCGAATATGACTATACTATAGATAGGAATATGTGTTCCTATCCTTACGTCTGCATGCTTCTGTTCGTTTTTCGTTCTGTTTGTGTCTGCGGTCTCGATCAAACGATTCTCTTCTTCTTTTTGAGAAGCCGATGTTCCTACCGATATCCTTTGCTAATAGTGTTCGTGAACAGCTCTCAATCTTCTTGCATCAACGCCTTGTATGCCTCTTGTTGAACTTCTGAAAAAGTTTTTGGAGATTCGATCTCAAAGAGTCTAGCAATCCCGTGCGATCGTAGCCGAACGACTTCAATTTTCCTCACAGTACTTCTTTGGTAATCTGATGTCCGGGATACTCGCATTCGTATCTTGAGGACAGCAAGGTAGTGGCCTGGTCACTCAAAATGTTCGGACATCCAGAATACCTTAGGCTATCTATCAATCTGTTTGCATGTGTTTTGATTAGGTGACTGCCAGGTGCCTTTGTCGATATTGAGGCACGGAAAACATGGGTTAACTAACATATGATGGCATTTCGTCTCGCCGCGAACTCGATCAGCCGTGTCATGTAGGTTATTTTTCCCAAAGGCGGCACTAATAATGCTCCTATTTTGACATTAAAATCACCAAGGACGATCTTAACGTCGTGCCGAAGGCATTACTCATATACTATATGTTATCATTGTCGCTTTTACAAGGGAAGGCGTGACCTCTTATCAAGTCTAGGTTCAATAGTTAATAATAAAGTTTTGAGGCACATTGTAATCAGACGTTTTGTCTTACCGCTTAAACGTTGACGTCGGTTCGCTTGAATCTATTCCGTTCCCACCTCTATTTCTCTATGCCATCACCTCTGAAATCGCTATGCCCGCCTGCCTCTGAAATCGCCTTGAGAGCTCCCCGGCCAAAACGTTATGCGTTTTGCATTGCATTGCACTGAAGCCCACTCAACTGTGTTTGCTCAGGTACAAGTATTCAGTTTCAATTCATACCAGCTGACAGGAACAGCACAAAATGAGGGCATGTGGGCATGAGGGCATGGGTGGATAGAATGATGAGTCTGCGGAACCAGGCACACTAACAAAAACTTTATAAACTGGTAGCAGCCACGAACTCTAGATCGTTCCATTTCGAAGCAGTAAAGGAAACTCTGCAGGTTGTTGAAGAGGTGTTCGAGAAATATTTTGAGTAACTTCTGAATCTTAAAGATTTCAGCATCTTCCTGTAATTAGGTAACTAGTTGGGGTATGGTTTGTAGATCTACTTTTCTAAGTTCAAACAGTTTCGTCTTAATAAACTCTGGCCTGAATCAGCCTACACTCTTGATATGGGATCACGATTTTTGACCCTCATCCTAATTACGAAAAATGAGAAGCGGTACAAGTACCTTCTATCCCAGATTCTTTAGAATTTGAAGGTTTTCAAAGCTCCTTGTTTGGCCTTTTTCTTACAGGATACTTTCGCTCTTAGTGCTCTCTGAAACTGGAGATTCAGATATGTCAAAATCAGTACTGCTGGAGTTCTGGAGATTGTATTTTTGGCATTTCTGGCATATCTCCTTTTTAAGTTTCGGAATGAAGTCATGTTACTTCTAAGGCGGAAATATAGGCAATATATTAAAGTGAGCGCTGAAAATATCTTCCATGGTTCTTTTTATAGAATTTCGATACAAAATTGAATAAAAGAGAAGCGTAGCCAATAATAAAACTGATGGACTTTTCTGCAGGCTAAAACCTAACCATATTCAGCACCCGGTTTCAACACTTCTGTATTAGGTAAGGTTAAGTTAGGTTAGCGGTTTGATGTGGTATCTGGAGCCGAGTCCATTCTATACCTCTTCACACTTAGGTGTATGTAGACTCATTTTGACGCTCAGGTCAGGGAATTGGAAGGGGATGGAAATTCGATTGCGGTTCCTAGTTCTGGTTTCCACTTTCCGTCTCGCGTTGGTTGTCTTTTGGTCCTTGAGAGGGTCGAGGCCATCTTATTGCATTTGAAAAGCGATTTAAATGAAGCAGTAGATAGTTTTGAGAGGTCGTAGAAGTAATATCTTACTAAAGTCCTTTGTCTGAAATTACTGAGGCTTGGGCAGTGGCACAAAAAGTGGAGGATTTTCCCCCTTGAGTCTATGTCCCCATAGCCTCTGCAGAGGTCGTCGTCGGTATGGCTCTGCTTTATTTCGTGGCCTGTGAATAATCCAACTAGCGTAGATAGTTCAGCTCTACTTTTCAAGAGAATCTAACTTGTTCTGGATCTGGTGAGTTCCAGCCATAATTGTCTTGAGGTCTAGCAGATTGGAAAGTTTTTCCACCATTCATTGGTGTTTATTTGGTTCATCCGCTCCACTTATATTCTCAGAGTTCAGCGTGGGGGTTTGATAATTTGATTTGTCAGTTTCCCTTTCTAGAGAGGATTCTATTCGAGCTACCTCGTCTGCATGCTCATTACCTGCCACTCCTTTATGGCCAGGGACCCAGTTTAGCGCAATCTTATGCTGAGCGCACAGAGTTGTTAACTTTTCGCGTTAGCGCTTCGAAAGCCTCGGTCTGGTCACGACTGCCGTGATGGCTTTAATGGCAGCCTGGCTATCTATAAATATAGTAATACCTCAGTGTGACTTTATTGTCGCAAGTTTGGCTGCTTCTCCTACAGCCAATATCTCAGCCCGGAAGACATTGTAGTCCGGCAGGCGTCGTGAGCATCGTAAGTTCAATTGGTCGGTGAAGATTCCTGAGCCAGTTCGTATCTCCGTCTTTGTACCATTTCCAATTTAGTTTCCATCTGTTATACTGACTCATAGATCTCGCCACTGACGTCGTTCACACGGCTGGAGTTGTGCTTATACGAGTACATGCAATCTGCTGCACTTTTGTCTTTGCTAGTTGTTGCTAGTTTTATTTATGGATTGCCACTATACTAAGCTATCGTTGGTTAAGATGGATCTGACGTTAGTCGTGTATATCCATAGGATAGTCTTGGGGTTAGGATCCTATTTTCTCCCAAATTACGGCTGCAAAGGAAGAAGGCGATCGTTGCTTTATTTACACGTTCTTTGACATTGAGCTCTCGACTAAGTGTACAATCTAGTACCATACCTAAATATACAGCACTGTTGGATAGTCGGATGGTCGGAGAGTTGTTCCATCTATGGTAGGAAGGTCAAATTTTGACATTGTTTTTGTACCCTTAAAATGTTCGTACATAGCGCGGGCGAAGGAAATTTAGGGAGGAAGAAAAGACAGGTACCGATGTACATTGTTTTTAAATGTTTGTAAGTTATAACGATCAGGAAACACAGAGATCGGCAGGGCATTTCATAAGCGAGTTGTACGCCTTAGAAAAGAATCACGATATTTTAGAGTACGTCCGAAAATGGGCTTGAGGGTATACTGATGAGCATTCATAGCGGGACGGGTATTACGGTTGAAAGTTTGAATGGGTGGAATGCTACTGGCGATTTCAATGGAGCACTGGTGGTGGAAATAGCGATAAAACAAAGTGAGGAAACCTAGACATTTCGCAGCATTTTTGATGACTATGTGGTCAATGCAACGTAAGTTGTTGTAAGTTGTCAAAGTGAGCTGTGGATAGAATAAGCTCTGTTTTTTGCGGGTTGCTTTCTACCCCACAGAGTTTGGCAAATTCTCCAAGAATTCTAAGGGCATAGTTTATAGTTTCACTGATCGTGAGGAGGAATTTGTCAGTGGCCATAAGAACCACATAATTCCCGTATGCAATGGATTTTACTCCTTCCATTTTTAGACTCAGAAATATTTCATTAGCCACTAGGGCCCACAGAGGAATTCATATTACTCCTCCTTGAGGGATACCCCGACCATCAATACCTATTTTGAATGTCTGTCGACGAAATTCGAAGTCCGACGGCTACAATCACAGGAATCAGCACAATACTTTGCCGATCATGTTTCTCCTACCGTCTGCAGAGGTTCCGTATTAGAACCGTTAATAAAAAAAAACAAGTGATACAATTTTCTTCAAGCCAATAGAAGCGTTCCGCTGGATGTGCTGCGTTTAGTTAGGTCTCCGCAACCATTGATTACGAGAGCAGAGGGAAAGTGAAAAACACTAGTTGTGCACATCTATAAAAAAAAGTCTCTAATATTCGAAGGAAGATGAAAGAAATAGTTTAGAACCTATCGAGACAGTTAAAACAAACAATGTAGTAGCATAATAGATACTGAAAGTTTGGAATAAATTCTTCTGTAGATTGGTTAGTGAAGAATACGTATACAGACATTGTTTGGTTGGTATGCCCGATGAGTAGAATATCAATACCCTACGCCAGCTTGAAAACAGAGGAAACCTTCGAAACGACGCTATCTGTAGAGGCAATAGTCTTCGAAGTTTGCTTTTAATATTCTGTGGAAGGCTTGCAGCCTGGATGTCAGTTAACTGATCGGTTTCAGATCGATACCAGCCGTCTTCTAACCGACTGCAAGGCTTTTATGGAGTAATGGAGACAGGCTATACAGAACGATGCCTTTAGCCTCGGCACCCTCGTAGAACTTTTGCCTTAATATAAAATGACAACGGCGTGTGTAAGAATCGGCAACAACTGCATATATCTTCGATATTTGGTTCCATTTGTATGAATGGAGAAAAGAGAAAGATATTTGATAAAGGACTATGCAGGTTATAGAGAGATATCAACATAGTCTGAAATATAAGTCTACGCGGCCTAAGACGACTGAGACATGTGAATGGAATAACTTGAAGAACTAAAGCCATCAAATTCATGTTTCTCCAATATCGATTTGAGCGATTGATCAATAGCTTTAAACTAAACATTTCATTTGCTCGATGTTAAGAAAATTCCGTAAAAACGCCTCCGTCGTCGTTGCAATGAGATGCCCGAACCACAACCTCCGTTCAAAATCTCATCCCTTCTATCGGTTTCTTTATCACTTTCCGCAGCAATCCCTAATTTTAAACAGAACAGTAATTCACTTATCCTTGGCACATTTTAAAAATGAACTCCCTCCATTCACCACTTACCAGCACTCTAACCTCATTTAGTTATAAGCATCACTTTAAAATGAAAAAGCTTTCCGCCCAGTCACAATGAATTACATAATGACTAATGACATTGGTCTCCATTGACGTCACGACTAATGACGTTTGCCAGTGACATTGCTATTCATTTATCTAAGGCTTGGGGCTTAATCCCAGCATCATGGACGTGAATTTTATTATTATTATTTTTTTTTTTAATAAAAATAGCCCCTTGCTTCAAATGCTGACTAACACAACATCCGCATAATTGAAGATATTTGTTGTTAGTTCCTCTTTGTCAATATCGCGTCATCTGTGGTAGAAAAACGGCATAAAGAGAGGTTGAAAAGAGGAAAAAAAAGAAAGGAAAAGACTGCGCGTGTTGGTACCTTTTTTTGTTTGGCTTTTGGGGAATTCTGTTTTGTTTTTGGTTTTTTTTTTTTCTTTGTATCTTTTTGTATGAGATATTTTATTCTGCGGGCGAAATATGTATAAGTAAATCCGCACACATGCCTAACGATGGCAGCGTAATTGCTGAAGAGTGACATGACAGTTCAAAATTGACACGTCAAACTTTGTGCTCAGGCAGTGTCATACACGTGATTAAGATGGTGGTAGTGGTTGATGGTGTGGTTCTTTGGGGATTTGCAGAACATTTTTTTTTTTTAAACAGATTGGGAGACTAATTTTTGTATAGTTAAAGCTAACAACGGTGAGATGGTTAACCCCGAAAGGTCTTCAAACTTCTTTGTTGAGCTGAGTCTGTCGTTTGCATGCTGTGTTGTAAAGTCAACAAGAGGTCTTTATATTAGTGGCGGGCATTTCCTAGTTTTCGGTGTTGTTTTGCTCTAAATTGGTGAACGTCGTGCCCAAATTGAAATCAGCGGATCACTGTTGAGCGCTTTTTGGGAAAGTTTTTGGAATCTAGAAAATAGTTGGATATTAATTGTCTTTTGTTTGGATCTATGCACGTCTACCTGTCATCTGATCGTTGAGATTGCCAGTGAATTGTTATTGAGGTCGTTTGGTACGTTCCAATGATCTAGTACTCGACGAGGTGTGACTTGAAACTATTTAGCATTTGCGAAAAAAGACATCCGGGTGTCAGTTACGGCCTTACATGTCATGGTGTTGAGTTCCGAATAAAGAAGAATTTGCCACGAAATGTGAAATTGTCAATATGGGTTTTAGAATCAATGTGCGTGGCTGCGTTTTTGTATATAAAATTTGAAGAAAGTCTTGGATAATTTTTTTTATAATATGCCTTGATCCATTGTCGTAAAAATGTATTCTTTGAAGTTACGAGACACGAAACGGTTATCTCTTCTCTTGAAGATGTTGACATATCAACTGATTGCAGATTTGACACAGAGTTTGGCAGACATTATATGATCTTTATGCTTTCAGTCGACTATAATCCGACTTAATTCTGTAAGACAGTCATTGCCCACGAGATGGAACCCACTCGCTGGAAGCTTGTTGACAAATTCACCTCACTAGAGTCACCTGCACGTTGGTATTCTTCCAATAGTGGCATATTCGTGTCTAAATTAGGTATCTGTTTGGTCCTTTTCGAGTGCCGATTTTGCCGCTGTCTGAATGTCTGGCTTATATGACTGTCCATCTGAAGAGAGCAACTGTGGTAAAATCAGCTTACACCTCGCATAACTAACACTTTGAGCTCCTCAAAAGTCTTAGGTGACTATTTATAGATGCATCAGGGAAAGCAATGTTATTCCAGATTCTTAGAAGTTGTTAATCCAACTCTTCTTCTCTCGCTTTTTACGCCATTGCTCAGGAACAGCCTGATTAAAGACGATATATTCTTTTGAACCATTTACACACGTATCAACGTTATTTTCAATACACGGCAGCCACAAACGGCTTTAAGGACCTTAGAGGTTATGGCCTCTTGCTTGGTTGCAACAACAGAAAGTTAGATAAAATCTCGTTGGGGAAATATAGAACTCCCAGAAAGAACAAATGAAAGAAGCATTAGTCGTCTTTTATAAAACCTCAATAACAGATGTCAAAAAGCTTTCGCTTCCTTGTTCAGGGAAACCTTCAAGTTTGATGACTTAAACTTCTACAAAGATGGAAAATTGTACTCTATTTCCCTATTTTCAATTTTGGTCTGAGGTGGTCCTGAGTTTTTTCGCTCCAACTAGGATGGTCGCTTCCAATTATTGCACACCAAATTGATTTGAGGCCACTTTCCATATGAGCGTGACACCTCAATTATTTTACCGCCTTTTTGAAGATTCTTTCGATCCAAAACATTGGTGTTTATTCGCTCAGCGTGTCGCCGAAATCTAAGCCAATGAGGTCCGACATTTCGGTTGTAGTGATCCGCAAAGGTATTTGCAGATTCGATCGGAAAAGATTCTTGCAGACTCTTGGGATTGCGTTTGCCGTAAAATGTTTAGCAGCACTTCTTGGGCGTTTTGGTGTCTGAGATATCTGTACTGGAACCTTGGCTTGATTCAAGTCAGTGCAGACTTTTTGGAACGTTCAAGCATCTAGAACATTAGAGCGGTATCTTGCCTTGATTACAATGTTGGATATCTGTTTGACTACTTTTTCAGTGTTGAAGTGTGGGAAATTGGATGACATTTCGCCATACCGTAAAGTCATTAAACCGGGTGTGGTGTTGGGAATGATATATTTTATAAAACGTGCCACCAATGATGTCCTTCTTTCCTAAATTGGCGTCTAAGTCAGAAAAGGATGCTGTAGCATTGGCGTTAGTATTTTTCCAACAGACATATGGTATGTTTGGTCGTAGGGCTCGTAGAACCAGTTTTTGCTAGTCTTTGCCCTTTCTATGGGATTATCAAGGTTATGTTGGCGAATCCAGTTACGATAGGAGTCGTAATAAAACATATCTACTTGGATCTGCTTACTCTCGCTATAGCAATCGCTCCATTTACATTTTTCTTCGTGATTCTGGCTAAGCTCAAGAAGGAATGAAGGATTCTATTTGATTGGGGGTAATATGGATTCTCTTCGTAGATTTTCTATATTTTTAAGAAGAATGTCTAATCGCATAAGTTGCCCTGGTTCAATATCTTCACTGCCGGCTTCATCACCTCTCTCTCTTTCTATCCAATCTTCTGAAAAACTTAACACGTGCTCTCTTATTTTAAGAATAGTTATACCCTCTTGAGTGTTAAGTTCTTAAAAAAAAAAGAAAAATCACCCTATAGTCGGACCTCAAAGATTTTCCTAAACCTATTACTCGAAGGACTCATAAACTCAACTGTAAACTGACAAATGTTTCTTTGAGAAAGCTGCCTAGGTTGTTCATTCCTAGTTGCTTAATTACGCCCGTGACGCACTGTGTTTTAAAAGGTTGATGGGATGATTACTTTTCAAATTGAGCCTTTAAATGAGAGTAATCATACAATCATCTGACGACTGTTAATACGCTTCTTTGATGATACTATTCGATCAATGAAGTTTATCACAATCACCAATGTATGGAAATGTTGGCATCTTTTAGTTATTTATAAAGTGAACTTGGTAGTTTGTTCATCCTTCTGCGGACGGGATGCCAAATCCTTCAGAATTCTCAATTCGCTTCAATACTCGTGTTCATCGTATTTTGCTCACTCCTTGAACAAATCGATCTCCAAGAATCGATTCCCATGTCCAAGAAACTATCAATTTCGTTAGGCGAAGAACCGTTTTGCCTCAGCAAAGATAAAACCATCGTACTAAGTCCTTTTTCTAATTTGAAACGATCGGATAACGTCCATTTGTCAAATGGTGACTGATTTCCCTAATCTCAAACATCCTGTCACCAATGAAATTTAACTCAAAACTTCCTAATTTCTTGTCTCCATATGATTTGTGTCATAAAAATCTGCCAATCTGTCATTGTATGTATCTTTCCCATTGAAAAGATGAAAAATGGCCGACGCTCTTGAAATGACATTTAACAAGCTCATTTCACGGTAATTCTTATCCACGACACTTATTTAAATTTTCCCATTATTCCACTGAATGAATGTACATACTTCTCTTGAATGAAATGAAAGTATAATCGAGTAACTGTAATAAATTTTCCATTTTATTTTATATTCGTATTCAGTCGTTTTCATTTTGTTTTTCTTCCTTCTTTTCACTGACAGGAAACGAAGAGAGACCAAGCGGAAAAGAAAGTAATTTACTTTGGCGTAATAGGATTTAGAATGGCGCCTACAATTTGCTCAGATAAAAAGACTCAAATACGAAGCGGGATTAAGGACATTCGAAAGCAATCCACCACAAGCAGTCTATCAACATCACCCTCATCGGCCATTAATTATGGTAAGTAACCGTTATACGAGTACTCGTATAAGTATGTATATGTTATGAGTATGGGTTTACAGCTAGTGATTAAATTCAACCCAAAAAGGGGGAAGAGAATTTTAATTGGATTTCCGAGGGATACATGAATCAATCAAACGCACGTGCGTTCTTTTTCGTCCCGCGTGTGCTTAAATGTGAAATATCCAATGAGCTTTTGTCAACCGTATACGAGCATACTGATGTATGTATGAGTTTCCACAAAGGGCAAAAAGGATTGCTCTGCAAAGTTACTCGATTATTTTTTATTTTTTTTTTATTGAAATGGAATTTTATTCAGACCTGCTAGTCCTTTGTGTGACTTATTGGAAACTAAACAAATGAGGACAGTGAGGTGGCTGTTTCCATTAAATGAATTTATTTTCGTAGAAACTCACTAAAAGGCAAATTCCGGGAACGAACAGCTCAAAAAATCATGTCATAACTAAAGACATGCTTCAACCCAGCATGAAAACGAACATTTTTGCGGAAACAACTTCCTGTCTGTAATGTTCGACACGTGAGTTCGAAAATAAAACAGCATTTTCTATGGTTAGGATTTTGTATTTACCCCTGAACTGTCACTTTGTGTCTGTCGCTTCGAATTAAGAGCTGAATATTTGTCAGATGTTAGTAGAGTTATCCAAGACTTTTATATATTAGACGATTCGAACGTGGAGAACCCTTATGCCTGAAATACATGTGCAGATTTTCTGCATACCATGTTGCGTGCATCTCTATTTGTAAAACACATGTTTTTTGACGTCACCCCATCAGTTGCTGACACTCGATAATTGACATGTTTTGGAAAACTTATCTCGATTTGTTTGTTTACAAAATATTGCCATTTTTACGAATAATAACACACATAGATGCAGAAAAATATGAGACTTCAAAAACCGTTGATATGAAGTACATATCTGAAATTGATTTGCTATTTTGTTATGACTGTGCAATTCCCGGGAAATTTAGAAATAGACACAACTAGCTTGGCTTTACATTTCTCTCTAATGCAACTGTGGGTGTTCTATTTTTGCTGCAATAAAAATGCTGCACATGTGTTTGCGGCCTTAAATTGCTCTACTTGCAGTTGCAAAAGATCCCTTAATCGATAATTTTGCTCCCTATTTCTATTGTATAACAATTGTGCAGAGTTATGAAGCTTTACGACGTTCTCATGGTCAAAGTCTAGTAGTAGTTGTTTACAATAAGATTAGAAGCTAAGGCCTTGCAAATGCAGCGGCGGGAGGATTTACAATACGTAATCAATGGTATCTCTCACAACTTCGGTACAGACTACTTGGCAAATTCCGTATATGAACATTTTTGAAGGTCTTTTGTCCAAGAAGTCCAGCAGCGGGTCTCGCTCTGAAGTCTGTACTCTACGTATATTAATTTTTAGATTTATGAAAAAAGGCGACGCAGAAGCAACGAGAAATCCCCGGTTGTTATAGGCTGCAAGCAGCTGAACATGTAGGCTAAGCTCTAGTACTATACAAAACGTGACATTATGGCCATCCACGAAATGTGTTGGAACGGTCAGAGGAAAGAGGAAATAAAAACTGGATCAAATAAATAATACCCTGATACCCTCAGCACTGGGAAAAGGCATCTATTTGGACGCGAGATTGGTATTTAAAGCATGCCCATGACGTTTTGAATGCGGTCGTGTCTCCGTAGGAAATAATGCCGATACTGCCCATGAAATCTTTTACGTTTACTCGCGGAAACCTACGAGCTGTAGTCTTCACATTGCCTTTAAATTTGGGGACATATTTGGCAGGACACGACTCGAAATCAACAGTGGCAAGCACAACGCACTGATTCCTTATTACAATATCCACAAGGAGAGGCGGTGGTTTTCGGTCAACAAATGGCTAACGAGTCTAACTTTTTGTATTTTGGATGTTTAAGGCTTTCGTTGGAGCGGACATTACTTCGTTACTATTGCCCAGGTACAGAAGGCCTTAATAACTCAAATGCTGCGAGAATATAAAGGTTGTTTTTTCAGAGGTATACAAATTGAATACGAAATAAAACACTTGAAGCTAATGTTAATGTCCATGATATTAGCTTTTTTTTTATAGATAATTTTATGCCATTACGTCAGTGCCATTCAACTGAGGAACAAAGAAGTCAGAAATCATGTTTCTGTAGCGCTCTCTATTGACGGTGCATTCTGACAAGCATCGTCCTTAAAGAAATATGGCCAATGATTCCACCAGCCCATAAAGCACACCAAACAGTGAGTTTTACTGGTTGTAAGGGCGTGTCGACAAAGACTTCTGGGTTTCCTCCACTCCAAATTTGGCAATTTTGCTTGTTTACGAGTACATATCCATTTAAACAAAAATGGGCCTCATCGGAGAAGAAAATTTTGCGTTGAAAGTGAGCATCAACCTGAATCATATTTTCGGCCCATTCACCGAACCTACGACGCGTATAATGATCACGCGGTTTCAACTCTTGCACAAGCTGGATCTTATAAGCTTTTAAGGCAAGATCTTTTCGTAAAATCTTCCACAGAGTGGATGGGCATTCGGATTTTTCTCAACACTGCACTCCACAACGGCAATAACTTCTTCTGTTCGCGCTGTTTGCCGTCGTTGGTTATACGCATTATCCACTAGAATGTACGTGGTGCGATTCATCGTGTTCCGAATAACTTGCTCAGATGGACGATTATATCGACCGTAAAATGGACGTAGCGTACGATAAGTTTGGGGAACGGAACCATGGATTTAAAAATAAGTTTGCACAATTTGCACGAGTTGTTCTGGCATTAATCTATTCATCGTAAAGTGACAAAACGTACTAACCACAAATAGACTTTCAACAGTCAAATTGACAATCTGTAGAGACAGTGTTGCCAGTTTAAAAACCAAACCTCTAATTAAACACCCTTTATAACATCGTTTACTTGCAATCGTAAGAAATCGCCAAAGACTTTGCCGATTGTAGTTGCCAAAAGTGGTAACAACACCAGAGGCAATCAGAAACGTCTCGAATCACGTCATAAGTTGCAATCGACTATACATGCGATGAGCAATGAATGACAGCTGTTCTGGAGCTATGTGAGCAGAAACAACAGCAGGCGATCACAATTTTTGAAATGTGCAACTCCAAAACCATTTCACGGTAGTTAAATAGTTCTAGCCAAGGTTGTAAACCAGTCTAACAGTTGTAGTTTCTAATTCGTCGGGGGCCCGGATTAAGCGGGGAAGTAGTGCACCTTAAGAAAGTGTCCAGTTCAATGTCGAGGCACTCTTGTTTGGGAGCCCAACGAGCAAAGAAAATGGAAAAATCGATGAAGAAGGAGTAGCGCACGATGAAAGATGCTACTCTAAGAACTATTTACAAAAGGTTTTGTCCAGGGTAGAAAGATGTTAGCATCTAATAATGCAAAAGGTGGCCGCAGACATTATCATCGTAGCTCTTACCCACGAAATCCAAGGCAAGTTCCTTTAATTCCACAAAATCGATAAAAATATTTCGAATTTTCAATCACATCGAACCCACATATAGTTGATTGGCAACCGATTTATTGAACCCCAGTTCAATGAAATTGAGTCTGACACACTTGCTAGCATGCAGCTGCCTGGTACATGAACCTTGCCATCTGACTTAATGACTACAGTATCCCCACCACCTTCAGATTCCCACAAATTGCATCCATTTAAGTATGAGCACCTACTATTAAAAATAAAGAAAACAACAACAATAGCCCTGCCTGTGAGTTTTGTTTTCGTTTCAACTGTACGAGTACTACACTACGCATCCACAGAGATACATACTCGTAAGACTACGACCACTTCGACTACAGCTCACCTCGAGTTCACTATTTTTCCGACGCCAAATGACGTTGCATTTGTGTGTTCCGTAATCACTGTCACGTTTCTTAAACTTACGCTTCCGCTTTCGAATGCCCAGCAAAACAATGAAGACAATTTTACCCTGCTTTGCTTCCTACTCAATTTGTGTCTCCAAATTCACCATCGACTGGATGACTAAACTTTATAGACGGAAGGGAGGTGGGAAGTTGTTTGCCATGGTTTTTTTTTTTTTTTTTTTTCATTTCACCACCCCTCGTGGGGTAAAAAGTTCAGATATTTTGCACCACAAACAATAAGAACAGCAGCCCTCCAATAGGGGGTTGTGGGAGACTACCTACCGACGATGGGTATGATGAATTTTAATTGGAACACCCGTTCAACGGCAAAAATATCTCTAGTCGCCTTCATTGAACGAGATATTCGTACTCGTACGGAGGCCGCAGCCGCACGTGCATTTGCACACTTTCCAACGCTGTTATCAACAGTTTTGAGGTTATGTACGTCTGGTTACATAGTCTAATTAGATAGGCGGAATGATTTCTAAACGTGATAGAGTTGCGCCAGTATTTGCAGCACCCAGAGTACGAGTAGCGAGAACGTATATACATAGATAGACCTACGAGTACTGGCAGCGCCCATACAATGTGGTGATTCGTAATGAGTTCGCTGTTATTGTTATGGCGAATGACTTTGTAGAGAACACCGGTGGTTGTTGGAATTAATTTTTTTTTATTTTTTTTTTGGGATTGCTAATCACTTGGAATATTAATTTGTTTGTTGGGTGTTGAGTCGCCACTGCCGCGGTTGTTGCCTGCACGAGGGGTAACACATGTGTGGGCGAATGGGTGGACATGTGAGCTTATGGAAATGGAAGTTTCCCAAAGAGTGCGTCATTGGTTTGAACTGCAAGTGGTTCTCAGAGGGGTACACACTTGTTGTAAACAAATATAAGTAGATGTGTTTTTCTAAGATTCAAGTCAAAACCATAAAAAGTACTCCTCGTCGTCTAACAATTCCATTTCATTCATGTCAATAGGAGTTACATCATGCCATGAACCTAGTCAGGTTGTATACTTGGAATTTCCCATTTTAGAGTTTCACATTGTTCCTGGGTTATAAATATTTTTGGTTTGTCTTCTTTGAGGTGGCGCTACAGTCCGGAGTGATTCATCCATTTTTGATAAAGTCCATGCCCCTGCGCCATGGAGCAGGACATAATCCCAGTCACATCTGTTGTTCGAGAGAGGGCTTTGTTAGACAATTGCCTTTCTAGTCCAAAGAAGCTGCTATTGTCAAGAGTTGTTCTTCGCTTGATCTCAGCGCTGATGTCGTTGTCTGAATTGACTCCAAGTTATATCTGTGGAGGGTGATGTTCTGTCCGATACGTCGATGCTGGGTGTCTTTTCTGGTTGATAGCATATAGGTACTTGGTCTTGCCCTCGTTAACCATTAAACCCATCTTCACGGTTTCTGCCTCAATACTCGCGAAAGTGCCGCTGAAGTCACGACGCCCTCTTCAAATTATGCCAATATTATCGGCGTAATTGGATGGACTTTTGAACCTTTTGTGTTGGTGCGTGAGTTTTTGTGAGCGAGGATTTGTCTAAATCCTTTTTTAACATCAAATGTCTCGGTGAGTTCTTTACCGGCCCTGATGGAGCAGCGTACATTTTCCATCGTCATCCTAGACAAACGGACGAATTTCGCAGAAATGCTGTCTATAGATGCTGTCATACGCGTCCTTAAAATCGATGAATAGGTGTTGTGTATCGATAAGTAGCTCATGAGTTTTTTTTTCAAAGATCTGCCGTAGTGTGAATATTTGGCCAATTGTGAACTTTTCTGGCCCGAAGTCACACTGATATGGGCTAATCAAGTTGTTAACGAGCGGCTTCAGGCGTTCACATGATACGGCAGATAGGATATTCTAGGCGATCTTAAGAAGGCTGATGCATCTGTAGCAGGCGCAGTTCAGAGGGTCTCCCTTCTCGAGGATCGGATAAAAAATGCTGAGATTCCATTCACCGGGCATACTTTCGTCCGACCATATTTTACAGATATGTAAGTTGGCGTATGCTCCTTACCAAGTCATCGTCTGGCTCGGCAGCCAGGCCATCCGCTCCAGCAGCTTTGTTGGACTTAATCTTATATATGGCTGCCTTCACTTCATCCGGGTCTGGTGGACAGAATTATTGGTCTACGTCGTCCAGGTTGAAATGTTCATTTTGTCTGACAGCGGTATTTGGTTCGTCATCGCCGTTATATGGTCTACAGAAATGCTTTTCCCAAATTCTCAGTATCGACTACGACTCTACTACGACGTTGCCTTGTTCGTCTCTACAGGCTTCGGTTCGAGGTTTGTATCCGTGGCATGCTTTTGTTACCCCTTTTGGTAAAATTTCCGAATTCCATTCTTTCCTCCTAAAAAGCCGGTGTTCGTCTCTCCTTCCGTCCGCCTCGGAGTTGATAGTGGCGGTATAGGACCTCTTAAGAGATTAAGTGATACTCAATCGGAAAAGGATTTGGCGATCTCTTGCAATTGCAGTCGTCCGACTTCGAACTTCCTCACAGTTATAGCTTGTCATTGCGATGTTCAGGATATCCACAACCGTATCTTGGCTGCAACAAGGTAGTGGGACGTTCGGAAATCCATAATACTACAGGACTGGTTTGCGTCAATCGCACTGGTGGTCAGTCTGGATGACGGTTGATTGATCAGGTGTTCGCAAAGTCATATTGTGAATATCGAGATACGGGAACCGTGTGCTAGCTACGAGAATGTTTCGCCCCGACGCAAAGTCGATTAGTATGATTCCATTATGCTGTCGTGCAGGCTATACTTTCCAGCGGGCTTACCAAAGATACCCTGTTTTCCTAACTTTGGATTAAAATCGCCGAGGAAAATTTTAATGTCATAGCTAGGACAGAGCTCGTAGAAGTCGTCTTTGGTAACGTCATCTTTCTTCTCTATGGGGGCATGCGCGCATATAAGGCTAATGTTGCCAAATTTAACTTTAACATGGATTCTTAGGAGGCCCTCGTTCACATGCCGGAAAGTCAAGACTTCTTGCCTACGTCTGCCTCTAACAACAAATCCGCATCCAAATATCACTGTAGTAGCTGTCGCAATTTTTCGCCCCCTTTTTGTCCGGCCCATTCCATGACATTTCTTGCATGATGGTATTTCGTTTACAGGGGTTGTCTGCAGTAGAGCTATCCGTATCCGAGGCTTATTGTTGGTTCGTAATTTAACTTTATTTTCCATGACCGGGCAGTCACTCCCACGGCATAACCCCCAACCTGGTGGGCCAGTTCCATTATGCATAGATACCCCTGGGACCGAAGCCAGTATCCCGTTCGGGGATGTGAGCGCTGCCGTTGGTCCATTAAAGGCTCATCCGCCACCATCTCTTTTCCATGACCCTGACTTAGTCTCGGAAATCTTTACCGGCCTGAGCTCCAAATATGTTGGAGTAGGCTGAATAAGGTCTCATTTGTTTTATTCCAAGGTTTGACTTCACTATTGATTCCGTCTAGGGAATTCATCCGCTGTACCGTATATAGAGGAATTTAAATACTTTTTAAAGGCTTCAGTTTGAAGCAGAATTGTCTTTCAGACTTTCTAGCCTCGGCGATGCAGTTTACAATTTATTACATAAATCTGTCTGGGAGAACTTTGAATCGGTTTCCGTTTAAGTGTCAAACCAGGGAACTTGGGAGTCTTGTTGGTCATTCACTCGCTCTGGGCAAGCCAATGATGTCTTCGCTTCTTAGTTTCATAGAGTTATTTAATATTTTGGTGCAGCTTATGGAAACGTTTTTCATTCTTCCACCTCGAAAGACCTTTTTTGACCTTTCCATCTATTACGAAGTCGACCGCATGTCCCTTGACTTATGTAATCAAAGCATACAATTGAAAATTGGAGGCAGATAGCTGGAGAATTGATTGAGTGGCACACAATCCTGGCAATTTTACTTTACATTTCACCATATGCCATTTCCCATTTTCAACTATTCATGCACCCACTTTGTATACTTACCGCTCACATCCTCCCACATTCCTTGCCATAACTATGTGAAAAGGAATACAAGGTTCAATCTAGCTGTCACGACTCACGACATGTCATCCAATGAGTTACATCACGCCTTTAGGCAATCCACTTACATCGTCCGTAAGCCAATTAAACTCCATAACTGGCTATCCAATCAGGAAATTACCGACAAATCGTAAATCTCTAAATCATCACAGTCCTGTAACCAGCCCAACTCAGCACACCATACTCGTATAGCCATACACACGCCATGCCCACGAGATCTTTATCAGAAAAAAAAAAAAAAAAGAAAAAAAACGTTGGTCACCCTCCTTTCTAAGGGCTGGAAACACGAGGCTTTGACATCATTGCTTTGTTGAAACGATGTAACCGCCACGCCATGTTTTGCTTTGATCTACTCCGATACTTAAAAACACTGATGCTCCCCACTGGCCCCACTGTCAATTATACAATCAGAGACATTAAATTTGCACCTCTAACCCTGACAGTGGGGTGGGTTGGAAAAAAGTGTAACAATAAAAAAGTAATTGAAAACATAGTAACGAGGCTCAGTACTGTATTATTTGAGCGGTCTTATCTCTATCTGTATCTGTATTTGCTTACGTAAGGGATTCCCTACTGTCCACATGTGTTCACATCAATGGCGATTAGTTGCTGTTCAGTTCAGTTTGGTTGGGTTTGGTACGGTTCGGTTCCCTGCCCAGATCCCAGCTCCACTGAGTAGTCCACGTGAGAGAAAAAGTTTTTTTTTATCTCTGTCAATGATTATGCCAACAGAGTGTTTACCACAGACTAACCCCCCTAGTGCTGTACAGTGTCATCTCGTCTTGGCCAGAACTGAACTCGAGTGGGTGGCTTAAGCTTATTTAACTCGAGTTGAGTTCAGTTTATAGAGAAGCAATTAAGCGAAACGCCTTGACTGTTCTGTTTGTTTGTTTGTTCTTTAGAGGAAGTCCATTGCCAATTAACAATACAAAAAAACATAATATATTTCCACACAATGGCTGTATCTGTGTTTCGCTTATTATTTCCATTCTCCTCCCCTTGTGTCCATCTCACAATTCATAGAAACGTGGGGGTTTTGACTTGAGTGATTAATGCATTGTTAGCTGGAAGACACTTATGTCGGTCAACACGTGTAGCTGCCAGTTGTCTAGGTTTGGTCTCGTAACAAAAAGTAATTGTTGAGCCTTAATGTCATTTGGAATCGGAATGTTGATTCAACGAGCTTTCACATTTAATGACCAGGGAGTAAAGTACGTGTATGTGCACTCTTCGCTTCGCTGAATAATCGGAATGGTTGTTGTTAGATAAGTTTCGAGCTGATTAATTGGAGACATTCATGGGAAACGAGGAAAAAGTTGGAAGAGTAAGGAAAATTCACAAGGGTGTACAGAGGTTGTAGAAATAATGCAATGAGTCATTTTGAGCTCGTTTCGAACCCAGTGGAATATAATTTAGACTTATGACGGTGATCAATAGAGGGTACACACGAAAAGAACGTTGACTTGGGAACCGTCAATTTCTACGTACATACCTAGCGAGAAGGTGAGCTATATATTTGAGAAGTATCATGATGACCAGGTCTCTTAAGCAGCTTTGAACTTCAGTTTCATAATCTCCGAGTTAGTATAATGACCTGCAGTTGCAGGTCATCTCGTCCTGCGAACGCGGTATGGGTTCAAAACTCGGCCAATACTAAATAAAACAGAGTGAGTCTCCCACACTCTCGTCATTCAGGATCGTAGTTCGTAGATCACTTCTCATCGTGCCCACAAAATGACAGGGCGAACAACAAAGTGAGTGAGTTAGATTAGGCCTTGACCAACAATTTATTTTGCTAATTTGATTCCGTCCGCAAAGCCGAAAATAAAGGACTCTTGGGATCAGTAGGTACTGCATAGCGTTCTACAGCAGTAAATCTAAGACGAAGCCTTGTGGCAAGCATCAGTTTTTTCGAAAGCCTTATCTTCATTTCCTGTCGAGGAAATGTTAGCTCAACTGTTGGTGACAGCATGCGAAAGTAAGTCTCATTGCTATAATTTTTCAAGCCTTACTCTGAACATCATCAGTACGTTGTTGATGAAGATCCTTAAGGCAAATATGCTTCTCGATATGCACTCCTCCATAGTGCTAAAATCGGTTAGTGGTCTTCTTGTAATGAAGGCTAAAAGATTTAAAAGAGAGTATAATTGCTGACAGTATATCACAGGGATCGGTCTTCGGACCCTTACTATATACTGTGATGTACGAAATTGTGATGAGAGAGTTCAATCAAAAAGTTGTTGTCATTAGTAGAAGTGAAGTGACTATTTGGTTTATTTATGAATCAGAAAGAAGCCTGCTTTTTAAAGAGCCGTAAATCAGGTACAGTGCCAGTTCTTGGAATGGAATTTGTTAGTTTAAAGTGTCACTCAATACGGTACACTTACGGACACTTATCCACTCCTAGAAGGAATTGTTGGTTTTCTTTATGAAAGTGGTTAGAGGGACTGAGCTGGTTCTAGGCCGTCAGGCTGACACACATTGCCACTTTTTTAAAGATGGAGCTGAGCATGAATATTGTTCTGGTTATCTGGTTTTGGGGATCCGAATTGGTTGGAAAGCAGACAACAGGGAACTCTGCCAAAGCTCTTTGATAAGGGATAAGTATACCTGCGGGCATTACGCACATTCAATAATACGAGTATAATCATATTCAGTGAGAATTCTGCGTATTCTAGGCAGATTAAAATGTCATAAGTTACGCCAACATCCTAATCAGGATTTACTTACCTATTGGCGAAGGCCTCTTGCAATAGGGAACATTGACGATGAACATATAATTATAAGTGACCTTTGTCAGTCTCATTTGAAAATCGACTCTTGATACGGTGATTAAGTAGGCCCCTTGATCCACCTTTTTTTTCTCAATAATTTGCCAATTTGTACATACTCTTAACAAGTGAATGTTTTGCTTTGCCTTTCGCTTTAGCATATTTTTGATTAGAGTTCTAATCAGATGTAATAACTGGGTCATCATCGTAGCATTCTGCACAGCCTAGAGGTATTCGACACTGAGCTTCGTTTTTGTGCCAAAAAAAAGGTTGCTGAAATTCTGTATAAAATAGCTCGGGCAGTCCATAAAAGATATTCCTCGTGTAAGATGGTTTTGTACCTTTGGTTCACTTTTAAAAGGATGCTGAAGCTTCAGCCGTAAAGCTAAGTTATGACTTTGACCCACTGATGAGTGAAACTAATTCATTAACTGAAACAGTGCCATGTATGATCACTGATCGATGACTCAAATATGAGAAAAGCACATTTAAAATTGGTGAAATCTCAACCAAAGTAAGAAATCTTTGCGGTTTGTCTCTAAAATCTTCATTCACTACCAAATTCGTCTAGCCCAAGGCAAAGAAAACTTAAATAAAGTCTGTCGCTGGTGTCTATTGACGTCACAGGCGGCTTATGTGTTAATCAATGGCACTCTGAATTTTAGCTTTATCATCTCTTTTTCATTAGCACTCTGCAAATTTGATCTTATGTCAACAAATTTAGATTTTTAGTCATGAAATCCATTGTCAGCTCTTTTGAGACTATCTAACGTAATCCTCTTCTCTTCTCATTACAGCTCACAAACGATCAAAATTAATACGCCCGTACCCTGTCAGAGGGAAGCATCCATCAACTGACAGATACAACATCACAATCAGTGACGTCAGTAGCAGTGAAGACACCAGTGATCGTTCCATGTCAATACAATCACCACTATCCATCAACTCAGACAATCCAATGTCCCCATCATCAGAATCGACACTCCTATCACCACTATCATTGTCTTCATTCGCATCTCTATCCACGGAGTCCTGTTCACCATGTGCTGAACGTCTAAATCCATTCTTCTGCAATAGTGATCTATCATCGGTATTCTCAACCATCGCCAATCGGGATGAAAACGAGGATGACGAGGACATATCCAGATCATCGAGTGGCATCACCTCTGACAGTCAAAGCAGTCAAAGCAATGCTACTACCATGACGACGCTCACTGACAACTCCAAAGCTAGTCGACCACTATCCGAGATACAACTAGATCACCATGAGAAGAACACCAAAGGCCTTTTCGAAATCGCAATCAAGACGATCAAGCTAGTTAGACGCAATCAATTATTGCAACGTCGATTGGCGCAACTTCAACTGGAAACATCCGAATTCATTCAGTCGGTCTTGGCGAATCCAGAAAATCGAGCGTTAAGAGACAAAATGCAGCCGAAGAGCAATTGCGATCACGAAATGATCTAAGAGCAAATGATCACAGATCTACCGTCAACCGTTCGAGTGTGAAGAGAGTGCGTTTATGTATACAAGGCGCTAGCAACATGTTGCTGATCATCATCAATCAATCGTTGTGTAGCATACCTTTAGGTGCAAAAAATATTTTTAAAAATTTCACAACCCAAATTTGTCCAGAAAGCACCAAGCAGGCAAAATTGTTATTTAAAAAAAAAAAAAAAAAACCTCTTATTTATTTTTTCATCTATCATTTAAGTCGCGTGGTGAATTCAATGGATCCAATTTGACACCTCTCAGGCAGTGTGGTAAAAATGTCAAGTGATTGTCGGATTTTTCGAATTCTCTGAATTTTTGCTCGATTTAAGCCAGTTTAACTGCTCAAATGAAAGACTGTCTCAGCCCCAAAGGTGATATGACACTAAATATAGGAATATCATAATAAAAACCAATTGTCAATTGTCAAATTTGGAAACCAGAATTCACCACAAAACCGAAACAACAGCAAAATACATGCAAAAAAAAAAAAAAGAAAATACGTAATATTTCGTAGAGATATGTTTTAAGTATTATTTTTTATCAACGATCCTCCTTTTTAAATAATTAGATTATAAGTTAATAAATCAAAATAATTTTAAATCTAAAAACAAAGAAGAGACATCCAAAAACAAAAAAAAATACAGAGAAGTGAGAAACGTTTTGTAATAAATAAATATATTATGTCCATCAAAAATATTTGTTCTCTAAAGACATATATCATATGAAAAGCAATTCCTTACGTCTAACTGTTAGTAGACTAGTTTTCAATATTATTATATTTAAGTAAAAAAAAAGAAAATGAAAAGAAAAGCATATATGATTGTAATTTAAGAATTTTTTTCTACATTGTACTGAGCGAATGCACGGCATTTTGCAAAAAAAAAAAAGAAAAATTGTGAGAAAAAGTAACTGGAAAAGCATTTTTTTCAAAAATAATAATAAAAGTCAAAAAAAAAAGTTTAAAAAGTATTAAAATTAAATTTTGTTTTCTATTCTTGGAAAATTCCAATTTTTAGACGAGGTACGTTGAAAGATTTTGGTAAAAAAAGTTTTTGTATAGCACTTTACAGCCATCTACAATATAAGCATTGAAAAGAAATATTGTTATCGCGATGGAAGAACAGCTTGATCCAGACCACTCCAGACCTCTCGATGAAAGCAGGACCCCGACTGAGGATGCTGGGGGCAAATTAGCGCACACGTGATCGAGTTACTCGTCACTGAGAAAGACACATTTGACATTCCTGGACTGAGCTCCGAGCATCGTAATTTGAGATCCTCTCACCCGTGACCGAGTGCTATTCACGTATGAAAACTACCAAGCTCAAGTACGAACGGATTTAGGGTTTTAGGAAGGAAAACAAAAAACGATCAGCACGAAAATGCATCTATTTTTCCTCTAGAGCGCAAGCAGCCACAGATGTGATCGACGATCGGTGCAATTGAAATTAGCTGTCAGTCAATCCTTTCGCAACTCAAGTTATCTCTTAAAGTGAAGGAGGAACCTTAGTATGTGAGCGTCATCCTGGATAACAAGCTTCTTTTAACTAAACACGTTAAATACCTTCTAGGCGCTGTCGGTTGCTTTGCAGTGTAAAGGAGCTTTCAGCGAGAAATGGGGCTGGATATACACCGCTGAGAAAAGATCAGTTGTCTGGTGGAACATGATTCCACGAAAATACATCACAGCTGCTTTTACCAGACTAGAAAGAATGGTTTGTCTCGGTAGAATTGGTGCACTCTGCTCTAAACGCATCCATGAATTTACCTTCGTTGGATATTCCTATCATGGGCTGCACTCTCAAACCAATCTTCGGCTTAAAAAGAAGTAGTATTCGGCCCCATCATAACAATCACAAACATATAACTGGAGAGTATCTTCTAATGAATCCTTCTCAGATCATCGTAGAATTACTTTTACTAAAGACAGTGGCTCGACCATACAAAACAAATTCGGAAATCCTAGGAAAATTAACTGAACGCCGTATTCCAATTGGATAAGTGAAAACATGGAACCACAAATTGACTCTACTGTAAACCATGGCAATTCAAACCTAACGAAAGGCATCATTAACAACTTTACCACCTCTAGTCATTGCCAGCCCTCCAACCCCATTGGTGGACAAGTGAACTAAAACGACCGAGAGCAGAGGTCTAAAAATTTCATAGAGAAGCCAATCACACTAGAAATGATGGAGGATTGGGCAAAATATAGGTCTGAACTCAACTCCTATACAAGAAACGCCAAAAATGGCCAAGAAAAATTCTTGGTTTGTTTTTGTAAGGTCCGGGATATATAAATGACTCCAATGGAGTCTGGGCAGAGAATAGTCGCGAATCACTATTTCTTCTTATGAAGATTCACTCACCGGGCTGTAAGAATGTTGATGAACAGGTACTATCTGCTTACCTTAAAGGATAATCAGTAGAGATGGCATTACACAAGGTTGTAGCTACCATATAAAAAGTATACTATTGCCACAATCCTAGATATCGAAAGAGCATGTAATAATATAAACACTGGACCTATAAGGACGACCTTGGACAAGCTCCATGTAGAAGAAAACAGCACAATGGATTGAGAATATGCTACAAAGCAGAATTGTTAGTTTTAAATATGAGAGGAACACAGTCACGAAAACGTCTGCAAGGGGAACACCAAAAGGAAGAGTGATTTCTCCCCTTTTGTAGTTTCTTGTTGTAAACGACATCCTCACAAGTTTCGAACAGAAGTGTGTGAAGGCAGTAGACTACGCCGACGACATAATCATTCTGGTGGGAGGAAAACATTTTCCAACGATCAGCGAACAAATACACAATAGTCGGCCTTGACAACACTCGCCAAATGGACAACAAAAAACGGTTTAGGGATAAATCCATCAAAAACTGAACTAGTCTTGTTCACAAGAAAAAGAAAGATAGGAAAGTTTAATCTTCCCAGAATCAACGGTGCTAGGATCCAACTTTCATCCGAAGCTAAATATCTAGGAATCATCCTAGACAGTAAGCTCAGTTGGAAGCGTAACATCGAAGTAAGAAGCGAAAAAGCGTTTGGAGCCTTCTTCACATGTCAAAGAACCTTTGGCAAACATGACTAAGGCCATGTGTAATACACTAGATGTACGAGTATATGGTCATATTGTTACCTATGATGCGATGGTATGGTGGAAAGCCACGGAGGAGACTAGTAATCTCTAAATGATCACACATGTTCAACGAATAGCGTCTGTCGCAGTAACAGGAGCGTTAAGGTGTACTCCTTCAATTGCACTAGAGATAATGCTCAACCTGCTTCCTTTAGAGGAGTCCCTTAAATACGCTGGTTCTAAAAACTCTATCAGATTAAAAAATTGAGGCCTATGGATGCGCCGCAATTTAGGACATGTCTATAATGCAGGAGTACGAACTATAAAAACTGACGAAGTATAGTGACTACATCGTGCCAAGCGTGGACTTTGATAGGAGTTTCTCCACATCATTTCCTAGCAGACACGACTGGTTAATAATAATGGAAAACTCCACCTCTACACGGACGGCTCCAAAATAGAGAAAGATACAGCAACCAGAGCCTACTCTGCAATGCTATAGATCCAGGACTTCTTCAAGATTCCGGACGAATGTAATATTTTTCAGACAGAAATATTTGCCATTTGTAAACCTGCACAGGCTGTATTAGTCATGGAGCTTGATCCCTCAGAGATCTCTAACTTTATGGACAGCTAAGCAGCACTAAAAGCTTTGGCAAGTGAAACCACAAAATCAATAGAGGTGCCAAAATGCCGTCAAACTCTTGAATCTGCGAATATCACCGGGTGGATATCAGCGCCTCTCTGCACAGGAGTAACACACACAATGGCATAGATATACCAATTAAAGACTAAAATGCAAAAAGAACTTACGAGTATAACTATAGAGCGATCCAACAAAGCATGGAACTCCAGGAGCGACTGTGCAATCTCACGGCAGGCTCCCATCACCAAACCTAGACAGTGGGAGAATACGTAGCTTCCTCGGACTCCACAAAGAAGACATCCATGTCGCTATAGGTGTCCTCCAGAGGCAGAATAGGAGCCTCATCTCAAGATTATTACATAAACTATAGGAACGAAGAGACTATAGAGGAATAGAGACAATCACGCACTTGCTGTGCGAAGTATGACTGCCCTAACCTCCAAATGCGCCGTACCAAACACCTGGGTACAGACTTTTTGAAGAACTTGAGGATGTAATTAAAGCAAAACCGATAGACCTCGTTAGGTTTTTTAAAGGTTGTTTCTGGTTTTCAGCCAACATAAACTAGGTAGGACCGCCATAATAATATTAATAATACAATATGGTACCATCACCTAACAACATTAACAGGGAATTACAATAGACCAAAAGGCCTTCGTGTATGCTTGCCTCTTATTTGATTTGATTTAAGGCCAGGGTCAACCCCGGAAAGATATATTAAAGCTTATAGCATGTTCTAGATTTATAACTAAAAATTTCACGTGAAACTAAAGGTGAAGGGTTGGAGCGGTTAAAAAAAAATTAGGACTTGCGGCATAGGTGGAAAGGCGGATGCTGTTGAGGGACAGTTTGCTGAGGTGGTAGTCGAAGAGAGGCAGAATATCGTTAACTTCACGAAGCATTATAGGCATTGGCTCCAGGTGTCCAAAGTGTCCTGACAAGTGGCGTGAGTTCGTGCTAAAAGAAATAAGTTGAAGTAAGGAAGGACAATCAATATTACCGACTAAGATCTGATGACTAAAGAGTAAAGGCAATTTATTATTTCCAGCCGATTAATATTTGGTGGTAGCTTTGGTTATCATCCCAGGGAAGTCTACGTAAAGGGAATCGTAAAAACCTTACAGCTTCTATCCAGAGGATGTGTGTTCTGATTAAACTTGCATATTCAAGAAGAGGCCTAACAAAGGTCCAGCAGAGAGATTTGGTAACGTAAGGATGGGAAAATTCCCATGAAGCCAAGAGTGGATTTGACTTTTTTTTATCATGTTATCAATGTGAGAAAGCAAATTGAGTTCCGTATCACAGATAACACCTACATAAATTCCCCAACTCACTGCCAACAGGCAGATTAAAGATCTGACAGCAACGAGGTGAGCGCTTACGGGTATAAGTTATAGCCTGACACTAATCGACTAATCGACCTCAAGTACAAAATCTGTCTAGATTTTCCTGTAGTTGTAGACAGTCTGCGGACGTTATGTCTAAAGATTTTCAAATCATCTGCGTAAATAGATGTATTAATTTTCAATGATACAATAAATATCATTAATAGTCAGAATAAATAATAAGGGACCATGGTGGCTACCTTGAGGGACACCAGAGGAGGTGTTAATTAGGTCAGAAACCATGGATCTAAATAGAACATAGTAATGCCGTTCAAATCGGATTAAACCCACGTCATAAATCTTATTTGGAAACCAAGAGCCTTTAATTTTAGAATGATTATATCATTCTATCTAAGTCTTTGCTGAAATCATTCCCAGATTCTAGTGCACATAAAGTGCTTGATACGAATTCCATTACGATGGTGGTTGTAGATCTACCTTTGAGAAATCCGTGCTGGTTTTGGGAAACAATAGATTTACAATGGAAAAGCATTATGTCATAAATAATGCTCTCAAAAAGCTTAGGTAAGAAGCACAGCTTAGCAATTGGTCGATAGTTGAAAATATAGTCTTTGCGACCTTTTTTATGTAGGGGAATAATAAAAGACCTTTTCCAGGTTAAGGGAAATAATCACTGGTTGATAGAAAGCTGAAAGAGAGGTTGTAGCAATACGAGTATAAGGAGAAAATCATCAGGTCCAGTCTTTAGGTTGCTTTAGACACTGATTGTTTGTGGGCAGCTATTTAAATATGACAAGTAAGAGTGGTCTGGTTCTTGGGTATGATTGGCAATAATTTGGGGGTCACTCGAGGACTTATCAAGGCAATTCAGAGATGATGGATAGTTTTCCGATTTATTTTAGTTTTAATGAACTGAAAAATCGTTTGGGGTCGGAAATGGGTATGTGGTCCATTTGGTTTGTGGAAGAGAGAAATGCTTTTTGGGTGAAAAAAAGGTACAGCTTGGGAAAGACATTTTATACTTCGGTATAAAAGGATGTCAGAGCATTGTTAACCGTAAGGGTAGGGTTATCGTAGAGAAAGTTAAAGTTGGCCGTGCTGAGGAGGTTATTCAGTTTAGGGTAGTTTGCCCTATGAAAATTAAAACTTTAAGAACACTCATAGGAAACGGTATTAAGACCATTGTCATACAACAACGTATGAGAAAGGGGAGAGTGGTACCTATCCAACTTAGAGAGAAGATGTCTACTTTTTAAAACGACACAGTCATCTGTATCAATGGCGATGACTAGGTCGAGTAATCTGCCAATGTCATTTGTGACACCACTTAATTGATGGAGACCAGAGTCAGTAAGGCAGTAGTTTGAATTTGTTGCAATAAAGATGGTCTGGAAAGTCTGGGCCCATAGAAGCTTAGGCAGATTAAAATCACCTAAAAAAATATCACCTTCGTTGAGACCACCAGTATTAAATATGAAACCGATTGTATGAACAGCTAACTGGTATCCTTGAATTAGTTGGGAGGGGCGAATATAGCAGCAGCAAGTATATACTAAATGAAATTGGAATTCTAGCGCAAATAAATTCAAAAACTGCAGTGAACGACTTTTTAAATGGTTTACACTCAAGACGAGAGCGTACAGCTGAGACATGAGATTGGTTTCTGTGATATATACCAGAAATCTTAGTTCGCAATCCTCTTACGTTTTGATAATACAGGCACAGGCATTTTGAAGGGGGGTTAGGAGCGATGGTAGATTTTAAAACTAGACCATATTCTCTGTAGATGCTGTATGCGTTTGAAACTTACGTGAAAAGCAAAAGAAGAGAGATTATTTACCACATCATCAAGAGTCATATCTAAGTGCTCATGAAAACGTATAAAAAGTTGCCGCAGATCATTATGATTAGTGGGGAGGCTTTCCCCATCATTGTATTGGTTTTGTTATACCGTAGATACAGACAGAGTCCAGCTTGTCATGGAGATAAGCGAGATATAAACCAACATTATCATATAACCTGCGGTCTTTTAATCGAGAGAGAACATACCGGCCATCCTCCCCTGAATCGATAAGGTGTTTGGAAAATTTTGCCTTTGGAGGAAGTATGGGGTCTAAAAAAGAAGATTGTGAGGCATTAGGAACTGACCGAATGCGGTGAAAAAGGAAAAGGAAAAGGAAAAGGAAGAGGAAAAGGAAAAGGGCATCCCTAATTATCTAACCTACTCGTAAGTCATTGCCGACCTTGGCGGGGGATCGAGCGTTTTAAACCGTCATTCGGCACAAACGGACGAGGGATGCCACACTAGACATGGCTCTATATAGGTCGTCTCTATAAAGGCTGTCATATCGATTTGGACTTCCTGAGTTGTTTCCAAGATCTGCCAGAGTGTGAAGATTTGGTCGATTGTGGAGTTTCCCGGTCTAAAACCGCACTGATAGAAGCCAATCAGGTTGTTAACGAAGCGTTTTAGACGTTCACATAATATCGAAGATAGGATTTTATACACGATGTTAAGGAGACTTATGCCTCTGCAGTTGGCGTAGTGGAGAGCGTCTCATTTTTGTGGATCGGGCAAACGATGCGATACTGAGATTCTATTCGCTAGACATACGAGTACCATCATCTGACCGGATTTGAGGAACGAGCTGGTGTATGCTCTCCACAAGTCATTTTCAGCATCTTTGAATAGCTCGGGCGGTAAACCTTCAGGTCCAGCTGTTTTGTTAGATATTGTTATCGTTACTTCATTTTGGTCACTTAGATGGAACTTTTGGCTTTCATCGCCCAAGTTGAATGGTCTATTCTGTCCGATGGCAGGATGTTGGGCTTCCTCCATATTCTCAGCACCGACTATGACTCTACTACAAAGTTTCCTTCTTCATCTCTCTAGGCTTCTGTACGGGTCTTCTTGCCTTGACACGTTGTTTTTGTCTGTTGGTAAAATTTCCGTACACTATTCCTGGAGTACGAACTCTCAATATCTTCAATCGAGTGCGTCTCGTGCTCCTTTTTCTTCTTCTGGAAAACCTGATGAACGAGTAGCCCTCGTTCTTCGCTGTGTATCTCCGGAGCCCGTGAATATGTCACATAGCTTCATTGAAAGCTACTTGGAGTTTTCGTTGAGAAAGAGAGACCACTTCAGCAAAAGTAATTATAGGTACAATAAGAGTCAAGACAAGTTTTCGCCGAATTTTAGCTGGAGTAAAGCCAGCTGTAAGCCAGAGCTAACGTAAATATCCATCGATAAGCCCAATAATAAGGTTAAGATAAGTTATTGCTTATAACAAAACTGAGGCTGGTAAGTGATTTTACAACTTTAGTTTTGAGTTAGAAAGCCAAGGCCAGGTATAGGACTAATGCCCAGCTTGCGGCTGGAGACAGGGAGACAGGGTTAATTAATGGTCCGTTTATTATCGTACATACCAGTTATGGATCAGAGATACATATTCATTTAATTTTAAGGCGAACTCCTCAATCTTACTCATAGGATGGGTCGGGTAAAGCTGGACATGGTGGATTGCAGCAGGTTTGCAAATGACTGGTAAGTCATTTATGAAAGCACAGGTCCAAGAATGGATCCCTGAGGTACACCTTGCCTTATTATGTTAAGCTCCGAAGATTTCTCTCCAGTGACAACTCTGGATAGATACTTCTTAATAAGTTTAACAGACGGATCGCTAAAATCAAAAAAGTTTTGGAGCTTCCAGCACATGGGCGAAGAGCAGGTATGGTTTATTCTGAAACCAGATTGGAAAGGGCTAAAGAGACTATTCGAAGATGAGTGGACTATTATTCATTATTTCAAATACATTAGACACGAGTCGGCACGGTACTCGTAATATACAGATAGGCCTATAGTCACTAGGGGAGGTTGTATTTGATTTTTGGGCAACCGCAATGACTTTAGCGATTATCCAAGATCGAGGAAATATGGATATCGTAATGCAGTGTTTAAATATGTGAGTCAGATGGTTAATTATATTTGCCAATATAAGCTTATAGGTATACAGTCTACTCCACTCGAATTTGATTTTGTGGCTAGAACCTCTCTTCGGCAACAACAATAACATCATCCTGTCTATAAGTTGGTGGTTCAGAAATAGTATTCAGATCAAAGGCAGACATATCGGAGTAGCTTCCCAGAAAAATGTCATTTAGAACATCAGGATATAGGTCACACTGTACACTGTTAGTATTGCATTAGTAGGAACACAATCCGATGCAAGTTGGTCCATAGTTGTTTGGGTGGAAGTGAAGTACTGAACATGGAAGGGTAGTAATTGCATTTTGCAATATGCATAACATTGGGGGTGGTGGGGAATTGTGCTTCTATAACTTCCTTCGTAAACCAAGGACAGTTTTAATTTGAATCCTTACAGTTTTAGTAGGTACACATGCAAAAAATTGTTTCCATAAGAACTGTTGGAAACAGTCAAGTTTTTCGTTCGGATCCGCGCTTAGCCTGCAACCATACCAAGGACCTAAACTAACTGCAGAATGTTATTTTGATAAGTTAATAGGGTTAAAATCTGTATATACGAAAGATAATGGGAAAGAAGATATCATCCAGGGAGAGTTGGCTAAGAAGGAAAACAGATAAGGGATCAGAGACAATTTTAAAGTAAAGCAACCTCGGGATAGCGTTGTCAGAACATCGCGTTGTATTGTAGTACCTTACGATATGGAGTCCAAAAAAGAAGCGTAGTCTTTACTTTAGAAAGCACGGGAGTAATCTTTTAAAAGATTGAAATCGAAGTCGCCAACTATAATGATGTGTTGATATAACGCGGAAAATTCAGAGAGAGTACTGAAAAAGGGATGAGGGAAGCAGCTTGTATTCGGGTTATAAGCGCATACTAAACCTTTATTGGAGCCGTCAGAAACATATGTTATTAGGTACTCAATGCCTGATGCAATTGACTCATCAATAACCTCACACTTCAGTGTAGAATTAACATACAGTTCATACAATTCTGTCATTTCTGTATGAGTTATAATTAGGTAGGGAGTAAGATAAATCGCGAATGTCTATTCGGAACCAGTTCTCACAAACACAGACTACATCAACTCTGGAGTACAAGTACAGATAGTGTAGTTTACCATATTAAGGCTTCCTGCGTTAAGGTAACAGACCTTAAATCCCTCATGATGTCTGAACAAAACATTAATCGTCGCACGGGGAGAATTTTTGTTCACACTATTTTGGTAATATAATGAGACAATTCTGTCCACTTACAAAAGAAAAACAGCTATATCACAAACAAGTTCAAAATGCTTGTTAAAGGGACAAGAACACATCGAAGAAATACGGAAAAAAGATGAAAGGGGCTCAATGGAGGACGAGGGTTGGCTGAAAAGTTTCCGACCGAACAATGATACAAAACATTCTTTCTCAAAATTTTTTCTTTATTTTTCTACATAGTCTCCTTGTAACTCTACACACTTCTTCCAGCGATGCTCCCATCTCTCTAACCCGTCCAAATAGTACTTAGCGTTTTTCTCTGCAAAATAATTGTTCACGAAGGTGATTGCCTCCTCATTTGACGAAAATCTCTGTCCTCCGAGCGCAGTTTTTAGATGAAGGAATAAAAAGAAGTCACTTGGAGCTAGGTCTGCTGAATAAGGCGGATGGTCAAGCAGTTCAAACCGTAATTCATGGATTTCGCCATGGCAACCGCTGAGGTGTGAGTCGGCGCGTTGTCTTGGTGAAACAGGATTTTCTTTTTCTGCAAATGTGGCCGTTTTTCCGCAATTTCTGCCCTCAGCTTGGCAAGTAATGATGCGTAGTATGCTCCTGTAATGGTTTTTCCTTTTTGAAGATAATCGATGAAGATAACTCCTTTACTATCCCAAAAAACAGTCGCCATCACTTTCCCAACCGAAAAAACAGTGGAGCCGGCTCTCCCTTTGCAGTCCACTGTTTTGACTGAATTTTTTGTTTCGGGCGTATAATTGTCTATCCAAGTTTCATCTACAGTAATTAATCGGAAAACTCGGATTTATTGCGCCTAAGCTGCGCCAACAGAGCGTTGGAAATGTTCATTCGAACACGTTTTTGGTCTAATGTAAGCAAACGCGGCACCCAATGCGCTTTCTCATGCCTAAATTTTGATTTAATATATAACAAACCCGTTCTTTGGACATTTTCATAACATCTACTATCTCTCTCACTTTAATTCGGCGGTCGTCTAACACCATTTCGTGAAGTTTAGCAATGTTATCGTCAGTGGTTGCAGTTTTTGGACGCCCCGAATGTTCATCATCTCCCAAGCTCTTAAATTCAAATTCAGCTGCCAAAATTTCACTGTGGTAAATAATGGTACAGAGTCGCCATACACAGAGTCCAACTCATTTTTGATTTGCGTAGGCGTATTGCCTTTCAAAAACAAGAATTTAATAACAGCTCGATACTCAATTTTTTCCATTTTCACAAAAAACACTCACATCGACTCACTCAAACGACTGTCAACTAAAAACTGCGAATCCAAAATGACTGAAACTTCGGTAAGTAACTCTCAAAAGATGCACAACTAGCATTCACTAGCATTTATTGACGAGTGCCGCTATCTTTACGTTGCGGTCGGAAGCTTTTCAGACAGCCGTAGTATATAAAGTGAAGGAAGTGTACAAAAATGAAAAATTAGGCCTAATAGATAAAACGTAAAAACTTGGAATATAAAAGACAAAGTGATCTAATAAAACGATACGTAAAGTAATAATTCAAAAATTTTCTACGCGCCTTGATTAGCGGCATGTGCTTGCCGCTTTTTTTATCAAACCACGGATTTTTTCTTGGCCGCCGGGTGAAACCCAGCACATACGTTGCGGCGTCTTTCATGGCACGCTGGCACTATTGCCACCGGTCTCTCGGTACTAGATGCTGGCGCATACGAGTTGTTGAGAGATTTCGGGGTACGCGTTCGGCGAAGGTTCTGGCGGTCTCTTGCGAATGCAGCATTTCTATGTTATATCTTCTCATAGTAGATCTTCTTGGTGTGGCGCTTGGGAAGTCAGCATTCGTATTTTGGCTGCAACAAAGTAGTTGGCTGTTCAAAACGTTCGGAGGCCCAGAATACTAGAGGCATGCCTTACGTTATGGTACCCCCATTTGCCCTTGTGTATATTAAGATGAGGAAACCATATGCTTGCTATAGTGATATTACGTTCCGCTGCAAAGCTAATAAAGTCCGCTGGCAGATGGGGTGGCGTATAAGCTATATTCACCAACTGTCTTACCAAAGATACCCTCCTTTCATGTCACATTTAGGGCATATATCACATTCATATGTCTTGTCGAGGATCTCGTACAAACATTATTTGGTGGCGTCGCCATTGTCTTCCGTAGGCGAATGGGCACTTATTTGGTTTATGTTAGCGAATTCAGCCCTGATGCGAATTATCATAAGACGCTAGATCACGTTTCGGAAGCTCAAGACTTTTTGGCTTAGTCTGCCGCATATGCCAAATCGGCATCCGAATAAGCGCTGTTTCTTTTCCCTATAGGATTCACCGTAGTATAAATCAGAGTTTTTCATCTTCTTTTTGTCCGGTGCATTGCACTTCCTGGATGGCGGTGATATCTTTTTAAGGGGTTAGGTCACTCCAGAATTTTCAAAAAATCTATTTTTTTTATTGCTTTCAATGATCCTTTAGGCCCTCAAAAATTGTATCCCAAAAGATTGTGGCCGAGAAATATTTTGATGTACTTGTTTTTGAAAGTAAAATACAAGGGCGCCAGGTAGGCAGCGAGCTTAACTTAACATTTTAAACGCGCTTAGCTCAAAAAAATCGGCCGCACTCATAACTTGAACAATTTTCAACCAATTCACTTCAAAGTTTAAGTATATCTTTAAAAATATATTGTCTAAATAAGTACGAATGATTTTTTTTTATATGGCATGGTCAATTTGTTATTAACAATTTTCTGGCGATTTTTCTGCGAATTTTGCAAGTTTGACTTTGGAAGAGCGCCATTCGGACAAAAATCAATATACTTCTCTAGCTGTTATTATGTACAATAAAAAAAATATGTGACTCATAATAATTCATAATAATTCAAAATTATTTTGTACGGCCGTAGGCCCTTTAAAACCAAGGGGTCATCTGGGAAACGCTGCACAGCCGCCATTTTTAAATAAATTATTCTATAAAAACTGTGTTTTACAGTCATTCATATGTACAATAAACTTCTACCTTTGTGAATTTGATTTATTTTATATGTTTCCTGAAAAAAAAAATCACAAAAAGCCTATTTTTACGGCCTCTAGAGTGGACTAACCCCTTAACTTCACTGGATTTACAAATATTTGGAGCTCTGGTAACTGAAAAAGAATATTATTTTTTGGATCAATTGTCTTGTTTGTAGTGCCAGTCAAAGTTGTGTAATTTTTAAGGTCACTAAAAATAGATTTTTTTTAATTTCTGTTTTTAAGCTTCATTTGTGAAATAAAAATTGGACGCAGTTTTTTTAATATTTTTTTTAAAACTATTTAATTCAATGTTTTTTGAAAGACTATTTTTAAGTTGAGTATAAAAAAAGACCCGAAAGGGTCCGACCTAAACTCAAGGGAAAATTAATTCCTATATATTTGTAAAAATCGGCCTTTCACATCTTTCGGTAGTACCAGCGGCCAGATAAAAGTTGTGTTACATAGTAATTGACCACTCTGAAACGTCTTTGGAGCCAGATGTCCAAGTTTGGGACTAGTTGTGCCGTCCGTATAGTTCGTTTCACCACCTTTGTTGCTAAGTTTGCATGGTTTCCTCCCTGATTTCCTGTGCCAACAACTGATTTTGTTCTTGGTCTCTTTGTTGCCATTTCCGGTTTCGGAGACGGTGCGATAAGCCGACCCTGATTTTTGAACGGAGCTTAGCACTTTTTGTCGATATTTGGCTTGTATTGGGTCTGCCAATATTTCACATCCATACAGTAAAATCGCTTCTGTTGTCGCCATTAACAATTTTTTCTTGTATGCAGTTAGGCCCCCAGTGTTTGCCATAAGCCTTGCGAATGATGTCGTGGCTTAAGCTACTCTCGATGCTGCATGTTGAATCTGCGGCCAGTATGTCAGTTTATAGTCCAGCCTGATTCCTAAGTACTTAATGGACTTTTTTATTTTAAAGGTATCGAACTGCGTGGTCATTGGAATTTCGACAGGTATATGTATTAGTAATTCCGTTTCTTCCATGGCCGTGATCAGTCATCCAGGCTTGCATCCTTATCATAACCTGATTAAGCTTTTTCTGTGCTTCATGAGTGTTGCGGGCGATGATTACCGCTGCGATATCATCTACATATCCTACGAGAAACGTATCTTCTGGCATGTCCATACACACTATCTCGTCGTAATTTGTATTTCAAAGTCCGGTGGCTAAAATAGAACTTTGTCCCACACTCGAAGTTATCTGCTTACAACAAGGTCCATTGTTCGTTTCGTAAATCAGTATCCTGTTTTGTAAGTAGCTGTTAATTAGCTTTAAAATATGGACTGGAATATGAAACCGCCCCTCCAGTGTTTCGATTATATCGCTCCATCTTGCGCTATTAAAAACATTTATTACATCTAAAGTGACTAGTAGAACTATTGTCTAGAGTGATGATTACCACTCTGAGGCATATGCACTGTTTTCGCTACTTTTTCTAAGGCTCCTAATATCGATCTTCCTGGTCGAAAGCCATACTACCTACCCGATCAGCCGCCGGATTCTTCTAGCAGCAACGAATATTAGCAGCTTCTTAATGTTTGCCATTTCCTCCTAATCGCATTCGCTCGTGTGGCGAAGTGAGGACGGTGAATGAACCATTCGAATGAATCAACAAACAAATGTCACTTCGGCAGTCCGGAAAGAATAGCATGTTACATATATATATATATATACATAGTCCGGCCCTCTTATACCCTAAGGTGCCTCTTTTTTATTTTCTCATGAAATTTCTCCACTGAATCCTGTCTCTTGCTATTGTATTTGTTTAACCGCGTCTCATCTTTCCCCAGCTTCTTTCAGAAATTTTTCGGCTATAGTGCTCCATGTGGTTTTGAGTCTTCCTCTTTTGTTTTTTTTTCCTTCTGGTCTTGTTTCCCAAGTTTTCTTCACTATTCTGTTTAATAAGTGTCCAAACCATCTTAGTTTAGTCGAATTGACGTATAGTTGCTTTCTAATATCTTCGTTCTTTTTTTTGTCTAATCTTCTGGCTCCTGTAGCTCTCCTAAGGTATTTCATCTCCATAGCTTGTATTTGTTTTATTTGTCTTCCTGTGAGTATCCAGTTTTCGCTTCCGTATAACAGCGCAGGTAAGTACGTCGATTTAAAAATTTATATTTTTCTTCCTTGCGTGATGTCATTGTGGTCCAGTAACTTTTTTCTCACCCCTGCTGTTTATAATAGTGCTCAGGTACTTATACGTATCTTTGAACCTGCTTAATGACTTCTCCATCCACCATTACTTTTGCTATTCCAGTTTCACATCCGATCACAACCACTTTTGTCTTATCAGCATTGAGCTTTAGTATCTGCGTTGCCACTGTATCTTTCCAAAGCTCTACACTCTTTTGCATATTTTTCTCCCTATTTGCAAATAGCTCTATATCAGCTTCGAACGCACATGCTTGGAGATATATTGGTTGACGCTGTCTGTAACCGACTCTGTAGCTTTCCATCCTTTCTTGGAAATGTTTGATTACATCGTTCATAGTCCAGATAAATAGGAGGGGGCACAACACACTACCTTGTCTAACTCCTTCAGACGTCTGTCTGGCTCGTACAACTCCTTCCGCCACCTATTTCCTTCTAAGACAACAAGACATATACTCGTAGATATCAAAATTACGTGTAAGGTATCAAGGATACAGCAGAACGAAGAGCTTTTCAACATGCTTCCAGCCTCATCGGACCCACTCAATTATCCGTTAAGGCATGTCAAAACCCCAAATGATGTCAAGGTACAATACTCTCCAGAAAAGTTTAATAGAGATTACCCCGGTATTTTTTTAATTAAATGTTTGGTCCGTTTACATTTTTCTCCACTGTTTAACTTGAAATGAATCACTGATGTCCCACAAAATTAAAAAATGCTCTTTTGATACACCTTAAAAAAAAAACATTTAAAAAATGATTCGTTTACTTTAATTTACCACTTTTTATTTGGATTAGCTTTTAAACACACTGTTATTACTTCAATCGTGGACTTTTAAATATTTTTAAACTAGAATATTAAATATATCCTCTGTGGTGAGAAAGTCCTATTTCAGCAGGAAATTCTGAAACACCCTTTAAGGAATTTTTCACAAAATTCACTAATTGCAAAGCCATGAGAATTTTCTTTAAGTAGAAGAAAAAACTGTCGCGATATCTTTATTCGTTTGAGGGTTATGATTTTTGAAAGGAAGAAAGTCGAAATGAGCTGTTGACAAACAAGTAAACATTTTTGAGGACGGTTTTTGATTTTTTGATTTCCATTCACATTCGCCTCTTAAAAAAAATTCGTTTTATGGCAAACAGCCTCAATTGTGATTTCCATAGATTAATCCAGTCAACAAGTTCCCCCAGAATTGTTTTTCTATGGCAATATCACACCAGAACACATAGAGCAAGTTTAATAGATATGTCGAATGATCTGACCTTTAGAATTCTGTATAACATGCCCCTCCCACACGTTTCTCAATTATATCACCATTTTCACACATTTATATCACCGTCACGCAGTTATTAACAGAACCATGGCAGTAGCACTTGATTCAAAGATTGACAGATGGGTAAGACCGGGGGCATAAAGTTTATTTGCGAATTCCAGGGACAGTAGCTGGCAATAAAATATTTTTTCTATTAGCATCAAACATATGAATCAACAGACACCACCTCCCAAACTGGGCCTCTATATTTGTTCTTAGACAACACAAGTTGATTGCCTTTTATACCAAGAAAAACAAACAAAGACTGGGTATGTCTTGCTCTGACAGATCGCCAGTCGTTTCAATGTACCTATCCATACCTGTCCATGTGCACGTCGATTCAATAATTTCACCAGGGACGTAATCTGACTCACAGTAAACAATTTCAACTCAAATGTTATTTTCGCTGATATGCAATGCACAATTTTGCAGATCATCCAAATTATCTCCGCCAGTTCATCATTGAAATAAAAATTATACAATTCTACCAACTAATCCTTGTCAATAACTCATTAAGCACCTGACCCTAATTGGGCCATAAAAATAAATTGCTCCAAACTCTCCTCATTAAGCGCTTCAAATCACATCAAAAGTTGATGCCAATTGTTGAGTGTGGGACAGATCATTGCCTCCTTAGGTTCAATCAAAAATTGCGAACCAAAAAAAAAACCACACAAGCATTCGTCAGATAAAAATTTTGGACAATCACTTTCAGTTATGAATGACCGTCGGCGACCTTCATCTTTTAACTAACTACTAAGGTACGGCGCCAAACTCCGACTTCCAACTATATCTGTACACATACGAGTACGTACGAGTATCTCTATCCACAGCAGACTTAAGTGTTAGATAGTGACAGTGGAGAAGAGTGCGTGTATTGGGGCATTTAGGGACTGATAATCACTAAACCATCTTGCTAATGGAACTGATTGACAATGTCACAGTCACAGTCAGTTTGACTTAATGCGGAAGTACATTATGCCAGTCAATGACAATTAGCACGACCACTCTTGAAGATGTGCTAAATTGATTTGGGCCTAGTCCTATAGGCTCTACCGGTGGCCTGGTTTTAACGCGGAATTACTGCGGTGACATGAAACTTTTTACTTTTCCTTTCTTTCTTTCCAAAAGAATTGACACTGATATTGAGATTCCCTGAAGTCAGAATAGTCAGAACGAAGGTCGTGCAAAGCAAAGCATACACAACAAACAATCGTCACTGGTAGGCACTTTTTAAATGAAAAGATGACGTTGTCACTTCTGTCGTGTTTGCCTCATCTGCCGGAAGGGAATTTTGATTAACGACTTGCCTTCTACAAGAACCTTTTCCTACAGTTCTTGAGAACACGGATGTGGAGTTAAAGGTGGCTCAACCAGTCGATATTTTATGCTGGCCTCCTTCTAATTAGGCACCGATTAGAGGAAGATAATTGTAATACAATATCTGAATAACTTATTGAATTATTTATATAACTACCATTGTGCTTTCAGATTGCCAAGAACTTTGCATAATTGCTATGACCACACGACTTGATTATATCGGAACATTGGAACTTATTCAAACCCTAATCAAAATCCTACAAATTTTGAAATATCAAGGCAAACATCACCTTAATTCAGAAAATACGGTCACAAAGTAAAATATGTGTGTACAAGGTGGTGGAAATACAGGTTACTTTTTAAAAATGCGATAAAATTAACAAAAATCACTTATTTTCAGTATGTTATGTCGTCAAAAGGGTGGTGAATACGATTATTTGAGAACACAAGCGTTCCCACTCTAGTCTCACACCATTAACTCTACTACTCACCTCAACGTGGTGACTGCTGGGTACCTACTCGTATGTTAGTGCCGCGACTAGAAATGGAGTAACCAACCCCTTTGGAAGGTTGTTGATGGCAGCTGTCGAGAGAGGAGGTGGAGGGGAGTGCCATTTCACTAAGGAACTTTCTCCTGTTTTTGGACGACAACGGACGAATTCTAAGGATGGAATCAACGGTGGCGTCCACACGTCCAGTTAGGTCGAACTAGTGCTATCTCTATATGAGCTGCTTCAACGTATATCAATACCACGTCTATGGGGATCTCCAACACTACGTCAGGGTGTTGGAAAAGAATTGGTGGTGGACGAGCCCTTATTAAGGGCTACTGGCTCCGGAATTCGGTGCGGTACCTTTTGTCCTAGGGGTCCCAAAATGGGCTTGACCTTCCAGGTTGGGCATTGTGCGTGGGGTTAACTGCCCAATCACGTAAAAAACTAATAGTTACGAAGCGACCAATAGCCTCGGATAAGGACGGATTCACTGATGACGGTCCTGCAAAACGATTAAGGGCAACAATGTTCGGACCTTGAACAGGCCGCGTGCAGCCGAATAATTAGCGGAGGCACTAGACTGCTTGCTATAAAGCAGATATAACCACCATCCAGGAAGTGCGGTGGGATAGGCCGGGCAAAAGAAAGATGAAAAGCTGTGATGTTTATTACGGTGATTGCTATATGGGAACGTAAACAGCGTCTATTTGGAAGCGGATTTGTTGTAAGCGGCTGACTTATGCAAGAAGTCTTGAGCTTCGACACGTGAGTGTCATAACAATTCGTATCAAAGGTAAATTCGGTAACATCAGCCTTATATGTGCTCACGCCCGAACAGAGGAAAAGAACGATACTGCCAAAGAAAGTTTCTACGAGCTCCTCGACAAAACCTACGAGCAATGCCCGATGTATTACATTAAAGTCGTTCTAGGTGACTTCAGTGCCAAAATTGGAAAGGAGGACATCTTTGGTTGCACAATTGGAAGACATAGCCTACACGACCACACGTCTGGAAACGGATTTAGGATAATCGATTTCCCTGCGGAACGTAACGTTACAATAACAAGCGCACGATGGGGTGAGGAAACCTCAAAATTCACAAGGGAACAAGGCAGACTCCAGATCAATAAACTGTCAACCAGATTGATCGTGTTGCGATCGACGTAAAGCACTCTTCTAGTATTTTAGATATCTGAACATTCCGATCGGCCAACATAGTCTCGGACCACTACCTAGTTGCAGCCAAGGTATGTCTACGGATATCTCAGACGCCACAACAACGGGGAAATATTATGAATAATACGATTGCAATCGCAACAAGCCGCCTTCGCGCACCCTTCATCCTCTCGAGAAGTCCTTTGCAGCCGGCATCAAGTGTTAACGCCGAGAAGATATTAGAATTGCCGCAACTGACGTGCTGGGTTTCACCCGCGCACCTCCACGAAACCCCTGGTTAGATGAAGGGTCCCGGCAAGCACATGCAGCAAAACAACAGGCCTACAAAGCGGCGCTGCACAAAAGGACGAGAACGGCTCGTGACCTCTACGAGCAAAAGAGGATGGAAGAACATCGACTTCTCCGGAGAAAAAAAAAAGAACATGAGAAGCGTGGTATCGAGGAAATAGAGAGGTGCTACTTCAGGAATAATGTTCGGAAGTTTTACCAAAATGTAAAAAGAACATGCCAGAATAATAATACCCGAACGGAGACCTGTAGAGATGTGCACAGGTGCTGAGGAAATGGAAAAACCATTTCTGCAGACTGCTAAACGGCGACGACGACACAAATTCCGCTGTCGGGCAGAGCGAACAATTCAATACTAACGATGTAAGTCAAGAATTCCGTCCACCCGACCAAAATGAAGTGAGGATAGTAATATCCAAATTGAAGTCGAACAATGCTGCCGGGCCGGACGGCTTATCCGCCGAACTATTTAACGCAGCAGGAGGTGACTTGGAAGAGAGCATACACCAACTTATTTCCAGGATCTGGTCGGATGAATGTATGCCTGATGAATGGAACCTCAGCACAGTTTGCCTAGTTCACAAGAAAGGATAACCTCTAAACTACTCCAACTATAGAGTTATCAGTCCCCAAAACATAAGATCTTGTCTGCCGTATTGTGCGATTTTAACCTCGGTAAGTCCACAATCTACCAAATGTTCAACTCACGGCAGATCCTAGAGAAAACGTTCAGATAGATACTCACCACCTTTTTATCGATTCTAAAGCCGCAGACGATGAGCTATACAGAGCTATTCCTAGTTTTGGCATCCCTACCAAACTCGACCGCTTGTGCAGGATGACGATGGAATGAAGGTCGGCAACGACCTAACCGAGAACTTTAATGTTAAGAAAGGATTTAGATAAGGCGACGTGCTGTCATGTGACTTATTCAACATCATAATTGAAAGAATTGTGCAAAACTCACAAGCCAACACACGAGGTATGATATTTCAAAAGTCTGTTCAATTGATTGCATACGCCGACGATATTGATATTATTGGTCGAACATAGCGAGCAGTTACTGGTGCGTTTGCGAATATAGCAACCAAAGCGACAAAAATGGGTCTAGCGGTAAATGAGGGCAAAACAAAGTATATGCTGTCAACAGGAAGGGACACCTAACATCGACGAATCGGCCAGAATGTCACAATCGACAGCCATAACTTTGAGGTAGTAAGGGACTTTGTCTACCTCGGCTCTGCTATCACATCTGAAAACGACATCTCTTCAGAAATCCAACGAAGGATACCGCTTGCTAATCGCTGTTTCTTTGTGTGGAGAAGGCAACTATGTAGTAAGGCCCTCCTCTCCCGAATAACCCTGCCCTAGTAATCCCAGTCCTGCTCTATGGTTCCGAAGCATGGACCCTTTCTAAAGCGGATGAAGATATCCTTGGCCGCTTTCATAGAAAATTTCTTCGTAAGATATTTGGTCCCGTATGCGTTGACGGGTTCTGGAGTAAATTCAACGATGAACTCTACAACATGTATAGCGACATCGAGCTGGTCAAAAAACTGCGCATTGGACATTTGAGATGGCTGGGACATGTAGAGCGAATGAACAGCAACGTTCCGGCCCGCAGAATATTAGACTCTAATCTGGAGGAACAACGCAGTAGACAAAGGCCTCGCCTTAGGTGGCGCGCGCAAGTGGAAGGGGACCTCAGCCAACTTGGAGTTAGCAACTGGAGGCAGTTAGCCAAAAAACGCGCAAATTGGAGAGGCTCATTGGTGGAGACTCAGGTCCACCCCGGGCTGTAACGCCGCCGAAGTAAGCAAGTATGGCCTTTCCCATTCCAATTAATTACGGAATACGATTTCATTAATGTGGCTGCCTTGGCTGGCCTTGCAGCAGCACGTTCTGTCATCCTTATTTTCCCAGGCTTTGTCGACTGTATCTGGCCCTATCCCGCAAATGGCTCAGACGATTTCGCTTTAAGGGTTTGAATCATTTCCGGATTGTGCACATAACATCCTAACGGGGTCAAATCGCAACTCCGAGGCGGCCAATTGACATCGCCAAAGCGGCGGAGACTGTGACTGTTGTCCGCAAGTAAACCAGTCTCACGAACTTTTTACACAAACTTGGGTTCATCAGGAGCGGAGGGTGCTTCATTTCGGTCAAAACTTATTTTCAATAAACACATTGTTGGGGCAACAAAGTACTCACTTTTGAAACAAGTTTGCAATGTTTCCCAACGTTGTTCAAGCGGTCTGTGTAGGTATGACACTAATTTACAGTCAAGTTCTCGTGCAGGGAAGAACTGTTAGTGTCAAAATAAACTTGTGTTTGGACCACCCTTAGATGAGTATATCCTATAACTTTTCCAAATTATCCTTGACGAGTTAGGGAACACCCTGTATGATACATATGAACAAGGCTTGCACAAGGAGCACAACCAACTAACTGATGCTGAGTCTAAGAACATCAATTGGAGGAATATACGAGGGTTGGCTGAAAAGTTTCCGACCGCAACTTAAAGATAGCGGCACTCGTCAATAAAAGCTAGTGAATACTAGTTGTGCATCCTTTGACAGTGACTTATCGAAGTTTCAGTCATTTTGGACGCGCAGTTTTTAGTTGACAGTCGATGTGAGTGTTTTTTGTGAAAATGGAAAAAATTGAGTATTGAGCTGTTATTAAATTCTTGTTTTTGAAAGGCAATACGCCTACGCAAATCAAAAATGAGTTGGACTCTGTGTATGGGGACTCTGCACCATCATTTACCACAGTGAAATTTTGGACAGCTGAATTTAAACGTGGCCGTAAGAGCTTGGGAGATGATGAACGTTCGAGACGTCCAAAAACTGCAACCACTGACGATAACATTGCTAAAGTTCACGAAATGGTGTTAGACGACCGCCGAATTAAAGTGAGAGAGATAGTAGAGGTTATGAAAATGTCCAAAGAACGTGTTTGTTATATATTAAATTAAGATTTAGGCATGAGAAAGCTGTCCGCGCGTTGGGTGCCGCGTTTGCTTACGTTAGACCAAAAACGTGTTCGAATGAACATTTCCAACGCTCTGTTGGCGCAGTTTAGGCGCAATAAATCCGAGTTTTGGCGCCGATTAATTACTGTAGATGAAACTTGGATACACCATTATACGTCCGAAACAATAATTCAGTCAAAACAGTAGACTGCAAAGGGCGAGCCCGCTCCAAAAAAGGCAAAAACTGTTTTTTCGTCTGTTTTTTGGGATAGTAAAGAAATTATCTTAATCGATTATTTTCAAAAAGGAAAAGCCATTACAGGAGTATACTACGCATCATTACTTGCCAAGCTGAAGGCAGAAATTGCGGAAAAACGGCCATATTTGCAGAAAAAGAAAATCCTGTTGCACCAAGACAACGCGCCGTCTCACACCTCAGTGGTTGCCGTGGCGAAAATATATGAGTTACGGTTTGAACTGCTTGATCATCCACCTTATTTACCAGATCTAGTCCCAAGCAACTTCTTTTTGTTCCCTCATCTAAAAACTGCGTTCGGAGGGCAGAGATTTACGTCAAATGAGGAGGCAATCACCTTCGTGAACAAATATTTATTTTGCAGAGAAGAACGCCAAGTACTATTGGGAGGGGTTAGAGAGATGGGAGCATCGTTGGGAGAAGTGTGTAGAGTTACAAGGAGACTATGTAGAAAAATAAAAAACAAAATTTTAGAACAAATGTCTTGTATCATTGTTCTTTTCAGAAAACCCTCGTATGGTACGAGTTGCCGATACTCTCAGTACTATACAATACTGCACGTTGCACCGCAGTAGCTCCGGTTGAAGACTTTGCACCATTATCTTGGTGAGCGTGGTCATCCCGGATACAACTCGTTTGCATCTTCGTCCAAGGTCTCAACTACGCCTTCGCAGTTCGAACTGTTGTGTGCAATTATTTGTTATTTTTTTATTGAGTGCCGTCTATGGTCAGATACTATCTACTTTAGTTTTTTTTAATTTCTACCTGTTGGTCGGATCAATTTTTGTTTGGCATGTACTCGTATTTGTATGTTAAGCACAAAGGCCAAAAACCTCGCATGGAATGTTAATTTCCAGAAAATTTATTCAATTACAATATGTATCCGAATCATTTTCATGAATACCATATGCACCAGAATTACAGCAATAATTTATCACCAGTTAATCTGAACTGAATAACACAACATTTCTTTGGTAATTTTACGCACTGCAGTACACAATAAGTACCATAAAAATGGTGTGATTATTTTTCACGCAGATAAAACTTGTAGCAAAGTATGCTCATATGAATAGAAACTTGATAATGAGTTTGATTACCTAAATTATGATTCTCGACACGAGTAAAATTGAACAATTTATGAACTCATAAACGAACTGATATAAATATGTACTGACATTGGTAAGGTCATCTTAAAATGAAGACATTATCGGGGTCAGATTAAACGCTAGTTTGATATTTCTTGAGTCTGGAAAATTACAATTCATCGCCTTCGTCTTTGACAATAGGTGAATATTACTTCTTAAGGACCTGACGAATAACGAATTATAAATAAAAATATATCTTACAGCTCCGGATTCTATATCCGCTAAATATTGTAAATACCTCTCAACACTAGACTGAGCGTCGTTCACCTATGTACGAGGGGCGTTCAACATATTCTCGATATCGGGGTGAAGCTGTGGTTATATATATAAATTGACTTATTTATCAAGTAATACTATTATTTTAGTGCATTCATGTAAAATTTCATATAAATGTGATTATTAATTCGCATTTTATCTCTAGTTAAACAGAATCATAATGGCAACTGAGACGATGATGGTGAAAATTGAGCATCGCGTTGTAATTAAATTTCTCACTAAGCAAGGAAAAAGTAAAAAAACTATTCATGAAGAGATGGTGGCTGTTTACCAGGGTTCCGCACCTTCATTATCAACTGTGCAAAAGTGGTCAAGTGAGTTCAAGAGAGGCAGAGATAGCATTGAAGACGACCCCCGCTCCGGCGCCCCGGCTACTGCTTGTACGGGAGAAAGCATCAAAGAAGTCGAAAAACTTGTTCTTGAGGATGCCCGAATAAAGGTGAAAATGATGGCAGAGATCACCAAGCTTTCAATTGGTACCATTCACACCATTCTTCATGACCATCTTAACCTTTCAAAGGTCAGTGCAAGGTGGGTGCCACGAATGCTCACAGCGCCTCAGAAAAAAGGGAGAATCGCATGCTGTAGAGAGCTTTTGGAGATGTGTAGTGAGAACGCGGACGGTGTTATGGATCGAATTGTTACTGGGGACGAAACATGGGTCCACCACTATGACCCTGAAAGCAAACAAGAGTCCATGCAGTGGCATAAAAAAGGAACAGACCCCCCGAAGAAGTTCAAAGTCACTCTGTCTGCCGGGAAGCTCATGGCCACAGTTTTTTGGGACTCAAAGGGAATCTTGCTCATTGAGTACAAAAAAAAGGTGAAACCATCAACGCCACATCCTACGCTTCCACTTTGCATAATTTGCGGGAGGAAATTAAAAAGAAAAGACGGGGTAAACTCGCAGCGGGTGTGTTGCTTCTTCATGACAACGCTCCTGTTCACCCGGCGCGAGTCTCCAAGGCTGCTGCGCGAGATTGTGGTTTCGATGAAATCCAACACCCACCCTATAGTCCAGACCTTGGCCCTAGTGATTATTTCCTGTTTCCGGATTTGAAAAAATGTCTTCGTGGAAAAAGATTTTCGGATGATGAAGAACTCAAGTCGGTATTTTGCAGAGAAAGAGGAAATTTATTATTTTGAGGGTTTAAAAAAGCTTATCTCAATATGTAACAAATGCATTGATGTTAGGGGAGATTATATTGAAAAATAAAAACAATTTAAATTGAATTCGCATTTTCCTTCATATCGATACCGAGAATATATTGAACGCCCCTCTTACCTCCAGATAACCAAGTTATAAACGTAAGTTGGATATTTACATATGCCTCAGTTCACTAATCATCGACTTGTGATTGAGTCATTTTCTCCGCCTTTGCCCTAGTTTCAAGCCAAAGCCATGTACACTACGTGAAAGATTAAAACAAGTGAGGAACACACTTAGAGTTTATGGTTGAAAAGATATGCTCAAGCTACGAAATCTGCTGTTGTAATCTTATTCTTTTCCTTTACGCTGTTCGAATAAAAGAGATTGTCGGAAAATTTTGTCAGCGAAAAACCCATATGGTAAATGCATAGCATGCACCCCGCAACGCCAGAATCTACCAAAGACTTCAGTGACGAATTTGAGCCGCTTAACCCAAAGATATCACAGCTTTGTTTGTAAACCTCCTTTTTTACTTACTTAATTAGATTGCAGCAAATAATCTCCAAACAAAGTGTGGAATAAACGCATCTGTTTAAGGGGTTTTAAACCACTATACTCATATGATGGTGACCTCACCAAAAGTTTTAAACTGACTTGTCCAACCAGAATATACATCTACCCTTGACCCGTTCCTAGGTGAAACGCAATTTTGCAGCCACTACATAAGGAAACATGAACTGTTCTAAATAAGGCATTTAAAACTAATTAAAAAGAAGGCTTAAATCTTCACAGATCGACGCAACATGAGGAGAAAAAGCTTATTCAGATTTCGAAGAACACCTCTTATAAAGACTTTAGGGAACAAATCGAAACAATGGGTGAAAGCAGCAGTCTAGTCCTTAAAAGGGGTAAATTAGCTCAATTGCAGCCACTCAAAAGATCTGATGGACATAGTCGAAAGTAGAAAGCACTTCCCAGGGAACCTGATTAGAGCCAGCTCACAGTCAGATCTTATCGTCCAATCTGCAAGTGAGCTTAGTATCAGAAGACGCCGGGCCTGGATGAGGCTATCAATTATGCCGTTGCCTCCTTTGATTCAAGCCGCCTGGCACCGAAAGCATATGTCCACTAATACTACAAAAAAGTTTAGACTAACAGCTGGAAACTGTGTGGAAAATCTGAACTTCTGGCCTGTCACTAACTTACATACCGAACTCCTGCCCAACAGCAAGAGTGGTTTTACTGTCTGCTCAAAAGCGCAGGTGCCTCTAAACCTGAGCAACGATTGGCACATTCAAAATAGGCTTCAGTCAACCCTCCTAAATCGGAGGCTCTTGTCTTTATGGGAAAGACGGTGCTAACTGGTCTAACCCATTTAGTACTTAAAGATCACATCCAGACTTTCTGGCATTATAAGGAAACTTTCAGCAAGCTATGGGTCTTGTCACAAAAGAAGACCTTTTAGATCTGCACAAGTATAATGAGACCAATTATATTCTACACGTGCATCAGTTGTATGGTAAAGCAAGCTTTCACAAAGATATGTATGTCACTGCTGTTATAACCGTGGCCGTGGTGTAGTGGTACTAGCAATCGCTTCTCACTCGGATGGTCAAGGTTCGAATCCTAGCCACGACAAGCTTTCATTTGTGTAATTGGAACTCAGTCAGAAAAATCTGCGTGTGAAGGCATAACACTGACATGTAGATTTGGCTGTTGTATTGTTTTCAAACACAAAAACAACCGTTAAAATTCACAACCTCACCATTCCGAGTGAAGAAAATCTCTCCGTCCTATTCGGACTCCCACCCCTGGAGAGTCAATATCGAAACCAAACATACCTGAGTTTCAAACCACTACATCACAAACTTTCCTTTCTCCTCATTCTACCTTTCCGCCCGCGCCCTGGCAACAGTGTAAGGGTATTCATAACCCCTTAGGCGCGCGTAAATTATAAAAAAAAAAAAAAAAAAAACAAGGGTTTTCAACGACGTGGTCTAGCGTTTTATGAAGACACAACTGTCGGCACTTTAAGGTTCTACCCATCAGTTCTTATTCTAACATCCACGTAGTGAAGCTTGGGAGCCTAGCACCTCTGACTAAAGGTAGTGTACTTAAACCCTTCTGGACATCATTGGTTGCTGCATACAACACAGGGGGAGAGTATTTTCACTAAGGCACTTTATCCGGATGGGGGCCGAGGAATTCCATATACCGATCAACGGCAGCATCCACTGTTCTAACCAATTTGAGTTACTAGGTGCACAACCCCGTTGAGAACAAGTTCGACGTATAGTATACAGAGCTCTGGATTAAAGGAAGCTCTATAGTTGTCCCGGGAACCTTGAGTTGAGACGGCGGCGAAAGAAACCTGAATACCTAACAGTAGCATACGTAATGTCAGCGAGGCTACTGTCACCGTACGGTTTAGCTGGACCCTTTATCCATAGGTTTAATTAAGGACCTGGCCCTCCAGCTTAGAATTGCGGGCGGGGATAACTGCACTACCGCGAAAAAAAAGAAAAATTGTGCTTTCATGCATGTTTTAGGCATGCAAACCAACGCAACCTAACAATCCGCATCAAGGCCAACTTCGAAAATATAAGACTGATTTGCGTTCATGCCTCTACAGGGGATAAGGATAACATCATCAACGATGAATGCTATGACTTCCTAGACCTAACATGTGCTCAGTGTGCCAACTACGAAACGAAAATTGTGCCAGACAATCTTGACGCAACGATGGGTACTTTCTGAGGAGCCAGAACCGTGTGGCAGAAAGAGTACGAACATGGATAGCACAAGCGCAACGGAGTTCAGTAAGTCCATTATTGTTCGATGTTGAAAAGCTGCAATTGCAAGAGACCGCTAGAGTCACGTTTCCCTCAAGCTCTCTGAAAATCCTATTCCCCATGCACAAACTAATGGGAATAATTTCAACGACCCATTAGAGAAATTTCTTCTGATGTCATTAGTTTAACAGCGTCGCCGCAAAACAATCTTTTGTTCGACAGTGAATATAGACAGCTAAACAAGAATCATATAATGCTGAGTTGCATCGAAGAATGGGTAGATGCTCGCGAGCTCTAGCAGAAAGAAGAGCTTAAGCATAGGCCAGAACGGAAGACTGCATGGATGAAGATGGGCAACTAGTAGTAGAGTCGCAGCAGGTACACAGAATGTAGAAAGACTACTTCTGCAGACTATATAACTGCTTTAAGGTCGTTCTTTGAAAAATTCTGCATAATTCATGAGACGATCTGTTTTAAGTTATTTACTTGCATACTCGGATGACATCGATGTGATTGAACGAACACATGAACTGTCAATTAAGTTTTCGTGAATATCAAGGCAGAAATGGCCAAAATGGGTCGTAAATGGTGTAATCAGAAAAGGACTCATACCACCGATGACTTGGCCACACCGTTACCATTGACAGTAATAACTTTGACGTAGTTAAGCGCTTTGTCTACCTTGGTTTTGTCAAGCGTCTACGGATCCAGCGTTGGAGATTGGGGAGTCGTGTTAAGCTAATGGATATCACAGCTCCGCCCTTTAATTTTAGCCCCGAGAGGTAACGGCAATTACCACCCGGGTGTACGAGTATGCTCGGAGGTCGTTGTGAGAACCCAATAACATATCGGCAATAGCGCATAGCCCTTGGGCGCATTGGCTCAAGAAGCACCAACGCTAAGGGGTCACTCTAATCACTCGTCTGATAACATTTGACTACTGCTTTCAGTATTCTATGCCAACGCTCGATCAGTCCACTGGATTGTGGGTGGTACGCTGTAGTTTTAATAACTGCATCAACTCCTTAAACACGGGCGCCTGGAACTGACGACCTCGATCGGTCGTTATATGAAGTAGGACACCGTAGAGAGCTATTCAACCACTATTGCTGTCGTCCATCTCGAGAACCGGTCTGCGCAAATCAAGCAGTAACGATTACCTTCGAAAACAGGCACTGGACCGATGATATCTATGTTTACATGTTCTAAATGACGATATATTGATCCGTAGTCACCCTGCGCTGACTTGTTATGCAGTTGAACTTCGTTGTGTTGACAAGACAAGTAAGTACGCATACATTAAGCGATATCCTTCACCATTAAAAGTCATACAAATCATTGTAAAACCAGCTTTCGCGTCGCTTTCCCGCCTGAATGCCCCAACTTGTACAACTTGTGGATCACTTGACGATAGAGTGCAAGCGGAGCGAAAGGTCGAATCCTGTCCCCGGACGAATCGCAGTATAAAACTTGTGACGAATTGGGAATAGTAATTCGTTTAAGGTAAGGCAATGATCACGGTACCATGGGAGTCAGGAGCCCCCGGATCTCGATCCCGGCCTGACTTGTGCCTCCAACACAAGTTTCATTTTGGTATCAAAATGAATTGACGAAGAGCGATGGCAAGTCTTATTATTGCTCCCATGAATGCTTTGGCATTCAGTGGAATTAAGACTGCACGGCAGGAATTCACTTTAAAAACCAGAGACATCCCCTCGAGCATGTATTGGAAGTGGTGTATAGCTAGGTAGATCGCTAGTTGATCACGGTAAAACGTGGAATTATTCTGCTGTGTGGGGTTCAGCGTTTTTGAATAAAAACCTAGAGGCTGTAGGTTTCTCTCTACTAACTGCTGGACAACGGCACCCACTACACTGTTTGAAACATCGATGTTTATAGACAGAGATGCACCGTGAGATAGGCTGAATAACAAGGTAGTGTTCGTGAGTTCATCCTGGCACGCTTGGAATGCTTCTCTCGTGGCTTCCGTCCACTCGATCGGAGTAGGATCGTTTTTTACATTGTCTTTCATCAAAGCCTGGAGCTTGATTTGGTTAATAATGACATTGAGCAACCTCTTTGGCTCCATCATAATCCCTGGTTGGGGAAAGTTGCCCACAGCGTTCACTTTTGCCTCCAACGGTTATAGGCCTTGAGTCTTACCCTTATGTGCAAGGAAAGCAACTTCCCTTTGTGCAAATTGGCATTTACTAGCGTTGATGATAAATTGTTATCGCGAAGTAGATCAAAAACTGCTCCTAAATATTGTTCGTCAAATATCGTCAATATACGCAAAAATGAAACTGAGTCCTTTCAACGTATTACGGATGTATTGCTGGAACGTTTGCGCAGCGTTTCGCATCCAAAACGTCTTATGGAAGAACTCGAACAATCCAAAAGGTGTCGTGATTGCGGTCTCTGGTATATCGCCGCTATCAATCGGTATCTGATGATACGCGCGCTGTAAATCCATCACCAAGAAGATGCTGTTGTAGCTGTGAGTCTTTCTCCAACGTGCCTATGTGGGCGTGCAAACATAGATGATCATCTGGTCGCAATGTAGTGCGTAAATTATGTTGGGATTAAGAGCAGTGAGTTGGTTGAAATAGCTGTGTGAATTTGTTGTTGCTTGCAACCAATAGAACTCTTCCAGCAGCAGGACGTTCCTGGATTTTTAACGTAAACCACCTGTCATAAGACCTTATGTTTACGAGATGCCCATACATCCATAGGGAGCAAGGATACGCCTTGCCATCGCTTTCCGCCAATTCTTTGATACCAATTCGGAACTGTGTTGGAGGCACAAGTTCCACCCTTGGTATGAGTCGAGGCCGACCTAAAACCTCTTGCTGTTCTTAGGTTCACAGCACGTGTTTACGATAAGACCAGTAATATGCTCTGCCCCCGCTTTTTATTAGACAACGTCATTAATGGGCGAAGCCTTGATAATTGGGCGGGGGCCCTCTTCCAGCAGCAGTTCGAATTGACTTCCTCTTCGCTTGAAGCATCGTCCTTCTATCGAGCAGGATATCAAATCGCCGCAGAAAATCAGTGCCAGTTATTGGTGTTGATACATCAGCTACAATGACTGGCCATTCAAAAATTCGACTTCAGCTAAATGATAATTTAAGGCGGCGGCGTTCACTATTACTGGGATCCTACTTATCTTTTGGCCATGACGGTAATACTGAAACGTGTTGATTAAAAATGTATATTTTATGCCATCGGGTCGTCACGAATTGGGGGGCGTTAAATACGACTTGTGTCTTCTGGTTCAAGGGGTGAACCGTGTCAAAAGTGAAGTTGCAAGGTATGCGACACTTTTATGCATGCATGCCGAATCTATCATGATACCAACAAACGGTTGGTGTCGAATCGCGTCTGTAATATGGACGTTGATTTTTCCTGGAGCGACTAGCTGAGCGTGTGCGAGTTAGTTCATCTATTCGTTTTCTTAAGCGTGACAGGCGAACGGAGATCTCATTCTCATTATCGCCAGCAGATGTATTGCTTGAAGAAGCCATCGCAACTTGTATTATGCTGCCGACTGTCCGTGCATGTGGTGGTAGTCGATGAAGCAGTGACTTTGTAAATTATCACTAACCCTGTGTTTCGCCAAAATCCTTAGCTGGTTCAACAACTAAATTGGTCACCGATCGCCCAGATCGATGTCAGAGAGCAACTTCTGGATTTTGATTTGCTCACTTTCACACTATATTAGCTTCATTTGAGATCTTCATATTTGTAGCTGGGTGTAATCTGGGAAATAATGTTCGACTCGATGGCTACGACGACCGTGTGAAATTTTGAGACATCAGCTGAAACATCTGCAGCGCAAAGTTGTGCTTCTGAGCAAACCAAACTCTGTTTACCTGTATCTCTGCAGGCGGATTTTGCACCCCGTCCTTGCCTGCTCTAGCAGTAGTTATACATCTGCTCATGGCTGCTCGTTAACAGAATTGATTTGAGCCGTATCCATGTCGTTCGTAGAGATTCACAGAGTGAATATAGTTGTTTTTCTTTTAAATAAATTTACTTTATGTCTGGGTCACCACTTTCTCAATGAAGTACAGCGATTTACTTATGTTTGTAATTATAAAAAAAGTTAGGAAAATTGCAAAAGTGTATAAAGTTTTTATTTGAGTTGATAAACCAATGCTTGCCATTTACTTTTCAAAGATTTTTTCATGTAAATGTTGACCACGGCTATATTTTAAATGGTCCATATGGAGAGTCCCATTTTGAACCACTTTTTCGAGCATATTGTCTGGTATCTCGCGTTAACTCATTTCTCAATTGATCCATCGATTCGCGTGCTGTATACTATATAGCTCCGCCTTGCTGGAACCACACGTCGACCAAGTTCAGCTCGTGCATTTTGGGTAAAAAGACGTTCGAAATCATTGAACAATAGCGGGCGCCATTGACGGTAACGTTGTTCTCATGGTCATCTGTGAAACAGTGAATCTTTCCGGGTGTATTGGCAGCTCTTGTATTGTCTGAGGTTGCTTATCGCACCAAAACGGCAGTGTTTGTTGGCATATTCATTCAAACATGAGCTTCGTCGCTGAAGACAATTTTTCGATAAAAATGCGGATCTTCCTCCAGCTTTTGTAAGGCCCACTCATCGAAAATTCGACGCTGTGGTAGGTTGTCCGGCTTCAGTTATTGCACAAGCTGTATAAGGTTTTCGACCAAGACCCTTGCGTAAAATCTTCCGTGAGTAACACAATCCCATTTACTGCGAACGGCGCCGAATGGACAGACAAATTAAGGTCTTTATTAGCAGCGGCAATATTTTCCTCTGTACGCACTCTACGCATACGGGTAGTTGGCTTGATATTCAATAGCGTGAGATTGGTCAGTTATGAAGACCGTAAAATGGTCGAATTGTCCGAAAAACATTTTTCACAGACCATGAATTTTGATAATAAAATTCAATAATTTGTGAGCATTGTTCGGGTGTATGTCTTTCCACGATGAAATGGCACTGCTATCCGAGCATGTTTGACTTTGACACATGTCACGAATCACGCGTGAGCTGCCAAAAATAGAAGACTGAAAGACCAACCAGCAAAAAAATAATAATGGAACAATTTTAAAATACAAATGAAATATTTTATAAAGGATGACCAGATAGCAATGATAGTTTTTCCAATTGTCATGTTTCAGCAGGTGTCAAAGTTACCAATGACATCCAGCTGTCAAAATATTCACTAAGGCTTGGCATTACATAATGCATCGTTTTACGCTGGCGAACATGCGGAAACTATATAATCGAAATTCCGGCTCAGTAGTAAATACGCAACGTGAATTTCTTCGTGAGGTCGGTCGTCGTCATGGCTTAAGTGTGCAGGCAATTCGTCGCACAGTGGAAAAGTTTCAGCTTGAGTACACTCTTTTGAATCTTAAGCCACCAACCAGACAGAGATTTGTGCAAAATGAAGAAAACATAGCCGTCGCAGCGGCCAGTATCGGAGATGATACAGAAATGTCGACTCGGCGCCGATTAGCTGAATTGGGCAGCGCCAGAAAGTCGGTCCGGCTTATTTTGCGCTTGAATTTAAACCTACTCGTACATCGGTATATTATTGTGCTGATGCAAGAATTGAAGCCGGACGACCATAAAAAATGCCGTGAGTTCGATAAATGGGCGCTGGAAACGTTGGCAGAAGATCCGGATTTTGGCTAAAAAATCAACTCAGACGAAGCCAATTTTTGGCTCAGCGGCTATGTCAACAAGCAAAATAGCCAACGCATCCGCAAAGATTGACTGTTTGCAGCGGTTTATTGCATGGCGGCACCTCGGACTTTATGCCTTTCGAAATGAGGAAAGAGACACCACCAATGGTCTCACGTTAACCGACTTTCTGTAGTCAGACTTCAACAACATTATTATATCCGAGCTATGGTTCCACCAAGTGGCGCTACATGCTATATAAGTGAGGCAAGGCTCGAAGATGGGAAGGAGAATTTTGGCGAGTGGGTCATCTCACCACAAGCGTTCATCAATTGGCCGCTGCCATTATGCGATTTGACACTACTCAATTATTTTCTCTAGGGCTACGCCAAATCCTTAGTCTACGCTAACAAGCCAACCACTTTGGACGAGCTCGAGGCCAACATTCGACATCGTTCTTGTTTTATTTAAATGTTTTTTCCTATCGTTGTTATCTGGTATAATACTAACTGACTTTTTATTTTAATAAGTGTCAGCAACAAACGTCAGGTGAATACCACTTTAGATGTCAGCGATGGCGATGTGACTTTTTCAATGTTGCCGCCACAACTGCGTAACTGAAACTTTTGATTGCTTGAAAACGGTGTGTTTTCGACATGGTCGCGACTACTGCTCTCCTTAATTTTCGAAGTTCCAAATTCTTCCCGAAATGGATTGTATCAACGATCTAGCAAAGCAACTTCTGATAAGAATCTAAACCAGATGATCGGTCGAATCGATCACCTGCTGTCGCCTCAAAGTACCAAATTTTGATCTGCAACGAGTCTTTGTAAAGAAGAGGTCAATGGTACCCAGCTGAGCCTGAGATTCATTCATTAATCGCAACCATGACATTAAAACCTTGTTTGATGGTCATCTATTTCATATATTATTCGAATCGGAAACTCAAAAATTAACGATTTTTGAAATTGATCTACTAATACGCCCATGAAATACTCCACTCACAGCAGAAATTTTCATAAAAATTAAATAATAATTGGGCGTCTACTACTCCCACCGTATTCTAGTTTTCCAGATAATGTATCGAATTTTGACAACTTCGTATAATTTCTTCCCTTGGTGAGCTATTGCATGTCAAAGTACTGGGACAACAGTTTTTGACAATTATTTCACTCCCAAAATGACCACATTGAACACAGCCCTGAATAAACAAAACGCATGTTCATTTCACCAAATTTGATCCATTTTGCTGATAAACTGTCAGACTCCTATTGTCATCACAAGATTTAACAAATGGGACCGATGACGTCTCCAACATAACTAATATTCATTTTCGATACAAAAACCATTGAGGTGTTGAAAGATTCCCAAAAATCTTCAAAATTGTAATCAAAGCAATGACCTTCAGTTTCGGAATTTCTTTATTTTCTCATAAAATACACAAAAATGAAAAATAAGACCACCAACGACCATTGAACTGCCAAATGTTGTTTTCGTCGCTCCACTTGCAAATGTATCACTCAATTTTCAATTTTTTTTTTTTGTCACACTCTGCGGCTATTTACACGAATTTGAATTTTTGAATAAATTTTCATTGCCTACAGGGCGATATTATCGTCACCAAAGCAACGTGCCGAAAATTTTAGAAGAAATAACCGTAAGTGGCATACGTTAGGGTCTACCCACGAGTTGTGGGAAACGTCAAATCCATCTGGGAGTAGCGAACGTTTGAATATTTTTAACTTGTAGCCGTATTCGGCGCTACGCGTGTATGTGACATTAAATTTGAAATTTTGCAAAATTGATTGTGTAATTGCTTTTTGAATTAAAACAGAGAAACAGCAACAGAAATAGAAACTGATGTAAGGAGTGTTATTGAAATTTGACATAATTTTCGATTTCTTGTTTTACGAGTATGTCTCTGCTTGTGGTTAAAATTTTACATAATTGGATGTTGCTGTTTAATGACTGGTGTCGTCTCATTTTTCATCTGAAAGGGCTGGAATAGGAGTGGCATTAATCATTTATAACGGCATGTAGCAAGTGTCACAATGAACTTGAAACGAGTGGAGAACAAATTTTGCACTGTGGAACAGAATTAACTTATAAAGGCACTTTTGTGACATCGATTCTGGAGAGTGCATTCCATGTTTATTAGCTACGCGTCATGACAGTCTAAGAGCATGAGTTGGCTTTGATATAACATCTTTATTCCTCTGTTAAAGTTATTTTTAAATGCTATGATTCAGGACTTAGAAACAGGTACATAAGTGTAACGAAAAGTGAAACGGAACCATTTAACAACGGTTGACTACAGGCATATTAAATATGGGCACATATGTACATATTGTGGTTAGGCATTACTACTCGCTCCATAATTGAACACTTCTGACGTTAAAATGGAAACAACAGGATGGAACACTAGAGTATACCTGTGAAGGTTGCTTCTGCTTGCTGGAGCACCCGGTTTCATTGGTCCATTTTACTGACTCATTACATTTTTTTTATTTTGCGAAGAAAAACCCCAAGAAACTTAAGTCACTAAAAGCTCTCCACTTACTTAATAAGTTGTCCTGAGTGGGCCTGGGTCTCAATTCACTTTCCCCAGTTATTTGGATCTTTTGTCAACTGCATCCATCTGTGCATTTTAATCTGGTTGAGATCCTCTTTTACTCGTACCTGATTCTTCTACTTCGTTGTCTGTCTGGATTGGAATCGAAGACTCTTTGGACTATAGCACTGGTGTCTATTCGTTCGACATGTCATAGCTATCTGAGGTGACTGACGCGTTCTTTCCTGATGAGGGGCCTTATTTTGGAACTCTTTCGGATTCAGGTTACTATTCGAAAATATAATCCGATTCTGAAATGAATTGGTGTTTTGTATTGTGTTCGAATTGAGCATCCCTTTCACATGGAACGTTGGACTGTCAAAACAAATTATAAATGTCACTTAACTTATTTTTAAATTTAATATTGTTTTTTTTTTATTGTAATATTAAGACAATTAGAGCAAAATCATAAATAATAATAATGAATAGCGTTGCCAAAGACTGAGAGATAGCACCAACATTTTAGACCAGAGCACTGATATTCATCCGATCTAAATGGCAGAGCAATTTTAGTCGTTGAATCTTCACGCTTTTGCCTAAGTCGATGTCGCTGTACAGCCCGTACAGTTCGCCGTTGCATAGCTTCCTTCCCTCACCGTCTATGCAGATATGACCGAAAATCATCCTAAAGAATTTTCCTCTCAACGCAGCCAAGTAGACTGGGATTATTAATTTCTTATATAGGTTCACTTTGAGAGAGGGTTTTGCCTTCTTAGCCCAAAAAAGCAGCGCTTGGCAAGAGTTATTCTTCGTTTGATCTGAGCACTGTTGTCGTTTTCTAAATTGATAGTCCTTAACTACCTATAAGCTATATCTGTCGAGGCTGACGTCCAGTCCGAGACGTCGGTATTCTTATTTGTTCTTATTGACAACATATATTTGGTCTCGCCCTCATTGGTCGTTAAACCAACCTGCGATACTTTTATCACAATACTCGCGAAAGCACCACTGATATCGCTGCTTTCTTCCGATTATGTCAATATCATCGGCAAATGCGAGTAATTGGAGGGGCTTTCGAAAGATTGTGCCTCTTGTGTTGGCTGTTGGCGCATGAGTTTTGCACAATTCTTTGAATTATGATGTTGAAGAAGTCGCATTACAGAGCGTCGCCTTGTCTAAATCCTTTTTTGACATCAAAGGCCTCGGTTAGTTTTTTACCGACCTTGATAGAGCAGCGTGCGTTCTCCATCGTCATTCCTGCACAAGCGGGGGAGTTTGGCAGAAATGCCAAGACTAGACATTGCTTTGTATAATCCGCCTCTATAAATGCTGTCACACGCGGCCTTAAAATCGATGAATAGGTTTTCTGTTTCGATTTGGATGGTAACCTTTTCTGACCTAAAGCCGCTCTGATATGGACTAATCAGGTTGTTGGCGAACGGCTTCAGGCGTTCACGCAGTACGGCAGATATGATGTTGTAGTCATATAAAAGTTAAGAAGACTAATGTATCTGTAGTTGGCTTAGCGGGTCTCCTTTCTTGAGGATCGGACAAACAATGCTGAGGTTCCATTCATTGGGCTTACTTTTGTTCGACCATATTTTACATATGAATTGGTGTATGTTCCTTATTAAGTCATCGCCTGCCGCTTTGAAGAGCTCGGCAGGAAGGCTATCTGCTCCAGCAGCTTTGTTGGACTAATGCTAATACTCGTATATGGCTATTTTCACTGCACACAGGTCGGGTGGATGGAATTGTTAGTCTACATCACCCAGGTTGAAAGGTTCATGACAGTGGTATTTGATTTTGACGATCTCTTGCAATTGTAGTCGTCCGACGTCGAGGAATCACAGTATTAGCTTGCCATTTCGATGTTCAGAGTATCCGCAACCGTACCTTGGCTGCAACAACGTAATGGTCTGAGTCGATGTTTGGAATCTCTGAAAGTGCTATACATTCGAGTGTGTATGTATATTTTGATGGTGGATGTTATTTCAGGGGCGGCATATATTTTTAGATGAATGATTTATTCTTCTCAAGTGGCCATCAGTAGATGATATGACTATAGTCCTCAAGTGTTTTTTTTTATTTATGATGGAATGAGTAATGGCTGAGAAGGTTATTGAACTGGAGCAATGAATTAGATGCTAGTAATGTACTCGAATGTTGTTGTGGTAGGAGTAGGGGATATTTTATGGGAAGGAATTCGAAGAAGTGCTTCGGAATCGTTAGACTCCATGAAATATTGTAGATATTTGTTTTTGTAATAGAAAAATAATATATTCATATATAGCACTTGAAATGAAATAATTGTATAAAATTGATGTTGTTCTAGGACATTTTTTTTCACAGACAATGTGTGAGAAACATGACAAGAATTTTATAAATCAATATCAATAAAGTATCTTCAGATGTCGATTTACTCCTATACAAGGCATATAAGTATTATTTAGTTTAACCAATTGATTGATATTGTATTGGAGAGTCAGGGAGCATCAGCTAAAAGAACAAAAAAATTCAAAAATGTGGTTGAAATGTCCGATTTAATAGTAAACATTTAAAAGCCAATATTATTTTTCAAAATAGAATCCTTTGGCATCTACAATGTGGCATTCTTCCAATGCGATACAAAGTCAAATATTCCATTTTCATAGTAGTGCTGCTCGTTTCCAGAATACCTTCTGCCGGCAAAATGAATCCAGATTGTGGAAAAGATGGTAATTCGTCAGGAGAGTACGGTGGATGCGGAAAAATTTCAAATCCCAACTGCAACAGTTTGTGCACCATTACTTGCGAGGTACGGGGTCTAGCATTGTCATGCAAAAGGACCGGACGCAGGTTGCTTTTCATCCAATTTGGCGTGCAATGTGTCGATTTCCTCAGAATATTTGATAGCGTTTATCGTTTCTCCTGGTTGAAAATTATCACCATAACCTTTTTGGGATCAAGATCGGGCGTATGTTTTGGTTTTTCATCTGCATCCAAACACTGCCCACATCTTTTACGTATCCACTTTTCACCACCGGTGACCGGTTCAGTTTGATTTCTTAATTTAAACGATGCGCAGATTTCCAGGCGCAGCAGTTTTTGGAATTCGTTCAGTTCATGGGGTCCCCACTTATCGAATTTCTTTACCTTTCCTATGAGTTAAAAATGTCGACTTATTGTCATTGGGGATACTCTCATGCTTTGTGCAATCTTCCGCACCGATTTCGTTGGTTCCGCATCCACTAACGTTTCCGGCTTCCCACGTGGTTTATTTTCGAGGCTGAAATCTCCCGAACGGAACTTTCCAAACCAACGTCGTACAGTGCGTTTGTTTACCGCTACATCCTCAAATGCGCCATTAATGTTTTTCATTGCCAATAACGCATTATGTCCCATTTTAAATTCGTAAAGGAAGAGGGTTCGAATTTGAACTGCCGACCACATGGTAAATAATTCCTAGAAAAAAAATAATAGTACTTGTAACGAACCCTAAAATTCTCACACGTCAAGCACATGTACCACTCTAATTTATAAAAACGAAAATTTTACGTTTTGGCACAGATGTTCACTCGAGAACTTCTTATTTCCGACTGAGCGAAAATCGGACATTTAATGTGGTAGAAGGGGATGAAGAGTCATCAAAAAGGCAAAAGATTGTAATATACAGGGTGTCCCCTAATTTGTCAACGATAATTCGGGAAATTATACCTGGGTATACATATTCTATGAAAAAAATCGTTCTACAATAAGGGTCTATCTCCAATGTTGACCGCATTTATCGAGGATTTAAGAAAAGGCTTACTTTGGTGTACCCTGACACTTGGTAACGAAAATGGCTCTGTTAGTGCTAATAGTAGAAACTTCATGTAGGACTTTATTTTTAGAAGAAATACTAGCTGATATCTTGTTTGAGTCTTTAGATATCCAAATTCTAAGCCTGTTCCATTTTCATTGCCCATCTTAATTTTTGACTTTGAGGTCAGTTTTCTCCAGAAAATGCCTAATTAGCATACGCCAAGGTACCAGTTGCTTAGAATATTTGAAATGTCTGCATTTACAAACTAAGAATACGCAGACATTATTTACGTTTATGGGCTGTATAATGGAAGTTCAACTAGAGTCGCGTTCTAGTTGAACTTTATCCTAACCGACGACTTCCTAGGGAAGGAATATTTGGAAATACGTATAGAAGGCTTCGAGAAATGGGACTAGTTTCAAATACACGACCTAACGCTGGAGCTCGTCAAGTAAGAAGAATTTCGGATGGTGAAAGAACTAATGATCCATCAATCAGCATCACATGCTCTGCAAAGCTGATTCAATGTTTCAAACATAAAATTTCGAATGCATGGAGAAAATCTTTATCCATACCACCATACACATGTCCAAGAACTGCTTCCCGATGATTTGGAAAACAGAGTCAAGTTTTCTAACTGGTTGCTGGACCGGAGCTTGTTAGCAAAATTAGGAGTTTATTAGCAAAATTCTTTGGACGGACGAATTTCAATTTACAACAGATGGGATCACAAATTGTCATAATCTTCATGCGTGGGCAATCCATACACAAGGAGACATAAATCATTTCAACACAAATTCAGCGTCAATACGTGGACAGGTGTACTTGGAAACAAGTTAATCGGCCTCTTCAAACTACCGCCTAGGCTGAATTCTATAAACTATCTGGAATTTTTGCGAAACGATTTACCAGAACTATTTGAAGACTTTCCATTGATTCAATTAACTTGATCATATTTTCAACAGGATGGTGATCCAGCCCACTATGGTCGTCAGGTTAAGAAATAGCTAGATGAAGAGTACAACAACCGTTGGAGAGGAAGAAATGGACCAGTTCACTGACCTGCAAGATCTCCTGACCTTGCAGTATTGGATTTTTTTTTTTTTTGGAAAGAATCAAAGAACTTGTTTATTCAACCGAAATAGCAATTTTAATTGAATTGGAAAAGCGTATTTTCGAAGCGTCATCAAAAGGGAGGCAGCAGTTAGCATCACTAAGCATACGCATTGAAATCCAATAACGGGTCCTAACCAAGGAGGACACTTTGAGCACCTGTTATAACTGTTTTGGTATACAGATAAAATGAAAACTATCTAAGACCACACAAAAGCATTTTTTATTCATAGCCTTTGGACCTTAAAGCAAAAAAACCCTTTTTTATAAATTTTTGACTGCTGCAGGTTTTCGTAAGTATCATAAAATCTATGGGTTTTTGTGCAAACTCATTGAAGATTTTTTTTTATTAGTGTTACTTTCATAAGACAAAAATAGTAAAACGTCATATTAATTAGGCATTTTCTGGAAAAAAGTAACCTCGAAAATTAGCATGGGCAATGAAAACGGAACAGGCTTAGAAACTGAATATCTAAGGACTCAAACAAGATATCAACTTTGTTTAAGCGCCGTTATAAAGGTTTGTATTTCTTCTAAAAATAAAGTCCTACACGAAGTTTTTACCATTAGTACTAACAGAGCAATTTTGGTTAACATGGGTACACCAAAGTAAGCATTTTCTTAATCCTCAATAAATGATGTCAACATTGGAGATAGGCCCTTACTGTAGAATGATATTTTTCTTAGAATATGGCCAAGAATCATTTCTCAAATCATCGTCATCGAATTAGGGGACACCCTGTATTTATTTCATGTCTTAAATTTGTGTCCATTAAGTCGAGAAAATGATATCGGCTAAGTGACCGCCGCCAGAAATGATGAGCATTCGGGCCCGATTTGTGGCATTTTCCATCACTCTTGCCAGAACTTCCGGCGACAGGTCCTAGCATTCTTGATAGATATTCTCGGGCTTCAAGAGTCTGAGCCTTGTTGACATAGAGTCGTAACTTCTAAAAACCCCACAAAAAAAAGTCTGGAACTATTAAATCAGGCGATCTTGCCTCAGAATTTCGGTTGTGTCTTGTGCAATATCCGCCGTTGCTCCATCCTGTTGTAACCACATGTTCTCCAATCCCAATTCATCCAATTGAGGAGGGAGAAAGTTATTGAGCAAGCACTGTCACCGGTGAGTCATCGTTTGGCCTGCAGCGTTTTCGAAAAAATAAGGCCCGATGACGCCTCCAGCGTAAACAGCATACCATGCAGTAACTTTGAGCGGGTGTAATGACTCTTCGTGGGTTATGCGCTGATTTTAGGTTCCACAGAAGCGATAATTTTGCTTATTCACATATCCACAGAGATGGAAGTGGGTGAGCCCCGTCGCTGTTGATTTTCCATGAAAAGTCGTCTCCCTCGTGGTTGAGTTTCAGGATTCCGCGTTCTTTAGAAGTATGGAAATTCATGTCTTTTTGACGTATATTTTGTATCTGTTTCCTTCACAAGTGGCAAAGTAGAATTGACATTTACCGCCATTTGCAAAAATGATGGCATCTTCCGATAGGGTGATGGCTTTTGCGCCAGCTTGTACTTATACCAATATCTATCTACCAACGTTCTGTGCAATAGCACTCAACACACATATTGTATCATTGATAAATGAATGTATCAACTTAGTCGCTGGTACACTGTTAATTAATAAACACCTAAGTAGTATGTGGATCAGTGTCTTTTATTTTAATTAAACCGCACAGCAATATTAATAGTTGGTATAGTCTCTTTGATATGAGGTGCAAACTGCTGCTATCCGTTCTTGCAATTCGGCCATTGTTCTTATTTCAGATCAACATACCTATTCCGTCATCACTCCCCGTACGTAAAAGTCCAATACTGTCAAATCTGGTGACCTGGCAGGCCAATGCATTGGACCAACTCCCATCGATTTGGGAGTTTTTCATCCAAGTAGTCCTATTATTCTGCTATTGTGATTTGGAACACCATCATGACAGTAAAAATGAGTTCTTCTTTGTTCAAGCGACACACCTTCTAGCAGTCCTGTCAATTAATTTCGAAAAAATTCCAAATATGTTTCATTGTTTAGTGTTTGTGAAAGTATGAAGGGCCCAACTAATTTATTTCCAATTACACCTGCATGTACGTTTACGCTGAATAGATGTTGAAATGATGTTGTTCTTGTTGTAGTTGTATGCGGATGGAAGTTGGTAATGGCATCTCTAGTGAATTGCGACTCATCTTTCCATAAAATATTTTGGATAAATATATTGTCATCGAAATGCCATTCCAGCAACCAATTGCAAAAATTCCGATCGTCGAGGCAGATCTGCTGGTAGAGCTGGTGTTGCATGACAACGATGGAGGTTCTCTTTCTGAAAAACTGACAAAATTCGTTGTCGGGAGACTTTTAGGCGTAAGGACATCGAACGTATACTAATTGACGGCTCTATTGCTACCATATTCAGGACTTCGTTCCTCTAATTCTGCATCTCTCACAGCTACCGCATGTTGTTACGCTCGATTATAAGTAGTTGCTCCAGTTTCCCGCAATCTTCTGTGAGTATTTGTAAACAACGTCGTGTAGGGAATCTTCGTTGATGCTTTGTTCGCGCCACCTCAGCACTGCCTTACAAAATCCATAGACAAAACGTACCATATGTCTGTATACCTGGAAAACTGTTAGCCCGAGTAAAAGCTTTGTATGGTGAATTTGTAGGTAACATTATGGAGCACCAAAATAAAAAAAAAATAAAAATTTTGTGTTTGAATATCAATATCTCGAAAATTAAAGCATCAAATAGGAAATAACCATTGATCACTTGCATAAACTAAATACTTGTTGGTACCTACTTCCCTGAAGAAATCTTTTTAAACACCCTCTAACTGTGTGGGTGTTGATGACAGACCCCCCTTCTCATACGATTTTTTCATAACATGAGCCAATGAACCAGATACTAAAATATCTGTATCCCAAACCGGACCAAACTGTATAATTTTTCAGTATCGATGTGATGAAAACATTGCGATTATTATCGCTTTCAACTCCATTTAATTCGCTACGAATTTCGTTAAATAGAAAAGTTTACAAGTTTCGTTTTCTTGACTGAACCTCCATCATTTTTTGATAAATGACCTTCAATATAAATGTAACTCTCTGAAAGCATACAAGTAGCATTGAGGTTTTGATGTTGGACGCAAATTTAGATGATGTCATTTTTAACTGAATTATTTAAATAGGGGAAGTAAGAACGATATTCAAATTTTGTAATCTTCTCATCAAACGATAATTCTTAAAAAATATTTAACATTTTTTCAGTTTATATCCAAAGTATAGACGGTTGTCCGATCTGATAAAATGTGTGAGGTCTGCCAATGCTCTGACAATGAGCTAGCAATAACCAATTACTTTACTTTATGCTAAATTGTCTGTCCACACGATTCGTAGATTTTGTCCTAAAGTCTCCTGACAATGGTTTTCCTGGCAACTTTGTCAGGTTGAAAAGTTGGTAGATGTTTTTTTACAAAAATTTATCGATCTGTCAAAAGGCATTGTCAGACAAAACAAAACTTTTTTTCCGTCGTCTAGAAAATATCGAAGTGCAAATAATAATCAAAATATAAATGTGAATAGAACGAACAATTCAACGACAATTTTGGCTGCCTACGTATTGGAAGGGAGCGAGGATGATGAATTGCCACAAGCAAGTCACCGTCGCGTCGTAGTGCTTGGACAAACGATTAGGTGGCCCGTCGTCAGTATGATGGATTTTACGCTAAATTGCTCGTCGAATTGCGAGCTGAGGAACCATAACTCTACCGTAATTGTTTGCTAATGGATTCTAAGCAATTTCATAATATTCTATTGTAGCTTTGATGTCTCAACATATCCAAAAGCAAGACACGAATATGAGCGTGAGCATTTCAACCGGCGGGCAGCTTTACCGGTGATTATTTTCGGTCTATGCATTGCCTGATCTAGATGTTCTAGATGCGATCTACAAAGTGCTCCAGGATGAATATCTTCAGGTAAATTTGTATCATGACCGCATTCAGTGTACACACGAGTGTACAGCTTGGGATGCTGTTGGCAGCAAATTCAACGAATTGTGCCAATTTAGAAATTCCGTTGGAGCTGTAGATGAAAAGCATGTGGGGATGATCGCACCGCCTAATGCTGGCAGTATCTTCTGCAATTATAAAGGGACACAGCATTGTATTGATGGGCATTGCTGATGCGGAATATAAATTTTCAGAGGTAGAGAATTATCTGTTTTTTATGCTCCCGTCGAACATACTGGAACCATAAAGCCAATGCGGTCTCTCAATGATGCAGAGAGTATTTGATTATCGATTACCGAAAAAGTTTTCAGCATCATGTCGGCTCATTTCCGAGTGCTGCGTAAACCTATACATTTGGATGCTGAAAAGGCAAAGAAAGTTACGCTTGCGTGTTGCGTGTTGCGTGTTCCAACCGCCTGATGACAACAAATACGCTCCGTGCAATCCCTTCGATTATTAAAATAAAAACAATGAACTTATTTTGGGCGATTGGCGACGCGATGTGGAGCGAAAACTGAACGTTGTATCCATTAGAAAGGTCAATTTATGAAACACTTTTGGATGCTAAGGATGTTCGAAACAAGTACAAGACGTACTTCATCGAAGTGAGAGAAGTGGAGTAGTAGTATAGATTTCTTTAGGCAAGATCTTCATAAAGTCTTTGTACCATTTTGCAATCGGCAGATGTGTTAATTGCAGTACACAGAATACCTCGGACTCTACGCGGGAGTAGTATACATATGTACTTGCATATTTTGTCAAAATGGTTTTACCAGCTTCTTCACTTTTTATACCTATTGTATTATTATATAATCTTATGTTTGGGTTTTATTCAAATTTTCTAGCCAATGTTTGAACGTTGGAGGAACTGTCAGTAGTATCCCTTGTTGACTGGAAATAAACAAAATTTCATTAAATCGTAAGGTTGTTGTGAATTTATTTATTGCGGGGGTTCATCCTGATATTTTTTGGAATATGTGGGTGCATTTCAATGTTGTTACAACATTTGTTTTCTCGCGAAGCCATATTGCCTTTTCTGCAGGAGGGCATATTCCATAAACAAAATTTAATTTTGAAAAGCTTATTTTTTAGCTTTTATAGGAATGATAATTCATTAAATCGGATTCAAATTCAAAGATTAATTTATTAATTTAATTACTAATATTAGCATTTAAAAATAAATTTTGAATAATTTTTTTTTCTGGTTTTATGATTTGTTATGGTTGTAAGTTCTCGAGGCAATTCGTTGATTAAAGCAGGAACGTTGTATTTCAATTGACATCTGCCATAAGTATTGTAGTTTCTGGGCACTTGAAGCATGTCCTGAGCTCGTCGTCTGGTATTCATCTCATGGTCGATCGGCCGAATAAAACGGTTGTCGTCATAGTACTCCAGAATTACTGTCGTTTTAAAGATTTGCTCGGCTTGAAGAACGTTAAACCTTCTTTCCTCACGTCGTGTATTATTATTATATATTATCTTCAGCGCCGAGTTTTGGAGTTTTTGCAGCCTTTGGATGTGGGTTGAAACCGCATTGCCAATCGCTAGAATCCTATATCGCAACTTTGATACAACCAGGGCATAATACACTTGCCTTAAAACAGGGACCGTGGCATAGTATCACAGGTGTGCTAGTGCGTATAAGGCCTTTTTCAAATCCAAACGTAATTTGTCGATATGAGTGTCCCAGAGAAGATGTGAGTCTATGATGACTCCCAGATATTTAAAGTTATCTACACTTTCAATAGTATGGTTTGGAGTAGCAGGACAGCCATCATTTGTGTATTAATTTTATATTAGGTGGGTTTAAAATGCGGACTACGGATCTTCATCATCTTCGTTTTGGAAGCGTTGATCACCAATCCGTTGTCGTGGCACCATTTTAGTCGCTGTTTCCAGAAACCTGTGACAAACAACAATCGCTGTATCATCCGCGAAAGCAAATGGGATACTATGCTTCAAGATGCAAAGTAATCCATTACTGTACAGGATGAAGAGGATCGGGGCCAGTTTCGATCCCTGCGGGACTCCAAATTGCAGCTTCTTTTTTCCACTTAAAACGTCCTTAATCTTGACGCAAAACAACCTGTCATGCAAGTAATCCCTGAGCCCGTCCGCCATAACTCCTTTAATGCCAATCCGTTGTAACGCTTTCAAGGGTGTACAGTGATTTAGTGTCTTAAAAGCTTTACTAAAGTCCATGAACAAGACTAGGATATAAAAGCTTTCTATGATGCAGTTCACGATCTCTCCCAGCAATTTGCCTGTGCTTTTGCTTTTTTAGACTCTGTATTGACTTTTGCTTATCAATAAAACTCTGTAGTCTTTTAAAAATTACACCTTCAAGGCACTTCTCTACCACCGGTAAAATTGATATCGGGCTATAGTTGCTTATTTGATTTTTAACTCCTCCTTTATAGATGAGTCTTACTATAGCCCTTTTTAGCGTTATCGGAATTTTTGTTTGTGCAGGACTAAGGTTAACAAATTTACATAAATTGGGAACAAAAATATCTACATGTCTTTTCACGTAAATTTCTGGCTATTTATCAACTTCTAATGAATTTATGATGTCGTGCATATTTGTGGGATTTGCAAAGACTGTGTTATCTACTATTGCATTTTCATTAATCGATGTGATCGAACTACAATTATGAACTATATTTGAGATCCGAGTCGAATAGAGTTGTGCACATTTATTAGGTAGTTCACTGATCATTTTTGTTGGAAAATTTTTTACCATGGTTTCGTCAATATTTAGTCTTTTTGTACAGAGTATTTGGTTTATTAAATCCCAGGTTTTGCGCGGATTAGTTTTAAATTGAATGAATTGGTTTTTATAGAAATTTGATTTCTGTGCTGCTACAATTTTGCTAAGTTTCTTTCGGAAAATGTTGTACTCAACCTCGTAACTTTTGTTTAAGCTATTTCTCCACCTTCTGTAGAGTCTAAATCTTTGTCTGCATTCGGCGATTAGGTCAGGTCAATTGATTCCATGTACTATGATCTTATATAAGTGTTTTTTTTAATTTCTGGGATAGCTTTTTATAGAGAGTCTCAGCATCGCCTTCGTTAAGTACATCTTCCTAGTTTGCTGCACAAATTAGCTGGTTCACTTTTGCGTCGCTAATACATGTGGTTTTAACACATTCACTACAGTACGACTCGAGCTGTAAAGAGGCTGTCAGAGTTAGGGAATTATTTTTTGGGTCCTACAAGACCAACCCAACAGAAGAAAACCGAAAAAAGTTTAAACGAGCCTGAAATGACTGCAACGTCTTTCTCAACCGGTTAAATTCGAATATGACAAAAAAATACTGCAATGTCCCAAAGCAACTAAAAATATTTGGTCGTTCGTCAAAAACATTAGAAATTCTGCCTCATCCTCCATCCCAACGCTCATTTACAATGACATTCCAGCTCTTTGGACAAGGCCAATCTCCTTGACGCACACTTTGCGGCCAGCTCAACACTCCCAGATTGTGCTTTGTCTCCGCCTACACTTGAGTGCGTCGAATCTGCAATGGGGGCAAATCCACTTTCGCGCTCGTGTAGTAGCAGGAGTACTTAAATATCTCAACATACATAAATACGCTGGTCCAGACGGTATATCTCCCCTTCTTCTGAAGAGGTGTTCTTCTACGCTGGCCAAGCCACTGCGTAAGCTTTTTCATCAATCCTACTCTTTGGGACTCTTTCCGAGCAGATGGAAAACAGCATTTGTCCAGCCCGTCCCTAAGAAAGGTGAATCTTCTTCTTTCTCTTCCTAGAGACCCATTGCACTTACGTGCCTTCTCACCAAGGTCATGGAAACGCTGATAAACCATCAGCTCATGAAATATCTCGAAACACGAAAACTTCTCAATGACCGGCAATATGGTTTTCGTTGCAACAGGACCACTGGTGATTGGATGGCATGCCTTTCCGTAAAGTGGAATCAAAGCTTGATATTTCTAAAGCATTTGCCAGAGTTTGGCATCACGCTCTTTTGTCGAAAATGCGTGCTTTTGGGATCGATGACTCTCTTCTTCAATGGATCAGAAATTACCTTTCGGAACGTTCAATTCGAGTTGTATTGGATGGTTTCAAGTCTAATATTCACAAAATAAATGCTGGTGTGCCCCAGGGCTCCGTTCTGTCTCCAACACACTTTTAATTTTTACCAATGATATCTACTTCTACTCCAATAACATATATTGCTTTGCTGACGACAGTACTCTCCGCTTTTCATATTCGTTTCCGGACTCACGTTCCGGCTCTTCGGCTTTCCGATATTAACAGCATAACCAATTGGGGAACTATCAACCGAGTGGAATTTAATGCTTCCAAAACTCAATACTGTCTGCTGTCATTAAAGCGAAATTCAAATACCCAGCCATTATCCATAAATGGCACTTGCATCGTCGAAACCGATAAACTTTCCATTCTTGGTATGTGTGTCAGTGACAACTTACTTTGGAATGACCACATATTCGATGTCATCAAAAATGCTGCGAAATGTCTAGGTTTCCTCAAGCCCTGTAAGAAATATTTTACCCCCTCTGATCTGGCCACTATATATAATGCATTCATCCGCCCAAAATTGGAGTACAATGCCCACATCTGGTCAGGTGCTCCTAAAACATCTCTGCACCTGCTAGATAGGATTCAAAACCGTGTGATAAAACTCATTGGTGATACTAATATCAGTCAATCAATTGACACCCTCGAACACTGACGTAATGTCTCCTATCTCACTTTGTTTTATCGCTATTTCCACCACCAATGCTCCATTGAAATCGCCAGTAGCATTCCGCCCATTCAAACTTTCAACCGTAACACCCGTCTTGTTATGAATGCTCATCAATATACACTCAAGCCCTTTTTCGGACGTACTCTAAAATATCGTGATCCTTCCCTAAGCCGTACAACTCGCTTATGGAATGCCCTGTCGATCTCTGTATTTCCTGGTCGTTATAACCTTACAAACATTTATAAACAATGTACAACGGTACCTGTCTTTTCTTCCGTCCTGTGTACGAACACTTTAGGGGTACAAATACCCCTTGAGCGCGCGGTCGTTATAAAAAAAAAAACAAAACCTGATGTTGTTTTATCACCTGTGGAGTAAAAGGTTGTGTAATGGTCGCTGATATCACTTTCGATCACTAAGGAGTTGATTTGGTTATCTGCATTATGAAGAATATAATGCGGAAAATATTAATAAAATAAGAATATAAAAAAGATGAAGTGGACTGTGTTGAGCGCAGTACTTTGTTTGCTCTCAGAAACGTAATTTGCTTAAAATATTTCCAAGATATCGAGACTGATGCATCGGCAGGTTGACCAGACTTTTTTTTTCAGATATTTGACGAGGATGCTGTTAAATGGGGTGCGGGGATTCGACCATTTGGCCATGCACTCGTGGTGAGCCATATTAATGGCATCCGCGACATTTCGCCACACAGTTTCTTTGGGCAGTTTATATTCTGCGCAGCCAACACCCCACTATATGCATAGCGTTTTGATGGTGAAATAATATTTTTTGAAAAATAACTGATCGAGACATACTATCAGTCACTTTTTTCATCAACAAACGTTAAAATAGACCAAATATATTTAAAAAAAAAAGATAAAGCATAGTTTTCAAAAGAAAATAGAATACTCGTATGTCCTAAAGTGCAACCCGTTTAAAACCACCTCTGAGTCCAAGGGGGAGAGCCAACAAATATAAAGTATCAAAAACTAAAGGAGAAAAAATAAAATGGTTTTTATAATATTTTTGTTAAAAAAATTAAACTTAAAATAAAAAACTTGTTTTTCTTGTTTACTCGTATATTAACTGTGATTTATTAATCCGAGAATTGTATTCGCTTAAAAATTCTAACCATTTTACAAATGCTTGATTGTTTTTAATTAGAAATACATCGGGGTGATAGGGTTTTTGTAATTCGATATCATAGGAACTACCTTGAATAGGTCGGCCTTGAAAATCACATAGTAAATATGTGATTGGATTAGTAATATTAATTTTTTTATTGAATTATAAACACTTCCGTTGTCCAATTCGATGAGTAGCCTTTCTCAAGAACATGTGGAAATTTGCTTACACGCACTTCATGACCCTCTTCATATTTTCCTCTTGGTGCGGTTTTAATGTAATTTTAAGCAAAAGATAATGGGTCTTTCCAGTTACCCTTATTTACATCAACTGGTCTCATTTTTATTGTTCTGCGTATAGAATTTTTTTAGAAGGGGGACCCATTTATAATTACCATTGAAACTGAACTCTAAGCACATTATTTTCTTTAAAGTTCTATTAAGGCGTTCAATAATAATTAATGGCTTTAAATCACTAAATGTGAAAAAGTGGTTACCCTTGTACATTTTAGTCAAATTCTGAAATATTTTGTTGTAAAACTCATGGTATTCTATGAGAATCTTTAAATATTTTCTCCATTGATTCTGTTATAGCTGCTACAGTTTTATTTTTCAAAGGAAGTGCCTATGGGTATTTTATTCTCAGTAATAGAAGGGATCATATCAAACAAGTCTGCTTGCCACAAGTCATTCAATCCTTTGATAATAACTTTGCGTCCAATAAAATGTCTTCCAGCAGGCTTATGTAACCGACTCTTGTTTTTTTTTTGTTATTGAATTTTATAATGACCCCGTGCATAGGTACTGATACCATCACTACATATAATATTGACAGAAACATATGCAACCAAACTGCAATTATAAGTCAATGGACTACCACAATTGGATGTGTTCTTCTAAAACATATAAAAATTATACCATATGCCTAGTTTAAAAAATAAAGGCCAACTGACACTCTTAAACGCAAACCCCTGGCTGAAACATATGCAACTTCACACGGGATGTACTTCTTGCACACGATTGTCAGCACTTCATGGTTTCTGTTTGCTTGAAACATCAAGAAACCGTTATGTCACGTTATGGAACTGTCAGAGTATTTGCAAAAAAAAATTCGCAGTTCTTTCTAAAATTTAACAAAGTTTTATTTAGTGATGAGTCGAAATTTAATCTTTTTGGATCTTATGGAATGGGAACAGTGAGAAAACCCCCGGGCAAAAGACTTAGTAGCCGTTATTGCAAGAAATCTGTAATATTTGAAGAAGGCAATATTATAGTATGGGGATGTTTCTCACATAGCGGAGTCTGACCTATTCACGGCATATATGTTACTATTGATAGTCCAGTATATAGAACTGCTTTAGCAAACATCATGCTGCCGTATTCTGAATGGGAAATCCCGTTAAGTTGGACTTTCCAAAAAGAGAATGACCCAAAACACACTTCGAAGGCAGCAGAGCAATGGTTCAGAGACAACAAAGTCAGGGTGGCCGCCTCAATCTGCTAACCTGAACCCGATTGAGAACTTGTGGGAGATTATTAAGCAACGTATTGATCGAAATTATATCCGGAACAAAAATGATCCCTTTGAGCAAGTTCAAAAAGCCTGGAATGCCATTCCACCTATTATAGTACAAAGTTTAATTACGCCAATGCCAAGACATTGTGAGCAATAATCGCAAATAAAGATTTTGCTACAAAATACTGAAAAATATAACAAAAAAACCAAGGGTTTTGAAAAAGTTGTTTCTTTTAATGTGAAGTTGCATATGTTTCAGCCAGGGGTTTCTAATAGGTTTTCATTTAAGCATGTTTTTAAATGAGGCATACAAATTTTATATATTTTCGAATAACACATCTAGTACAAACATTTGGCACACAAAATTTTATAACCATGGGTGGAATTTATTGCAGTTGGGTTGCATATGTTTCTGCCAATATTGTTTGAATCTCTTAGTATCATTACAACTTGATGCCAATAGTATGCAACTTACTTTTAAATATATTTATATATATATAAAATTTTCCATTTATTATGCTCCAGCAGGTTTCAAAGTTACCAATGACATTCAACTGTTTGGCATTTCATTATGCATCATTTTACGCTTGTCGAACGTGAGGAAATTATTAAAAAATTTTATCGAAATTCCGGTTTAGTATGCAGGCAATTCGTCTCACCGTGCAAAAGTTTGAGCGTGAGTACACTTTTTTGGAGATTAAGCCACCAAACAGACAGAGACTGGTGCGAAATAAGGAAAACCTAGTCGCCGGAGCGGCCAGTATCGAAGAAGAACCAGAAATGTAAATTCGGCGCTGATCAGCTGAATTACGCATAGCATAAGAGTCCACCTTATGGATTTGGGCCTACATCCGTATAAGATTGTACCGACGCAAGAATTAAAGCCGGACGACCATAGAAAATGCCGTGAGTTTGCAAATTGGGCGCTGAAAATTTTGGCCGGAGATCCGGATTTTAGCTAAAAACTATCTTCTCGGACGAGACAAATTTTTGACCCAGCAGCTTTGTCAACAAGCAAAATTGCCATTATTGGAACGAACACAATTCATAAGTGGACACCGTTACCGCCAATGGTCTCAGGTATAGAGTCACGTTAACCGACTTTCTGTAGTCAGACCTCAACAACATTATTATATCCGAGCTGTAGATCCAACAAGACGGCGCTACATGCCATAAAAGCGATGCAATGCTCTAAGTTGTGAAGAAGACATTTGGTGACTAGGTCATCTCACGACGACCGTTCATCAATTGGTCGCCGTGATTATGCGATTTGACATCACTAGATTTTTTTTCAAGTCCTTAGTCTACGCTAACAAGCCAACTTTGGACGAGCTCGAGGGTAACACCCAACACGCTATTGCTGGAATAGCGTCGCACATTTGGACCCAGTCATCAAAAATTGGAGCGACTGCTTGAAGCACTGATTTGAATGATATGCTTTTTCACACATTATGGCATGAACGTAGCTTCAAAATATTCAGACCAGAATCAATTTTACCACCTTCATCAAAAAGGTGGTAAAATAACCACCATTTGGCGCTTCTATTATTCCGATTTAAATTCTGTTCTTTTGTTAAGTTGGTAAATCTGTTGTTGACATTCCCTCTAAATCTTAGTGTCATAGCTTGACATTTGCAAAAGTTACATAGCCAAGAGTACATTTATCTTTGTGTGGCGATTTTTTACAATTTTAGAAATGGATTTAAATTTGCAACAACGAACTTGTACGAATATTAAATTTTGCGTAAAAAACGGATCTAATGGTGCGCGGGCGTTAGAAATATTCGAAAAGTGTTTCGGCAACGATTCTCTAAAGAAAACGGTCGTTTACCAGTGGCACGAGCCGATTAAAATTGATCGTGAGTCAATTGAAGATGATGAACGCAGTGGCATACCATCGACATCGAAAGCCGACGAAAACATTGATGAAGTACTCGTAAAAGAAATGTTGGTCAATAACCGCAAATTAACCATCAGAGAGATAGCGGAGGACTTGAACATTGCCTATGGATCCGTCCAAGACATTTTGGTTAATGATTTGGGTTTCCGTCGTGTAGCAGCAAAGTTGGTTCCAAAAGACATCAATTTCATGCAAAAAAGAGACCGTGTTGACGTCGCAAAAGAGATGATTTGCGAGGTTGAATCCGATCCCACATTCATTAAAAGGATCGTTACTGGAGACGAGACGTGGCCGTGGGTTTATGAGTACGATATGCAATCCAGACATCAGGCAAGTGAATGGCGTTCACCAAATGAGCCGAAACCAAAAAAACCACGTCGTTTTCAGTCGAAAAAGGAAACAATGTTCACGGTTTTCATGGATTACAACGGTGTAGTGCATTATGAATTTTTGCCAGAATACCAGACAGTAAACAAAAAGTATTATTTGGGCGTTATGAGACGTTTGCGTGAAGCAATTCGCCGAAAGAGACCAGAATTGTGGGCAGAAAACTCGTGGATTTTGCACCATCATTATTCGTAGTTTTTTGACGAACAATTCTGTTCAATCGAGTTACAAAACCACTACGGGGAACGCGTTTCAGCAGCCGAGTTGAAGTAATGGAAAAATCGCAGGAAGCCCTGATGGACATACCGGGAACTAGTAGTGAAAACGGATTTACACATTCTATCTCTTAACCGAATAAACTCTAACATTTTTCGAGAATTATTTGCATCTTTAAACAAACCATGTACTTTGCCATTTGTTAAGGAAAAATTGTGAGGATTGTTTTCAGGATGATCAAACATAAGGATTAATGAGACCACTGTACATATCTGCATAAAAGTCATCAGTATTCAAAGAATATATGAATAAATCTGTGTCCATGTATGTAGTTTAATCGCACAGAATCATTGAACCTTTCTTTCATATAATCATAATGAAAATCATACAGTAACCACATACAGAATTCTGCAATAAAACCACAAATCCAAGTAAATTTCATTTCAAAAGCAGCCATATCTGGTAAGAAAGTTGATCTACTATGACGCTTGCGAGCCTTAAAACATTTTTCATTAACATCCCATCTTGTTACAATTTTCACATCTCTTCGCTTTTCTACATTTTTCATGGTTGTTTCACCTTTTTGTTCGATGTCCTGTTAGATTGACTAAAGTCAATGAAATGACTTGTCACAATTGGTTACTGTGCTGAACAGAGGATTGATTTATATTTAAACTCATAACTTCACTTGAAGTTCTAAAAGTTATCGATTCTCTAAAAAATGGTGAGTGTGGTGGTGATGGCTTCTAATATCCTTCTTAAACAAGTTACATACTATATTTTTTTGAGGGTGTTTTTCCAAAGGAGCTGAAGTGTGCAGATGTTGTTCCTTTATTTGAAAAGGGTTCTACTATACATAGAAATCTCTCTCCTGCTAGCTGTAAGTAAGATCTCTGAATTTTTTTTAAAAAAAATACCTACAGGATAATGAGTTATCTTTCAAAAACTAAATTTTTTACTCCATCTCAATTTGGCTTTCTAAAAGGTATGATTAAACTGACCGAAGAGCGCTTCTACAGTTTTGTGGGTGGTTCATTTATTGATATCACTAAAGCGTTTGATACGGTTGATTGCCTTATATCGTCATATATCTTCAATAAGCTTGCAGCAACGGGATTTCATGGCTTCATTTTAAATTGGTTCAGATTGAACCTGAAAAAGAGGTCACAGAAAGTATAGACTGAGGAAATCGTCAACATAGGGGTACCTCAAGGTTCTGTTTTATGCTCTATTCTTTTCTTATTTGCATGGCGCACTTACTGCTTTTGCTGATAACGTAGGTTATTTAATATAATTAAGCCGTAAAACTATGAGACATATTAGTTACCCTTTGTTCTGTGACTTACAAATTCTTACTGTCTATCATTTATATTGATTTAAAATTAAATAAATAAAGAAAAACAAAAAAATAAAAAATAAATATTGCAGTGCAGTGAAAAAGTAAAAAAAAAAGAATACACTTCTCCCGCTACTGGTCGTAAACACTGTTGCTTGGACCAGTCACTGCCTTTGCTGTATTTGTCTTGCGGTACGGGCAGTGGCTGAGTGTAAGCAATAATCGTCGGAAAAAGTATTTTTACAAATAAAAATCGCACATTCTTTATTATTATGGAAAAAATCAGAAAAAAATTCATGATAATAATGGGCTTTAACAAAAATATAATATGTTAATTCAATATAATATGTAGTATTAAAATTAAAAATTATATTTCAAAAATGAATGGGGAAAAAAGTATTTGGACAAAATATTATTTATCCGAAAAAAAGAACTGATAACAAAAATTTATAAAAATAAAAGCATAACTTAATAGAAAATGAACCCTCCGCTGGCACTGATGACTTTCTGCAATCGGCTTGGTATCGAGTTCACCAAATGTTGGAGGATTTGCAGAGAAATTTCATTCCGAAGGCCTTCGACCTCACCGATTGTCTCCTCGCGCGTTCTTGTCAAACATGGACTTCTGTTCCACTTTACATAAGCCCACACATTCTCAATTATATTTAAATCGAGGCTTTGAGGTGGCCAGTCCAATGTAAATTCATACAAATCCACATCCCTTAGGAAATTGGTAAACATCTTGGCTTTGTGATATGGAGCATTATCTTGTTGCAAAATAAATGACTGTCCAATCAATTTGTCACCTGAAGTAAACGCGTTATTATTTAAGATGTGAAAATATTGATCTTTGTTCATCGTTAACTCGATTGGTACTAAATCTCCGATGCCATTAAAGCAAACACATCCCCAAAACATTACGCTGCCACCTCCATGGGGTACTCGTTCACATACAGGTGCCACTTTTTTTTCGCAATTTCCTAGGAATTCTGCAGAAAATTTTCTTTTGTGATGCATGGCACTGAAAAGAGCTTTCATCAGTCCACAATACTTGTTAGTAAATTGCAGACGTTTGAGCTTATTTTTCTGTGAAATTTGGGGTATTGGTCTGGCTATATAAGTGGCAAAACCTGCCTCTTTTAAACGATTTCTTACCGTTCTTTCACAAATTTGAATATTATGCTGATTACTCAATTCAATCGCTGCAGATTTTGGATTTCTTAGCACATTGTCTTTCAATTTTCTCACAATTAAACGGTCCTCTCTTTTGGTTAGCTTACGTGGTCTGCCTAGACGTGGCAAGTTACTTGTGGATTTGTTTTTCTTTTACTTATTTATTTGATAATACACAATTTGACGAGGCACTTTATATAGCTTGCTTAAGTACGTATTCCACTGAAATACCCGCATCATACTTGATCACTATCTCATTTCTTATAGCCTGGCTTATTTCCTACGTTTTTCCCATATTTACCAATTCAAGGTTAGTAAATGTCATTAAAATTAATAAATTATATTAAAAAAAGACTTTGTAATTAACAGAGCCCAGCTTTCATGGAACGCGAAAGGAAAAAATCTGAAAAGAATATGATGTCAAAATATTTTTTTCAAGTTAGTTTTAGTTCAGTTCTTACATTGCAGCTGATAGTGAAATGAATGCATAATATAATAAAGAAAATATTTTGCGCTCTTACAGTTATAATCATCTATTTCGTTTTGCGCATCAACAAACAACAGTTAGTTCTTACAGTCTATCAAAACAAGCGAGATAACATTGCACACAGTTTTATCAAAATACATTTTTTGACCATTGCTGTTAGATTGAGAATTTTGTTGGTGCACTGTTTTCTTTTGTTGTAAATGCATAACACCTACAACAATTGGATTCGGTAAACCAACTTTCAATTTGCACTTCGCATCCTTGCTTAGCATCGTCGGTGTTTGTTTTTATTTTCCTATACTGGCTCCGGAATTTAGGGTGGACATTGCGAACATGCGCGGGCTAAAAAGTAATCACTTTTCTGCTTACGTCCACGTCTGTAAATTCAGGCCAGCTGTTTTGGCACTTAGTGGAACACAGGTAGATCCCCGCCCACACCTCTCAGATCACGCTGATCTGAAGCTGCCTGGATTTGAACTAGTGCCAATATCTTTTCTCACAACGGTCTCGCCATTTCCAATCCGGAATTCAACTTCATGTGGTTAGAATTACACCCCCGCAAGTAAATTATCCACTCCCGCTTTATTTACAGGAGCCCCAAACTTAACAGCAATTAGACCTTTAACGAGTTTGTTGGGCTGTCTGACTCCAAACATGGAATTTTTTCTTTCCCTGTATCCTCATACTGAAATCCTTATTACGGGGATGTCAATGTAAACAATTCCTCCATCCCGACGCTCATTTACAATGACATTCCAGATGTCAGCTCTTTAGACAATGCCAATCTGGTGGCTGCACACTTTGCGGCCAGCTCAACACTTAAAGACTGTGCTTTTTCTCTGCCTGCGCTTGAGTGCGTCGAATCTTCAATGGGACGAATCCACTTTCGCACTCGTGTAGTAGCAAGAGTACTTAAAGATCTCACCATACATAAATCCGCTGGTCCAGATGATATGTTTCACCTTCTTCTGAAGAGGTGTTCTTCCTCGCTGGCAAAACAACTGCGTAAGCTTTTTCACCATTCCTATCCTTTAACACACTTCCCGAGATGATGAAAAACATCATTTGTCCAGTGAGTCCCTAAAACAGGCGAATCCTCTTCTCTCTCTCTTCCATTGCACTTACGTCTCTTCTTTCCAAGGTCATGGAAACGCTGATAAAACGTCAGCCCATGAAATATCACGAAACACGAAAACTTCTCAATGACCGGCAAGTACAGGTCCGCTGGTGATTTGATGGCATGTTTCACCGAAAAGTGGAACCAAAGTCTACACCAATCTAGTTAAAGCAAGATAGTTGCACTTGGTATTTCTAAGACATTTGACAGAGTTTGGTATCATGATCTTTTGACGAAAATGCGTGCATTTAATATCGACGACTCTCTTCTTCAATGGATTAGAAACTATCTTTTGGACCGTTAAATTCAAATTCTCTTGGATGGTTTCAAGCCTGATATTCACAAAATGAATGTTGGTGTGTTCCAGGCCTCAGTCCTGTCTCCGACACTCCTTTAAATTGTTATCAATGATCCCGTGTCTGCCACTTCTAATCCAATATATTCGTTTGCTGACGAGAGCACTTTCTGATTTTCATATTCTTTCCCGGACTCACGTTCCTGCTTTTCGACTGTAGAACGGTCATTAAATTTCGATATTAACAGCATTACCAATTGGGGAACTATCAACAGGGTGGAATTTAATGCTTCCAAAACATAATGCTGTCGTTAAAGTGAAATTTAAATACCCAGCCCTTATCCATGAATGGCATCTGCATCGTTGAAAGCGAAAATCTTTCCATTCTCGGTATGTGTGTCAATGACACGTTGCGTTGGATTGACCACTGCTGCGAAATGTCTAAGTTTCCTCAAACGATGTAAGAAATACTTCTCCCCTTCTGATGTGACCTCAATATATGTATAAGGCATTCATCCCCCAAAATTGGAATATAATGCACACATCTGGTTAGGTGCGTCTAAAATATCTCTGCACTTGCTAGAAAGGAATCAAAACCGTGCGATAAAATTCATAGGTGATGATAATATCAAACAGACACCCTCGAACACCGACGAAATGTTTCGTGTCTCCGTTTGTTTTATCGCTATTTCCACCATCAGTGCTCCATAGAAATCGCCGGTAGCATTCCGCCCCTTCAAACCTTCAACCGTAACACCCGTCTCGCTACGAATGCTCATCTGCATACCCTCAAGCCCACTTTCGGACGTACTCTGATGATGTTCGAAACAAGTGAACATGGTTTTCCTATTGAATATAGAATTTTGAACTTTATAACAGTATTTACTGCAATAAGTCGTTTGTAAGGTGTAACATTTGTGACGGAGAAATAAAATTTGGAACAGCTTCACAACGAAGTCTTGGTTTTAAAATCGTTATCTGTCTTTACCACCTGATCTTGCTGAAGCAATCTTTCCAATTTATACAGATCTCAGCGATAAAAAATTATTGGAAAGATGTGTTGGTGGTCTAACGCAAATCAACAACCAGTTGATATGGAAAATAACTCCAAAAATCATTCAGATTGGCTCAGAAATTGTTGAAATAGCAGCTTACATCGCTGCCGGGATGTTCAATGAAGATTCAACTTCAATTTCATACTACATGATTGCAATGGGAATATCAACTGGGCCCAACGCCCATGCCTATATTGAGAAAGAGGATGCAGAGCGCGTTAGGATCTCTGACTTGAGAGCACATGGGAATACGCGAGAGGGAAGAATGGCTCGTAGACAACATCAACTCGATGTACTAAAAGCTTCTGATGATACGGGGGCTCCATCTTATAGCCCTGGAATAGATGACTCCAAGTAAGTTAAAACAAAAATTTATCTATGTGCAAACTTCTTCCGAAACTTTAAACGCGTTTTTCTCAAAACTATGTTTTCGAAGTCGGTGATCGAGATTTCTAAACAAAACGGCTCAACCGATCGAAAATTCGAATTTTCTTTTACTACTTAAGCCGCCATTTTGTCAAAAATCAAAATTTCGATTATTCCTTCGATAAATACCTAGTTTTATCTATCCACTGAAAGGATCTTTCGGGTTTTTTGATTTCAGATGAACTAAACCGGAGATATCGTGGTCACCGCCGAACACCTTTTTGGGGGGACCCTCAGGCGATCGTCTGCAGGAGCACACCAGATCGATATTTTTACAAATCATTAGTGCCATTATTAACTTAGATGTTGACGCTAAATGCACTTAAACTTTTTGTTTTTGTAAAATAAAATATCTTTTCAGAAAAAATTCTTAAAAAAACGCATTTTTTCGTCCTTTCAACTGCGTATAACCAACCCCTTAATATCATCAATCATAAGCACCAATTCTTTTCTTAAAATCGTACCATTTCGGTTTGCATATTTTTAACGCTTGCAATCATTTTGTCGCTATCTTTCGAATGTTTCACAAACTCGCAAAATAACTCCATATCGAATTTGTATGCCTGCAAAATCTCTACTTCTCTTTCAATCATATTATTGTAACATTGAATAAGTTATTTACAGCTTTCGTTCTTAATTGTCTAACTTTTAAGTCAGCTTTTTAAATGCTCCTTCAATGAAACTACTCAAAGGATAAAAAATACGCAAAGAATTTATTTTAGATCTGAAATTAATCTTCTTTGTCGTTTAGGATCGTTATCCCGGAGTAGGTCTTTTCTTCGGCTTACGCCATTTATTGACTCAGAAGGAGTTGTGCGAATTGGCGGGCGGCCAATTGATGCACAAATAAATCCAGACATGAAACATCCCATAATTCTACCAAGAGATTCGATCTCCACCAATCTTGTCTTGAACTATATACATCGAGCAACCATCCATGGTGGTGTGCAGTTGATGCAGGCAATATTAACAAGAACTTATTGGATTCTAGGAGAGCGTAGTTATGTACTCTCATTCCTTAATCGCTGTGCGCTGACGGGAGCAGCATCGAGCTGCAACATCGAGGCAACTGATGGGTCAACTTCCAATTAATCGCACCTTCCTTCCCTTCTCAAATATTCCTGCCCTCCGGTGTGGACTATGCTGGACTTTTTATTTTAAAAACTTGGAGAGGACGAGCAGCCAAAACATACAAGGCCTATCTCATCGTATTCGTTTGTTTTTCATCCTCCGCAGTTCACTTAGAATTAGAAACTGATTATTCAACGGAAGATTTCTTAGCTACATACAAGAGGTTCGTCAGCCGCCGAGGTATCTGTGGAACGTTTACAAGCGATTGCGGTAACAGCTTGATAGGAGTTGATGCAGAAAATCTAAGACTTTTCAAATCTGTTTCCATGGAGTGTCGGCACATTGTAGATATGCTAGCTAACGATGGAACTAAATGGCAGTTTAGCCCCCCAGCGGCACCTCACTATGGTGGTAAATGAGAATCGAGTTTGTGCGAAATTTTTTTGTTGATGTTGTGTACACTTCTTTTCATCAATATCCTCTTACATAAAACAGAACCTTTATATGTTACGTTCTTATACGATGATGAGCTAGTGGGTTTATACAAATTTACATTATTTCAACCATTTCTGTTGTGAAAAAATTTAGATTTTATAAAACAATATACGAGTACATTACTAACATCCAGTTGATTGTTTCAGTTCAATGACCTTCTCAATCATTACCCATTCCATCATAAATAACAAAATCCACTTGAGTAATCGTATCAACTACTGATGGCCACTTGCGAACAATAAATCATTCATCTAAAAATATATACCGCCTCTGACATAACATCCACCCTCAAAATATATATTTGTATAGCGCTTCTAGGGATTCAAATACTGAATTCTCAACATGCTTTATCATGTTTCCCACACATTTCCTGTGAAAAGAAAAAAAAATCGTAAAGTGCTGATAAGAAATCCATTCAACCGCTTAGGTGACCAATGACACTTTCATCCAAGAATATTGGTCGTGTCTGACACCAAAGTGCGCCACAAACGCTGATCCACAAGCCTCCCGAGCACACTACTTGCATATCCAGACATGGTATAGGCTGTATTGTACATTTCGACTGCATATTACTAAACACTTCACCTTACTGATCATCAGTAACTACAAAGTTTGTGAAAAAATTCAGCCCTGTCGTGCTCCACTTGGACCTCGAACTTTTTAGATAGCTCTTCCTATGAAGGAGATGATGTTTAGAACCTTCGTAAGTAGCTTCGATAATAGCCCGCAGTTTCTTGCAAGATAAGGTTACTCCTTACGCTACAGTCCATCAGCTAACATACCTTCCAGCAAGGGAGTCTTTTATCAGCTGCCCCTAGCTGCGCACACGAAGTTGGCTGAGGTCCCCTTCAACTTGTATGCGCCATCTTACATGAAGTGTTCCTCTACGGCATTGCCCTTCTGGGTTGAAGTCAATCACTTTTCGGAATGGGGTCCTGCTGTCCATGGGCTCGAGGTGACCCAACATCTGAGGCAGGTCATCCGAGCTTTTCTGACGAGTTCGGCATCACTGTCCAGCCCGTACAGTTCACTGTTGAAACGTCTCCTCCATTCTACATCGATGCAAACGGGACAGAAAATTATCCAAAGAACTTTTGTCTCGAAGCGCCCGAGAGCATTTTCATCCGCTTTCGTCAAGTAAGGCAAACTACTCGTAAATAAAGCCATTGACACAGTTGAAAGCCTTTTCGGAATAGATGAATCGGCCGTAGATCCACCGTATTGTGAACTTGCACTACTGAGTTCATATTGGCTATGTATAGCAAACGAAAATACTGTTCAAAACCGTAGGCAAATGCCTAGCAACCCCACCACAATGGCATGGTGAGGAAGACTGGGTGACAATAGGTGGTATGTGTACAATATATTTGCTCAAGCCGGAAGATTGGAATTTTGAGATCAATCAGAACAACAGCCAATGCGGTACTGGAGTCCATTAGCCTCATTCCGCTACATCTGCTGAGATTCAACGGTCGAAATGACTTATAAGATGGGTGAGGGAGATCTATAGTTACCTTCAATCCACGGTCATGAGTCCATGCTCTTCGATAGGTAATACAGAAAACTTATATAACATAATTCCAAGAATTCTCTTTGATAGGAAATAGGAACTGCTGATAGGAGAGGAGGAATATACATTTCATCAAGATGACGCAAATGGCTTTGAACGCAATAATCTTAAAATTGAAATCGTCAGGCGGCTGAAGGCCCCTGTGTAAGCGGCTAAGTAAATCTCTTCCATGAATAAAGAATGCATGCAGCAGGAATTAAAATTGATAATTATTGAAATTTCCGGGAGGTCAACAACGGCTTAAATAGTCTGCCAAGCTTTATCAGCTCTAATGCAAGAACTACCTGAATGAAAGTGCCAGAACCGTGACCCGTAAAAAGCTGATGAAAATGGCGAGTAAGGTCTTAGCTGCGTATTCTTCACAGGCCCTTGTTTTACTCAAAGTTTCATCAAAACAGCACCATCAAAACAGGCATCGAAGAAAAGCCCATCGGTTGAGCAAATACACGTTGGTGTTTAAGTTGATACTTGCGTATTGGCTAGTGAGCTGTACGAGCAAATTCTTTCTGGTTTAATAAATTCCGCAAAAATTACAGGGATGGGGAAAAGACTATATGACTCTCTTCTCAGAATGAGAACTCTGGGAAATTACTCTTCAAGGACGTGGAGAACTTACGCAGTAGGGAAGCAAGATATCTCCTGAGATTACTCCTGCGCTTCCAAAACGACGCCGAATTTGCCTATTTCCGAATTCGGGCATCACCTTGTAGAGCTCAAGACAATGAATGCTATCGGCTTTAAAATCGATGAATGGCAGGATTTGTCTAAGTACAAAGATTTAGCGTATGACCGTTAGGCAGCCTTTAGGCCATAATGGATAGGTGTGTTGCAGAAAGCATGCATTTTACGTCGAATAGAATCGTTAAGCACATTTATGGCTTGATAGTTCGTACACGACATAGGCTCGTACCCTGTTAATGATTTGGTTCATGTATCCTTCTATACAATTAATATAATTTTTTTTTTTGTCTGTAGGAACAGAACGTACTTAGACAAAGAAATAGTCCACTGTACTCTTGGAAGTTCCTTTTAATAAAATCATTCAGTCTTACGAAGAAAGATGAGTAAGCGCTTTCGTGATAAGGTGCCTACAGTACCAGAACGGAGTACTTGCATCCTGATGCGACCGTAAGCCAGAAATTCACAGAGATTGTGCTCCGCGGAGTCGTCATCGCGTTCACAGCAAGAATCGCAGAATGTTGTGTCACTTATGCTCAGGCCATTTAAGTGCTTGGCAAAAGTGTAATGCCCTGTCACGACGCCATCAAGTAAGCAACCTGTAGTCTTTCCTGCTGAAGGATAGCAGAAATTCTGCTGACTTCCTAATGACGTCGGGAAGCATTAGTGTGGTCTGCAATTTGGGGAGTTATGCCATCTGCAGTTGTGCTCATATGAAGGCCAATTGCCAATGGCCTGGCAAGTTCATCGGCGATTTCTTTTCTTGACCTAGCTTGGAAGTCCTAAGAGGGTTCAACAAGGCTCTAGGCGCAACATGACTGTCGCTTCAGATGCAAATGCTTCGCTCCCTCCACCGATTCTCCGCAATATAGTTTGCTGCTATCAGGATTGCGTAAATGTCCGCTTGGAAGACAGATGCAAGCTTTTCTAACGTGAAGATACCAGCGCCACATCCTATATTGGTTTTTGAGCCGTCCGTAAAAACCCTGTATTCCTTTCCTGGCTCAGATTTTGGTCGAAACCAGTCCTGGGGACAGGGAAAGTCGATTTCATATTTTTTCTGCAACAGGATTTCTGGTGTCATTGCATCGGACGTCATGTTCATAAGAGTCATAAGACAGCCGGCGCACAGGCCATCAAAGATTCGGTGCGTGTTGTACCAAAGACCTCTTCTTTTTAAATGCAAAGCGTCTTTGAGAGTGCAGCTCATGATATGAATATCAAGTTCTGAGGAAAGCCCACATGCATCCAAGACAAATCGTTCCTTGGAATCTGGTCACGTATTTCTAAGCTAGAGCTTATTCCACCAGACAACTGACGGATAGGATACAATTGGCGTTATCATAGCCGTGTAGATATAAAGGAACCCTCAGTGACAGGCCCATGTCTTGCTGATAGCTCCTCTGCATTGCCAGAAGGCCGACAATGTCTTAGAGGCTTTCGACGTAATTTGTTTAGTCCAGAGAAGCTTGTTGTTCAGGATGATATATAAATACTTAGTTTTTATCTAGAATTGGATGGTGATGCCTTTAAGCACGAAATGAGTCAGAACAGACAGCTTTCCTCTTCCCGCAAAGAGAACGACTTCAGTTTTGAGAGCATTGACCGAAAGCCCATTATTAGTGCACCAGTCACGTCTAGGGCTGCCTGCGCTTTAGAGCAGTCGCCAGACAAGATCCAACAGACAGTACAACTACATCTTCAGTGTATGCTTGTGCATAGACGTTGGATCTATTGAGCGCGTTGAGCAGTGAGTCGACCAACATGCACTATAGCAGTGGAGACAGAATACCGCCTTGCGGGCCACCACCGTTTACTTCCACTACTACATATTTGCCGCAGCCAACATCCGCAATCAATGTCCTATTCACCAATATTGCTTTTATCCACAAAACTAGTGATTTGTCTACGACGTGTTGTCTGGTCGAGTTACACATGCCGTCAAAAGTTGCGGTATCGAAACCACCCTCAACGTCGCCGAAAATGCCCAAGGTGTATTCCTCTTTGTCGAGTGCGCCTTCGAATCGGCCTACCTGATTCCGAAGTGCACTCCCACAGCATCGCCGGCAGAGGATGCATTCGCAAGGCGAATCGAATCGCAATCGACCATTCTGTCGATTCTTTTCAGCATGAAGGAAGTCAGACTAACAGGACTGAAACATTTGGCGAGTGAGTAGTCCTCCTTTCTGGTGTAAAGGCCACTCTCATTGTTCGCCACTAGCACCTTCCACACCTCCCACCTTGCTTTTGGCAATCAAAGAGAACTGCTTATTTCTTTGAATTCGGAGACGGTATTAGTGTTTTTCATTTCGCAGGCCTTTCTCCTGAATTTGGCAGCAATGAAATAGTGTTCAGAGACGAAAGTTGGCAATTTGAAATGCGCCCTGTATCAACTATGTTAATGTGGTCGAGTTGGTCGCTGGTTTGACCATCTAGAAGAAGCCAACTTAATGCGTTGATCCTTAGGTTCGGGAGACTAGTGCTACATATCCTCGTATTTACTGCATCCTGTGAAGTCAAAGACTGCTATCTTTTCAGGCTGTACTCTCCAACCAATCCATCGAAGATGTTTTCCTTAGTTTTTTTTTGCCGATGAAGTCGTTGAGCGTAAGGTGTCATATTTTGAACGGGCTTTACTTACTTAAAAGGGTGTTCAGCCTATCAGTACAGGCGTGAGTGCATTAAGGCTGGAGTTTTGAGATATACCTCCATGTTACATGCTGGTTATGGCTTAAACTTAAAAATGTTTGATATTAGTGAAGCAATTTAAACTGTAACAGATGTCGCAGTTTTTTTTTCCTTTACCTGAATCGAGGTAATATTTGCTATAAAAGCCTTATATCTTTCCGAATGGAACCTGCTGAAGACAGTCGCAAGTATAAAATTAAAGGTAAGAGTCTTTGGACACTCCTGGTCGTGATCTTAAAAGAGGAGATTTGTTTTTAACTGAAACCAGAGTCTCTCTCATAACTACATATGTTTCCCCTTACGTGGTGAGGACGTAACCTCGACGGCACAGCACTCAACCTGCAAGATCGGTTCTACGGGTTGTAGGTCAAGGATTGCTGACAACCGATGTCAGACGTCAGTAACCTACTCTAGGATATTATCGCTGTCCTTTGTCCTGCATGGGCAAACCCTGACGGTTTGCTTTAAGGCTTCAGTCTGTATTTTCCAAAAATGGTTACTGAAATTAAGAGTGATTCTGGAAAACATATACCCGGACAACATTGCAGTTTGTATTATCACAAATTCATTTTTAATGTCCAACAGACCGTGAATATGTGAATGACATAAATTGAAAATTCAACAAACTTTTTAGATACTTATTCAGATTTAGCATTTCCCATTCCACACACTTTACAAATGCAAACTCATTGTTTGCCACTCCAATTGACACCCCTAACCGTGCACATAGTCACATCGAATATTTGCGAAAAAAACTCCCGGAATTTTCGGTTTACCCTCTAACGACAACAAATAACCAAACTATCGCTTTGTCTACCAAAACCAGTCATCGATCGGTTACTGAATATTTTTTTTTTAAATTCATGGGCACCTTGAACGAGTACGAGCATTTTAGCCAACCGTAGTGTAGATGGACTTTTTTTGTATCTGGCAACATCAAGTTCAAGTGATGCCGTAACCCTCCCATTGAACTTCACATTAAGTCGAATCGAATTTGTATAGGTACGTGGACTAACAGCTGATGAGTAGCATAGCGGTTATGTTGTCATAAAACGCACCTCAAACCCTCATTTTCAACTTGAACTTAATTCGAGACAGATTAGTGGATCGATCGCGCTCCAAGTAAAGTACCAACTATCTCAAATCGTTCTGTAGAGTATCCATAGCTTCGAATATCGTAAACCGTTGATCGTAGATCGTGTATGAATTTATGTACATATGTATAATAGTTTGCATAAAGCTTAGTGCAGTTTGTTTAAGTTAATAAGTATTAACATTCGGATTGGACGCTCTGACGGTAGACGGATACATATCGTATATCGTGCTAATCAAAGTTGCACGCGTTATGTTTATCAATTCGATTCTAAGAGATGTGTGCTTGAAGTGAATATAAATGCGCGAGTAGTTGCTAATATTGAATGAGATTGCAAATAGCATCTGAGTGGTGAATAATTGAATAGTTTTTTTTTAAGTGTTTTATGCGATCCTGCTCCGTAGAAAAAAAGAGTGAAAAGTGAATTTATTTGATCTGCAGTTGAAAGATACACTTGAAGTAAATTACAAAGAAAAATCATCCATCACTTAAAGCGGTTAGTTGAAATCATTAATTTCAAAAGCTATTCTTAGATCTAGAAAAGAGTGTTTTATGGGATGTTTCTCGCCTACGATTTTTAAAGGAAAGTGTTCTCTGCCCGGTTTTGCGTGATACTAAAGTTTTGCACTTTCAGTTTCATTTCAGTTTCAGTTTGTCGGTTCTTAGGTGAAAAAATTTGTTACGAAATTATGTTAGAACAGGTTTACCGTTGTTTTCGGGATAATATTTTAGGCAATACGTATTCACGAAAATTCGAAGAAAACGTTTTTTTGTTGTTTTTTCGTAGACAGAATTCACGTTTTTGGGTTGAATGTTATTTGAGTATAAGTGGAATTGTGTGGTTTTGTTTCCTCAACTTAGGATGCAAAGGCATTGCTTTGTCATTCCTGTAGAGCTCTGTTTTTATGTACGTTCTCTCCCACGATGCCTTATTTTACTACTACTCTCCTTTCATCCACGTGAATGAATTAATGTGCAGGTTGCACCATCTGGAGCTTTTGTATAGAAATATTTAATAACTTTAAGAAAAAGCAATAAATTTCGTAATATCGCAAGTTTTTATTTAATTTGGTTCTTCACAATTTATGTGAGCTATTTTTCGAACAATACAAAGTTGGGCTCTTTTTCTGGCATTTTGCAGAACAGTGGCCAAAGTCTCAGGTGATAACGCAGTTATTTGGGCTCGAATGTTGCTTCAGAGTCTGTGGGTTTTTGGAAAAACTTTTGCTTCTTAAAAAGCCCCGAGGAGTCAAATCTGGAAATCTGGTAGGTCAGTCCATTTCACTGTTTATCGACATGAAACGAGCCTGCATGGCATGGAGCGCCGTATTGTTCAAACCAGAAATCTGCATTTGCGGGCACATAAAGTGCGCTAACATCCAGCGATACCGATTGCCACGACCGTCTTCCTGACTTTAAAAAATAATTGCTCAATGAAGGTTTTGGAGCAAATACCTACGCCCACAGTCACTTTCATGAATTATATGAGTATTGCCAGCTCCACAAAGATGTCAATTTTATTTGTTTACTCCATCAGCCCTTAAAATTTGCTTTCAAAAATCCGGCTAAGTTTCAATCATTCGAATGACACCATTCACGTAAGCCAAGGGACGGGTTTGTCTATTTCCAAAAACCTTTGAGTCAACTTCAGTTTGAATGGAAACATGTGAAGGTCTTGCGTCAAAATTTTCTTTAAAGTGGTCCCGCTGATCTCTGATGTCTAACTGTGCTAAGATTAGCGGCGATACGAAATATTTGGATTTTTGCCAACACTCTCTCCAACAGCCTTATTGGAACTACATGGACGCTGCCTCATGTTTTCTTGGCGATTCGCAACGGACTCGTGCCTTATAAAATTAGAGGCCAAACGACGAATTGTGTTGTCAGAAGGCGCAGAACGACTACTTCGGCGCGTTCTTTCTAAAGTTATTCATAGCTGAAATTGTACTAAATTGACGTTTTCAAATCGTGCCTGCTGAAGTCAATTGGTTGAGAATTGTCAAAGCTATTAAATATTTCTATACCGAAGCTCCAAATGGCGCATGGATACGGACCCTTACTTACTTAGATGTCACTATTGTCCGGGGTGGACCAGAGCCTCAGCTAACATGCCTGTCTAACTAGCGCTGTCTTTGCAAGAGGGCTCCAGTTACGTACGCAAAGTTCACTGAGGTCCCATTCCACTTATGTGACTCTGCTTCTGCCGCAAGACGCTCCATTGACAGCTCGCTGTGTTATCAATGGCATTTCCATATGCGAGTAATTGAACAGATTTTTGAAAGATGGTGCCTCTGGCATTCACTTGCGAGAGTTTCACACAATTCTTTCAAGAAAGATCTTGAAGAAATCACGCATCTCACTGTTTAAGTAATTTTCTGACATTGAAGATGTCGGTTTTGTCATTACCGATCTTGAAGAAGCAATGTGCATTCTCGGATACCAAAACTAGACATGGCTCTGTATGCTCGAAAAGAGGTGGTGTGTATCGATTTGGAACTCTTTGTTTTTTCCAAGATCCGCCCTCCTGGCCTAAAACCAGACTTTTAGGGGCTGGTCAGGACATAATACGCCAGGCAGAATTTTGTATGCGATGTCAAGGAGACTAATTCGCCTTTAGTTGGCGCAGTTTAGGGGATCTCTATTCGTCGGACATATGTTCGTCGACCCAGATTTTAGAAATGAGTTCATGTATGATCCGTGTCTAACCATCACCTGCTACCTTATATGTATAGTTTGGCAGTTAAGCCATCGGACCCAGCAGCTTTGGTAGGTTTAAGCTTGGAAATTGCTGTACTGACTTCTTCTTTGACGAAAGATGTGGTCTTTCACCGTCCAGGTTGAATAGTTCATTCTGCCCCTTGACCGTCATCACCGTTTAACAGCTCACAGAAATAATCTTTCCAACTTCTCCGCGCCGACTGTGGTTTTACTATGAGGTCAGGTTGCATGCCACTGATCTTCAGTGCATGATGCTGGCGGCATAGGACTTGTTAATAGATTTCGGGATATGTGTTCGGCGAAAATTCTGGCGGTCTCTTGCGATTGCGCTTTTCTACGTTATATCTTCTCACAGTAGTTGTTCTTTGGCAAATTCACAATCGCACCTTTGGCTGCAATAATTTGATGATGCATGTCAAAGTGGCTGCCCGCAAAGTTCGAACGTCCAGAATACTAGAGGCATGGCCTACGTCCATCGCAATGCGATCAGTTTGATTTAGGGTTCATGAACCGGAAACCCACATCTCCGCTTGTGTATATTGAGATAAGGACGCCGTATGCTTGCTATAGTTTGTTCCCAGGCATTGGTTGTGTTATGTTCCACCTAGAATTGGCAACAGAGAGAAAGTGTTGGAGAATTCTACCCTTGATGAGTCCTCTCGGGGAGCAGACTGACTCCGCAAGAGGTGCATCGAAAGTTGAGCTACATCTGGCTAGCTCGTTACTGTGGCCGGGGACACAGAGGAGAGTGCTATTAAACTGAAAGCTTATTTATTACTATTTATTCATTAATAAAGATTCCTATGTTGATTATAATAATAGAGCTGAGGCTAAGTTTCTTTCAGACCTCGCTTATCGCTAGTACCTCCGTTTGAAAGACACTCGAAAAATCTGGAAGGGAATGTCCACAGCTTTTCCGAGGGTTTTCACCTTCCAGTGCTTCCAGTGCATCCATCTATTCAGTAACTAGAATCAGGGATACACCTAAATTTGGGGTTTAAGATCATATTGAATTTCTTCCACTAACCCAGTACTCCTTAAGGAAGACTAGCAAATTCTCCGATTGAATTGTATTATACTTAGCATACTATTGTTGTTGTTTTTGGTGATTGGGATCAAATGGTTCTCTGGTTGCGGCAAGTGCTCCTAATTTACTGACAGCAGAAGAGTGTTCTCTGGGGACTCCTCAACCTTGATGATCGCCCAATCGCCCAATCGCCCAATGGGATGCCAGGGTTTTGAAGTGAAAAGAAGGGAAATTCTGAGTCGGTGGTCGCAACTTTAAGAGCGTTTACTCCAAGTTTCGGTCATTATATTCATCCCACCAGACAGGCTGTGCATGATATAGTGGATAAATTCGAGTCAACATATTCACTATTGAATTTTCCTATGCCTATGAAACAACGAAAAGGCCCAAGCACCGAAAATATCGAGCCGTAAGTGCTTCAGTTCAAAATGAGCCAAATCAGTCGATTCCACGAAGTTTACAGGAATAGGGAATCGCTCAGTCCACATTGTGGTGAACTTTGCATAAAAATCTTAGCCGACGCCTTTACAAAATCAAATTAACTCAAGAACTGAAGCCTCTTGATCATTTGAAGCGCCGAAACTTCTCCGATTGGGCTCTGCAAAAGTTTGAAGAAACTCCTAAATTTCATGGAAAAACATCTTCAGCGATGTAGCTCATTTTTGGCATAATGGCTTTGTCAATACACAAAATGACCATGTGGTGTGGCTGTTATGCCGGAGGTGTGATTCAACCGTATTTTTTCGTCGATTAAAATGATCGCCATGTTACGGTCAATGGAGTTTGCTATTGTGCCATGTTGGAAAACTATTTTCGGCCAGAATTGGATGGACTTGATATCAGTGATATGTGATTTCAACAAGGTTTCAACCGTTAGCTTGGTGAGACAGCCCGACAGCCGACATTAGTGCGACTGGAAACTGGTCTCTTGCTACGTCTGCCAAGGACGAGAGTTTGCTCTGGGTTTTGGGCTATGGGGCTGCGGAGTGACTGGTTGCTGAGGCTGTGGCAAAACTTGCTTCTTTTAGAGGCATGGAGACGGTTTCCCTTACCTCTCTTCCGCTTATGTTGTTTTTTGGTGTCTAATGTATGCCAGGTATATTCATCAACCACGGCTTAGTATTTGAGCTTGCCGTCAGAATCTTTCTTTTATACAGAACCCGTCAGTTCATTCATAGCTCTTCAAGATGGCACCAAAGGACTTATCCTGTTTTGATGGCTTGTGGTCACTTTGGCTGCTGACCTTGTCCACCTTGTCGCAGGTAGCAGAATTGTTGTCCATTTGTTATTTTGTGGTACTGCAGCTGGTACCTTAGATTTCCGGAAGATCGACTACGGTTTTTTGTCTTGAGGCCAGTAGTTCGTCCTCGAATAAAGTGCCTGGGTTCGGCACTCCCGCTGCTATACTCTATGCACCTACCTCTGCACTATCTCTACCATCTGTTTTTCCATTTTTTGCTTTTGTTTCGTCAATGTTTTTTTTTCGTCCTCCGAGTAGGTTCGGAAAGGGTGGGTCAAGGCAGAGCTGACATACTTGGGCAAGGCACAGATACAACCGAGAATCGGAGGGGACCGTTAGGTACCAATTCACTTTATTCACTTATTTGTTATGCAGTCTTCGGCACTGGTGCCACAACACCATTGCTTTACAAATGAGATTTAGGGTTGTCTCCTACCTCTTTCTTAATGGATCACCTCGCCTTATTGAAGCGTGCGTGTAGGTCCTTAGCTGAACCTAATCGTCCGAGAAAAGAAGCCATTATCAGCAGGCGCCCACGTGCAGAACAAAATAAAAGTAGTTCCTCCCAATTTCAATTAAACCTACTCTTGCCCCTTCAAAACTAACAGATGCCCCGAATACAACTCGCTATGTTCTACCGGCGGTGCCAATGCCATCAGCGTATGCAAGTAGTTGCACAGATATATCGGAAACTGTGATTCTGGTTTTGGATTTCGAGTTTCTCTTAGAGTCCCATCGAAGTCGTAGCGAAACATTTGTTTTTCCGTAGAAGGTTTAATTTTTGAAACATTAGTCTTATCGAAGAATTCAGCTCTGATTGTTACGTTGCGAAAAATACATTTTCTACGCTTGCAAGTTCAAGTGGCGCGCCTGTTTTCTGACATTTCGCTACTTAGTTGAAGAATAACCTTTATTATATCGGTTTTGCGTTCCCGTAATAGGTTTTCTACTTCGAAATTTTTGCTATTCATTGCGCTCACTGTCCGCGACCTTCAATTCCGAGAAGATTTACATACTCGTAATTAGCTGCTAAGCGAAAAAAATTTGAAAACGACAGATGTATCTGTAAGCACATAAAACTATATTCTACACAGATCGTACCAGTATCTTTTTTTCACATCTTAATGTTAAAGCTATCAACGGCTTGTCACTACTTTGTAGCAACAATTACAGTAGTGTGCGGTTCAATAAGACAGTCCCAATTTGGTATCTGTTTTACTGGTGCAGTGCCTTGAAAACTGTCTTAGGCTGTTAGAACTACAATTCAATCATTTCAAAATTGGCATATTAATTCGCTGCTAATGGCTCTATGTAAAATTGACTGGCACAAGGTGAGTCGAAAATAAAACGCCTCCGGTTGAAGATATGCGTGTCATAGTTGCAGATATTTTTTGCAGCCCGAATCATAAATGCAGCCTAAGCAATGCACTAGACATTGAAATCCGATTTGCCATTTTACTTAATCATTTAACGCATGAGTTGAGCCAATGCACTGTCTATAATAAAATCGAACCATAGTAGGCAATCAAAACAACTTGAAATACATTCAGATATTTGCAGTACATTCTGCGATTTTTGCACTCACCTTCGATCAGAATTTGAAGGTTAAAAACGCCAAAACCAGTTAAGTGAAACACAGCGATCATGGGTAGCAAAATTCAAGGGTCACCATCTGCAGTACCACTACCGACTTAAACTTGGTCTCGATATGGTGGGCTGTAGGTGAAACCGGTATCAACCGCTGCATACGTGCAACTGCAAAATGCATTTCAAAGAAGGCCAATGTCACTGGAGAAACAAGTCAAGCCTATGATCTGCCGCATCATCAATTAGAAGGAAACAAACGAGTTTCTGGTTCAAAAATCAGGTTGCACAGTCTCTGCAACAAGGCAAGAAGTTACTACAATGCATGTTACAATACAAGATCACGATCGTAAAATTGTATGCAAATGAATTTTTTAACTACTCGTAGTTCGAATGATTTTATCAGATGTTGTGCGTAGACTGTAACATAAAATTGTATCTTTTATTGTTTCTCCTTATTGAAATTAAACTGCGTAATAGCCGGACGTTTTTACTTGAAATTGAGATTATTTAATGCATTACAAAGAGATTAGATATTTTAGGTGAAGGCGGACGTTGTCAGAATGGTAATCAAGGACACAAAAGGCCAGACCTCGTTATCAACTTTCCTCATCGTAGGTCATAGGAAAATAGCCAATTTTAATAAATCTATAGAATCGAACCTTTTTATGGCTTATCGACCAAAAGCCCAGTGAGCCATGAAAATCTGATAAAACTATCAAGAAACACTAAAAACATCGTTAACCCAAAGCATTAATTTTTTATTTATATTTTACAGCCGAATGGTGGTGAAGTTATAAAAAATCTGAAATTGTAGCCACAAATATTTTTCTAATAGGTTTTCAGGCAAACTTCTCTTGAGACAATGGCCATTTAATGCTTTCCACTTGTCGCTTGCTTTTGAAACACTTTGGAAAATTATCGTAAAATTCTACAAAAAATTTAAATTTTGCTTTTACAAGCAAACTTTTAAGTTTTATTGGCGTGGAAAAGATTCCATGAAAATTATTCATATTTCGACAGTAATGTACGACCATAAAAATCCATGTTCATGGAGCATGAAATATTGCTATTTCTAAGTGATTTGGAAGTGCTTGAAAAACTGTGCAGGAATATTCGGCTGCATAACATTTCAAGATCAAGCTGAAACAAGAAGAAAAGAGATTGGACGCAATTGCCTACAATTTTAATATTTTAGCCACTAACAACTTGGACCTAACTTTCCAAAGGGTAAACCATATTACATAGCAGAAGATATAAATTCGAGCTCCATTTGTTGGCTTTCACCAGAGGATGGCGATGGGGAATCCCATACCAGTGCACACTTTCGTTTAGAACAGCATTCATCGAAGTATTTGGATCCCATGTCTAAAGCAAGGTTCATGGTTGTATCGAAACCTTGAAGTAGAGATGAGAGTGCAAGAAACCTGAGTAGGCCAACGGTAGCTCTCATAACCTCCGCGAGGCTACTGGCACCGGATCGCTTAGTCTGACGATTTGTGCAGGAGCTATATTATGCCTGGTTGAAAAAAGGAAAATAATTTAAAGACAACCAGCAGCCTCGGATACGGACGGATATTATGATGACCACCTCCGCAAACCTTTTATGGGTAACGATTTTCGGTTTTTGTACATAAAATGTTAGGACCCTTAGTAGACCACTGGCTGCCGAATAACACGTGGAGGCCCTAGGTTGCAGATATTCCTGCAATCTATGAAGTGTAATGGGATAGGCCGGCAAATAGCAGATGCAAATCACATGGCCCAGGCATCGCTGACGTTGGATTTGGAGACACGAACTATACCGCTGTCCCTGTACAGCCCGTACAGTACGTGGTTGAATTGTTCTCCCCATTCACAGTCAATACTAATGGGAACGACAATCACACGTAGTATCTTTATCTCGAAACGGCCAAGTGCATCCACTTTCGACAAAGTCCAAGACTCTGTGCAAGACCGGAAGGATAATGGTCTTGTCTAAAGCGAGTGTGGTCTTACGAGAGAAGGCTCCGTTACTTAATTGTGTCCTGAGCCCAGAGAAACAGCGATTGGCAAAAGTTTTTCGGGTTTGATTACTGCAGTGATGGCGTTTTTGGTGTCGTAGCCAAGGTAGGCCAAGCTCTTACTACCTCGACTTTTGAACTGCCAATGATGACTTTTTCTTGATGACTGTATGTACTTAGTTTAGTCGTCGTTTAACGTCTGACCTATTTTTTGCACTCCCGCCTTAATACCTAGGAAAGCTCCATTCATTGCACGCTGTATTCGTCTAATCACACAAATTTTATCCGCGTATCCAAGCAATTGTGCGGACTTAGAAAAGATTGTGCCTCTTTTCTTAGCGTGTGAGTTTTGCAGGATTTTTTCTAGGGCGATGTTGCGAAAGTAAGAAAACGCGTCGGCTTGTGCAAGAATTTTTTCTGACATTGAAGGCCTCGATTAATACATTACTCACCTTAATCGAGCAACGTGAATTCTCCAAAGTCATCTCGCATAACCCGACGAGTTCAGCAGGTATACCAAAACTAGACGTCTCGTTATATTGGTTGTGTCTTTGTACTCTGTCACATGTGCTTTTAAATTTGACAGTGCTTAATAGGGATTGCCAGTATCATTTCGCTCCTTCAAACCTTCGACCGCAACACTCAACTCGCTATGAATGCTAATCAGCAAGTCGTACAACTCGCCCTGCCGCGCTCTCTATTTCCCAGTCATTGTAACATTGACATTTAAAACCAATGTACATCTGTGCCTCTCTTTCCATCATCCCTAATTTTTCTCGCTGGCACTGTGTGCAAATATTTTAAGGGTATCTCAACCCTTTGAGCACGCTAATTTAAAAAATAAAAAATAAATAAATCCGAAATTCCCGGGTCTTTCCCAAGATGTACCGGAGTGGGAATATTTAATCGATGATGGAATTTCCTGGTCTGAAACTGCAATGCTTGGTGGTGCAGTCAAAAAGGTCTCCTTTCTTGTTGATTGAACAAACGAGTCTTAGTTTCCATTCTTCGGAAATGCTTTCCTGTGACATCTTACATGTGCATATTGTAAACCAGTCCGTCTGCGCTTTCGAACGTTTGCACGAAGATCCTAAGATCTCCCGTTTTCCCGATTTCTTTTTATTTCTCATCCTCTTTCTTTTTCTTTTCGAGGAGTCTGTGCTTTTCTCTTAATTTTTGCTCCTAGGGCTCATGAGCTGCTCTCGTCCTTCGATATAGCAGGGTTGTATACGTTTTTCTTTTGCCTGCATGTACCTGTTTATATTCGTTGTCGAACCAGAGGTTTCTTTGTGGCGATGCTTTGAAACCAATCACATTGGAAGTACGAGTATGTAGCGTTATGGATGTTGAGATGTGGGAACAGCGTTCTGGTTACTAAAAGGATACGCTCCGTTACAAAATCTATTACCCTGAATCTATTCTTGATCGTGATGTTATGAAGGCTGTGACTCCCAATGACCGGCTCAAAGACGGGTCCATTACCCAGCCTTGCGTAGGAACTGTTCGGTGAAGGTGGTCCTAGAATTTGGCTGTAATATTGCCATCCTTATCCTCTTTAGAGGCATGAATGCAAATCAGGCTTATATTTCCAAATATGGCTTTGATGCGGATTGTTATGGAGCATTCGATTACATAGAAGTTGCCTTCCTTCTTTGTAGCAGTCGCCGTAGTAGCTGTCGCAGTTTTTTATCCGATTTTTGTCTGGATGGACCCATCTCTTCGCACTTCTTGGGTTGTGAAGGGATGCGGTTATGTCTGCTTCATAGCAGTCTAGCGCCTATACGGGTTGTTCAGCAACATATTGTCTATTAAGAGTCCTAACGTGTCATGTGCAAAGTCAAATTTCGTTGTCCTTAAAACGCTTGCTGGTATCCGTCCGTATCCGAGGCTGTTGGTTTTACCTGAACTAGTTTTGTTTTTTCTACAGTGGCGATGTTATCCCCACAATCTGGAAGACCGGGGCTTAAAACTCCTGAACAAAGAAGCTTAGCTTAAGGGTCACCGTTGGCCATTATAGCTCTAAAGAGAGTTGTGGATGACGTAGCTCAGTACATATGATAACACAGTACCATTCCTTTGGATGTAACATTAAGAGGGAAAAGCTGATTTTGCGGGAGCCGAGGTAAGTGATGCAGTAAAAAATGAACAGTAGGCTTGTAGTTTTGTCGAATCTTTTACTCTCCGAAGTGGTGATAATTGGATATCTTAAGATTAAATGGCTTACGGAGTAGTTCTAATTATTTGTCTACGCCGTGTTGTCTGGCCGAGTTACACATGCCGTCAAAAGTTGCGTTGTCTATATGAAAATACTCAGCGCGTATGTCTTCTTAGCGAGTGCATCTTCAATTCTGCTTACCAGATTTTAGAGCGCACTTTCGCAACATCTTCCAGCTTAGTTAGCGTGTTGCATCACAGACAGAGTATTCCGCACATAGATCTCGATCATTCGATTCATGCTTTTCAACATGAAGGAAGGCACATTTATAGGTGTTAAACTCTTGGCGAGCGCATGGTCCTTTTTCCTAATTTTAGGATTTTAGGTAATATAAAGGCTACTCTCACTATCCACCAGGGTTTTGGTATGTCTGCCAGTGCCCGGCTGGCAGTGAAGTTTCTCTTCAAAATCACCAGCAGTTGATCTATACCTTTATGTAACATAACTGGGTATATGCCATCGGGGCCAGGCAACTTGGAGCCATCAAAAGAGCAACAGCATGACAGCATGCTCAAACATCCGTCACCACAAACGATGAGATATACCATCTTCGTAAATAAGAACTGGTTGTGAGCTGGTTCTGATTAGCTTACCTGGAAAGCCTCAAGCATGAAACGGAGAGTTCCTATTTTCGACTCAGTGTAGGTGCTATTACAATTTTTTGAGTGATTCCAGGCTGGTTGATCATTTTGAGGCCATTGAGCAGCTTACTAGTTTCACCGACAGTTTCGATCTTTTACCACAAGTCTTTAGAAGAGGCACTCTTCGAAATCCGAATTAGCTTGTTACTCGTATATTCTTTTCATTTCGATTTGTAAAGGCTCCATTAATATTCCAAATTAGTCTTAAGTTTTCTGGTTTGTTTACGAAGTCATTATAAATCCACGTTCCACCAAGAACGGGCGATCTTGCGCGGGGAAAGCTACTACCAGAGTTGTTTCTTAGCGGGGATCCCACCGCATTAATGGATTTCCGTCGAACAGTACTACGACCTTTGTTGGTTGTAGCAACGGCTTTTTCCGGACATCTTGTACGGGTAAAACCACCGCTGATTTTGTTTTCATAGATGGGTTTAACAGCTTCATGCGATTTCCGTCCACTGGAACTGCAGCCTTTTTTGGTTGCAGTACTGGTTTCATCCGGGCACCGTGCGTGGAAAGACCCGCCGACAGGAAGACTGCTGTAAACTTTCTTCCTCTTGGCCCTGTTTGGCATAGAAGCAGAGGGCGCAGTTTCATTGTTCAACACTTACTCAACCCAGTTAGATGTGTTTTTCTTGTTGCCCCTATTCACCTGTTTAATTTTGAGTTCTAAATTTCGTCAAATTGCATTTTCCGGTTAATAACCCCCAGTGCTCGAATTCATTAATTTTTTTTGTCTACTGGCAGATTTCAGTGTAAATAAAAGCCCCAATCCACAATACAAAAAAAAAAATAATAACTCGACCTGTATTTATACCCTCACTGACCTACACAACCAATTTAAACATGTCTTGCGGAATTGCCAACTGTGTAATCGATGACAACAATGCTGACTGGGTAGCTTGCAAGGGTATTTGTGGGAACACCTTTCATGCCATTCGTGTCGGGTTAAACAAAAGAAATACGGTGTTTATTAATGAATTCTCCGATAACCTACTTTTCTTCTGTGATGAGTGTAAGAGTATCTCACTTTCGGACGTGCTTTTGGCAATAAAATGCCTAAACGATTCAAATGACTCCTACGCACTCGCCAAAAAGATTACGGACAAAATTTCGGTCATTGAAAGCAGTGTTAAATGTGTCGAAGAGTTACGTAACTCAGTGCAGATCTCATCCGATCTAATAAAATCCGAAGTAAAATACATGGATAAATAAATTGCTCGTCTAATCGTTAGACTCCGGGAGATCCAGAAATGAAGAAACTCCCTTACGCCACCTGGATAAAGCAAAATCTTTGATACACCAAACTTCCCGTAGCCTTACTAGAAAGTTCCCTATGATACATCGCTCATGGCTGAATTAATGGATCCTGAAGTGGATTCACGCTCACCCCCACATGTACCATAAGTCATCTGCCGACAGTTCAACCCACTGATTCCTGCGAAATTTCTTCCAACTTTACAGCAGAGAACACTTCTATGTCAGCTCCTCCAATCACTGCCCCATCATTAATCATTTTAATTTAAGTTAAACACCATCCGAATGGCAACGTAGACTTGATAAGCTTGCTTCGAAGAATCAATTGATCACTACGCTTCTTATCAAAGGCGCCCCCCCAATTGCTGATGTTGATTGGATTAAAAATTTCTTCGAAAAGAAATATGGCATTACCATTAGCCACTGCAATTTGCTTCCTACATCTCACCACAGAAGCAAGCGCAGCTTCAAGCTCAATCTTGCAGCCAAATACGAATGGTTATTCCATAATCCAGTCAGCAACAATTTCAATCTTGGAAAGTGCGTGTCTGCAAATGGGTGGAAAATACGACCAAGAGGCAGGATAAAATCAAGCAGTCCGTTATACTTAAACCAACAACTAAGTTAGCAAGTAAATCCAATTTTCCAAGACCCACCTCCACTTCCCACAACAAACGTAGCTCCAATTGGAGTTTTAAAACTAAAATTCTTCCTAATTTTCAGCCTCCCACCCATATTCCAACTAACACTATTCCACCCCAAATCAAGCCCCAACGTCAACGTGTCTCTTTCGACTTAACCCCTACAACTCAAACTCCCACAACTCAACACACACGCCTTTCCATAATTTCGACCTCAAAACTGGAGCTAAGTATCCTAATTTCATCAGTTCTCACATTTTAAACCCTAATTCAGAAAAACCATCCGTTGCGACACCAAACTCATTAACCACTCCCATTTCTATTGACCCCCTTTCGCCACCCACTGTTAAATTAACGCAGCAAATTAGCGATACCACCGATAAATCCGACTCGGTGTGCTACGAGGGTAAAACAAAAACAAGCGTCATGGTTTCAGTCCAGCAGGAAGGCCTCCAAACCGACGTTACCAGTCTCAGGAAACCTTATACAAAGTATCACGAGATTTTCAATACGCCCCCCCAAAAACTTGTGGACGATCTTGCCACTCTTCGCCAGTATGTACACTCTACAAGAGTCTCACACTTCCAACGCAGTCGACTTGACCACGATAAATTTTTTCGACCCTAAAAAGTCATACAAAACCTCCCTTTCACCTTCTATTACCAGAACGTAAGAGGACTGCGTTCCAAAACCCACGCCGTTTTCCGCCAATCTCATGCTCTCCCATTTGATATCTACGCTCTGACCGAAACTAATCTTATCTCCAACACAAAAAACCAGGAGTTATTCGCTTTTTCTTTTAATGATTTTCAGGATGATGATCGCACACCACCCTTCATTGAATCCCCTTGTTGAGGTGTCCTACTGGCTATTCTCAACAACTTGGACTTCTCTCTCGTTGCAACTACATCTTCTCCTAACACTTACTCGTAGATGCTTGTATGTTACATTCTTCCGGCGCAAACTATCGAATCCTACCAACTTGCTATTGCAGCAATTGACAATTTGATCGACTTATCAGACTCGCTTGATGATTGATCATTATCTTCGGCAATTTTAATCTGCCTCAGCTGAAGTGAACTCCATCTGAAGACCTATCTTTTCTCACCGCTTCCAATTCCATTTCTACTAAGGAATGCTTCTTCTTAGATCGGCTAACAGACCCTAGTCTATGCCAAGTCAGTGGCGTTTCCAACTATATTGAAAGGCAATATCTTCACAACTGATCCCATCAACTCCTCAGTATCGTGTTGTCCCCTATCTCTTTCAACTATTCATAACTTTCATCCTCCTCTCTTCTTCTTCTCTCATTTTTCCACAACTCTCCCCTTCAGACGAATCCCCCCGCAGTTCTATTTTCTTACAATTTTCACAAAGCTAATTTCCGTAAAATTAATAGCTATCTAAGCATGGCTTAGATATGGTATAATCGTAGACTTCGCTCTCTACGAAACAAAAGAAACAAGTTATGGGCGGTATTCCTTCGCACCCACTCTTCTTCCGACTATTCAAATTATCTCGGTACATATCTTCATTTCATTGAACTCTACAACTCTCTCTGTCAGCGCTACCTGAATAGTGCGCAAACCAATCTCATAAATGATCCCAACTCCTGTTTTCAATTTGTCAATTGCAAATGTAAGACTGGTGGTTATCCTTCCTCCCTCGCTTTTGAAACCAAATCTTCAAGTGATCCTCCTACCATCGCCAACTTTTTTGCTACATTTTTCAAGCAGTCATTTGCCTACAACTCCTTCGTACCAGATCCCTCTTACTTCAATGATCTACCAAATTTCTCATTGGTCCCTTTCTCACTCAAAATTTCGATCCTGCAATTATTGAAGAAAGGTTACTAAATCTTAAAGATGAATTTGTACCTGACCCAGACTGACTCCCCGCCATGTTTCTTAAAAAATCCTCTTCTAACCTGTATCTACCCCTTTCCTATCTTTTTCGTCTACCCCTTACACAAGGAGAATTTCCCCAGATTTGGAAGACCACTTTTATAATTTCGGTACACAAAAACGGATGTAAGCATTTAGTTACCAATTATCGTCCCATTGCTAAATTCTCTCATATGGTATACCCAAACTCTTTGAAAGCATTTTATACGAAGCCTTAAGCTTCAAATGCAAGCTTTTTATTTCACCCCGACAACATGGTTTTCTAAAAGGTAGATCAACTACCACAAATCTGGTTAAATTCGTGGCTTTTGCTCTGTCAGCCTTAGAAAATGGCAAAGAAATCGATGTTATCGCAACTAATTTCTAAAGCGTTTGATAAGATATCTCATCAATTGATCCTCTTCAAATTGTCTGCTCTCGGCTTTGAGCCTCGCTTATTAAAATGGATTTCTTCTTACCTGGTAAACCGATATTATAGTGTTCGGTTTAGATCCGCCCTTTCTGTTCCATTCCTGGCCTCATCTGGAGTTCCACAAGGCAGTCATCTTGTTCCTCTTCTCCTCATACTTACTATCAACGATGTTGAGAGGGTCATTAAACACTCCTCCCTCTCTCTTTACGCTGACGACACAAATTTTTTTAAAAATATATCCTCTGCCCATGACTCTGCCCTTCTTCAAGAAGACCTTGATCGGTTTTCAATCCAATGCCTCAAAAACTGCCAAGAACTTAATATAGCCAAATGTCAATCTATAACCTTCTCACGTAAATGCAACCCGTCTCCTCCCCGACTTTATTTCTCCATGGTCAACCAATTCCCCTGGTTCAGTGTCTTCAAGAGCTTGGCATATTATTCGACTGTGAGCTTAATTTCCGTTCGCATATCGATAAGATGATCCTCAAAGCCAACTCATCACTTGGCTTTATTAAACGGTGGTCCAAGGAATTCTCCAACCCGTATCTCTCTATGCTACCTTTGTTCGCCCCCTGCTTGAGTATGCCAGTCAAGCTTGGTCCCCTTTTTACCGGGTTCATGTTTCCCGAATTGAGGGTATTCAACGTCGATTCCTGCGATTTGCTCTCCGTGGTCTGCCGTGGAACGACCCTTTAATCTTACCTCCCTATCAGGACCGCCTGAAACTTCTAAATATGAATTCGTCAGAAGAACGTAGAAATACTACCGACATTCTTTTCATTCATAGATTTCTTCCAGGTTCCATCGACTGTGCATCCATTTTGAACTCCATTTCCTTCAATACCAACCCCCGCAATCTATGTTGTCCTCGTCTCCAACCTCTTATGGCTCCAACGAACCAATCTCCCGAATGCTCCGAAAGGCCAACTCAAACCTCTCGCTGTTTGATTTCCACCTGAGCACTCCTCCTCTCAAACAAAACCTCCTCCATCACTTTCTTGATCCCTAGCTCTTAAGTCTTTCTGTTAGTTTTTAAGTTAGATTAAGCTTGTATTAAGCCAATAAATTGGGGCCTCAGCCCCCACCAAAATTAAAATTAAATTCAGCCGGTCAGGTCGGTTTCAGTAGGTGTTACTACCGTCGACCTAATGTTCTTCTCAGCTGCCGTTGGAGTAATGAGACTTTTAGCACCTGCACCTGGCGTGTTCTTGCGCCGTGCATTTTTTCCCCGTCTTCGTTTCCTCTTCATCTACCACTTAGACAGTAGTCCTACAGAATGTACCACTTCCAGAACCCGTTCCATCTTTTCGGTTTCCCGAGACAAGTCGTCAAAAGCAGAATTCTGACCAACCACTGGTCTTTACTGATGGAGTTTAACCTTACCTGGCAGGACCCCACCGGTACTCTCTCCATCGTTCCAGTCTAATGTACCGAACGTTTCGCAGAAGTCATCGGACTCAACTGATCCAGTCTAGTCAGGGTCAGCTCATAAATCGGCGGATTTTTTTTCAGTATATTAGATGGGGCGTGCGGAATCCGTGCCCCGGACGCAGTCGAGAAGATCATTGGATTGTCGCTATTGCGCGTCTTTTTGGGTTATCTCTATATCTTTAAGAGTTCAACTTCTGTCCAGTTTGGGCATTTGTGCCGCTTAGTTCGACGTCTCATCTGGTTTCAGAACCTTAGGAACTCTGAGTCTTAAGCTTTCCTGCCACGATAAAGCAGCTAAAGAAAGGTAGGTTAGGACGGTGTGATTGATGAACTGATTGATGAATTTGTTTAACTTGGAGGATTTCCCGTCTTGTGACTTTCTTAACAAAAAATTTGGGAAATGATTTAGTGCAGTTCCATACGGAGTATGCCCACTTCATTTTATTCACATGGATCGAACTCTAGCAATCTGCAGAGGTGCTTACTCCATTTTCTTAGCTACGGACTCACTATCTCGACAGGCTTCTATTCGGACTTGTTTCGAATAGCATCCTTGCTGTAGTAACTTTCAGGATTCTCGGTGTTGCTCCTGAGATTCACCAAGAAGCCTTGTAGAAAGAAGAGGAATAATGTTTCTGTTGATATTGATGATCAATTTCACTATCAACAGCTTTAACTTCGAAAAAGTTTAGGAGTGTGCCTACATAGAAATAAATGTTTACCTAACAAGCAACATCTTAGTGAAGATCTGACACAGGCTGTCTTACCAACTCGTTATTACTTGTTGCTTATAGAAGCCCAGATTTGCTAGTTCTATTCTTCACACGTGGTACGTTATTGTAAATAGAAAGGTGGATATTGATGCCGCTTTAAAGGCAATTCCAATGTATTAATAGACTACAGCCATGTGACTCTAAGGCCTAGTTAGTTCTAGAATAGATGAGTGAAAGTCTTCTCTGAAAGCAGTCAAAAAACTATATTTACCGAGTTTTGTCTAAGGCCAACATCGGAATAGGATTTGCTAGGGTCGAAGTTCTTGGGCTGAATTCAGAGGAAAATTGCTAGGACCTTAACGTGCTTTTGGGCTCTATATACCTCCTAGCAACGCTTTGTTTGATAGCTAATAATTTCTCGCACAATTGAGTGTAGCATGCCCAATCTAAAAGTACCTGACTTGCTGTCTTCAGCACGGAAGAGGAAAACAGATATACTATACATATTATAAATTACGTCCTAGAGAGACAATACTATACAACTGGGATAGTACAAGCGACACTTTCTTCTGCAGGACGTCTAAGCTAACTCAGTAGAATGGACCTATTTTCTTATAGGATGACCTGCATTGAGCTGTATAGCTGAGTAGCTTACTAGTTCTGAGTTCAGCGGCGCTTATGTAAGGCAAACTAGATCAACCAGTTCATTCATTAATGTGCGTAGTGAGTTCCGTAATAGTTTCAAATTATTTAGCTCCAAGGCATCTGTAATTACTTGATCTTTCAAATAACAGTCCAACCCTCCACCTTCTCCCACTCGATTTGGCCCTTAACATTAAGTGAGTTATCAGTCCTGTGGACTTGACATCCATTGGGAAAACATATCATGTCAAAATGTCGACGTGAACCCCTGCAGAAGTATTTTAGTAGCAGGACATCGGATTTTGCTTCGACTAACCTATCTTGTCTTCTGGATTACTCGCTTGCTTTTAAGCAATCGAGGTTGTTTAAGATACCCGTTCAAAGTAGGTATAACATTGTGAAATAAAACGAGAAGCATTGAAGGTCCTTTTTGAACCATTTTTTTCTACGCTTCCTCTCCACAATGTTGCGAAATGATTTATACAACATTCGTTCTCCTTTCTTTTCAGAAATAAAACATCCTTCACAATGCTTTTTAAAAGCATCTTCATCTTGAGTGTTTTTCATTACATCACACATGTCCAATCTCAAGCCCTAGTCGAACTTGCCAGGGATTTTGAAACAACTCTACTGAATACTCGCGTTCCAGACACAAATGTCTATCACAGCACGTACGACTTCATTGTCATAGGTGCCGGTTCCGCAGGATGTGTAGTTGCAAGTCGGCTGAGTGAAGTGGATGACGCAACAGTTCTTCTCCTAGAAGCCGGCGATCAGGAGACCTTCTTAAGCGATGTTCCTCTAACAGCAGCCCTCACACAAATGACTCGCTACAACTGGGGCTACAAATCGGATCCAGTAGAGAATGCATGCAAGGGACTGAAAGGTGGTGTTTGTAATTGGCCAAAGGGAAGAGGTCTGGGTGGAACGAGCCTTATCAATTTCATGTTGTACACCCGGGGACATCGCAGGGACTATGATCACTGGGCAGAACTTGGTAATCCCGGATGGAGTTACGATAAAATTCTGCCGTACTTCAAGAAATCAGAAAACATTGGTATCCCTGAACTACAAGACTCAATTTATCACGGTCATGATGGTCCTCTTGATGTGCAGTATTCCAGATATAGGTCAAAGCTGTTGAAGGCGTTCTTAAAGTCTAGCTACGAATTGGGCTACAATATCTCTGATCCAAATGGTGAGCAGTTGTTGGGTTTCAGTCGATCTCAAGCTACCCTTCGCAATGGAAGACGATGCAGTACCGCAAAGGCTTTCATAAGACCAGCAATGAACCGGCCGAATCTGCATATATCAATGAAATCCTGGGCAACGAAGATTATCATCGACCCAAAAACGAAGCAGGCAGTAGGAGTTGAATTCGTGAAGAACAAGGTGAAACACATTGTCTATATTAGAAAGGAGATCATCCTCTCGGCTGGTACTATAGCTTCACCACAACTGTTGATGTTATCTGGTGTTGGGCCAACGGAAAATCTAGCAGAGTTCAACATCCCTGTAATTCAGGATCTCAAAGTTGGGTACAATCTACAAGACCACGTGACTTTGAATGGACTGGTGTTTCGCATCAATGAGAGCTCTGTGAATGATCGCACTTTGATGAACCCCGTTGATGTGTTTCAGTATATCCTGCACGGTGAGGGGCCTTATACAATTCCTGGTGGAGCTGAAGGATTTGCCTTCGTTCGAACGCCAAGTTCAAAATATGGCGATGACTATGCAAATATGGAGATAGTTCTTGGGTCTGGATCTTTAAGTGGAGACACTTTAGGAACTATGAGGGACTTACTTGGAATAACCGATGAGTTCTACGAGAATGTTTTTGGAGATATCATTGGAAAGGTGAGTAGGATTATGACTGCTCTCATATAAATTTGCTTTAGAGAGAGGTTTTTCTTTATAGGACACCTATGGCTTGGTACCGGTACTCCTTCGCCCTAAAAGCCGAGGACGTATATCCCTTCGAAGCAAAAGTCCATTCCATTGGCCGAGAATGCAACCCAACTTCATGGATAATGAAGATGACATCCGCGCAATGATTGAGGGCGTGCAGATGGTATGTTAATAATCCGCTGCAATTGTGTTGCTTATATATTCTCCTACAGATCATTCAAATTGGCACCTCCAATTCGATGAGGAAGATGGGTAGTCAATTTTACACGAAACCATTCTTAGGCTGCGAGAATGAACCCTTCAACAGTGAGTCATACTGGAGATGTTGTCTTCGTCTGTATGGCTCAAGTCTTCAACATCAATCGGGAACTTGTAAAATGGGTCCTGCTTCTGATCCAGATGCAGTAGTAGATCCAGAACTGAGAGTCTACGGCATTAAACGTCTGCGCGTGGTGGATGCCTCTATAATGCCATCCATCCCGGCAGGTCACACGAATGCGATAGTAATTATGATTGCAGAGAAGGCGTCCGACATGATAAAACAGTCGTGGCACTTATTGTAGACTGTAAAATAGCCAAGTTGATATGAGGAGTAATGTTCTGTGATTCTTGTAGTAATCTGTAGCTCGTATGTTAATCGATCTAAGTCAATTCTAATCTTTATGCTCGTAGTCATTTAGTATTAAGTAATCTTTTGTGATTCTTATTTGTTAGATGTAAGAAGAATATATTGAAACTATTAGTTGATAATGCTATGGAAGATGTGTTTTCTTTAATGGATCAATGCTAGATTGTCTAAAGTGTCAAAAATATCTAAGTATTCGATCGTAGAAGATGGATGTTTTTAAGCGGAATATGAATCAGATGGATGATGATCTTCATCGCTCACAGGAAGCATCACCGAAGGTTGTGTCATTTATTAAGCTTCCTAACGACTTCCTGCCGAGGGATGGCAGAAATGCTGCTTACCTATAGTCGGCCTGTAACCTAGGCACTCAATTCACCTACAGTTACGCTCATAAGGGAAACAACCATCAATGGAAACCCTAGTAGAGAACGCAGGCAATTTCAATTCTTGTTCGAGTCCTAAGAAGTCCTTCTTTGAGCTTATCGGCGGTCTTATTTCCTTCTATCCCATTGTGGCCTGAGACCCAAACAAGATTCAATAAATTCAGTCTTCCAACTACGTTCAGAGAAAGCCTATATTCTCGAATTAGTTTGGAAGTAAGGTGGGGACACAGCAAGGCTTTAACTGTACCTTAGCTGTCGTTACAGGCGCAGGTACTCTGCTCCCTCCACCGATTCTTAAAAGTATAGTTCATTGCCATCAAGATTATGTACATCAGCGCTTGAAATACAGACCGAAATTTTCCCAATGAGGACTGCAATCTAACGCTACCATCTTCCAAAAAAATACCACCGCCGTATACTACATCAGGTGTGAAATCATCCGTAAAGACCTGAACCAACAAAACTGGCCTGATTACTGGGAAGGTGAACTTCATTCTTTCGCAGGAACAGGTGCTCTACTGTCGCTACATCGCCATCATGTCCATAGGTCTACAGAGAAAAAACAGCGAGGGTTATAAAAATTCCGTGTTGTACCAAAGGCCACTTATTTTTTAATGAAAAATGCGATGACAGAAAGACCAGCAACATAATCTGCATATGCATACATTCGAAGATTTTACAGCTGCGGAATGATGAGCGCGTCTTTAGCTATGTCCACCAGACTGTCAAAATTAATGAGGCCGCCGGATTAATTGGTCTGAAGCATTGGGAATGACTCCATAAGGCTCGCATGTAGACTTTCTTGAGTTAAAGTCACATTGATATGGATCAGTGAATTCTCTGCCGCATCAATTCATCAGAGGCGACATATCTGATGTTTTTTTGACACTGTTTCAACTGAACTTCAGTACGCAATTCTGGCGGTATACGGCTTATTGACAGACTTGGGCCACTCGATTGGAAACAGCTCGGGCGATCTCCTCTGATTATAGCCATCCGACGTTGAATATTGTCATAGTATTTTTTTGTCCTTCGGAGACAGTGTTCACCATCAGAACAACCGGTCGGATATCCTTCATATTGTAGGAAATGTGTTCAAATTGACTGGTCAGGACTCTTCCATATGTGAGAAACTTCAATGTTCAACCTGCTTCTAAGTCAGTCATTGGAGATGGAGATGGTGTCATTGAGGTTATACTTCTAAACAACAGCAGTTACTTATGGAGATCGCCAGCAGCTTTCGTCTTTCTTTGCAGCGCCGTCTTGCATGTACTTGCCGAAACTTTTCGCCAAACCAGTAGTCTCGTTATGGTGGTCGCTGAAACCTACCATATCAGATGGAGCGACTCAAATGGCTTGCTGACAATGTCAGCTCTGATCTTCTGCATTTGATGCGGACAAGATAGGACTTCTTAAAGGCTATTTTGAAACTTGGTCGTAAAGATACCAGTAATCCTTTGCGATTGTAGCCGTGCATGACCAAATTTCCTTACAGTTCTTTTTCGGTGCTCACGTGTCGGATTGGCACCTTGGCTATAACGAGGTAGTGGTCTGAGATGATGTTGGCTGCTCAACATACATATTTGGATATCCAGAATGCTAGAGATATATTTTGCATCGATTTTAAGTTGGTGAATTTGCTAGGAAGCGTGTGCTACCTAGGATACTGACATTTTGGTTTGCCGTGAAGGCGACTAGACTAAATCCATTTTTTTGAAGATGGAGCCGTATAGGCTATGTATTCCAAGGGCGTCCACAAAGATGTCTTCCTTTCCTAACTAGACTTTGAAATCACCAAGGATGATCCTAATATCATGATCTTTGTTCTTTTCCTATGTGGGAGTGTGGGCGCATATCAGGCTGATGCTATCACATTAGGCCTTGATTCCCATTGTAATCATGTATTCGCTCAGGTCTCTGAAGCTTAAGGCTACTTGCCTAAGGCGACGAATACGCATCCAAGTAGGTGTTCCTTTTGCTCAATATACCTAGCACTAAAGCAGATGTCAGAGTTTCCATCCTTCTTTGCTCGGGATATTCTATAGCACTTAGATGTCAGTGATATCCTCTTCGCAGCGCTGTATGTCCTATAGTAATTGTTCGCCTGCATGTGGACTGTTACGCGCTCGAACATTCCACGTGTCGGTGTCGTCAGCAATAAGGCCAACCATATTTGAGGTTGCTTGTTGCTTAAAAGCACATGTCGTTTTAAATGGTCTGGCAGATAACCCAACGGCGCGGCGCAACCCTTAGTGTGGAGATTACGAGGGTTATCTGAACAATGATACAAGACATTTCTTCTCAAATTTTTTTTTTATTTTTCTACATAGTGTCCTTGTAACTCTACACACTTCTACCAGCGATGGTCCCATCTCTCTAACCCGTCCAAATAGTACTTAGCGTTTTTCTCTGCAAAATAATTCTTCACGAAGGTGATTGCCTCCTCATTTGACGAAAATCTTTGTCCTCCGAATGCAGTTTTTAGATGAGGGAACAAAAAGAAGTCGCTTGGGGCTAGATCTGGTGATCTGGTGAATTAGGCGGATGGTCAAGCAGTTCAAACGATTTTCACAGGATTTTCTTTTTTTGCAAATGTGGCCGTTTTTCCGCAATTTCTGCCTTCAGCTTGGCAAGTAATGATGCGTAGTATGCTCCTGTAGTGATTTTTCCTTTTTGAAGATAATCGATTAAGATAACTCCTTTACTATCCCAAAAAACAGTCGCCATCACTTTCCCAGCAGAAAAAACAATTTTTGCTTTTTTTGGAGCCGGCTCGCCCTTTGCAGTCTATTGTTTTGACTAAAATTTTGTTTCGGGCGTATAATGGTGTATCCAAGTTGCATCTACAGTAATTAATCGGCGCCAAAAGTCGGATTTATTGCGCCTAAACTGCGCCAACAGAGCGTTGGAAATGTTCATTCGAACACGTTTTTGGTCTAACGTAAACAAACGCTCGGACAGCTTTCTCATGCCTGAATCTTGATTTAATATGTAAAATACACGTTCTTTGGACATTTTCATAACCTCTACTATCTCTCTCACTTTAATTCGGCGGTCGTCTAACACCATTTGGTGAACTTTAGCAATGTTATCGTCAGTGGTTGCAGTTTTTGGACGTCCCGAACGTTCATCATCTCCCGAGCGTTTACGGCCACGTTTAAATTCAGCTGCCCAAAATTTCACTGTGGTAAATGATATTGCAGAGTCCCCATACACATAGTCCAACTCATTTTTGATTTGCGTAGGCGTATTGCCTTTCAAAAAAAAAATTTAATAACAGCTCGATATTCAATTTTTTCTATTTTCACAAAAAACACTCACATCGACTCACTAGAACGACTGTCAACTAAAAACTGCGCGTTCAAAATGACTGAAACTTCTTTTAGTAACTGTCATAAGATGCACAACTAGCATTCACTACCTTTTATTGGCGAGTGCCGCTATCTTTACGATAGTCACTTGGGAATTTTGTAATTAACATGTGAATCCCAATTTAGTTTTTTATCGAGAACCATTCCAAGATATTTTACTTCGTTGGAGTACACAATTAATATACCGTTAAGTAAGATTTATTCAAGACTCAGATTTCTTTCACGAGTGAAGGGAATAAGTATAGCTCTACTGGAGTTGACTGAGAGACACTATCTTTAGAGCAGGTTGCATCTAATAGCAAACTTCTTTAGGGTGTTTATCCTTCACTACTCGTATTATGACTAAGTCGTCGGCATATCCTATTGATTGATAGCCCAGATTACTAAGTCTTACCAGTAGGTCATCAATGACAAGTGACCACAAGAGCGGTGAGAGAACACCTCCTTGTGGACAACCTTTGACGGCTAAGACAGAGATTTTAGCCTCACCGAAAGTTGTGGAGATTTTCCGATTTACGAGTGGACATGACTTCCGAACTGGATTCATATCCGGTATTATCAAAGGAACCTTTAATATCTAGACAGGCAAATATTTAAATCTCCGTTTGTCGGTAGGCTTCTTTAATCTGTGTTACCAGATTTAGTAGAGTGCATTCCATGGACCTTCTTTTCTGTAAGCATATTGGTGAGCGTGCAGAGCTGAATATCTGTTGAGATGGTCTCTGATGTGTAAGTCGATGGTTTTCAGAAAAAAAGGGTTTAACACTTATGGGTCGATAAGATTTAGATAGTTCACTAGGTTTATCTGATTTAGGCCTAAAAACTGTGTTTAACTCTGTCCAGGCTTGTTGGATGTATGATGTATCCTCAGTTGAAGCTATACCTAGATAAGGCGGTTAAAGTGAGAAGAAACTGGACCAGACATTTTTGAATCAGTGCTGGGAGGATTTCATCTGATCCAGGTGCCTTATATCGTTTAAACGAGATTATGACCATTCAACTTTGTCTACACTGAACATATTTCCAGATAGGTGGTTAATTCTGTTGCTGTAGAATGAGTTTGTGGCTTGAGTTGTTTGCTGTTTAAAGGGGTCCTGTCTGGGGAATGAACCTTCAGTAACGTTTTTAAAGTTTTCTCTTGATTAACTGTGAAAGTCCTATCTTCTTTTGTAATAGATCTAAGCTATTTGAAGAGTCCTTTGAGCGAAGTCGAGATTTCGGGCAGTTTATCCAGGTTCTCCAGGAAGATCTCTTGGATTTTCTCAATTTTTTATTGAACTTGGTTAAAGCTTGGACTTGTATAAGTTCCATTTACCAGTGTGTTTGGATATGTTATAAATTTTTCTCATCATTTTGCGTGTTTGTTCAAGCTAAGCGCTCCACTATGGTACACACCTTTTAGCCATATTAGGTTTCAACTTGCAACTGCATTTAAATGATGAGATAATGGCTTCATTTAGTTGATCCGCCGCAGCCTCATTTACGTCCCCAATGGACTGTAGAAACGAGGGCAGTAAGTTCCAGCAGTATGCTTTGACAGCAAGATTTTCTTGCAAAGTACTCTAATTCGTGAGTTTCTTCATGTATAGTTTGTAGTTTGGCTCTTTCCTATATTAAACCTTAACATATGTGCATATGGTGCGATAAGGATGCCTCAGCTGGTACATGCCAATCCTTGATAAAAGTATGAAGAAAGGGAGACGATATTCTCTTACAGAGTTGATAAAAGTGGATTTGTTGCCCCTATTAAATAGAAGCAGATTATTGCTAAAAATTCATTTCGAAATTAACTCAGCCCTCTTGTTGTTGTCGTTATTATTGGCATTACATCCCAAAACGAGATATCAATTGCGACGGTGACACAGCTCAATCAGGTCGCGCACCAGAATAGGAGGAATCGCATCTATGTCCCCGGGGAAAGAGACTGAGGCGCACATGAACTCTTACATTGCATTCCCCTGAGGTAGTTCGATGATCGCTGCCACTAAATCTCTGGCGATAAGAGAAAGAGAAGATATTTACTTTTGAAACTGAACAGTAAAGCGGCCCACGGTCTAAAATCTCCTCAAATATTTTACCTTCAACGGTGAAATGCACCTCGACCAGCCATCATTGTGTGCGGCTATACGCGGGTTCGGTATGCGGTTCGGTTTGTTATCAACCCTCCCCCATATGGGAACCTCGCCAAGGGAGTGCTCCTTTGAGCTCAGTCTCGCAGGACGAGCTCCGTTTTCTGCCACTTTACTCCTCGATAGAGATACAGGAACTTTACTTTTGGATCTATTTGCCGCAGCTGGTTCTTCTGTTAATCGGTGGAGGAGAGTTCACGTGCTCTATTATCCTCAGTTACAGCCGTATTAACGGTGTTGTTTAGTAGACTACTGGTGTTGGTTGTGTTCAAGGTAGGTGAAATTATCTGAGGTCTTTATGATTAGCCTCAGCTTATCGAAACGGTACGCGACATGACCTTGTAGGTCATTTAGCCGTTTTACTGCATTATCATTTACATCAAAAACCATGTGGACGAGATCTTTCTCTCAATCTTGGCAGGACTCTCTAGGTTCTGGTCTTCAGACCTGAGTTTTGTGCATCCATGGACGAGTGAATTTTCTCGCTAGCTAGGCTGATGCTTTGCGTAAAGAACCTTCTTATGATGTGTGGTTTCGGAAGTCAGTGCTACTCCACTAACATTCAGACCCCATTTTTCCTTGATTTCAGAGAAATTACTCCTCAGCTAATTTGCTTCGGCTTCATTGGAGCAAACAAGAACGACCCAGCCACCCCTGATTGTAGAGCTGTCAGAAGACGCCTTCATGTCCTTGTCTCGAAGCTCAATCGAAACATCGATAATACTCTCCTGCCTTTGAGTCATTTGCTCAACACTAAGGGGTTAAGATTTACGTCTTCCGGGATCATAGCATTCCCTATTCGGATTTTCTTTGCTTCCAACGTCAGGGGAGAGCATTAGTCGGATCGGATTAGTTTGGCCTCTATGCTGTTGTTTCGAGTTTTGGAAGTGGCAAACTCTAGAGTACGCTCCCTAGAGTTGCCTTGTTTCAAGACTTGTTTGAACTTCTTCCTCTCCGAAGGCCTTAGTTTATTGTAGTCGGTAGATTTTAGTGACGTGTTCACAGAACTTACGGCTAATTTTGTGCTAACGAATGGTATACATAATTCATCCGATAGCATGCTAATGGTGCCTTCACACAAAGTGTCTCAGTCTGAGTTGCTCAGAAGGGACGAATTCCCTTCTTCGCTTCAGACGTCCAGTCGACAGTTTCTGTTGTAGGGAGGGCAGGTGCGTGCCTAGAAATTGATGCTTTTAAAGACGCATCAGTCTCTAAAAGTGAAACTTCTGTTGGATCAATTTTGATTCCAATGGGTAATCGGGATATGAAAGTCACCTAACAGTAGAGCTCGTTTTACTTAATTAAATCGGAGGTAGCCCAGTATCCAAAGTTCGAAAACCTGCGATTAAGCACCCTATTCGTTATGCATCCTTCTGGGCTTGCCGTTCCACCTTGGAGTTAGCGTTTTTTTTTTTTCAAAAGATGTTAGTTCCTCTTCGTTGCTCTTTTTTGTCGGTATTATTGCACATTCACAGAGAGAAAAGCCTTTCTTAGGAATCGTCTTACGACTTTATCCTACAAGACCGCACCTAGCCACCTTTTATACTAGTCTTATTCTTATTAGTTAAGCCTCACCCAAAAAGGATATGTTGGAATGCTTTGCTTTTATACATTCCCCAACAGTCGTCTATAATGAAATTTTTATCAAGCGTTTTACTTTTATGCCTCACTGTGAAAACATGCTTTAGCGGGGACACTAATTAAAAGTAAAGTCAGCTTGAATATCAAAAGTTACGCCACGAACCACGGAATCATAAGCAAAAGCTCTCATTTCCAATACAACAACCACATTAGACAACCATGAAACTCTTTGTTTGAAAACATATTTCCAGCGCGCATGGCCTAAATCGAACACCTTTCAGCCTTTCGTGCTCCCAATGAGAGCATGCGACAGCCCCACCATTCAGGCCATTCATTGGAGCTCATTAACTGCAAATGGCAAAACGTCAAACCTCAGTTGACGTTCGGTAATCGAGGTAAACGAAACGGTTTCTCGTGTAAATGGTCAGGTGTACAGCGGCGATGTATATTTACCCTCCGTTTAAGGGTTAATAGAAAATTAAAAAAAAATAATTACAAATATAAAGAAAACGGAATAAAAAATTAGGGCCAAAGGAGTTGAAGGAAAATATCGAAATGAAATGTTGAAACACAAAAAGCGACGGCACAAAGCTTAGAAAACACAATACCTATACACACACTTGTACAATCCGAAGAAAAGGCAACATCAGAGGCAGTAGAGCAGACACAGTCGCAACAGTCGAAACGCCAGAAAGCCCAGAATTGGCCAAAGTAAAGCTGAAATTGAAGCAGAACATTAAAATCAGCATAAAGGAAAGGAAAAAAACAAGAGAAAAAAAAGAAGGAAAAGCGAGAAACGAAAAACTGTGTTCACACGCGAAACAGGGTTGGTTGACTTATGTGAGAGTTGTAAATCGATACGCGAACTTGTTATTACACTCTTACATTGTGTGCGGCGAGGGAGGGGTCATAACTCATTATTACACTACACGCCGCCGACGACGACGACGACGACTTGACGGTACGGGGTCGTACGTTCCCCTTCGTTTGCGTGTTGTACTTATACGTTTTTTGTTTTTTTTTTTTCTCTCCAAACCACCCCCAACCCAACCCGACACAGGAAACAGAAAAATCCTTTTTTGTCACCCCGCGCCATCGTTTATCGTCTAGGCCATCACTAGAAGTCATACCCAACCGAAACCAATCCCGCTTCGGACCGCACTATCTTCGTACAATGAAAATCGAGTTTGCCTCTTGAAACGCGCAACCGAAACCAAACGACCAAAACGAAAAACACCCAAAAAGACCGAAACGAAAGGAGGAAAACAAGAGTAAAAAAGAAGACGTAAAAAAAAGAAGACACAATCGGATGACATACCACTCGCAGATTTTAATTACTTTCCGTTGAAGGAAAAATTTAAAACAAACCCCCTCGCGGATAAAGTTCAGAATCCACCAGCCACCCCCGTAACTTGTGCTCGTATCCGTAGTCGTATCCATACCCGTAACCGTGTCGCGTCGCGTTTTAACGTCCCATACGATCACCCTACCCCTGTTGGAATTGTTCTTTCCCGGTGACCTGTCAAACGATAACGACAACAACAACGGTAGTAGCGGTAACAGGCAGGCAAACCAATACGTCATGTCATAAGTATGTGCATATGCGAAGGATAAAAACTCAGGACCCTCAACTCTTGTCCTGCTCCACATTGCACCAATAAATAAAGTTGAGCTGTGAGTAGTAAAAAGAAAAAGATAAACGACAATCCTCACAGAGGCACACACCTCCATACATATACATACCCAGACTTAGAGAGAGAGCCAAGCAAACACACCGAGAACAGAGAGCAGATTAATAGATACAAATACCAAAAAAACAAAAAAAAAAACAAAAAAACGAGGAAAAGAGGAAACTATGTGCCGCCAGCGCTAGTGCTTGTACCAGTGCTAGTGCTAGTGCTAATGCCACTGTACCAGGACTCATGTATATGTAAATAGTGGGGGAGAAGAAGTACCTTATTTGTCCTGTTATGCCAAGGATTTGATATTTGAACTTTAGGTGCAATAGCAGAAAGAAATATCATAATTATCATAGTTAAAGTGAAGGTGGACTGACTACCTGCCCTTGTAGTAGTAGTACCCCGATTAGTAATAGTAACGCCAAAGGAGCTACATCTACGTGCAATTCCTTACAGTCAGCAATTGGCCACAAGGTCTTTCACGGAATTCAACAATAACACAACGAACATAATGCCAACGAGTTCATAGCCGACGATGACGGAATTTCGCTCGTAATTCGCATTTAATCGCTGTTGCATATGATTTGCATGCATCCGGCTGGGTCAGGCATCAACCAGTCCATCAACCAGCCCCGAACCGTAGCTAGCTATCCAGTATCCAGTATCCAGTCCCGACCTTGTCTTCTAAGTAATCAGTGGAATTACGAGTACTCGTACAATATACGGTGTAGTGGAGTTTACCGAATCTGGAACGCAACAATTCTATGACAAAATTGTAAGTACCTTGAGGGGCGGGGGTGTAATTAAAAAAATTGTTGGGCGATACAAAAAGCTATGGAATAATCCTTGAGGTGGGGTATTGGAGTAGTTTTTGGGATGTAGATTTTAATAAAATATTTATATAAGGACATCTCTGTGTGACAGCTTAACAAGTGCTCGACGGCTCTTTTCGGGCAACAGTGTTTCTGGGTATATGGTATGTATGTTAGAATAGATAGCAGGACCACTTTAACTGATGATTCCGTACGACAATTTCAGAATCACTTCTCGGACCATTGTTTGGTCACGTTATCGCTTTTGCTAACTAATACAACGTACCCGACTTGATGTTTTCATTTTTGTTGGTTCTATTTTGGGCACTATTGGAGTGGTGTTTCGTATTCTTTGTGTCATCTTTTAAAATATCCTTTGGCTAAGGAGCATAGAACATCAAGTTAGTCGCCCTTAGGCAAAGTTTTATAAGGCGATTCCTATGAGGAAATGGGAGGGAATGAATAATTTATTTCACAGTCTGAGGAAGCACTCAAAGGGCAAGATTTTGCGGCAGCTTTGATTTGTGTAAGAAAGCTTTTCACTTATTCGTGTTTCTTAAATGTAGTTCCGACGACCTTAGTCCAAATTGATATTTCCATGAAGTGAGCAGCGAGAGGAACTGTGAAACGCAAACGGATGCCATCATTTGCCAGTGAATATGATCCTGTGAAATTAAAAGACCATGCAAATCATATTGTATAAATTTTAAAATTTGTTGTGTTGTCGCTAAAAACATTTGAGTTTGGTTATCGAAAGTATGAAAATCAGTTTTTTATGGGGTCAAACATAGGATCTGCTCCTCGTACACACTAAAATCTTTGAAGAGAGGGGACATTTCCGTTCAGTATCCATAGCCAACTATTGTCATTTGTGTTCAGTATTTTGTCACAAATCATCACGAAAACTCTGACACGAGAAACCATTCAAATTTATTTTGCGGTTCGCATAGAAGGTTTCTGACTGAGGTCGCTATCCATCTACATGACGCAGAGGCAACAATGTATCAATGGAAAAAACTGCAGTCGCTGTGAGTGAAAGTGTGGTGGAAGATCCGGAATTGTCAATTCGGCCACTGGCCATTATTTGCCCACTGGAAGAACTAAAGCTACGAGACCATGTCTTGTGGAGGGAGTTTGCGTATTAGACTCTTGAGCAGCTTGAAGCCGATCTTTATTTTCATTGAAAAATCGTGTTTAGTGATGTGGTCAAAAACAAACAAAATGACTATTTCTGGAGAGCTGAGACTCAGTTATACCCGCTGTTTGATGTGGTCTTTGGTCTATATTTTCTCTAAAATGAAATCAGAGCTCTTGTTACAGTCGATGGCCCGCATTATGGGAAAATATGGACGCCATTGAACCGGGCGATATGTGATTCCAGCAGGCTGCAACTACGTGACACACTATCTATGAAATCATTAATTTACTTAGGATTACAGTATGGGCATTCTCCATTTCCTACTCCTGGTCAAAGTGCTTTTGCTTGGACTCGGTCACTGCTTTTTCTGTATCACCGGCAAAAGGCAATGACTGAGTGCATGTAACAACCGAGGGATAGGAGGTTGTAAGTGAACATTCGGTGGTTCACTATTTCCTATTGTGGTAAAATGGCCTTGTTACGCAATTGCCGTTTTAACAAAAGTAAACAGCATTGCTGTGAATTATTCCCTCTTTGGTCTATGCGCTGATACCATTAATCGTAGACGGAGTCCAGGACTACCACCTTGATCAAAAAGTTTCCGCACCACGCCATCGTATGGCGATTCCATTGTTCCGATTTGAGTTCTGTTTTTTTTGTTAAGTTGATAAATCTAAATCTTAGCGTCAGAGCTTGACATTTGCAAAAGTTACGTAGCCAAGAGTGCATCTATCTCTGTGTGTGTTGGCGATTTTTTACAATTTTAGAAATGGATTTAAATTTGCAACAACGAACTTGTACGAGTATTAAATTTTGAGTAAAAAACGGAGTTAATGGTGCGCGAACGTTGAAAATGTTTGAAAAGTGTTTGGGCAACGATTCTCTAAAGAAAACGGTCGTTTACCAGTGGCACGAGGAGCTCAAAAGTGGTCGTGAGTCAACCGAAGAAGATGAACGCAGTGGCATATCACCAAATGAGCCGAGACCAAAAAAACCACGTCGTTTTCAGTCAAAAAAGAAGGCAATGCTCGCGGTTTTCATGGATTACAACGGTGTTGTGCATCATGAATTTTTACCAGAAGGCCAGGCAGTAAGCAAAGAGTATTATTTGGTCGTTATGAGACGTTTGCGTGAAGCAATTCGTCGATAGAGACCAGAATTGTAGGCAAAAAACACGTGGATTTTGCACCATGATAACGCACCGTCGCACAGTGCCATCATTATTCGTAATTTTTTGACGAAAAGTGCCACAAATACCATCCAACAGCCACCGAATTCACCTGATTTGGCTCCTTGCGACTTCTTTCTGTTCAATCGAGTTAAAAACCACTACGGGGAACTTGTTTCAGCAGCCCAGAGGAAGTAATGGAAAAATCGCAGGAAGCACTAATGGACATACCGAAAACCGAATATAAAAAATGTTTCGAGGATTGGATCAAGCGCTGGCATAAGTATGTTACAGTCGATGGTGATTACTCTGAAGGGGAAAATATAGATTTAGATGAACAAACTTGTATTTCTAATTTTCTGAATACATTCCGGGATTGATTTTTGATCAAGGTAGTATTTCCAAGTTATGTAAACGGTGTTGTTTTTTTAAAGTTTTTAAACTGGCAACACTGTTTCTACATATTGTTAATTTGACAGTTGAAAGTTGATTTGTGATTAGTACGTTTTGCCGTTTTACGACGAATAGACTAACGCCAGAGCAATTTGTGTAAATTGTGCAAACTTATTTTGAAAACCATGGTTTGGTTCGCCAAACTTGCCGTGAGCTACGTCCATATTACGGTCTACAAAATCGCCCATCTGAGCAATTATTCGGAACGCGATGAATCGTTTTGACACCACGTGCACTGTAGACGACAAACAGTGCGAACAGAAGAAGTTATTCCCGTTGTGGAGGGCAGTGTTGAGGAGAATCCGAAAGAATCGATTCCCTATCGTGCACAGCAATTGGAGCTACGCCCATCCATTTGTGGAAGATTTTACGGGAAGATCTTGGCTTAAAAACTTACAAGATCCAGCTTGTGCAAGAGTTGAAACTGCGCGACCATTATACGCGTCGTAGGTTCGGTGAATGGGCCGAAAACATGATTCAACTTGATCCTCATTTTCAATGCAAAATTTTGTTCTCCGATTAGGCCTGTTTTTGGTTAAATGGATATGTAAACAAGCAAAATTGCCGAATTTAGAGTGGGGAAAACCCAGAAGCCTTTGTTGAGACGCCCTTACACCCATTAAAACTCACTGTTTGGTGGTGGAATCATCGGCCCATATTTCTTTAAGGACGATGCCGACCAGAATGTTACCGTCAATGGAGGGCGCTCTAGAAACATGATTTCTGACTTCTTCATTCTTCAGTTGTATGGCATTGACGTGTCAGGGCTTTGGTTTCAACAAGATGGCGCAACATGCCACACGGCACGCGACACCATCAATTTATTGCGGGAAACATTTGCTGAACGCATAATTTCGCGTAATGGACCTGTGAACAGGCTTCCACGATCCTGTAAACTCACACCTTTAGATTACTTTCTTTGCTGGTATGCGAAGTTACTAGTCTATGCCGATAAACCAGAGACGTTAAACTATTAGGAAGTCAATATTCGCCGTGTTATTGTTGATATACGGCCCCAGTTGCATCATAAAGTTGTCGAAAATTGGACTTCACGATTGCGCTTCCTTCGAGATAGCCGTGGCTTGCATATGCCCGATATTATATTTAATCACTAATGGCTTGAAATTATCTATTAAATAAAGCTAATATAATAGACATTAAAGTTAACTTCAAGTGTTTTATTTTATATTAAATTTGTTTATTGCTGAAAAAACAGCCTTTATATTTCGAAGTTAAAGCCTATAGTGACAATCTGCCTAAAACATCGGGGACGTGAGTCCAATACTGTGAAAGCGCTCCAACTTTTACCGATAATGTCAATATCATCCACGTTAGTTAGGCTTTAAAGGATCTCTGATTGTACTGATTGTACCTTTTGATTTAATCTTTAAGCTTTGCACAATTATTTTCAGGATAACGCTAATAAAAATTGCATGAAAGATTCTCTCTGAAGAATTTTTGAAAATTGAAGATCTCGTGCAAGTCTTGATGGAACAGCTTGCATTTTATATCATCATCTTGCACAATCAGTGCTTACTATTGATAATCACAAGGGCTCCTTGAAGAGCACCATTGTACACTGACATTAGGAACAAAGAAGTCTCAAACTAAGCATGGAGAAATCTCGGCCTAACTATTTTTTTACGTCAATAGCTAAGGCATAAGATGACCTGAAGGTCCTTATAACATCTATATCCAAGTTATGTTCTATATAACTTACTATAGAACTGTTTTACATGACAGTTAGTGGAGGAAATGTTGATTTATTAATTTCGATTAAAAGGAAACCGTGACTTCTACTTAAAGAAACAAAAGTGTGTCTCATGCGATGGTATGACTTATAGAAAGCGAGGAGCCAATAACTTAGAAAAGCCTCCCATAAAACAAACAAAACTCATTTGACCCTGTCCAATCCCCAGCATAAGGAAAATAAGGAAGAAAGCAAGACAGCCAATCAGTGACAAAATTTAAATAAAGGCCAAATACGAGTAGGGCCAAAACCACGCAGATTTGTCTTATGATCTGCTATCAATTTCGGCCTTAAGGTCTTGGAAATCTGCGATCTGGTTTTAGACAATCCTTTACAGATTAGCAATTGATCAATACTCTATAGGACAACTTGTCTGTTTTGGTCAGATTTGAGTACTTCTTAAACTAATGTTAACCTTATTTTGTAGGTACAAAACCTACTCACAGGTTGATAAAAATCAAAAAGTTGTAAATAGGTTGTTGATTTGACCGACGGAGTCTTTTTATAATGTTGTGCCACTTGATACTGATCATAAAAGTCAAAATTTATGACTAGAATAGCAGATCGGCATAACAATTAACCTTATTGTTAGTTCTGTTCAAGTCAAAAAACACTTACCCTATAACACGATTACTTTGATAACGCCTAAATTACCTCTTGTAGAATTCTTGAAGGAATTAGTATTTCTTGACTACCACCTTCTTATGATACGATGATAGTGCGTTGCTCTATTCTTCAGTAATCCCTTTTTTTTTATAATATGAGCGCGCTTAAGGGATTTAAGAACCCTTAAAATGCTTGTGCAAAGAATAGAAAGAGAAGTACTGGTGAACGTTGGTTTTAAATGTTTGAATGTTATAATGACTAGGAAATAATGAGCTAGGCAGGACATTCCATAAGCGAGTTGTACGGTTTAGAGCCTGATCAGAGAAATATCAAAATAGAACGAGAACCCCTGACTTATTTTGCATTTGAAGATTCTAGATAGAAATTTTTCTATGCATTTAACGCTATTTTTAGGAAGTCTAAGATGAGAGATAAGTACTTGCCTATTTTAACTACAGGAAATCTTTCAAGCAAGTAAGGAATTTCTGCTTACGTAGTTGTTGTTAAAGCCTATGGTGGACCTTGACTCAAATCAATATAAACCTTTTCAGTAAGCGCAGTCTATGGCCAACTGTTGCGTACTTAAAAATTGTTGAGGTCTCCGTCCGATTCTGTATTTCGGTCTATCAAACCAGCGTTGTCCCTGTAGGTTCCTCTTCTGTTTTAATACTTGCTGATGAATTAAAGAAGAAACAAAACGTTGCCAGAGATTCATCTTCTCCATAGCCGTCTCTATCCGGTAAGACTGACTCTGCTAACAAAAAGAATTTTTCCATCCATGAGCCTGGTGTTGGTGTTGCTGATATTGCTCCAGCTGATACGTATTATCATTCGATCAATAATGGACTTCCGAGGCTTGTCCTTTTCGGAATCCTTGTAAGCAGCTTGGTTTTGCTCTCCATATCTGAAATTCATAACAAATTCTGCTACAAATAGTGACTTCTATCTGAATCATTTATTTTAAAGGAGCTGTTGACTTCTAGTGTCGGGCAATGTACCGAAGCCACCATGACGATATCCATAGATAGTCAGATTTATTTTTTTTCTCTAACAAAAAGTGTTATGTCTGCAGTCTACAATCACCTTGCAACATTACCAAAATTTAAGTGCGAGTTGTACCAAAGAAAAGAGAGTTCATAGTCGCATCTAGACCCGAGACCAGCATGATGCGGAAAGGCTATTCGTAGTGCTTTGGAGCCCAGAGTCATAGCTTCAGCGCCATCAAGTAGGACTGGGATTATCAAAGACTTATACTCGTATAGGGTCTTCTCTAGTCCAAAGAAATAGCGATTGGCAAAAACGATCCTTCGTTTTATTTCTGCTGAGATGTTATTGGCAGAATTTACAGCAGATTAAAGTACAACAGACAAAATCTTTTCGAAATTATAGCTATCGACTGTGACGTTCTGGCCAATTCGTAGATATTGTGTGCTCTGCTAACCCCATTTTAATAGCTTCCGAGCCGATGCTAGTGATATTATGTCGATATCATCGACGTAGACAAGTGTTTACACAGGCTTTTGAAAAATTATGTGCGTGTTGACTTGTGAGTTCCGCATGATTCTTTGAAGAATGATGTTAAAGAAGTCACATGACAGCGCGTCACCTTGTCTCAAACCCTTTTTGAACATCAAAGGTATCAGTTAAGTCGTTAGCGACTTTGACGCAGCAGCGAACGTTCTCAATCGCCATTCTGAACAGATAGACGAGCTTGTCAAAGATGTCAAAACTACACATGGGTCTACAGCATATAGCTCATCTCTATAAATGCTGTTACATGCGGCCTTAAAATCGATGAAAAGATGGTAGGCATCGGTTTGAATTCTTGAGTTTTTTCCAGGATCTGACGGAGTGTGAAGGTTTGGTCGATAGTGGATTTTCTTGCTTTGAAACAGGCTCCACTTTGGTTTTTGACGAACAATTTCTGACAAAGTGGTAGATAAGATCTTGTATGCGATATTGAGGAGACTTCTAACTCTATAGTTGGCGTAGTTGACTGGATCTCCTTTTGTGATACTGAGGTTCTATTTATCAGGCATACACTCTTCTGACTAGATCTGAGAAATGAGTCGGTGTATGCTCTCCACAAATTAATTTCGAGCAGCTTTGAATACCTTGGTCGGTAAGTCGTCAGGTTCAGCTCCTTTGTTGGATTTCTGTTTACATATTGGCATCCTTACTTCGTGTTGGTCAGGTGGACGGTAGTTTTGGTTATCATCGTCTGAGTTGAATGGCCTACTCTGCCAGACGGCGGGATGTTGCACTTCTTCGCCGTTGTACAATCTGCAGAAAAGCTTCTCAGTATTGACATCACCGACTCTGACTCTACTTGAAGGTGTCCTTCTTTATCTCTACAGATACAGAAGTAGATAATTCCTGGACTACAAAGTCTCTATATCTTCGATCGCGCTTCTTGGTGTTCTTTTTTCTCTTCTGTTCGTAAAGCTCACGAGTGGCTTTCTTAATTCTTAGTACTTTGTACGCTTCTTGTTTAACAGCATGTGCTCGCCGGTACTCTTCATCAAACAAGGGATTTATTGGTGGTGGTCTGGTAAAACCCAGCACATCAATTGCGACATCTCTTATGGGTTCTTGATGCTGGATACATTGAGGTTGTTGAGGGATTTCGGAATACGCGTTCGGCGAAGATTCTGGCGGTCTCTTGCGATTTCAGCTTTTCTTCGTTATACATAGATTTTCACAGTAGTTCTTCTGTATTAGTTCTTATTCTTGGGAAATCCACATTGGCACCATGGCTGCAACAAGGTGGTGATCCGAGTCAATGGTGACTGCCCGGATCATTCGGAAATCCAGAATACTGGAAGCACGCATTACGTCTACCGCAATGATCAATTTGATTTAGCATTTCATGACCCGAAGAGATGCATATCCCCTTATGCTTACCAACTCCGCTACCGAGCTAACCTCCGACGGGTGCACACGACACATAGTGCACTCGTAATCTGGGTAATTAAAAATAAAAAAACACTGTACATTCTAGCCACGCGCGCGAGTCAAAAATTCACAAAAATTGTGAAAAAATTAGTGGCGCGGTGAATCGGAAAAAAAAAATAAATAAATAAACAAAAGCATAGTGAGGGCACACCCACACCTCCTGCCCCTGGTCTGAGCGCTGTTGTTTGCACTCTCTTGTTTGTATAACTCTGTTATGCAGCAGAGGCAGCGACTGAGTACACGTAGCAACTGATGAATCCCGGGTTGCGAGTGTGAATTCTGTTTCATTTTGTTGTAAGGGTATAACACCTACAACAATCAGATTCGGCAAACCAACGTCAGAATTTTCAAGTTGCAGCCTTACTTAGCATCGTCGGTGTTTGTGTCTTTTGTGTTTGATAATTTGTAATGACTCGGAAATTTAGAGTGGATATAGCAAATATACGCGGGATAAAAAGTAAGCACTTTTCACTTCTCAGATCACACTGATCTGAAGCTACCTGGCTACGAACTAGTGCCACTATTCTTTCCTCATCGCGGTCTCGCCATCTATGTGCGTAGTGATGTAGCTTACCAAATTACACAACAATGTAGTCCCTGTTCCAATTAGGAATTCAATTTCATGTGGTTAAAATTCAATCTCCGTAAGCAAATTATCCACTACTGCTTTATTTACAGAAGCCCCAAACTGGACAGCAATTCGACCTTTAACGAGTCCATACAAAGAATTGTAGCCCTGTATCTTCATACTAATATCGTGATCACGGGCGATTTCACTATACACTATTCTGGTTGGCTTCGACATTCTGGACAGACAACACCCGAGGGACGGTGTATTGACATCTTCGCTGCGGAAGATAATTTAACCCAGCTTGTAAATGAGCCCACGCGAATACCAGACGTTGATAGTCATACCGCCAAGACCTTGGACTTATTTTTAACTTCTCACCCTGATAAGTACTCCGTTTATGTGCTCTCCCCTCTAGGCTCGTCGGACCATTGTGTCATATTAGCTAATTTTTCGTACATCCACCACACAGTTAGAGAAAAGATTCCTAAAAGAACCATATGGCAATACGAGAAAGCCAATTGGAGCGGTCTTAAGAGCTTCTTTAGGAATTTTAACTGGTCGTTATGTTTCCTCGATAACGACGTGGATACCGCTGTTGAGATGATCACAGAAACTATTCTCTTGGGAACAAGATGCTTTATCCCTCATCAAAAGAAAAGGCATAGTACGTCCCGAGGTGTAAAGAGGCTGTCAGGGTTAGAGAAATGCTTTTGGTCCTGTAAGACCAACCCGACAGAAGGAAAACCGAAAAAAGTTCAAACGAGACAGGAATGACTGCAACGTCTTTCTCAAGCGCGTGAAATGTCAATACAACCAAAAATTAAGGCAACAAATATTACAATGTAGTAAAAATTGTTGGTCGTTCGTCAAAAATATTAGGAATTCTGCCTCATCTTCCATCCCAACGCTCATTTACACTGACATTTCAGCTGTCAGCTCTATGGAGAAAGTCAATCTGCTTGCTGCACACTTTGCGGCCAGTTCAACACTTCCTGATTGTGCTTTGTCCCCGCGTACACTTGAGTGTGTCGAATCTTCAATGGGACGAATCAACTTTCGTACTCATGTAGTAGCAAGAGTACTTAAAGATCTTAACATGCATAAATCCGCTGGTCCAGATGGTATATCTTCCCTTCTTCTGAAGAGGTGTTCTTCCACGCTGGCAAAACCCCTGTGTAAGCTTTTTCATCACTCCTACTCTTTAGGATTCTTTCCTAGCAGATGGAAAACAAGGCGAATCTTCTTCTGCCTCCTCCCACAGACCAATTGCTCTTACGTCCCTTCTTTTCAACGTCATGGAGACGCTGATAAACCGTCAGCTCATGAAATATCTCGAAACACGGAACTTCTTAATGACCGGCAGTACGGTTCACTGGTGATTTGATGGCCTGTCTGACCGAAAAGTGGAACCAAAGTCTACACCAATCTGGCGATAGCAAGATAGTTGCACTTGATATTTCTAAGGCATTTGACAGAGTTTGGGATCAGGCTTTTTTGTCGAAAATGCATGCTTTTGGGTTCAATGACTCCCTTCTGCAATGGATTAGAAACTACCTTTCAATTCAAGTTATCTTGGATGTTTTCAAATCTGATGTTCACATAAAAAAATGCTGGTGTGCCCCAGGGCTATGTTCTGTCTCCGACACTCTTTTTAATTTTCATCAATAATCTCTTGTCTGCTACTTCTAACCCAATATATTCCTTTGCTGACGACAGTACTCTCTGATTTTCATATTCATTTCCGGACTCAGGTCATTGCTCTTCCGCTGTAGAACGGGAACGGCAGCGTATGTTAAGCTCATTACATTCCGATATTAATAGCATAACCAATTGGGGAACTATTAACAGAGTGAAATTTAATGCGTCCAAAACGTAATGCTGTCTGCTATCGTTAAAGCGAAATTTAAACAGCCAGCCATTATTCATGAATGGCAGCTCCATCGTTGAATCAATGACAACTTACGTTGGAATGATCACATATTCGATGTCGACAAAAATGCTGCGGAATGTCTAGGTTTCCTCAAGCGATGTAAGAAATATTTCACCCTCTCTGATCTGGCTTCAATATATAAGGCGTTTATCCGGCCGAAATTCGAGTACAATGCTCACATTTGGTCAAGTGCTGCTAAGACCTCCTTGCACTTGCTAGATATAATCTGAAAACGTGCGATAAAAGTTATAGGTGATGACAATATTACACAGTCTTTCGACAGCCTCGAACACAGACATAATGTCTCCTGTCTCACCTTGTTGTATCGCCATTTTTATCACAAGTGCTCTACAGAAATTACCTGTATCATTCCAGCCCTTCTAACTTTAACCGTAACACCCGTCTCGCTATGAATGCTCATCAGTATACCCTCAAGCCCACTTTCGGACGTACTCTGAAATATCGTGATTCGTTCCTAAGCTATATAACTCGCTTATGGAATGCCCGCCGAGCTGTTTATTTCCTAGTCACTATAACTTGCAAACATTTAAAGCCAACGCGCGACGTTATCTCTCTTTTTTCCCTCCCTAACTTTTCCTCGTCATCGCTATGTGCAAACATCTTAAGGGTACACAAAATTCCTTGTGCGCGCGCCAATTATAAAAAAAAAAGAAGTCTTATCGTGCAGCTCGTGGAAGCATTTTTTGGTGGCGTCGTTCTTGTCTAAAGTTAGGTTTTACTCATGCAGCTACCGTGGACAACAACTGGGAGGTAAGACAAGCACTACGCTACGGAATTGATTGTGACGCTGCTGGACCAATAGAAGTTATACGAAGCAGATATGTTAACTCTGACCGGCCCAGGGGATTGTTAGCAACCTCCACAAATGACAACAAAGCTCTTGAGAAACTCGTTTCGCATTTCAACGGAACAACGTTTTTTCTGTGGCCTCCTCTATTCTTGTGGAATCTTTGTAGATGCCAATAACTTTTATCAGTTGGCACGCGTACATTCTCAAGAGTTTCGCTTCTAGCGAAATTTCTGAACTCAGCTGGGACTGTCTTAACGGACTGTCTTAACGGAGCTCATTAGAAGCATTTGCTTATAGGGTTTGGCTTTAGTTCCTAGCTCATTATTCATGCACGTTATAAAGAAACATATCTCCAAAGGGGCATTATCTGATCTCGTAATATTACTTATAAGAAGCTGGGCGTAACGCCTCCTCTTTGTTTTCGGCTTCGAATAAGATAAGATCCGTGTGGACTCTAGTTATTATTCAAGTTGGCGACTAATTCATCATCGTCATATTTGTGGATGTGTTTGATTACAGGCGCTATAATCCTCTAATCCAATCACCTTAACGGTGATCACTTTGCGGCGGTATGGGTCTCGGACATACCAACATATTCTTCAAAAATAGAGATAAGAGTAGAACCCTGTAGGATTTCCGTTCTTAAGTTGTAGTACTGAGCGCCACCGTCAATCTTACGAGTATATCTCAACATGCTGTTGGTGAAGTAATTCTAGACAATCTTCAGCATACAGATTTTCTTCTTATCCTAAAGATAAACACAAAGTGATCAGATACGCGGTAAATAGATTCATAACATAGTTTTCAAATTCCTCGCTTACTCTCGAAAAAAAAGGGACAAATGATTCGTATTGGGTCTACAAGTAAGTTTCCAGCTTTTGTCAGAGATGGCGCCACCAATGGATCCCGGGCAGAAATGTCAGACCCATGTGTTTTGTTTGTAGGTTTTGTATCTGTCAACAACTTTGCAGCGTTATATTTGAGCAGTTCTATCGGTGTCGTACATTTTATCGAGCAAAATCATGGCAAGTTTCCAGCCAAATAAACTGGGTGCCGTACCAATTGAAGCCAAGAGACGTCGAACGGCGATTTTGCATGTCCGAAATGTTACTGCAGCGGTATAAAAATAAATCATTTTTGCATCGTATTGTCACTGGTGATGAGAAATGGATTTATTATGATAATCCTAAATGCAGAAAATCGTATACAAAGCCCGGCGAGCCCTCCCAATCGACGCCGAAACGAAATATTCACGTGAATAAGGTCATGCTCTGCATATGGTGGGATCAAAAGGGTGTCGTATACTGCGAACTGCTTCCGAGTGGTGAAACCATAAAAAAGGACCATTATATCGAACCCATATTCCCAATTCGTTTGAAGCGGGAATTAAAAGAAAAACGGCCAGAATATGAGACCAGGCATGAGTCCGTCACGGATGGGAAATTCTGCCTCACCCGCCTTACAGTCCAGACTTAGCACCATCTGACTACCACTTGTTTCGTTCGATGCAGAAAGCTCTTACGGGAATATGCTTCAGCTTAGTAGAGGAAATCAAAAATTGGATCGATACGTTCTTGGGCTCGAAAGACGAGAAATTTTTTTGGTCCGGCATTCATAAATTGCCTGAAAGATGGGGCAAAGTTGTAGCTTCCGATGGACGATACTTTGAATAAAGCATTGTAACTATGTTTTCATAATAAAACTTCAAATTTTGGAAAAAAACGCTGGAAACTTACTTGTAGACCCAATAGTTTAGTCCAATTATAACTTCTGGTAAATGCCGCAGCTTTGGATGTCTCGCTTTGTGACTTTCTTCAAAGACATATTTTTTTTTTTTATAATTAAGAAAAAATCGCAAGTACCGTTTGCTTGCTGCAAATCTTGCTAGAAATACTTCGAGTTTTACAATATAAGAAACCCCCACAGCTCATTACAGCAATTTGTGAATTTTCAAAGAGAAAAAAACTCTCAAAAAAGCTCAGAAACAGTTCCGCCACCAGTTAAGCTATTTCCCTGTAAGCGAACAAGTTTCAAACTTGCTCTGCTGAAAACTTTCCCTGTCTGCTAGTAGTCGTAGATTTTTTTGTCAGTCCTGCTTGACTGATGTTTAACAGAAATTTCATTTAAGGAAAAAATCATGATAAATTATCCTCTTTCTTTGTTTCAATGCACACAGAGGGTATGCACACATTCATTTATGGATAATTTGAAAAGTTTTCAAATTGCAGTTTTATGCCCAGCAGCACAGTTGAGGCCAGTCAAGCCCGAGACTAGCCAAAGTGGCCAAAGTTTTTTTGTTGTTTTTTTTTTTAGAGTGAAAAAGGATCTGTTAACACAATTTGTTTGCTCTGTGGAATACCCGTAACTAGTGAGATACCAGTTTGTTTAATGTTTTTTTTTTTACTTTTAAAGGAAAAGCAAATATCATAAATATATTGTGAAATGGAAAGTGAGCAGTTTTTTGTACAGACTTCAGCCTGAATTGTATTGAAGGTGCGAGAAGTTGATAAAAATACTACACGGCATGCGGTTTTGCAATTGATATGGATATATATACGTACTGCCGAGAATATGGTATATGTGAAGATCATAAATTTTCCATTTCATTACTTTAAATGGAATGATTAAGTCCGTCAAATACACCACAAGAGGGTTTGGGTTCAAAACCACGAACAACACCAAAAAGCTGCAACACAGGCAGCAGTAAGCCTGCGAAAGTAAAATCGTCTGCATATTAAAGAATCTCTCACTCTCTTGTTATCCGAAGTCCGTAAAAAGTCTGAAGAGTTCTTGCTTGCGCAAAAAATAGTAAGGCGAAGAATGGAAAGACTTGGCAAGACTTTAGTATTCATTGAACAGTTGCTTATTTACTTTCTTTTAGTTGACATCTTATACACCGTCGTAGTCTAGGTCGTAGGTCGTAGGCCTTAGTTAACATGTCTCTTTAGCTCGCTAGTTAGCTACCTCTAGTTCTGCACACCGCGTTAGTTGCAGCCCCTTTTCATTTACGGACGCGATTTTAGGAGAGGTAGTTGCACAGTTGTAGATTTGGATGACAGCATACGAGTATATTTTGTTTTGTTTTCGTTGATCGCCAGACCCAATTTTGTTGAATATGCCTAACTGAAATCTCTGGATTTTGTTATTGGCTTGATAGTTGCGCATAATCCTTTCAGGCATGCAGTTAGGGAAGTCGCATGAAAGCGTGCCGCTCTATCTGCTACCCAGTTTTATATCGAAAGTTTCTGTTACGTTTCTTCCGAATTTGAAAGAGTCACGGGATGCCAAGACCAGACATTTCACTCCTCGTATATATAGATTCTAACATACCATATGTAAGCAATATTAAAATCGATGAGCGGGAGATGAGTATCGATTTGGTGTTCTTAGGTCTTCTTCAAAATCTGCGCGGAATGGATATTTGGTCGATGGTGGATCAATCAAGCTGTTGTATATCTGTTTTAGGAGTTCGTATAATACTGCGGCAAAGATCTTGTACGCAATGTTAAATAGTTTTGTGCACCCAAAATCGGCCGAGGCTTTCCTCCTTCAAGACTATACAGACGATGTTAGGATTCAGTTAATCGGTCTTGCGTTGGGCTGAAAAAATTGTATAGATGAGCTGGTGCAAACTTCTCACCAGCTCATTTCCTCCTGCTTTCAAAGCACGGCTTCTAGGTTGTAGGGTTCTGTGGAGTTTTTTTATTAGTATCCTCACTTTTAAGCGCCTTCTTTTAGGTTGAATGGTATGTCCTGCCTGGCAGGGTTATTTTCGTCGTCTTCGCCGTTTAGCAGCAGTTACAAAAGTTATGCTCTAAAATTGTCAGCACCTTCTATAATGCTCCCGAATTCCATTTTGCAAGCTCTTCACCTTCAAGTAAAACTACCGAACCTTATTGTTTGCTTCCTTCGATCTGCTCAACCTCAGGTTTTTCGAACGCTATTTGTACTCGGTTTTTGTCCTCCGCTGATACGTCTCTAAACCAGCTAATAACTCAGCCCTAGTTCTCGGGTGAAGTAGGGCACGATACTCTATTTTGCGTGTCCTTTACTTGCCGCCGTCTTGTGAAACTCAGACATTAGACTGAATTTCAAATGGTGTCCTGCACTTGATGCTTGTCGTGTGTGACTATGCGGGAGATTGCACACGGCAAGGTAAGAAAAGGCTCTGGCGGAAAGGATCTTGCGATTCCTTCGGAATTTTCCTTGCGATTTATTGCCTTTGACATGCTCATTCATATATTTGCTACAACTTGGTAGTGGTCCGAGTCAATCTTGGCACCACGGAATGGGAGAACGTTATTGTACAATACGGAACGCATATCGAAATTGGCAAAAGGCCTTGCAATTACTATTTGCCGTCCATTTGCGAAGTCTGTGGGCCTTTGTCCGCATATAATGTCCATGCAAGCTCCGTATGCCCACTTCGCTAATAAAGTTCTACTCCTTTCCTGTTCTGGCTTTAACGTCGCTGAGTACGATTTTAGTGTCATACTTCGGAGTTTTCGTTGGGATCCGTAAAAGCCACCCTTGGTGCGTTGTCTTTCTCCTCTATTGGGTAATATCATTCGTATTGGCCTTCAGTCTCTCCACTTGGTGTTCAGGAGCACCAATTCTATTAAGAAGTGCACTTTCCAGGTACATACCCGAATAATGTTGTCTGTCGCGTTTGCATGGGTCTTCGACAGTTGAGTTCTTCTTATTCCAAGATCTTATTGTCATAACAATTTTGAAACTTTGCTGGCGCGGCCTAAGGCGACGTGTTTTTTGTAGATCAATACCGATGTTTATTATCGTTCTTGTTATGACTTCTATATCCTGTATTATAGTCAATCAGGTTAACACGGTATGTAATAGCCGAAACGACCAAGAACAATTCCTTGATTTCAACTGTAGAGGCTTACCCAAGTTTGATACACACTCATTGTTAATTTACTAGACTGTGATGGAGACAGAAAAGTTTCTAACAAATCAAACGCTAATTCCACTATCCTCTGAGGCATCTAGCGCTCCAGGTTGAGTGTTGTTCCTTAGAGAGTACTGCCCGACACGAAATTCTACCAACGGTCTCGGATATGGATGCTATTACCGTTGACGACGACAACAATTTTCGAACATCATCTACAATATATGTAATGTTCGGACTCTGAACAGACCACAGGAAGCCGAAAAAATTGAGGTTTTAATAGAGTGGCTATAATTGCTTAGAAGAACGACGAGATATGTCGGGGAAAAAAGGGATGAAAAACACAAGCACTGTGGTAATTGTTATAGAACAGAAGCGGTGTCTGTTTGACATTCAGCCATCTGATCCATGTCAAGGCTTCATTCTCGGAAATAAGCATGACATTTGACCTCACCCCTACAGATGCTTAACGACTGGTTAGAAAAACAGAGTATCTTCGGCGACACAATTGGTAAATATACCCTATGACACCATCTATGAAAATGGACTTAGACTAACCGACTTCGCTGGTGTTCTTCTGGGGATGACAGAACTCAGAGATCACTCCTTGTTAGAAAATCTCGCGGCTGTTTTCAAGCACAGATGTACGAAACCCTGATGGAAGCTAACTTCATTTTAAAAAATCGGTAGAGGGGAAAGAATTCGTATATATTTCGACAGCCAACCTGCGCATTAAGCCTTGCTATACCTTTTCACGGCTTCCAAGCTAGTTCGAAAATAAGAAGACTTTACTAGACGCAGCCGTTTGGTACGGGAAATGAAATCGCCGATGAACTTTCTAGGCAACGCTTCGGACTACCTGCTTCCTAGTTTAGGGCTCCATTGATAGTTGAGTTTGATACGAGGATAACTGCAGATTGTATGCTTCTCTAGGTTATTGGCGGACTAAATGAACGCTTCCCGATGCACGTCTCTAAGAAGTCAGTGATTTTCTCCGTAGAAATGACAGTAGGTTGCTGTGGCACTTCCTTTTCCTAAGCACTTACGTGTGTGGGCATAAGTAATACAACATTCTACAACATTTAGTGTGACAATGATCATGCACCGCTTAGCGATACCTCTGTAAGTGTCAGACCTAAGCTTGCATCAGGCTGCAGGTTCTCGGGGCTGATGTGGTGTCACAAGAAATGAAGCATAATATCAACAATTCGTTCAAAACATAACGATAAACAACTAAAACTTAGAGGTAGCTAAGCAGGAGACTTTGTCTATCTCCGTTCCACATTTCATTCTCCATAACATTGAGACATATAAAACCAACGTACATCGGTACCTATCCTTCTTTCCTCCCTAAATTTCCTTCGCCCGCGCTGTGTGCAAAAATTTTAAAGGTACTCGTAACTTAACCCCTTGAGCGCTCGCTAGTTTGTAAAAAAGAAAAAAACTATGACATCTTGTCAGAACTAAAATGAAGAGTTACATTTGCCAATCCCGGTTTCCCTTGCATAAGATAGCAACTGAGTAAAAAGGCCTTGTCAATAAACAATAAAAAGGAACTCTAACATATATACAACTTTCACAGATCTTCACACAGATCTTCTCTAAAGTGCAGAATCACGGCTATTAACAAAAGCGGTTACAGATATGAAAGACCTTTGGAGGACGAGATCTAACAATGAAATTTCCGAGCTATACAAAGAAACTGATTTTTCCAGAGAAGTGCGCATCAGTCACCTAGGATGGCTAGGGCATAAGGATCGAATAGATCTGCGATTCCAGCACCAAGTGACAACCAACTTGAAATAAGTAACTGGAAGCAGCTGACAAAAGACCCCGCTAACTGGAGAGGCTGATTGTTTTAGCCCCAGCTTTTCTAAGACTTTCATGCCATCTGTGTAAAAAGTAAGTTAACCGGATAGCATGACGACTGTTTTGCAGGATGGCATCTATACATTACTCTCATATCATGCCTTGGTGAAAGCCACACTGACATTGAAGGTATGCCTCATTAGTCCTTGCAAGGCATAAGTACTCGTAGGTAGCTAGATAGAGGTGGCGGTGTAATATGAACCCAAGTAGCACTAGAATCTTCCTTTTTGTTACCATGACTCGTATGATCTGGTTGAAGATATGAGTTCTTGAGGATGTGAGACAGTCGGTGCGCAGATCTAGCTTAAAAAAATAAAGGAAACGAATTAGATCTCGTATTACTTTACACGAGATGTCGTTAAGGTCGTCGAAGACTGTTAGGAATGCATTGGTCAATGCCGCGTAATTATCGCCGTGATTTAGGCGATATCTGGGTGGGTTCTGCTTAGTAGGTCTTTGATTCTATTCTTATTGTAGATCAGCGATTTGCTAGTTAACCATCTCCATTGGAGATTGGTATTCTGCAGAAAGTTCAAATGGATTTGTCCTTTAACCGCACCTATCGAAATGGGGACCCATGCCGCGAGTGAGCTGTGTAGAGCTGAGCCCTGCCGGGGAAGTTCATCTGCACGCTCGTTTCCTTTTATGTCACTGCGCCCTGGAACTCAGAGCAGTGTGATCATGAAGCGTTCGCACAGACACTCCTGCACCAGTTTCGGAGGATATGGTAAGCGAGTCCAGAACTTTGATAGCGGATTGGCTAACTATCAGGATAACACCGTTTTGTTTGTGCGTTGTGTTACTTTCGAGTTACGTGCAAGGATCTCGGATTGCCAGTTGTTTCGTCTGCAAGCGGCAAGCGGTATGATATTTATATTTTCAGTGGTTCAAAGTAGACACCGGCCCCCACACCACAGTTCATCTTGGATCCGTTGGCGTAGATGACCATGTCAAAGTTCTATACTACTTCGTCTTTCTTCCACTGAGCACTGGTGGGAAATCCTACGTGGAAGTTTTTCTTGAAGTTTAATTTGGGTGTGATGTAGTCGGATTGAAACGTGACCTTGGCTTTGGTAATGAGTCCAAGATGTTGCTGTGGCCATAAGGCCATGCAGTCCAGCATCCACATTCTTTGACTTTGCAGCGTAGTGCAGTGTTTTGTATGCGTATGTCGAGAGACAGAAGATGCAGGAGCACAGTAAGGGCATCCATTGGAGCCGACCTCAATGGGCCCGTGGTGACTATACTGTCTGTTCTTTGGAGCCTTTTTAATTTCGTAAGGTTGCTCAACTCGGGCTACCATACTAGTGGCGCGTTGGCGAGAATTGTACACACTACGGCTGTGTACATCCATCCACAAGGTCATCTTTAGTTGAAGTCCCTACTTCTTTCCTGCAGGCATAGAAGACAACGCATGCCTTCCTTACCTTGTGTTCGATGGTTTGGTTCCAGTTAAGTTTTGGGTCAAGCATGATACCCAAATACCTAGCGCTGTAGGATAGTTTGAGTAGTTGACCGTTACGACGGGGAAGGATAAAATCAGGTATTTTGGTTTTTGTAGTGAATATCACCAATTCAGTTTTGCAGGGGTTGACACCCCGACCACAACTTGCGGCGCAGGTATTTACCTTACCCATGATTTCACTTATCTCTTGTAAGCCATACAATCGCCTTTCTTATGGATGGGGCATACACTTAGACCTCATATACAAATCATTGAGCAACCTCCCGTACAGAATAATGATTTAGCTTAAATTAAAAGCCAAAGCATCTCCGGCTTTAAATAGCTTCATAGATATTATTTTCCAGCTTCGCCGATTCTGTATCAACTTCTTCTCGGCTAAAATAAGGTTACTTCGTAGTTTATTGGATCTGGGGATCCAGTCAGCTGCTAGAAACATTGCTTAAATTTAAATATGATACTGCAAATAGATGGTAAGATTACCGTTAACGTCAGCCAGATCCAGCGAACTGCCAAGTTCTCTGCCTTGTTATGCAAATTCCATATGCCTTGTTCTAGTAAAGGATACTTCTATAGTATTCTCCAAATATATGAATGCTGACTTTCCTTTCTTTCCCTCTCCTGAATTGGTTTTCTTCTCTCGTTGTACTACCTTTTTGTGTGTCTTTTGTAAGGTCCTTTCGTTGCAAAAGCCAGGATGCCACCCTAAGAATGATCTTAGTCGAAATTTGCTGCTCTAAAAGCGGATAGTCCAACATATTAGGATCATGACATCTGTCAATCACCGCGTGGTCGATTGTGCCACAGCTTCGGCGCACTGAGTCGCCGAATGCCCTTCGCAGAAAGGTGACACGATAATGGTAGTTCTTGCAACGCCCAGCCTCCGCTTAATCTCGGTTCCATGAAATATTTGATTACTACTGTCCTACATTCATACTACGAGACCTGTCGGAAGGACTTGTTTGTGCAAATCCATTCTCAGTTGTAGTGCCACGTAAGTAAATACATATTCGCCACTTCGTTACCAGCGAATGGGGGTCAGTTACGAGTATACACATATTGGATGTACGTTTGTTCAAGGAAAGTAAACCACTATGCGGTGACCAGCTTTGACCCATTCCAGCTATGAGGATATCTCCAGGGATTTCAAAGGGGAGGTGGGTCATATACAGAAACTCCGACCATCAAACTCCAACATTTCCAAGAGCATTTAGACCAATTTTTCACATCAAAGAAATATTAGACTTCGCTCCGATTTCATCTCTTTTCAATTTGCTCCCCCAAAAACCTGCTTAAAAGCACAATTTTACGAATTTTATTTTCAATTATTTTTTTTTTTTTTTTTGCAAATTAAGCAATAAAAACTTGGATAAGGATAACCGAAACCATAGAATCTACAATAAACCTCATAGGAGCATGATGTTCCTTCAAAACTGTGTAGCCCCACCACCAGTTCTCCAATTCTAGCAAAAGGAACAATTTTAATAATATCCATCCTGCCAGTGACATATGGTAATTTTTCGTTTCCTTTTCTCTTATTCCTGCACGTTCGAAAAATCCTGTAAACTCAGTCAGTTTTGGTGCCACACTATCCGCAGTGCTCCTGAGAAAATATCATCTATCATACATACATTCCAACAACCACCAAGCCAACACCAACTGAGTCCTGGTCACTTGGGTCCACATGTTTCCTCGTCCTTTCGAGAATTTTTTTCTGTTCTTCTGTTATGTACCAATGAAACCATGTCTCACTTCCTCCCCCTCTGTTGCTCCTAGAATTAGAGGAAAATTAATGCAAATTTCATGCAGAAATATTTTTCATGAATTTTTTATTTCGGTATATCCTTCGAAAGAGTGTTGGAGACTTTGTTCTCCTTTTGAATGGGAGTAACACTAAGACTCCCACCATCCCCCATCGACACCTCATTTTCGTTAATGAGATTTATGGTGCCAAGAGCCCCCTCGGCTACACATACCTGCAGTCTCATTCAGGAGGAAATCTTTGGTAAGTAGGTTCCTAAATTTTAATTACACTTACAAACATCATAATCCTTAAACGGCAACTCATTCGAGGAATGGAAAGGTCGATGAGAGTGCTCGCCACGGAGGCAGTGCCTAATAAAAGCGAATAAATATTAAAGAGTCCCCATGGTTTGGGTGGGTGGTGGATGTAGGCCACCAGAGTAATACTCCAGCCTTAAGTTTCAGCCCAAGGCAATACAGATTTGGAAATTGAGTATACGAGTAAATAACTCCACTCTTCAAATCCTAGAGGCTGCGATGTGCGGAACAAAATACTCTCGGGGGTTAACCTGGCGTTGAGGTGGCGGTTTACGAGTACGAGAGGGCGCATTTGTTAATAATACTTGAGCCTCTGGCAATTGCCTTTTTAAATATTTACGCTGGAACATAACTCATCAGGGTATTCTTTCCGAGGACTTAACCCCACAAAACCCCATTCCGTTTCCACTGTGACTGTGTTTGTGCATTATATACACACTACACGGGTTGTCGAAATGATAGGGGTGGTCGTGGTTGTTCACAGTGCTAATCGATTGAATTGCAGTGATTACGGTTTCATGTTGCAATGGAAGGGATGGCAGCGCATACGCATGCTTTGGCGCCAACAAAGCCATCAATCTAACTACGGATCCATAGGCGATGAACACATGTTAGTCTCGATGGTATAGCTGGAGATGATGCTTAATTAGCGTACATCAACTAATTGCTGGGTGGTTCCGTTTTTTTTTTTTTTTTTAAATTTTATGCATCACTCCTCATCCCTAACCAATTCTTGGCACAGATTCAATACAATTTACACTTTTTGAGCGAGAGGCAACGAAAGAAGCGGAATCTATTTTCGTGTAAATAGAAAAACATTTTGAAAATCTTTCCCCCCAAACCATGTTCTTCACATAGTTACCCATGCTACCTCTGCCACCCAATGCAAGGGGCATGGCGTCGTCCCTGTGGAGAAAGAAATTCGAGTGGTAATTTGCGAAGATGGTGGAATTTTTCACAGCCAATTGATTCGAATGGCTCTTGTGGCAAATTTTATTGTGCTCGTATTGATCCGTGTGAGAGAGGCAATGAAGCGGAAGGAGTAGAGGACGGAGGCATGTGAAACAGAGTGTAGAACAAAGTGGAATTGAGTAAATGTTGGCAAGGAATCAAGAAGGCAAACAGGATATTTGTTAACGGATGCTATTTGCGTTGGCGAGTGGGAATTACAGATGATTTACACTGAGATAGATACCCGTATATAGACAAATTATCTGCGGTTGTGATTCAATATTTATTGCTGGAGTAACTTTTATCCTCTGCAGATATTCATACAAATTCACGACACAAACGAATGATCACATACGCAAGTTTGTCAAAAGAAAAGTCTTCAGAAATCACTTTCAAAGTCTTAAAAAGTGTGAGCAATCAGGCTGTTCTGGAGTCTTATCTGGAAAAAAGTGAGTAAGAGCGATTATTTCAGCCTTTAAAATAACAGAGCGTAGTTTTTGTTTTGCGTCCAGATTTGTGGTCATTGCCTCTTTTTTAATTTTCGCTGGCTCCCCATTTCTGCGTTATTCCCAACCAACGCCAGCCTTACATGCAAGGGATCTATTCGAATATTTGGCGTAGTTTCCATGATCAACTTCGAAACACTCGGTGGTCAAAGTCTATAAAAAGGGCAATTCAGCCAAACACAATAAGCAAATCTTATGACACCTAATTGAATAGACAAACTTCCAAGGTAATATGACCAGAATCGAGTTACAACTATTGTACTCGTAGCTCCTATCACTTGAGCTGTAAGTGAGCTGAGTAACACAACCCACTGTAGTAGTAGCTGTTATCGGTTGTGATGACGGATGAGCCCATCAAAAGGAGTCTTACAATCCTTTATTTCTTCCTGCCGTCTATCATCCATGGCATATAAGTACCCAGTTATGCTACAAAAATTATAAATCAGCTACTGGCAACTTTCAACAGAATCTTCGCTACTAGTCCGGCACTGGCATGGATACCGAAGCCCTGGCAAAGAATAAATTCGGCCTGCTCGATCTTTACCTATCTGCCTCCAGTTTCACACACTAAGTTGGCTGAGGTACCCTTCTACTTGCGTGCGCCACCTGAGTCGCTGCCTTTTTCTACAGCGCTGTCCCTTCAGAGCGGATTCGAAGACTTTTCGCGCCGCAGAATTGATGCCCATTCGCTCAACATGATCCACCCACCCCAGTCGTTCGACCTTCATTCTTCTGTCGAGGTTATATCAGTTATATCTGTCGAGGGTGTCATACTTTTCGAGACATCGGTGTTGGGTGTGCTTTGTAGTTGACAGCATATACTTGGTCTTGCCTTCGTTGACCGTTAAACCCATCTTCATCGCTGCCGTCACAATACTCGCAAAAGTGCCACTGACTTCACTCTGCTTTCTTACGATTATGTCAATATCATCGGCGTATGCGAGTAATTGGACGGACCTTTGAAAGATTGTACATTTTGTGTTTTGCACTATTCTTTCAAGAATGATGTTAAAGAAATCGCACGAGAGTGTATCGTCTTGTCTAAATCCTTTTTTGACTTCAAAGGTCTCGGTGAGTTCTTTACCGACCTTGATGGAGCAGCGTACATTCTCCATCGTCATCTTGCACAAAACTAGACATTGCTCTGTATAGCTCGTCTCTATAGATGCTGTCGTACGTGGCCTCAAAATCGGTGAATAGGTGGTGTGTATCGATTTTGAGCTCTATGTAGTTTTCCAAGATCTGCTGTAGGGTGAATAGTTGGTCGATGATGAACTTTTCTGACCTGAAGTCACACTGATATGACTCAATCAGGTTGTTGACGAAAGATTTAAGGCGTTCACACAATACGGCAGAGAGGATCTAGTAGGCAACAGAAGAAGACTTATACCTCGTAATTGCCGCAGTTCAGGGTCTCGTTTTTTGAGGATCGGGCAAATTTTTTGGTGGGGGCTGGGGCCCCCATTTATTGGCTTAATACAAGCTTAATCTAACTTAAAAACTAACAGAAAGACTTAAGAGCTAGAGACCAAGAAAGTGATGGAGGTGGTCTTGTTTGAGACGAAGAGTGCTCAGGTGGAAATCAAAGAGGGAGAGGTTTTAGTTGGCCTTTCGGAGCATTCGGGAGATTGGTTCGTTGGATCCATACGAGGTGCGGTGGACCGGTAGATAGAGGACAACGTAGATTGCGGGGGTTGGTATTGAAGGAAATGGAGTTCAAAATGGATGCACAGTCGATGGAATCTGGGAGAAGTCGATGAATGAAAAGAATGTCGGCAGTATTCCTACGTTCTTCTAACGAATTCATATTTAGAAGTTTGAGGTGGTCCTGATAGGGAGGTAAGATTAAAGGGTCGTTCCACGGCAGACCGCGGAGAGCAAATCTGAGGAATCAACGTTGAATACCCCCGATTCGGGAAACATGAACCCGGTGAAAGAGGGACCAAGCTTGGCTGGCATACTCAAGCAGGGGGCGAACAAAGGTAGCATAGAGAGATACGGGTTGGAGAATTCCTTGGACCACCGTTTAATAAAGCCAAGTGATGAGTTGGCTTTGAGGATCATCTTACCGCTATGCGAACGGAAATTAAGCTCACAGTCGAATAATATGCCAAGGTCCTGAAGACACTGAACCAGGGGAATTGGTTGACCATGGAGAAAATAAAGTCGGGGAGGAGACGGTTGCATTTTCGTGAGAAGGCTATATTAAGTTCTAGGCAGTTTTTGAGGCACCAGATTGAAAACCGATCTAGGTTTTCTTGAAGAAGGGCAGAGTCATGGGGAAAGGAAATAGTTTTAAAAAATTTTGTGTCGTCAGCGTAAAGGGAGAGGGAGGAGAGTTTAATGACCCTCTCAACATCGTTGATAGTAAGTATGAAGAGAAGAGGGACAAGATGACTGCCTTGTGGTACTCCAGATGAGGCCGGGAATAAAACAGAAAGGGTGGATCTAAACCGAACACTATAATATCGGTTTACCAGGTAAGAAGAAATCCATTTTAATAAGAGAGGCTCAAAGCCGAGAGCAGGCAATTTCAAGAGGATGAATTGATGAGATATCTTATCAAACGCTTTAGTGAAATCCGTTGCGATAACATCGATTTCTTGGAGACACGCATCTTTCCAAGACTCTCCCTAAACTCTTGTAGAGTGTACATAGTGGTGAAGAGCGGCAAGATCGTCCGCAAATTTTTGGGGAGGCGTATTGAAAATCTCGTGGTACTTTGTATAAGGTTTCCTGAGACTGGTAACGTCGGTTTGGAGGCCTTCCTGCTGGACTGAAACCATGAGGCTTGTTTTTGTTTTACCCTCGTAGCACACCGAGTCGGATCGTACAGATAAGCCAGATATACGAGTACACGTATATTCTCATGTATCTTTTTATCTCTAAGCCTAGAGAGCGCATAGCGACATTCGGTGGTATCGCTGGTTTGCTGCGTTAATTTAACAGTGGGTGGCGAAAGGGGGTCAATAGAAGAGGGAGTGTAGGGTTTAAAATGTGAGAACTGATGAAATTAGGATACCTAGCTCCAGTTTTGAGGTCGAAATTATGGAAAGGCGTGTGTGTTAGGGGTTGAGTGGTGGGAGTTTGAGTTAAGTCGAAAGAGACACGTTGACGTAGGGGCTTGATTTGGGGTGGAATAGGGGGAGTTAGAGTATGGGTCGGAGGATTAAAATTAGGAAAAAAATTAGTTTTAAAACTACAATTGGAGCTGGTTTGTTGTGGGAAGAGGAGGTGGGTCTTGGCAAATTGGATTTACTTGCTAACTTATTTCTTGGTTTAGATATGACAGACTGCTTGATTTTATCCTGCTTCTTGGTCGTATTTTCCAACCATTTGCGAACACGCACTTTCCAAGATTGAAATTGTTGCTGTCTGGATTATGGAATAACCATTCGTATTTGGCTGCAAGATTGAGCTTGAAGCTGCGCTTGCTTCTGTGGTGAGATGTAGGAAACAAATTGCAGTGGCTAATGGTAATGCCATATTTCTTTTCGAAGAAATTTGCGATACAATCAACATCAGCATTTGGGGGGGCGCCTTTGATAAGAAGGGTGGTGACTAATTGATTCTTCGAAGGAAGCTTATGAAGTCTACGTTGCCATTCGGAAGGTGTCCAAGTTGAATTAAAATGATTGATAAGCTTCCGTGGGGCAGCGATTGGAGGAACTGACATAGAAGTGTTCTCTGTTGTAGAGTTGGAAGAAACTTCTCAGGAATTAGTGGGTTGAACCGTCTGCAGATGACTCATTTGTGGGGGAAAGCGTAAATCCACTTCAGATTCCATTAATTCAGCTATGAGCGATGTATTATAGGGAACTTTCTGGTAAGGCTGAGGGAAGTTTGGTGTATCAACGATTTTCTTGTTTATTGTTGCGATGTGATGTTTGGGATTCCGGACTTGCGTCCGACCATATTTTACAGATAAGTTGGCGTATGTTCCTTACCAAGGCGGCTTTGTTGGATTAAAGGTGAGAAGTGGCTATCTTCACTTCACCCAGGTCGGGTGGGCGGAATTGTTGGTCTACATCGTCCAGGTTGAAAGTTTCATTCAGCCTGACATCAATGTTTGGTTCGTCATCGCCGTTATACAGTCTGCAGAAATGCTTTTTCCAAAACCTCACCATCGACTGCGGCTCTACCGCGATGTTCCCGTGTTCATCTCGGTTCGGTTTGGGTCTTGTGTCCATGGCAAGTTTTTTTGCTATTTGGTAAAAGTTCCGAATCTCATTCCTCTAGTAGCATTGTGCCGGAGCTCGTCTCTCGTCTTCTGCACCTAGTTTTCCTAAGCACATCTAGTCCTTCTATATAGTTACGTCCCTTACTTAGCTGCATGTGCTTGCCGGGACTCGTTCTGGTGCCCAAGTGAAACTCAGCACATCAGAGGCGACTTCTCTGATGGACTTTTTGCAATGTTGCCACTGGTATTTAATACTTAACGTTGGCGGCATAGAGCCTTTAATGAGATTAAGGGAGACTCGATCGGAAAAGGATTTGGCGATCCCTTGCGATAGTAGCGGTCCGACGTAGAATTTTCGACGTATCAGCTTGCGTTTGAGATCTTCGGGATATCCGCAACCTTACCTTGGCTACAACAACGTGATGGTCCGAGCCGATGTTGGCCTCTCGAAACGTTCGGACATCCATAATACTGGAGGAGTACCTTGCGTCGATCGTAATGTGGTGAGTCTGGTTGACGATTGATTGGTCAGGAGTTATCCAAGCCCTCTTGTGAATATCGTGATGCGGGAACCGCGTGCTACGAGTAACTACGACAATGTTGCGCATCGCCTCAAATCCGATTAGCCTGAATCCGTTCTGCATGGTGATGTTGTGCTGGCTATACTTTGCGGCAGTGCTACTAAACATGCCCTCTCTTCCTAGCTTTGCATTAAAATTACAATTTTAAAATCATACTAAGGCACTACTCGTTGGTCTTTTCCAAGAGCTTGTAGAAGGCTAATGCTGACAAATTTAGCCTTAATACGGATTTTTACAAGGCGCTCGTTCACATCCCAAAAGCTCAAGAATACTTGCCTAAGTCTGCCTCTTTTGCCGTCGATAATAATCGCCGTAGTATATATCCTAGTTTTTCATCCTCTTTTAATCCGGCCATCCCATCACACTTCTTGGGTGGCGGTAACATCTGCCTTGCAGCAGTCCAGGGCCTCCACAGTTGTTCTGCTGCACATGACCTATTAAGGGATCTAACATTTCACTTTCAGGTCCGAAGTTCGTTGTCCTTGTTTTATTAGCAGGCGTAGTCAACGCCTTCTCTTCCGCCATATCTTTTCCAAGAGCCTGACTTAGCCTCCGAAATTCTTACAGGCCTAGGCTCCAAATATGTCGAAACCGCCCAAATAATATTTCATTTATTCAATTCCGGGGTTTTACGTTACCGTTATTTCCATCTGGGGAAAGCATCCGCTGTTCCGTTTATAGTGCGGCAATTTTTTTCTCCTGGTCAATACTCGCGCTTATAATTTTGGACATAGACCAGAACCCGATGCTTATCACTTGTAGATAAAATAACCAAAATTGATGTGCTACAACACTGGGCAACGTCAAGTGAACATCTCTCAGTGCTTACCCTATTTCTACAGCACCCAACCACCATCTTGTCATCCGACGAGGCTCACTATGGAGGTGTCATCCTGCCGAGATTCTTTTTATCGGGCACCCCATATAAGATTGTCACCTGCTCAGCCTTGTTGTTTTTGAGTTTCGGTACTACTATTCGCGTCGTATGTTGTTTAAGTGCATGGATTGTTCATTCATCTTATACATTGAGTGGATCATTCTGTCTAAAAACTCGACTTGGGTCGCATTCGCTATTTAGCAATCTTAAGCACTGTTCCTTCCAAATTCGTAGTATCGACAACGTTTGGTTTGAATCCTTGTCATGTTTTGTTTAGCCCTTGGTAACACTTCGTTACTTCGTTTCTTCTATCCACCACCGATAAATATCCTTATCTGTCTGTAGCGTTCGCTAGTTGTCACCTCCGATATAATCGTTTTGCTTTCCTTTTGTCATGTCTATGATTTACGCATCAATACCTTGGCTACAGTTAGTGACATGAGGTTAGGTTGGCAGCTGATAGATAGCAATATGTTGTATAAAATCGCCATGTCTTCTTTCTGATAATGAGGCAAAGTCAATCTGCCTAAATTCGCCTCTAGTCAGACTCAACTAGGTAATGAGCATTATATTCCAGATTCTTCCATCGAAAACTGTCAGGGCCGGAGTGTTGGTATTAGCCCTTTTAGGGTAGCCTACTCATCTAGGCCTTTTTATTCGAGCTTATCTGGCGACGTCTGCATCGCTGTGTAGCCCGTTCGCTGTTGAAATGGCTCTTTCATTCTCCATTGATTCAAATAGGACGAAAAATTGCTCAAAGAACTTATGTCTTGAAGCGACCTAGAGCATTTTCACCCACTTTCGTCAGTGCACAAGATTCAATTGCCTCCTATGTCCAAAAAAGTAATGATTAACAGGAGTGATTCTTCGCGTGATTTCAGCACTGGTGTCGTTGTCGTAGTTAAAAGCGGGGCTGAGGTAGATAAAATCTCTAACTACTTCAAACTGCCTTTGGTGACGTTTCGTCCTAGGCGTCAAAATTGTGTATCCCGCTAAATATACTTTGTTTGATGCTGAACCCATCTTTGCCGCTTCTATTTCAATAGGTGCAATCGCTTCATTGATTGTTTGCTATGTTCTACCCATTATGTCAATATAGTCTGCGAATGCGAATGCTGAATATACATAAAAACTTTTGAAAGACGATGCTTTTAGAGTTGACTTGCGAGTTTCCCACAATCCTTTCAAGCACGATGATGAACAAATCACATGACAACGCATCGCCTTGTTTAAGTCCTTTTCTGTCATTGAAGGTCTCAGTTTTGTCATTACCGAACTTGATGGCATTCTCCATTTCTATCCTGCATAGTCGAATGAGCTTGGCAGGGATATCAAAACTAGACAAGGGATTTAGGGTACCGTACAAATGTGTGGAAACAGCGATTGCGAAGAAAAATGAGGAGGAAAGAGAGACATCGCTGTAAATTTGTTCATCAGTTATGAAAATTACAAAGAGTGTCGGAGTTAGAATGTAGCCCTGTGGTACACTAGCATTTAATTTGCGGATATTAGATTTGTAACCGTCCAAAATGACTTGAATTAAACGTCCCGAATGGTAATTAGTAATCCATTGAAGAAAAACTTCATCGATCCCAAATGCACACATTATAGTTAGACAAAAAGATTTGATGCCAAATTCAAAACTTCAGTGCATTTTACCGGAAGCTACTTTTTTTTAATGGCAGATGGCTTTGAGAGTGTAGCCCTTGATAGGAATATCGGAAGGAAGGAGCCGAGCAGAGACAAACCGTTCTTTGGAGTCTGTTAAGGACACTTGTGACCTGAGTTTATTTTACGCCCATGTGATAGATATTAGATAAGTACTGAAATGGTCGTCTCTTGTCTGCACCCATTTGGAAATTATGTGGAAATTAGCATTTCCAAAGTGCAGATAGGGACGTGAGTCATACTAATATTTAATAGTCTCAATTTTTTCACTCCATGTGAAAACAGATTTTCTACTTTTTAGTGTCGAGTCCAATATTCTGAGTATGAACACGAGTCCGCACATCCTCAGTTTCCCTGACTTGCTCCCGAACCTAGAAGTTTCACATTTTATTCGGGAGGCTATCAAACGAATGTTTCAGGTTCTCAGTGACCTTTTCAATTGGGCATTGAACAAACTCCAGGATCTTTCAAACACCATGCCACTCATCTGATTCATTGTGTGCAAAGTGTTAATTTCGAGGAATAAGTAATGTAAAATCGTGCAACTATAATTGTTCCAACTAATGAGCAGTTTGTTAATTGTTTCTATCCCCCGGAAGCAAAAATAATAATGAATTGCTTCGCGGTATAAACCAACATCATTCCTTTGTATCTAGTTCTGTTTTGCAGCATTGGAGCTAAGACGGCTTCAATGCCTAAGCCGTACTGTACCTGCGTTATGAATACAGGATACAGACTATCTGGGTTGTGTTCGATTGCTTGCTGGTTTAACAATAGTTGTAGATCCTTCAGGAGTCTATTGTTAATACGAGTAGGCTGACATAACATTTGACATATCACTTAGATTAGAGTTGCTTGGCATAGGTATCAGCTTCTTTAGCCAAGAACCTGTGGTACAAATACGACAGTTCGCGACAAAAGTATCTTCACATCCAAGTTTGGCTTCTGGTAATTATGTTAATATCATCGGCATACGCTAGTAGTTGCACATTCTTTCAGTTATGACGTTAAAGAAGTCACATGACAGCGTGTTATCTCGTCCAAAACCATTTTTTGACATCAAAGATCTCGGTTTAGACGTTAGCGTCTTGTCATCGCCTTGGCAGAGATTTCAAAATTATACATGACTCTAATAGCACGTCTCTAAAAATGCTGTCATATGCGGCCTTAAAATCGATGGAAAGCTGGTGAGTATCGATTTGGACTTCTTGAGTTTTTCCGGAGTGTTAAGATTTGGTCGATTGTGGACTTTCCTGGTCTGAAACTGCACTGATAGGGGCCAATCAGGTTGTTGATTTAATTAAATTTTTTAATTTTGGTGGGGGCGAAAGCCTCCATTTATTCGACTTAATACAAGCTATAACTTAAAATTAAACTTAAACTAAAACTTAAAACTAAGGTTGGTTATTGTGGTGAAGGAGAACGGATTTGAGGTAGGAAGTGGTGCGATGGAAGTCAAAGACGCTAGGGTTTGAATTAATTTTTCGTAGCATACGGGAGATTGGTTCGTTCGCGCCATAGGTGGTGTGGTGGGTTGGGAGATAGAAGAGACGAAGGGTACGTAGATTACGAGGGTTAGTGTTGAGCAAAATAGAGTTGTGAAGGGACCCGCATTCAACCTGACCTGAAAGGAGTCGATGAATGAAGAGAAAATCGGCTGCATCTCTGCGTTCCTCAAGGGTGTTTAGGTTAATAAGGTTGAGACGGTTTTGATAGGGGGGCAGAGTAAAAGGATCATCCCAGGGCAAACCTCGGAGAGCAAATCGAAGAAAACGGCGCTGGATGTTTTCGATTCTCGAGATATGAACGCGATGATATGGGGACCATACTTGACTGGCGTACTCTAGGTGGGGACGAACAAAGGTAATATAGAGGGACCTGGTCACGTATGGGTTGGTGAATTCTTTGGACCATCGTTTTACAAAACCTAGTGCAGAGTTGGCTTTAAGGATTATCCCATCCATATGCAAACGGAAGTTGAGCTCCCTATCACACAAAATGCCGAGGTCGCGAAGAGATTCAACGGAGGAGATAGGTTGGTTGTGGAGAAGGTAGAGTCGGGGAGGAGATTTGTGCCGCTTATGTGAAAAGGTGATGGATTGGCATTTGGTGATATTAACTTCCAAACAATTTTTGAGGCACCAGATCGAAAAACTATCAAGGTCTTGTTGAAGAAGGAAGGAGTCATGGGGAGAGAAAATGGTTTTGAAAAATTTGGTATCGTCGGCGTAAAGGGAGACGGACGAGTATTTGATGATCCTATCGAGATCATTTATGGTTAATATGAAAAGAAGGGGACCGAGATGGCTACCTTGAGGAACTCCAGAGGTGGCCAAAAATGGAGCGGAGTGGGCTGACCTAAAACGAACACTGTAAAAACGGTTTTCGAGGTAAGAGGATATCCATTTTAACAGTATGGGTTCAAAGCTGGGGGCAGACAATTTGAAGAGTATTAATCGATGAGACATTTTATCGAAGGCGTTGCTAAAATCGGTTGCAACTACATCGACTTCGTTGCCGTTCTCTAGGGCAGAGATGGCAAAGGATACGAATTCAACGAGATTTGTGGTGGTTGACCTACCCTTCAGGAAGCCCTGTTGTCAAGGGGAAATAAGTGATTTGCGTTGGAAGCTTAGAGCTTCATACATTCTGGTAGTAAAATGTAAGAGGGTTGTTGTGGGGTGGAGATGTATGGCGGAATGGTTTAAATGCTGACGAGGAAGGCATGTTATGGACGAAAAAATTTATCGTGGTCAGCTCGACTTCGCTGTAGGTGTGAGACTCGTTTAGAGTGAACGTAGTGGCCAAATGCAGCAAGGTCGTCTGCTACTTTCTGAGGGGACATGCTAAAAATCGCTTGGTACCTGACATAAAGGTTCCTGAGACTGATAGGGTCGGTAGGGAGGCCTTCCTGCTGGATGGATACCATGACGCAGGTTTTGGTCTTTCCTTCGTAGCAGACCGAGTCCGATTTGTCGTGTAGATAGGCGACAAAGAGACGAATGTTTTCATATATCTTTCTCTCTCTAAGCCTGGAGAGTGCATAGCGACTTTCTGTAGTTCCATTGGTTTGCTGGGTTAGTTTAACTGTGGGGAGAAAAAGAGGATCAAGAATAGGGGCAGTGGAGGAGGGAGATGGAGATTCATGGTTGGATATGGAGTTGGGCACCGGATGAGATGTTGAGTTTAGGGTATGGGAGTTAATAAGATTAGGGTACTTAGCTCCAGTTTGTAGGTCGAAGTTAGGAAATGAGTTGTTTGCTGGGATCGGTGGCGTAGAAGATTGAGAAGTGATAATATGGGTTGTTGGGGTTAAGTTGAAAGAGACGCGTCGGCGCGGGTGCTTGGGTGGAACATTGGGAATTAGCGGATTAGAGGATTGATGTGTAAGGGCTTTGTGTCGGATAAGTGAGGAGGGGGGACTAAAATCGGGGAACAAATTCTTTTTGAACCTCCTGTTGGGATCGGGATTAGAGCTTCGTTTTTTATTAGCGTGCTTTTTAGTTGGAAGGGGGTTTGGGAGCGGTCTTTTTTTAAGCTTATCGTTACGTTTATTTTTAAAATTTTGGTTGTCGTCGACACGTGCGTTTTCTCGTTCCTCAGAACATTTGGTGATACTTATCTTCCCAGGTTTAGTGGCCTTACCAGGGGAAGTGGGGAATAACCATGAATATTTGGTTGGGATGCTGATTTTGAAGCTGCAGGAACTATTGGAGTCAGCAGGGGAAATCATCACGCACTCGCTAATGGTGATGGCATAATTTCGGTGAAAGAAATTCCGCACCCAGCTAACATCAGCGTGGTGAGGAGCCCCTTCAACGTAGAATGCTGTTTGCGTGGGGCGGGGGCGGGCGGGATAGGCAGCGCGGTTTCGGTTTCCGTTGTTAGGGCGGCGGGAGGAGTATTTGAAAATGACTCCGTGTCTACTAATTCATTATGAATTGAGACATTGTACGGGGAACTAGGTTGGAATTGAATTTGATCGGGGAGGCCAATCTCACTTCTTTACCGATTTCGGCAACGGTCAACCGAGTTGCTATGAGTTCCTCGCTGACGTCTATTATTTTTAGGGTTAAGTCATTTTACGTAGAGTCTGATGGATGCGGGGTGGGATGTATTGTTTTGGAGGAGGATTGAAGAAGCGTCGAGATCAGTACGGAGAAGATTGATAGGTCGACGAACAGCGACGGGAAATATACTGAAATATACTGATTCGGCAGTTTACGGGGCTTTGAAGGAAAGCGGAAAAGTAACTGAATTCGGTATACAAGAAAAAACACGTCCGCACAGGTTGACAGTCAAACTAAACTGATGATGAAGGGTATGGGACGCTTGCACAATACGGCAGATAAGATCGTACAGTATACATATGCAATATTGAGGAAACTTTTACCTCTATAGTTCGCCCAGGGTATCTCCCTTATGTGTATGGGGCAAATGTTTCTGAGACTCCATTCATCAGACATACACATACACATAATTTAGTGTATGCTCTCCATAAAGCTAGTTTCAGCGGCTTTGAATACCTCGGCCGGTAAGCTGTCAGATCCAGCAGTTTTGTTAGGTTTGAACTAGGATATTGGACAAATGGACAGAAGTTATGCCATCTAAATTGAATGGTCTATTCTGCATGATGGTGAGACGTTGGTCTTCGTCGGCGATGTACAGTCTACACAGAAGTTTTTCCATTCCATTCGACTGTAACTCTAATACAAAATTTCCTTCAATGTCTCTACAGCTTTCGGTGTGGGTTTTGTTGCTTTGACATGTTCATTTTACCCTTTGGTAAGACTACCGTACTTGTTCCTGGATTACAAACTCTCAATATCTTCGAACGCGTCCTTATCGAAATCTTTTTTCGTAGAGCTCACGATTGGGTGACCTCCTTCGTTGCAGCGGCGCTTTGTACGTTTCTCGTTTAGCAGCATGTGCTTGCCGGCATTTTTCTTTTATTGATGGTGGCCGCATCAGTTGCCTTGTCTCTGAATGCGCGTTGGCAGTATTACTACAGATCTTCGCTGTTTGATGCTGGCGACATAGCAGTTGTTGAGAGATTTCGGTATACAAGTTCTACTGTGGGACTTATGAAATCTGCATTCGTACCTTCGAAGTAACAAGATTCATACGTTGAGAATACTGGAAGCATGTCTTATATCGATCGCAAAATGGTCAATTTTTTTTCGTGATCCTACTGCCATGTTCTTTTCTCTACACTGAGATAAGGAAACCGATTATATAGGCCTAAATTCGCCAAACGTGGTGTCGTGTAGTCTATGCCTACCAAATTACCAAAAACGTCCTTCTTTCCCATCTTCTCGACAAGATAGCAGTCAAGGGCCTCTGTTCCGGGAATGCGTGCGCTGCCTTTGCTCCATCAAGGGCTCCTTCGCCACCATATATTAATTCAACATCCGGCCTCAGTATTGAAAGTTCCTTATTGTCCTGAGCACCGGACTGTGGACTTTACAATTAATGGAATTTCTCAACTACACGTACTCATTCTGATGACCTCTTGTTAGACATTTGAAGGCACTTGTCCATCAGGTCAACAAGAGGTATCTCGTCTGGTGCATGCGAGAAATTCACCCCGCTGAGCTTGCGATATTCCGAGTGTTCAGCTCCACGTATACAATCATACTCAACATACATTCATCGATGACTCATTATAAGATAACTATTCAGCAGCACCTCGTTGAGACTATGATGTGGTTTTGCTTACCACTTTTTACCCATTGTCATAATAAAACTCAAGGACCAACGATACGGAATACCATTGTATTTGCCTATTGGGCTGGCTTATTTTCAACTGAAGGAAGGTGCTCCATAAAACCATCTCCCATGGAAGAACCTCAACTATTGTGTAATACTCTATGAAATAGTATAATCAACAGGCAGCCTCAAAGTGGACTTGGCTACAAAATCGGATCGTCGAGATTCTAGAAATGAACATGGATGTACATATGTACAGAGGTAAATCAACCGGTGAATTTGTTGTTATGAAAGAGCTCCGCCTTTTAACGTGTCTCCAGAATCGTAGCAAAGTTTCAGTCTAATTTCAAACTAATCAAACTTGAAAACAAATTGGCTCCTTTTCGTCTTCCATTACAAAGCAAAAAAAAATAGATCATTTCCACCAAATTCTAGGCGTTGCCTCCCTACCTTCTTATACCTGCATACTATGCTTGGATCAACATTTACAACTCAAATCATTCAACTCACATTTCCTGAAAAACTTTACAGCCATCGACATCCATCAAAACCTCCCACCGTTTTTCAATTTCCGTTTTTCTAATCCATTCGCCCCGATGACCGTGTTATGACGCAACTTGGTACTCGTATCTAGATATCCGAAAAAAAGCCAACCAAACACGAAGGAGCAAGAGTGGATAAAAGTAGGAGGAAAAAAAGAGGCAAAGCAAGGAGAAAAACATCCGTAAATGGAAAACAGCAAAAGGAATAATGTCAACGATCTATTAAAACGACAGTAACAACAAAAATAACAAACCATTCACTGCCAAAAGGGTCTTTCCTTCCGATTGCTTGCGTTTCCGGCGCCCGGGTCACTAGCCCACTTGCAAGCTCCCAGCAATCCGCCAATCCACCATACACAATATGGACAAGTAAATATTCCTCCAAAGTCGTAGCGCTGGCCAAACCCAAAGGATCTCTCCATCGAATGGATTTTGATTCTCCGTTCAATGTCCCAGCCATTAAGGATAAAATGTTTGCACTTTCTTTTTTCGTTCACGCAGACATCCTTTTTCCTTTTTCCTTTTTCCTGGTTCCCTCTACTCACATATAACTATCTGTGCGCTTGTGTTTGTGCATGTGTTATGTGGTGAGAAGGGTTTTGAAAAACGATGTCAGTCTGATTGAGGCACGGCATGGCGCCCATGCCCACTACTTGCGTGCTGAACGGATATCCTGAATGAGCGAAGTGAATATTTCTTGCAAATGGGGGATGGTGTATATTTGTACTCAATCGAAAGGACAAATTGCTTCATATGCATGTAGGCAGGCGTATGGGTGTGTATTAGTCCGTGTGTGTGAATTCGAATTTGAATTGAATTCGGAAGACTTGTGTCTAAATATTTGTGCTCTTATGCTCTTCTTGTATCTGGCAAACTGCGTGTCCTTCTCCAACTGACTATCTATGACTTTGTGAATATGAAAAACCACCTCAACAGTAGAAATCGATGATATGCGGGGAATGAGCGTGCTGTGTTGTTTGTCCCAATTGAATTTGCAAAATGAATAGCATTTAATTGTGGCACACAGTAGCGCTGTCAGCACTGGAAAGCCATTAGCTAAATTCAAGGATAATCATCTTTACTATGGGTCGTGGTAACTGCTCGTAATGGATTGAATAGATTTTCCAATTTACATGCAACGAACGTATACATAGGACATGTAAAGCAAACATCTATCATCTTCATCAGATAAATGAAGGATGAGGTTTGAACAAAGGCATTTAGGAACTACTCGTATGTAATGCATTGATACTAGAGTAACACAGTTCGATTTCATTAGGTCTAAAATGTCCTTGCAAGCAGAATAGTGTTGACATATCCAGATTGCCTTTTTCTTGAAAACGGAATGCATTTGCTTTATACATTTTCAATTGAGCGAACGAGCATCATTTTGGACAGACAATATGTTGATTTGGACGATTCCCAAGAAGGGCAATCAATCTGAAAGTCTCAATAGTTCATCATTGCATCTTTTATTTGTGTAAAAGCATTACCGTAACTTTTTGGCAATACGATAAGTGTTTTCTCCCTGTCGTGGATTATATTTTTGACACAAGACTTTCTATGACCTCTCCCGCACGAGTATGTTTTTGGCATTTATGACTGGTGATCGATCATCAAAAGTCACAGTGTCGCAGCTACTGGTGGCAATGACATTGAATCTTCGTATTCGATTCATCACTGTCATAGTAGCTTAGATGACAAATGCTTTTTCATATGAAAAAGGCAACTAACAGATGACGGTAAATGACTTGTTCCCAGATAAGCAATCAATTTTCGATGAGATACGAATATAGGGGCTTCGAATTATGCTAAGATTCTTTTACATTAGAACTATTATTGTCGTATACATATGTATATTACTGTGTTCATCAATAATGGTGATTTTTGAATGAGCAATGTCAGATTATCTGCCCCCGTCTGGGAGGATAAACATATGAGAGCATAGGACTTATCATGGCAGATCTGGTTGAGCTTTGGCTGGGCTGTTTACGAACAGCATCCTGTCCATCCAAATTCGATCCACTCTTTGAAGGGTTGGGTTCTGTTTTACCAATAATGCGCTGAAGGCCTGAAAAGCTTGCAGTTTATTAGAACATACCAAATGCCCCACAAGTACAAGACGTGTGGCGTCAAATCGCATGGTCGCGCTACCCAATTCACTGGTATTTTTCACGATATAATGCTGCCGTTGAATCGAGCCCTCAGTAAACCAGTGATTTTATGGGCATGTGGCATGTAGATCCATTCTACTGCACTCAGAAACTGCCCGGGTAATGTAGGCCATTGACCGTGATACAAATTCCGAGCTCGCTTTTCAGAAAATAAGGATCGATGAAGCCACCAGCCTTAAAACCATAAGAAGGCACTTTCATGGGTATAATTGCGTCTTTTTTCGATTTTCCTCGCTCCAGAAACAGCAATTATGGTTGGTCGATTTTAAGCTGCCCAATATATGATTTTCTGTCGAAGACCATGGTCTTGTTCTTTTAGGTCCTGCATCAGAGTAATCGTATACGGGTGTAGGCCACATTGTGGAAAGAAAAAGACCAAATTGTTGCGTTCGACGCCAAATTGACAATTCTGGAAATATTCGGATTTCGAATAGTGTTACAAGAGATTAGGAAGTGGCCAATTCGTTTCATAAAGAGCTAGGTATCATCATTGTTATAAAGTGATTTATTGGCAGTGGGTAATTGACCACGTCATGAGGGCAAATTCACTAATAAATAGTTTGGAAAGTCAAACTTACCAAACCGGCTACCTTCGAGGCCCAGTAATTACTTATAGTATTTACTCAGATTGATTTTGAGCACTTAAAGGAAAGCTCTTCTAATCCATTGAATATGTTTGAGGTGCTAAACATACAATACTCAAAAGCGGCCTACTTACATACTTACTTACTTAGTTGGCGCTACAGTTCAAGAACAAGCTTCTCCAAATAGTCCGGCTTTTAGCTTACTGCTAACCATTCATCAGGCATACACTTTGCTGACCACATCCGAGAAATGAGTTGGTATATAGCCTCTAGAAAGTCATTTCCAGCAGCTTTGAATACCTCGGCCAGTAAGCCGTCAGATCTAGATGCTTTGTTGGATTTTAGCTTGGATATTGCTATCCTTACGTTTTGGTTAGGCGGACGGAAGTTTAGGCTATCATCGTCTAAGTTGAATGGTCTATTCTTCCTAACGGCGGGGTGTTGGTCTTCTTCGCTGTCTGTCTGCAAAATAAGTTTTTCCATATTTTCAGCATCGACTGTGACTCTACTAAAAGTTGCCATTCTTCATCTAGACAGGTTTCTGTACTGGTCCTTGGCTTTTACCTGTTGATACAACTTCCGTACGTTATTCTTGGGGTATAAACTCGCAATATCTTCGATCGTGCGCTTTCATGTTCTTTTTTCTTCTTGTCGAGAAGCCGATGTTCTTGCCGTCTTTTCTGGTCGTAGACCATTTGTTTTAGCGCCGGTTTATACAAATTTTGTTTAGCTTCATGTGCTTGCCGGTATTTTTCAACAAACCAGGGATATCTTCATGGTAGTCGGGTGAAACCCAGCACATGAGTTGTAGCATCTCTGATGGCACGTTTGCTACTGGTGTTCGGTATTTGATGTTGGCGGCATAGAAGTTGTTTAGAGATCTCGAGATAAGCGTTCGGCGAAGATTCTGGCGGTCTATTGCAATTGCAGCTTTTCTATGTTATAACTACTCACAGTAGTTTTTTTTTGTCGTGCCGTTTGGAAAATTCTCATTCGCACCTTGACTGCAACCACGTGGTGATCCGAGTTAATGTCGGGTACCCTAAACAATCGGACGTCCTGAATATTTTAGGCATGCCTTACGTTGATCACAATTCGAGTAGCGAATTACAATTGTCGTAAGACATTCGAACACATGCCGGAAGGTCAAGATATTTTGCCTAAGTCTGCCACATATGGCAAATCTGCATCCGAATAAGCGCTGATTCTTTTCCCTATAGCAATCACCGTAGTATATCATATATCGCAGTTCTTCTTCCACTTCCTGGATGGCGGTGATATCCACGTGAAAGCGATCAACGAGTTTTACTAATTGATCCCAAGCTTGTTGTCCTTTAAACGTTTGCACTTAGAAGATTACTTCACAGAAAGAATTTTTTGAAATATTGAAACAATCGGTCAAACATGCATGTTGGTTAAAGTCCTTATGAAGGGGGAATAACAGTCCTATGCAAAGCCTTTCTTAAGCATGCGAATTTCCACCATGATCAAGAACTGAAGAAAAATTTACTACAATGTCTCAATGTCTGCCTCATCTTCCATCCCAACGATCATTTATAATGATATTCCAACAGTTAACTCTATAGACAAGTCTAATCTGCTTTCTGCAGACTTTGGGATCGACGACTCTCTTCTTCAATGAAATTACCTTTCGGAACGTTCAATTCAAGTTGTCTTGGACGGTTTCAAGTCTGATATTCACAAAATAAATGCTGGTGTGCCCCAAGGCTCCGTTCTGTCTCCGACACTATTTTTAATTTTCATCAACGATCTCTTGTCTGCTACCTTTAATCCAATATATTCCTTTGCTGACGACAGTACTCTCTGCTTTTCATATTCGTTCCCGGACTCATGCCCCTACTCTTCGGCTGTAGAACGGGAACGGCAGCGTATGTTAAGCTCATTAAATTCCAATATAAACAGCATCACTAAATGGGGAACCACCAACAGAGTGGAATTAAATGCTTTCAAAGCACAATGCTGTTTGCTATCGTTAAAGTGAAATGAAAACCCCCTGTTACTATCCATGAATGGTACTACCTCGTCGAAACCGAAAAACTTTCCATTCTCGGTATGTGTGTCAATGGCAACTTAGATTGGTATGACCACATATTTTACATCTCCACAAATGCAGCGAAATTTCTTGGTTTCTTCAAGCGATGTAAGCCATATTTCATCCTTCTTGATCTGCCATTCATTTATAAGGCATTCATCCATCCAAAATTAGAGTACAGTGTTCACAGCTCCTAAAACCTTTCTAAACTTGCTAGACAGAATTCATAACCATGCGGTGATAAGACTTCTTGTTTCCGACATAAAAAGTAAGCTTATATGCATTTGAATCCAATGAGCACCTGCATAGGTATTTCAGGGCACGCCAAGGCCTGTGTAAATGACACATTAATAAATCTCACTTCCTTTAACACTCACAACATGGAGTGGACCTACCAAGTCGTCTGCAGATTAAATAGAAGTGCTCTTTGGCACAAAAGTTTCGACGATCTTTGGCACGGACTGTCTTATGACTCCGGTTTTATGACCCAATGCTGACAATAACACTCTAGTTACCACAAAACTATGCAGTCGAATTTTTCGGTATTCGTGGCTGGTACTGGTGCGAGCCATAACTAAGTTAAGATCGTAGTCAGTTCCTTAATGATGGCTCCAAGACTAGTCAAGAATGTAACGCTGGTGTCTTTGTGGAAGTGGAAGTGAAATCCGCTTGCCTTCGTAAATCAATTTGGTAAGACCAACATTTTTCAAGATCTCCAGCTCGAAAAACCAAGCGCATCTTAGAAAGAAGGCGGATCACTCCAGTTCTACATATGATGTTGTGCTTTTAACTACAACATAAGAATTGAATGTGGTGTTGGAATATTATGACGGAAAACTTATTTCTCGAATGTTGGGGCCCCTATCAGTGCCGTTTAAGCTGGGTAAGTCAACAACTGAGCAGAGCCCCAAATGTCCACCACGGTACTCACTGTCTTCCTTCAACTTCAATCCTGGTATCTTTATAAAAGAGCTATATAGACCAACGTCATGCTTTACCATCCCTGCCAGATTTTTGCTGTTGAATAGGGAGATCGAAAGCAAACTTGCCGATATATTCAATATTAAAAAATAGTTTAGACGAGATGACTTCTTTAATACCATCATTGGAATTGTTGGGAAATCACAAGTAAACTTCAGAGCAACAAATATTTGTGCAACTTGTGTCAGCATATGACATTACTATCATTGGCAGAGCGCTCCACAGTCATTAGATAATTTGCAAAGTAGCAAAAATGAGTGAGGGCAAAACCACAGATCGTCATTTTAGGCAGCTAAAGGATTAACAGTTCGGAGTGGACCTAGCCCTGTTGTTTGCTAACTCCATTCTATTTCAAAACGTCAAGTTAGTAGAGGTTTCTGTTCAATTGCGGGCTTCCTCTGCTGCGTTTTCCTTTAGTGATGTATTCGAGGACTTTCCGAGTTAAAGTCTAGGAACATCCGCTCTACATGTGCAAGCCATTTAAGCCGATAAATTTTGCATCCTTTAATTTAATTCATGTCGCTGTACCTACCGCCCGTACGATTCTTGTTTAAATCTCCTCGCATGTGCAGACAGTCTACTAGAGCCCTCGAAACGCTCAACGCTTAAAACGATCAATCGATGCATCATCCTCTGCGCTATAGAGGACATATAGGAGAGTCAATATTTTATACGGAGCTATTCTAATTGTTCCAGAGAGGACTCTGCTACTCAATTACTTTCTAATAGGAAGCTGTTGTAATTGACTACCTCGAAGTTATGCCTGTCTATTGTGACGATTTTTCGGAGTTGTTGATGTTGTGTTTTCTTTCTCGTTGATAGTGAGTACTTGATTTTTCCCTCATATGCCGCCAGATTCTAATTCACCGTTTCAGCTTCAATAGTTACAAATGTCACATAAACAATTGGCTATGATCTGCCGATAATGTCTGTGCCATCCGCTTAAGGACTTAGTTGTAAACAATTTTGAAGTATTGTGGTTAATACTTTTAAATATGATGTTGAAGAAATTGCGTGACTGTGGATCACCCTGTCGGAAGTCTGTTTTTATACCAAAGATCCTGTTTAAACCATTCACGAGGGGGTTTTCTCCATGATCATTCTGCAAACCCGAACAAGTTTCGCGGAGATGCAACAAACGGAGATGGTTTCGTATAATATGGGGCCTTGAAATCGACAAAAAGGCTATGAATTTTGATTTGGAATAAGAAGGTCTCTTTCAAGATCTCCCGTACAATAGAAATCTGGTCAGTGGTGGACTCTCCAGACCTGTAAAGAGACTTATAAGAACCAATCAGACCTTTCTTCATGATCAGACATATAATGCTAAGATTTTGGAGATGATTTGGTGTATGCACGTCACTTTTTGTAGAGCAAAAGAAAAACCAAATAATATGCAACGTTTCTTTTTTTTTCCACTTTATTTTGCTTACAATCGATGTGGTCTCTTCGACGGTCAACCATTGCAAGTGCTTACCATCTGATCTAACATTTGGATATGATTATCCTCAATTCGTCGATACAGGGTGAATGAAATTGTTGCACACCATTGGCCAGGTTGATGGCTTTGTACTGCTTGGCAAAGGAATGTTGGTCTTGCAGAAGTGGTTGTTCTTCAATTTATCGCTCTACTGCCAATCTACCACTATGTTCCTTTGATCGCGCTTGCAGCCGTCCATTCGTAATTTGTTGAACTGGCATTTTCTTTTTTACCTTTTGCTAAATTCTCGGACGTCTTTTCGAGTATAATATATCTCATCCTCCCGGATTTCACGCTTCTCATGCGTCTCATACTCTTTTTTATTTCTTCTGAGCAGATGGTGTCCGATCCCCATTTTTTTTGCACAGCTTCGCTCTACAGGCTTACTATTGTCAAACCACGAGTTTCGCAGTAGTGGTCGGGCGCAACCCAGACAGCACAGTTGGCACCTGTGATGATTTTTTGGCAACTGTACCACTCGGTGTCGGGACAAGGTTTTGGTGGCGCAGTTTCTTGAGACTCCAACCTTCTTATGTTAAACTTTCTCTTTTTGGCGGCTTTAGGGATATCGGTCGTAGCTTGGCCCTTCGAAACATTCGGAAATTCAGAATACCGGTGGCGCATATTGCATCGATCACAATGAAATCGAGCCGGTTGATAGTTCATTTATTAGGAGATCGGCGAGAAGATTGTTACAGGAAAATTTTAAAATCATTCTTAGGATATTGAGCATATGTCTTGCCATTATTGGTGGCATCGGTGGAGCCGTTGAGTCGTGTGCGCGTTTAAGGCAGGTGTAGCCGAACTTAGCCTTGATGTGGTTTGACAAAAGGCGCTCATTCGCTCAAGACTCCTTGCCTTATCTTGCCTCTAATGATAAATTTACTTTCAAATATCCAATGGTTGTAGCAGTCTAGTATCTCAGCGAGTGGCTCGCCTACACGTGGTCAGTTAATATTTATGTGAAGTGCAGAAAATCGTTTGTTTTTTTCGAGTAGCATGGGTCGTCAAGCGTAGTGTCGTTTGTATCCGAGGCTTTCAGTTATTTCGTTACCATGTACTCGTAGTTCTTTTTTTTCACTGCCGAGGAGTTCACCCAACGGCTGAACCCCAAACTGGAGACGGCCCTTTGAAACATCTCTAAGGCATCAAAGGCAAGCTACACCGGTATCAGTAGCCTTGCACAATTATGAGTCCTGCTGTTGACCAAAGTTAGCTCTTCCGTTACCATCTGTACATCACAAACTCCGACAGCTGGTTTTGAAGCCTTATTCAGACCTGAGCTTTGAATATGAAAGAGGGTTAGAGGATGGTTTTAAGTCTGCATGTATAAGCACTGGACGTGTACTTAAAACATTTAAGCTTTGTCTCATGCAGTCAGTTGTTACTCGTTCATTTGCCGTATTTATTATAGTGACTATGAACCGGTGTCATGAATGATGCCGACACTGAGATATTTGGTGAAATAGTTTACAATTCTGGATATCGAATTCTTTCATACTAATTATCAGTTTGTAAGGACCCTTCCTATTATTCAATAATGACGCTTGATACTCCTGCAGCTATGTTGTATTTCGTCAGTGCTTCGCATTGAAAAGACACCTTAAAACCCACTAATTGTCTTCTTGGGCTGTCACTTGGCCTAGATCACAACAAATATAATCTGAGTCGAATTCGCTACCCAAGATTTAAAAAATAAGTTTCTGAGGAATCGAACTTTCCCCATTTATAATTGCGTCATCATACAATCGCAATGTCTCTTGATGAAGCATTTCCGCCCCATAAAGAAAAAGTGAATGATCATGAGCATGTGCAAAAATAGCAACATTTACCTCAAATTCTATCTTAATGGGTTAGTAGAATTTGAACCCTAAAGATAGCGTCAGCTATGTACGAGTATATAAAAACTAACCAGAGACAGGAAGACTGACGGAAATAATTTCATGGTGACAGTCACCATTTGTGTGAGCATTATCCTGCTTTCGTAGCGACAACGACACAACTGTGTATTGCGTGACAGAAACCCACCCAAAAAACAACTTTGCCTAATTTTAGCTTCCACCTATCATATCCCTTTTAGACACTAATTAATCGCCAACATAGTCGTAGCAACATTTCAGCGTTTTGTCTTTGAATGTGCTCCCTCCGTCTAAGCACGTACGAGTCCTATACGGCCGAAGGGATTTTCATCTTTGCAATTAAAAAAAATATACTCATACCTATCCTCAGTCGAAAACAACAGAGCCAGAAGGTGATAAGGGGGGCCGACATTTTTATTTCGTCTCGACAACAGTGCGACGGTTTTACTAGACTTCTAAAAGTGATGAATACATTCATTAGCCTGCGGTCAGGCAATGATGACAACCATTATGTTGACGTACTAGCAAAAAAAAAAAACTAAAATCATCAAAAAGAGAAAATATGGTGCATTCAACCAAAGGATTGTCCACCAAGAAGATCCATCAGTATACAGTCAGTTCTGAAGCACCAGTTCCTTCTCAGCACGTTTGTCCTAAATTTTTACGAACACTCGGAGCCAAAAGCAGAACCGACATCTACTTTACTTCAACATCACCTCCTTTGTGTAGTTTGCTTTCAGAGCTACTGCTTATTCGCAATAGCACAGCGCTCCTTCAGCCCACCTCCGGAGAGTACTCGAAAATTTCAATTTCACTGCAATTCACTGGCAACAACATGTGAGAGGAGGAAATCTGTTGGAAAACACGCCAAAACGAATGGCACTCCTCAGAGATCTCGGAACCCAGGATGGTGTTGTTCGAGACATAGGCGCTGCCGGAAGGTTTTCCATTTTTCGTTTTTCCGGAATTTTAAAAATGCCTCCAAGCACGTTTAAGAAGTCCGGCATACTACGTACTTGTGCGCCTCGGGTGCTTATGGGAATCGAAAAACGGGCCAAAGTCGGAGTTGGAATCGGAGTTGTAGTTGGAGTTTGGAGTCCTTTTTGGATTACTTATTAATTCGACACAATTGTGTAGTTTCCCGCCGACAAAGCGACACCCAAAAATTAATGGATTTTCGTTGCCCCAGCCGTTATACGTAGCTGAATAAAAAATGTAAAGATATTCGTATTTGGTCCTTCGTATACTGAGTCAAAGGGAGTTTGATAAATTTCTTGTCAAATTGAATTTTAGGTTTGAGTAGGATTTGACAAACGATTTATCGTCGACAGGCAACATCTGTTCGGTGTTGTACTGGTATTCTGTAGGAGTAGGCGCGTAGGAAGCGTGTCTAGAAAATTTTCAATCCGTGTCACGAAACTGTGAGGCAATCAATTTTGACAACCGAATCCAAAGTCAAACGATTTGAGAACGTGTTCGTATTTTCTTATCTGAGGGGATGCCTTTGGTGATGGTGTAAAATGTATGATTGATTCACAACACGTTGTTTGGGAATAGGGGAGAAGGAATGTATGCAAATGTCATGGATGCGAGAGGTAGTTGTGTTTTACTTGAAAGGAATGTAGCTGGTGATGAGGCTTGTGTGTGGGATTATTTCTGTAAGGTATGTAGCCTGCCAGTGCCATCATAAAAAGATTTAGACTGACACAAATGGCGCTTTTTATAGTTTATGTGATGGACGTAAGTCGGCAGTCCGTCTCTTGACAGAACTTTGTGAGCCCTTCATCTTATTCAAGTCAATGTCATATTTCGATGTCGGACATTATAGCCATTTGTGGCGTATGCTTGTATTTGTCTCGAACCTCTTAGTTGGATATTGGCCCTGGTGACGTTTTGCGTGAATGAAAGGTGGCATCTTGCTGAAAATGGATGCAAAGAAAGCCAAATCATGTTACTGCAATATAAATTCGATGTTTTGGACTTAACCCTTAGAGATCACACTATTTAAGTGACGTAGCAAAGCACGTATTAAACCAAATTTTTTAAACTTTTGGTTTATGTGATTACGCAAGTATTATATGTTGCTGGAAACCTTGTATTCTTGTATTGTTAAACATATATAGGAAGATAACAATATTTTAAATAAATAGGCTTTCTTAATGACACATGATTTTTTTTTTGTCCGCTGTCTTCCGCTGTTGTTTACTTTTATACTGCAATCGATTCCTGAATGCATAGGTAAAAAGACAAAAAAGAAATTGTGTGGTTCAATCTGCACCCCCGCCTTTTATCAAGAGCGATATGTCTACCGTCGCTTAGGTTAGGTTAAACAGGGGTATGATGGATATGCCATCACACAGACACCTGTGGAACCAGTTGAATTTGTCTTCAAATGGCAAAAACCTAAAGAAGCTGAAGGTTATAATGAGTAGGGAATAAAGAGCTAGGTACGAGGGGCGTTCAAGATATTCTCGGTATCGGGGTGAAGCTGTGGTTGCATATATAAATTGACTTATTTATCAAGTAACACTATTATTTTAGTGCATTCATGTAAAATTTCATATAAATGTGATTATTAATTCGCGTTTTATCTCTAGTTAAACAGAATCATAATGGCAACTGAGGCGATGATGGTGAAAATTGAGCATCGCGCTGTAATTAAATTTCTCACTAAGCAAGGAAAAAGTCAAAAAACTATTCATGAAGAGATGGTGGCTGTTTACCAGGGTTCCGCACCTTCATTATCAACTGTGCAAAAGTGGTCAAGTGAGTTCAAGAGAGGCAGAGAGAGCATTGAGGACGACCCCCGCTCCGGCGCCCCGGCTACTGCTTGTACGGGAGAAAACATCAAAGAAGTCGAAAAACTTGTTCTTGAGGATGCCCGAATAAAGGTGAAAATGATGGCAGAGATCACCAAGCTTTCAATTGGTACCATTCACACCATTCTTCATGACCATCTTAACCTTTCAAAGGTCAGTGCAAGGTGGGTGCCACGAATGCTCACAGCGCCTCAGATAAAAAGTGAGAATCGCATGCTGTAGAGAGCTTTTGGAGATGTGTAGTGAGAACGCGGACGGTGTTATGGATCGAATTGTTACTGGGGACGAAACATGGGTCCACCACTATGACCCTGAAAGCAAACAAGAGTCCATGCAGTGGCATAAAAAAGGAACAGACCCCCCGAAGAAGTTCAAAGTCACTCCGTCTGCCCGAAAGCTCATGGCCACAGTTTTTTGGGACTCAAAGGGAATCTTGCTCATTGAGTACAAAAAAAAAGGTGAAACCATCAACGCCACGTCCTACGCTTCCACTTTGCATAATTTGCGGGAGGAAATTAAAAAGAAAAGACGGGGTAAACTCGCAGCGGGTGTGTTGCTTCTTCATGACAACGCTCCTGTTCACACGGCGCGAGTTTCCAAGGCTGCTGCGCGAGATTGTGGTTTCGAAGAAATCCAACACCCACCCTATAGTCCAGACCTTGCCCCTAGTGATTATTTCCTGTTTCCGGATTTGAAAAAATGTCTTTGTGGAAAAAGATTTTCGGATGATGAAGAACTCAAGTCGGTATTTTGCAGAGAAAGAGGAAATTTATTATTTTGAGGGTTTAAAAAAGCTTATCTCAAGATGTAACAAATGCATTGATGTTAGGGGAGATCATATTGAAAAATAAAAACAATTTAAATTGAATTCGCATTTTCCTTCATATCGATACCGAGAATATATTGAACGCCCCTCGTAGAGCATACCTCGAACGAGTTGTTCGGCTTAGGAACGAATCACGATATTTCAGAGTACGTCCGAAAGTGGGCTTGAGGGTATTCTGATGAGCATTCACAGCGAGGCGGGTGTTACGGTTAAAAGTTTGAAGGGGCGGAATGCTACTGGCGATTTCTATGGAGCACTGGTTGTGGAAATAGCGATAAAACAAAGTTAGACACGAGACATTTCGTTGGTGTTCACTCTAGTTTTGGGCGGATGAGTGCCTTATATATTGAGGCCAGATCAGAAGGGGAAAAGTATTTCTGACACCGTTTGAGGAAACCTAGACATATAGCGGACATCTTTGGCGACATCGAATATGCCGTCATTCCAACGTAAGTTGTCACTGACACACATACCGAAAATGGAAAGTTTATCGCTTTCGACGATGCAAGTCTCATTCATGGATAACGGCTGGGTGATTAAATTTCACTTAATCACAGTAGACAGCATTGTATTTTAGACGCATTCAATTCTACTCTGTTAGTGGTTTCCCAATTAGTTATGCTGTTAATATCAGAATTTAATGGGCTTAACATACACTGGCGTTCCCGTTCTAGAGCCGAAGAGCAGGGACATGAGTCCGGGAACGAATATGAAAAGCAGAGAGTACTGCCGTCAGCAAAGGAATATATTGGATTAGAAGTAGCAGCCAAGAGATCGTTGATGAAAATTGAACGTTTCGAAAGGTATTTTCTAATCCATTGAAGAAGAGAGTCATCGATCCCAAAAGCACGCATTTTCGACAAAAATGTCTGATGCCAAACTCTGTCAAATGCTTTAGAAATATCGAGTGCAGCTATCTTGCTTTCACCAGATTGATGTAGACTTTGGTTCCACTTTCAGGTGAGACATGCTAAAAAATCACCAGTGGACCTGTTGCTACGAAAACCGTACTGCCGGTCATTAATAAGTTTTCGTGTTTCGAGATATTGCATGGACTGATGGTTTATCAGCGTTTCCATGACCTTGGAGAGAAATGACGTATGTGCAATGGGCCTGTAGGGGAAGAAAGAAGAAGATTCGTCTGTTTTTGAGGACTTAGAAAAATGTTGTTTTCCATCTGCTCGGACAGAGTCCTAAAGAGTAGAATTGATGAAAAAGCTTACGCAGTGGATTTACTAGCAAGGAAGAAAACCTCTTCTGAAGGAGGGGAGGTATACCATCTTTGTCTTTAAGAACTCTTGCACACAAGTGCGAAAATAGATTTGTCCTATTGAAGTTTCGACGCACTCAAGTGTAGGCGGAGACATAGCACAATCTGGGACTGTTGAGCTGGCCGCAAAGTGTGCAGCAAGCAGATTGACCTTGTCTAAAGAGCTGGTAACTCGAACGTTATTATAAATGAGCGTTGGGATAGAGGATGAGGCAGAATTTCTAATATTTTTGACGAACGATGACACATTTTTACTGCCTTTGGAACATTGTAGTATTTTTCGCCTCAGTTTTTGTCGTATTGGAGTTTTACGCACTTAAATTTTCTTCGACTACGCAATATTGCCTCGCATTCACACAGTACGTTTGTTATTTCCTCAACAGCCTGCAGATCACCGCAGAATCTGCAAAAATCCGTATCTGACAATTTGAATCTCTTTGCGTGTTTCCGCAGTAGACATTGTACTGTCAGGATTCCTATTACAGTTCTAAGTTTATCCCTGTTTAATTTTATTAACTTTCTACATCTTTGCCGGTAAAAGGGTGGCCAGAGAGGCCTTGGATACAATGTATCCTTCAAGACTTGACCACCTTAGGTTGGCAGTCATTGCAGTTTTTTCCTCGATAGTGCCAATCAATATGCAAAGGGGTGGTTTGATGTTGGGAACCTCACTATTGTCGAGTAGCCATCTTTTCCTTGCAAGCTCATCCGCTTGTTCATTTCCTTTAATACCGCAGTGCCTCCTGGCACCCACCACAGTCCTGCCCGGTTCTGACTTTATAGTGCATCAGGGTGAATCCGAGCCCCAACAAACAAGCCTCTCCAGTTAGCCCGGTCCTTAACTAAGCGCTCCCAGCTGCACACTCCACGTCGGTTGAAGTCACCTTCTGTTTGCGCGCGACACCTAACGTGAGGTCTTCCTCTACTGCGTTGTCCCTCCATGTCAGATTCGAAAACTCTTCGGGCCATAGCATTGGTGTCCATTTGCACGTCAAGACAAACGGCACCGAATACAAGGTGGGGCAAAAGTAATGTCATATTGTTAATTGGTTGTCATTTTCTTAGAAATTAAAAAAAAATTGGCTTTGCTTTCACGAAAAGTTTACCTGAAAGCGTAAACATTCCTTTCAAGTCTTTCAGCAAAATTCAACGCAACGAACGTCTGCTGATTCCAAATTGTGTGCATCGTTATCTCATCAAAATTTGTGGACTTTCTTGGGCGTCCTCGTCCATAGCAGTGATATTCTCGTTTGAACGAGCAATACGGGGCCGGCCCTTCTTGCGACATCTGTAGTGAACCTTGTTTGCACATTGTGCAGGACGACAAGATAAACGACGACGAAATTCACGCTGCGTTAAAACAACAGAGCGGAAATTGGTCAAATAAGCAGTAACAATAATTCCGCATTCTTCAGGTATATATCGCTCTATTGCTTGTTATTAACTAATTCCCTGTTCTGTCTACAACATAAATGTCAAGGCACAATGACACTTGTTGCCATTCACATTATCACATTACTTTTGCCCCATTTTGTATTTTTTAAAGAGTTTTTTTCTCGGAACCACTGAGAATATCTTCATCTGCTTACGATATAGTCCATATATACATTCCAGTAGAACTGGGTCTTATATAGAGTCTCCTCAGTTTTTCGGGATAGGGCTTTTCTACTCGATTGCCTTCTTAGCCCAAAGAAACAGCTATTGGCAAGAGCCATCCTTCATTTTACCGTGAGACACATGACAGCGCGTCACCGTGTCTATAACCTTTTTCGAGATTAAAGGTCTTGGTTAAGTCGTTATCGACTTTAAGGAAGCGACGAGCGTTGTCAATCTTCTTGGCAGGGATTCCAAAACTAGGCATGGCTCTATATAGCTTAAAATCGATGAAAATATCGTGTCGATTCTGTATCGATTTGGATCGGACAATGATGTTGAGATTCCGTTCATCAGGCATACATTCTTTGACCAGATCTGATAAATCAGTTAGTGTAGGCCCTCTACAAAGTCATTTCCAGCAGCTCTGTTGATTTTCAGCTTAGATATTGCTATCCTTACTTCATTTTGGACAGGTGGACCCACGTTTTGGCTATCATTGTCTAAGTTGAACTCTGCCTGACAGCCGTATACAGTGTGCAAAATTAGTTTTTCCATATTCTCAGCACTGACTGTGACTCTACTACAAGGTTTCCGTCTTCATCTTTACAGCTTTCTGGGCAAGCCTTTTGGCCTTGAAACGTACCTTTTACATCTGGACAAAACTGCCGTACGTTATTTCTGGCGTATAGGTAGGTAGGGAAGAGTGGCTTTTGGAAACACCTAACCACTTAGGCCTACTGGCCCATTGTGATGCCACGTGGATCTATGATCCTCTTACTAATGGAATCAGTTTAAGCATACGATGAAGCGTAGGAGACTGTTTAGATCACTTAAGTCATTGTAGAAGAAAGCTCCTAAGTGAAGGTATCTTCTCTGGGGGAGAGCTGGACATGTAGAGAGAGGGTGGAGGATTGTCTCCTCCTCCTCCTCGTCCATGCAGCTTTTACAGAAATCATTTGTAAAGGCGCCAAGCCGTTTAGCGTGCTTGCCTATGCGGCAGTGTCCAGTGATGACACCTATGTTGGCGCTGAGATGTTTCCTATTTAGAAGAATCAGACTCTTCGAGCGATTCGGATCTAGCTTCGGCCAGATCTGTTTAGTCGCTAGACATGTTGGTCCAATAGACCACCTAAAGTCTATTTTTTTATTGGCATCCAGCTTTAATATTAATATGCTACCCTTTTCCGGTAGAATAGGTAGAGTGGTTCTAATTTTGACGAGTTCGTCGGCTCTACAATTCCCTGAAATGTCTCTGTGGCCCGGTACTCAACAAAGGTGAAGGTTGAGCTGCTCTGCCATCTCCGTAAGAGATGATTGGCATTCAAGGGCGGCTTTAGAATTTAATGAGACTGAGTTTAGGGATTTGATAGGGGACTGACTATCCGAAAAAAATGTTGATACCACGTTTTTCTTCAGCCAGGGCAGAGTGTCTTTAATCGCCAAAATTTCCGCCTGGAACACGGTACAGTGATTTGGAAGACGGAAGAGAGGCTTAGATTTAGCTTATCTGAGAAAAAACCGCCACAAACCCAGTTATCGGTTTTAGATCCATCTGAGTAAAAATGGATTGCCTTGTCCTCCATGAAAGCATCTTCCTTCCAGAAGAATCTAGAGGGGAAGCTTACATGGAAGTCTTTGTCAAACCAAGGTTCACGTATGGTGTAATCGATGTTCTCTATGAGGATTCCAAATGTATTAAGAATGTTAGCGTGGACAAATGATTTATTTGTAGTCACTTTAAAGCGAATAGCTGCAATTGCAGCTACCTGGAGTTGATTATCCTGCTGTTTAGCATAAGACTGATCAACTCCCCAAGCGAGTCTTCTATCTGCAGAATTGATAGCGCAGTCGTGATTGCGGATATGTTAACGTTGTTAAATGCACCCTGTATGTCCAGGAAAGCAACCATTGTGTACTCTCTATATTGTAGGGATCGTTCGATGTGGCTAGTCAGTGAATGCAGAGCCGTTTCCAACGACTTTTCTTTACAGTAGGCATATTGAGACGCTGACAGAAATCTTGGATCCATTTCAGCTCGTATATCAATCAGTCGTTCTAGAGTTTTCAGAAGGAAAGACGATAGACTTATTGGTCTAGGTCTTTTGGAACAACATGAGAGCATTTTCCGGCTTTGGGAAAGAAAACTACATTGACTTATCTCCATGACAGTGGAATGTGGATCAGTTCTACACAGCTCCTCATAATATTTTCTAGCGAAGGCAGAATATTGTCTGAGGACCTCTGTAGCTCGGCAGGTATTATACCGTCCGGACCAGCAGACTTGTATGATTTGAAGCTATGCAGCGCCCAGAGTAGGCCAATTTGCATTGTTACTGGCCGCGAATTGGGAGCTACCTGGAAAGTGGATGTCCAGTAGCAGATTGAGTGATTCATCACTTGAGGTTGTCCAAGAGTCATCGGTTTTTTTCAAACAGCTAGGCATCTTAGGATTTGTAGAGGGGATTTTTCTTAGCCGCGATGCCGCAGAGGTTTCCGTGATTTTGTCACAGAATGACCTCTAGAGCTCTCGCTTTGGCTTACTCAGTTCTTTTTTGTATAATTTGAGGGATTCGTTGTATGAGTCCCGGTCGGGCACTTGTCTTGTGCTTTTTGCTTAGTTGAAAAGTTTTCTGCAAGTGTTTCTCAGCAGTACCAGTTCTGATGTCGATCAATGCGGCTTTTTTTGCCTCTAGGTTGAATAAGAGCGCTGATTGAGAGGTGAATTCCTTGACTTTCATGTCAAGCTCATTGGTGTCACTCGGGGGACTTGAAAATTCAGAGGATATTGTTTTTGACAGTATTCCTTTGAATTTTGGCCAATCAGTTTTCTGATAATTCCGGAATTCTGGTTTGCTGGAAGCAGCATCACTCATGGATATATCAGTGGCCTGAAAAGAGTGTTCAGACTATACCATCCAGTTCGTTAGCATTTGAGTGATGGTGTCGGAGACAAGAGTGATATCTACCACTTCCTGTCGGTTTTTTGTTATAAAAGTGGGCTCATTGCCATTGTTGCAAACAATGAGATTAGTACTTATTTTATCATGAAAAAGTGACTCACCTCCATCGTTGATGTCGGTACTGCCCCATACCGTATGATGAGCGTTAGCGTTGTATCCGATGATGAGGCCTGTTTTTTGCCTTCCAGCTTCCACTACCACCCTTTCCAGGTTACCACCAAGGAGAGCGCCCACTTGATCGTGGCCAAGGTATGGCGTGCCAGCCAGTAGGAGCCTTTGTTCTGGAGTATAAGCTCTCAGTACCTTCGATCTCGCGCTTCTCATGCCGATGTTCTTCCCGTCTCTTCTGCTCGTAGAGCTCACGATCGGCTCCCGTTTCTTGTACGCTTCTTGTGTAGCTGCGTGTGCTTTCTGGCATTCAAACCGGGAAATTTTTCGTGGTGGCCGTGTGAAACGTGCACGTTAGAAGCGTTGCCACTGGTTGTAGGGAGTGTTCGAGACAACGTTTGACGAAGATTCTGGAGGCCTCTTGCGATTGCGCTTTTCTACGTTATATCTTCTCATAGTCGTTCTTCCTTGTTGAGATGCTTGGGAAATCCACATTCGTGCTTTGGTTGCAACAAGGTGATGATCCATGTCAATCTCGGTTGCCCTGAACTTTAGGACGTCCAGAATATTGGTAACATGCCTTAGGTCTGTCACAAAATGATGAATTTGATTTAGAGTTTGATGATGCGTAGACCGTCATGTCTGTTTGTATATATTGAGATGAGGAAACCGTGTGCTTGCTGCAATAATTATTCGCCTTTTATCCATGATTGTTTTCACAAGTTTTCACAAAATGGTCTATGGTTTTTTTTGTGACCTTTCTTAAATACCGGTGGGAAAATCTTTACAGGGGGCACCTTTCAAAACTCAGTCAAAAATCTATAAATGTTCTAAACAGTTTTCCCTACTTTCTGTATTGGTCTGAATTTAGAGGAAGTTCTGACGGATTTTCTCTAAATGTTTCGCTTAAGCGTGTCCAGTTGGCTTTTCTCGAATTACTGCGCCTAGCAAGGCTTGTTCTTTGCATCCGATTCAAAACTCATTGTATTTGCGACTTGACACTTAAATCTTCAATAGGATTTTCCAACAGATAATCACTTTTGCGTTCTTGTTGGATGGGTCTTGGTTTCTCGATAGTCGATTTGGATGATTGCGTCTCACGTGGCAAGTATTAAACATTGATAGAGACACATCAAACTTAGTAACTCCGTACAAGAAAAAGTATGCAGTCTAATTGAATGAGATCATGAACTGGGCAAAAAGCTGATGCCCAAATTCCTTGAGTGGAAAATATTTTGTCCAATATTTCCCCTCATTTTTCACAGTGATCGGAGGAAGACACTTTACGTCATCTTCCAAATGGACAACAACCTCGCAGCTCGTTTGATCAATTGAAAAAAGTGAATGCAGTGACCTAACATTTGAGTACGAATTTTCTTTAATAGGTCACACCAATATCTGTGAAAATGTCTAAACTTCCACCGTAAATAAGCCACCAGATAGGGAAACATACTGAATGATTATTTATTGACAAACATATTGGCTACAGGGGAAATGAAACAACAATTATATGACTCACCATACATTAGTCGCCACCTTGAGAGATGTTCACTGCATTTAACGCCACAAGCCCTATATCCGTGACAATCCGAGTTATTATCTCCCATTTGTCGAAATAGTCTTCTCTCTTAGTGATTAACACAGGTCTTAAGGGACATGGTGCTAATTTACTTCATCCCTAATAATATCCAGTTTATTCAGACTCGTTTTCACTCAGCAAAAACAAAACCATCCTTCATTGCCTCCATCACAATGATATTTTCTATTCCGGCGTGAGTTGACAGCAACATTCCCACGATATCAACTCTATCGTATCCCCATCGCACACCTGGTGCCTACATAAAAACCGACTTCACCCAATGCAAACATTCGTCCCTTCGCCCTAATGGAGAAGGTATAACGCACACAACGCAGAGGCGTTGACTCAAACCCAAACCCGACCTTGAAAATAATACCCATCATTCATCAAGGACCAATTTATAAAGGAAACTGTTTATTTAGAACATTTCCCACCCCCTCTTCGAACCCCAAACAATCGCTCCAACAACCCTCAGTCTCGATAACTATCCCTAATGTCGGCTCTTTTACTTCGAAAGAATTGCTCCCTTTGTTTTCCTTGGTTCACCCCTGAAAAAGGGAAAGAAAAGATTTTCCGGCCTGATGAGGGATGAAACAAAAAAAAAAAACAAAGAAAAAACAAAAAACATTGCTTTGCTACTAGTCGTAGTTAGCAAACAAAGGGCCAATGTGAGACGCCTCCGAAAGGGTGGGAAAGCAGAAAAAAAAAAACCTCCCCCCCAAACATCCAAAATGATAAGTGAACGCTCGCTTTTGGGTTTTTGCTTTTCTCTTTGTTTCTGGTTTATTTTCGTTTTTGATTTTTTCTGCGTCCTCTTTACTGAGCCTAGAAATCCTTGTTATTAAAATTGACGAAGGTTGTTATTCACAGCTGACTGGCAAATTACCTTTCGCAGCGCGGCCGGAGAAACTGACGATCAGAGTCGCAATCGGAACTACAGACTGCATGGAGGGGTTGTTGGACTTGTATAGAAATGGAAATAACATTGTTTCCCACGAACCCGATTCTGTTTCCTTCTGCTTTTGACAGATCGGTTTTTTGCGCATTTTTTTGTTTGCTCCATTTAGGCCCTTTAGATACGACGAAAATAATTGGGGAGGAAAGGAGGAGACGCTTGCTGCTTCAATGTTTCAATTATGTATTTGTGCGGCAACAGTGGTCTTGAGACTATGAAAGGATGAAAAAAAAAAATACAAAAAAAATAAAATAAAATTCTCGTTATGAATGACATGGCTTTGTGAAATGAAAATGAAAATGAAAATGAAATATTTTATAGCGGTTATTTGGTGTCCCGCATTTCTTTTTTTTATTTCTTAATGGGCCGTTGGATTTGTATCTAATGGATTGTAATTTGATTTTTTTTTATGCTTTGATACTCATTCCATTTGATTGGAGTTAATTTTTTTTAGTAACTTTGGCGGTCGTTAAGGGAAGGCACAAGACTGTCCCCTGGCATTTGTTATTCGTAATGCGATGAAAGAAATAAATGGGCATCGCCGTTCTTATTCCGTGTCAACGGAAAGAAGTCAAATTCGCGCGTCCTTTTCGTTAGTGGGAGCGAAATAGCTTGCATTAGCCACAAAAACAATTATCTTAGGCGTTATTGTATTCGTAATAAGGATATTATTTGCCGCTATAGTCCGGGGTGGCCCTGTTTTAACTGCTATCTACATTTAGCACTATCTTTTGATTAAAATGTGAAGCTGCGCACACCAAAGTGGATGATGATATAACACATTGTCTGAAAAGTCCGTGCCGCTTTATAGTAAAACACAAAATTTTTGCAGAATACAACTTTATTTATCAATATAGTTGCCTTCGAGGACGATACACTGATTGAAACGATTTTTCAATCTTTCGATACCAGTTTTGTAGTACGATTTCGGTTTAGCCTCAAAATAGGCCTCTGTTTCGGCGATTATTTCTTCATCGGTCTTAAATCTCTTTCCGGCGAGCATTCTTTTGAGGTCTGCGAACAGGAAATAGTCGTTGGGGGCCAAATCTGGAGAATACGGTGGGTGGGGAAGCAATTCGTAGCCGAATTCCTTCAATTTTGCCATCGTTTTCATCGACTTGTGACACGATGCATTGTCTTGATGAAATAGCACTTTCTTTTTCTTCAAATGCGGCCGTTTTTCTACGATTTCGTCCTTCAAACGTTCCAACAACGCAATGTCGCTGATAGTCTGCCCCTTTTGGAGATAGTCGATAAAAATTATTCCATGTGCATCCCAAAATACGGATGCCATAACCTTGCCAGCCGAGGACGAGGTTCGTCGCCTGCTCGTCACTCAGCTGACTGCCGACTTGACTCTGGTGTGAAGTGATAGAGCCACGTTTCATCCATTGTCACATACCGACGCAAAAATTCGGCTTTATTGCGGTTGAACAGCTTTAAACACTCCTCTGAATCATCAACACGTTATTGTTTTTGGTTGACTGTGAACAAACGCGGCACCCACTTTGAACAGAGCTTTCGCATGTCCAAATATTCGTGTATGATATATCCAACATGCTCTTTTGATATCTTCAGAGCCTTAGCTATCTCGATCAACTTCACTTTACGGTCATTCGTAATCATTTTGTGGACTTTTTTGATGTTTTTATCTGGAACAGCCTCTTTTGGACGTCCACTGCGTGCATCATCTTCGGTGCTTGTATGACCACTTTAAAATTTTTCAATCCACTTGCGAATGGTTCGTTCGGCTGGTGCAGACTTCGCGTAACACTTATCAAGCCATTTCTTTCCATCGGCTGCATTTTTTCCCATCAAAAAGCAATGATAAATCAACACACGAAATTGCTTTGAATCCATTTTTTTTTTTCACAATAACAAAAGTTGCTTCACTCACAACGCTATATTTCGAGAACTAATCGTCCGACAGCTGTCAAATTTATGCACGTATCTTTTGAAGGTTGGTACTAACTGAAAATGGTATGGATTTCATTCAAGTGGTGTCCTCTCTTAGAAACGGCACTGACTTTTCAGCCCATGTGTTAGGAGGACTGAAACGATAAAGACCTTATCTTTCTTCGCATTTCTTGAGAGGGACTTGTTTCTCAGATGCCTTCTTTGTCCAAAGATACGAGCACAGCGATTCGCTGACTAGTCTTTGAATATGAAGTTCAGCTCAAGTAGATAAAGTCTTTTAGCACCTTAAAGTTATACGAGTTGTTAATCGTTGTGGAGTGCCCATAATCCTGACCTCTTCTTGGTTGGGTGAACGATGTTGTTGGCTATCGCCATCCATGAATGGTTTTACCTGCTTGACAGAAAAGTTTAATAGTTTACTGTGTTGAGAAGTCTCCAGAAGTAGTTTTACCTTCCATCATGAGGTCCTACCGTAATTTTATAAGGACCTAAGTACTTTGGCCACAACTTCATTCCCGTTCCAAACCGGGTGCGCTTAATAGCGACCAATTCTTCCAGCTTGTAGTCTGGCTCCGGCTCTCTATTACGATCAAAGTCTATTTTGCTCTCCCTTTGAATTTTGGCGATATTTTCACGTACTCGGTCCCGCGTCCTATCACGCTCCTCCTCTAGCTCTTCACTGTTTCGGCTAGTAACTCCTGAAGATCTGGGAAATCCGGGATACGCAAGGATGCGAAAAGGGCTGAATTTAGTACTTCTCAGAGGGGTGTTATTAAGTACTTGTTGAACCTTATCCACATATTTGTACCAATCTTTCGCATTATCAATGCAACACATTGTCAACATGGGTAAGATGACATTGTGAATCCACTCTACTTGCCCGTTCCCGCGAGGAACGCCCGTTGAGACGATTAAATGTTGGATGCCTTGTTTTTGAAAGTGTTAACTAAACAGATTCGATGTAAAAGCTGTTCCTCTGTCGGATATAATTCTTCGAGGATTACCGAAAATACTTGCCTGCGCTTTCAACTGCTCTATTACTTCTGTCGTTCCCGTGCTTTTAGTTGGATATAGCCATAAAAACTTAGAGAATACATCGACCACCACGAGTATACCATATGGTTATACTTTTTGCGCGTCTCTTCCATGGGGCCAACATGATCTATGTGCTATGTTCTTAGAGGTTTGTCTTCTTTACTGATAGGTCTAACGAATCCTTCCTTCTTGCCCGACCTCATTTCTGCTATGATGCACTTAACGCATCCTCTGAGAAAATGTACTACCTTCTCCACCAAGTCTGGAATATAAAAGTTCTTCTCTACCAATTAATTAGTTCTTTTGGCGGTGTCGATGTCGATTATTTCCTGCTCCGTCACTGTTGGCACTACCACCAATTTTTTCACTGGGTCCTTGTACAGCACCTTAGAATTCACATAAAAATCTTCATACTCTTCATTTTCTAATACCTTCATCACGGATCGAATCCATTTATCCTTTAGCTGTGCCTCCCTTACTCTGCAATTCAGAGAATCTTCTATCAACAAGCCATAAATTATACTTAACGCATCTACGTGCCGCATCTTTGAACCCGAACGAAGTTCAATTTCATAGTGGAAGTCCTGTAAAAACATAGCCTATTCCGACACTCTTAGACAAGTTAGACATCCTTCTTCTTCAACGTCATGGCGCACGCGTTACAGTCTGTGACAATTTTAAATTTTATCCCTGACACGTATATTCTACATTTTTTCAGAGCTTCGATGATTGCGAGTGCGTCCAGCTCGTACGAGTGATACTTTTCCTCGGTTGCCGTTGTTTTCCTGTTCATGTATTGAATAGGATGGAAGAGCTGGTCACCTATGTCTTTCTGAAGCAAAACGGCACCATACCCAGCCATACAGGTATCTGTGTGTATTTCAGTCATCGCCTTGGGGTTAAAAAATTTGAGTACGGGTGCGTTGGCTAAAGCTGCCTTTAGTTGTTCGAATGCTGCTATCTGTTTGGTTTCACACGTAAACTTTGCATCTTTTCGGAGTAAGTCCGGTAATGGTTTGGCGACCATAGCGTATCCCCCAAAGAACCTTCTGAAATAAGAAGTTAGTCCCAAAAAACGTTGTAATCCCTTCCTGATACCCGGAGCCGGAAATTCCCTCACAGCTCCCGTCTTTTCTTCGGATGGTTGGATACCGTTGTTTTCAATTATGCACCCTAGGAATTCGATTCTCTTTCTCAGGAATTGACGCTTTTCCCAGTTAAGTCGTAGCCCGTACTTTGCCGCGACTTTCAGAACTTTCTTTAGCTTCTCAGTGCCCTCTTCTTCACACTTCGATGGTATAATAAGATCGTCCATATATACTGCGATTGCGACTGTTATTTTTGTCTCTTGTAAATGCAATGCTGACCTCGTAATCATCATGTCGGCTAACTGAAGAACTCCATTTATTCCTTCATCCCACTCAGGTAATAGTTCTGCGGAAATGTTCTCGTTACAGCTTGTTTTCCTTTTCCGTAATGCTTGAAATAGAATTTTCAGCCTAATAACCATTGGTGAAACAATGACTAAAGGATCATAAATTCGGGGTATCACATGCAGCACGTTTCGATTACTCCCCCTACTAGCGCACAATTGAAGACTTTATAGCGATTTCAATTGTACTTGTAGCTCGTCCGAAAAAACATGCCATATGAGGCCTAAGACCTTGTGGGTGGTTCAAATTACTTTACTATCAAACATTGAACGTATCTTCAGACTATTTGAATCCCATTTTCGCAACGACATGGAAGCTTTCATTATTTTAATAGACTCTCGAAAAATTACTTGAAGCTTAATACCATGTCATCCATATAAAATCCTTTCGATAAGGCTGCACATGTTGCTGAATACTCGTCCTTTTTTTTGGCGCAAATGATGAGGAATAGCACCAGAGAGGAGAAAGGACTTCAATTCACTCCAAAAGTTACGCGAGTCATTCTAAAGTCCTGGTATGTACGATTTTTGATGGACGAAAATCACACAAATTGATATGAATCTCGATCCTCTTCTGCAAACAAAATTTGCAAAAACGCCTTCTCGATATCGGCTACAAGTGCAAATGGACCCATTCCCTTCCATTCAAGGCCAGCAAGTTTGTCCCCGTCACAAGAAAATCATTTAAAGATGGCTGTGTTTCTGTATGAAACGATGCGTCGAACACAGTTCTGATTTTCGTAGTTTCACTTTCTTCCTTATAAACGGGATGATGCGGAAGGTAAAAGGTCAATTTTGCTTCCCTGCCGATAACTGGTTCCACGATACCATGTTTCACTAGATCCTGAATTGTTTCATCATACTCTAGCAACTTCTGAGGATTTTATGAAAGGCGACGTACTAAGGAAGTGACACGTGCAACTGCCTGCCCTCTGTCCCCAAGAAAACTGGAATTTACATCTTTGCAGGATAACGACGCAATATATCGATCTCCCGATTGCCGAATGCACTGCCTGGTTAATGTATTTGTCGTAGAAATCTTTTCTTCCGCCTCGGCTTTTATTCCGATCGACTCAAGGTCCCACATCGCCGCTAAACTATCTGAATAATATTCGGATGCAGGAAAGATCTTAGAAACAAAAAATGCTGCACTGTAACTTGCCTGGTTGATATTTGCATGTTGATGATATCCCTGCATTGTCTATCCAAAGAGCGTTGCAATAGCTCGCAAACGCTTGATAATTTGTTTTTGTTTCCCAGTTACTACATCTCAATGGTAGTCAGCGCCTATTAAAAATGCTTAGCCCGGCTTCTGTCGCGATTCTATTGTTATAAACCTTGTCAGCAAGACTAAGATTTGCAAAGGACACACATTTTTCACTTAGAACATCTAGGAGATCAATGCAAATTTGTGGTACAACCAAGGCTTCTATTTCCTCTGCCCAATGATCATACTGACTTCTTAAACAAATCTTCACTTTTGTTAAAACCTTTTCTGCAGATCTCGATGCTGAAGCAAAAGGAACGACTGTCATCTTAACTTGGTCGATATTGCGCAGCTTCAACCTTTTTGCAACACTCTCTCAGATGTAACTATTTTGACTGCCACCATCGATGACAATTCGTAGCAAAATATTATCCTTCTGCCTCCTTCCCTCTCCAATACAGCGTGCGGTTTTTAAGAAAACGTTTGAATATGCACTGTGTGAGTTGCACATGAAATTTGTTGACATCCTTTTGTTCTCTTCACTTTCACCCTTACTTTGTGTAGTAGTAAGCGAAGATATCTTTTCAAACTTCGGATTACACATGGTGGTGATGTGGTTACCCTTGCACTTATTGCACTTAATCCATTTTCCACTTCTGGGCTTTTTAGATGGATGTCCCTTTTCGCACATTTAAAACATCTACCATCCTTTATAAGGATATCTCTTTGTTGCGTAAGGGTTAAGTTGGAGTCACATTCTTTTGTGCAGTGGATAGATGAGTAACAAAATATTCATTCGACTTGTTCATTCATTGTAATTCAGCTTGTCGCGGTGGATTTGCTGGTGACTTTGGCATGACTTTGAGATGTTGTGACAGCTAATTTGCTCCTTTCCATTGCTTCGATTTCAGTTCTTAAAAATTGTATAAGCTTGTGCATGTGCAATTTGGATGAAGTCGTTGTGACATCAGAGAGAGATGGCTCCGTTCCGTTTGCTTCCTTTTGTCTTTCGTCACTACTATGGCTACTCTGTTGGCAGACAACGCAACAAAATTGACTTTAGCATGACCGCATATTGATGTGACGGCACATTTAACGTTGTCAGAGATCGTCTGCATGTAGTGATGGAATTGTAAGGACTTCGTAGACTGTGCACGTCTTGATGCAGCGTGTGTTCTTGAAGCAGCGAAATGACGTCATCGTAACAAGTTTCAGATGCCGTGAACACCACTACAACCCTTTTGGCTTCGCCTAGCAGACATGATTCTAGGTAACTAAACTTTTCTGTACAAGACAATGCCATGTTTTCATGTATTGGAATACGAAACTGTTCCCAAAAGGGTAGCCAGCCTTTCATACTGCCATCGAATTTTTTAAACGCAAGTTTATGAAGGTTTATTTGATTTTGGATTGCCTTTACTTGTGGAGAATTGACTACTGTCGGAGTTGGTCACGAGTTTTCCGTAAGTCTTTTTAACCTGTTCTCCAAACGAGCTAACGTTGTTACTGCAGAATCCTCTTAGTCTGCCGTTTTAGTCATCTCCTGCTCCAAGTCTGCCATGGCAAGGCCATTTTCTATAATTCCGTGTTGAGACTGCCGTTTACCGCCCGTAACCAATATCGATGTTGTCGAGCTCTGACCACAGAAAGTCACTTAACATCGCTCTATACCTGAGACCGTTGTCACCTTCCTCATTTCGAAAGAAATATGGTCCGATAAAGCCGCCATGCCATGAACCGCACCAAACAGTCAATCTTTGTGGATGCATTGATACTTGGCCGAACTCTTGTGGATTGTTTTCGCTCCAATAATGGAAATTTTGCTTGTTAACAAAGCCCCTGGGTCAAAACTAGGTTTTGTCCGAGAAGATGGTTTTTTGGCCAAAATCCGGATCTCCGGGCAACATTTCCAGTGCCCATTTAGCGAACTTACGGCCTTGTCTATGGTCGTCCGGCATTGGCACAATCTTATACGGATGTAGGCCCAAATCCAACAGCAAAATAAGCCGGGTTGTTTCTTTGGCGGTGCCCAATTCAGGTCGGCGCTGAATCGACATTTCTTCTTCGATACTGGCCGCTACGGCGACTATGTTTTCCTCATTTCGCACAAATCTCTGTCTAATTTGTGGCTTAAGTGGCTTAAGACCCAAAGGAATATACTCACGGTCAGCATTTTCTACAGTGCGACGATTTGCCTGCACACTGAAGCCATGAGGACAACCGACCTGACGACGAAGTTCACGTTGCGTATTTAGATACAACTGAGCGGGATTTCGATTATATTTGTAAATTATTTCCGCACGTTCGGCAAACGTGAAACGATGGATAATGAAATGCCAAACTTTACTGACAACTGGATGTCATTGGTAACTTTAACAGCTGCTGAAACATAACACTTGGAAAAACTATCATTGCTATCTGCTCACTCTATAGTTTGTTGAACCTCGTCTGTAGTGAATGGGGCATCTAAAACGTCTTCTATCTATAAAAAGAGGAGTTGCATACTTGCGTAGTATTAAGTCTGGTATGCTATGGATCAACCCTTTAATTTTACCTCCCTATCAGGACCGCCTCAAATTTCTCAATATGAATTCCTTAGAAGAGAGTAGGTATATTCCTGACATTTTTTTTCATTCATCGACAAATCTCAGGTTCCATCGACTGCACATCCAGCATCCCTCAACTCTATTTTCTTTAAAACCAACCAAGTAATCAACAATACGTTGTCTTCGTCTCTTCTAACCGGTCCAGCGCACCTCTTATGGCTCCGTACGCTCCGAAAGGTCAACTCAAACATCTCCGTTTTGGTTCCTAGCTCTTAAGTCTTTCTGTTAGTGTTTAAGTTAGTTTTTAATTTAATTAATCCTCAGCCCCCGAAAAAATTAGGTAGGTTCTTAAAATGGTCTCTTAACTATGTGGGCATGCGGGCTAGGGGCGATGGCAAATTTCTTGCCGTTTAATTGATTTACCGCCTTCCAGAAATCTGCTGGAGAAACTTTTGTTCTGCTTAAATTATCCAATTCCTTGTTCGAATTAAGCTGGTACGCTCCTTTCATTCCAAAATAATTTCCGCAATAAATTAAGGGAATTCTCATTCCTTATATTGCTTGAAGTACATGAGACTTGAAACATTTCCAGGGGCATGTGGTCGGGAAAAGTAGTTAATCCTATTTGAAAATCGCGGATGTGTGAATGTCAGTTTCCAACAATGGAACAATAGACAGAGCATACTGTACCACGTCTAAAAGCAAATCCACCATAAAGATCACCATCACAACTTCCGTTTAAAATTCGGCAGTCGAATGCATCTGCCGGATCGAGGATTTTACTATCCTTTCCATCGCAAGCTTCATCGTTTGATCTACGGGTCGTGTGAATAGTTGGATAAGGGTATCCGCTAGCAAACTTATTTTATGATAGACCTATTCTGCCGTTGAAATACCCAATGATCATTAAATCTGTTGAATTTACGTTGTTTAGTAAATCATTTAATTTATCGAAACCACGTTCCCAATAACGACGTTATTATGAGTACTTTTCCGCAGTTTGAAGACGCAAGCTTCATCAATCTTCTTGAAGTGTACGTCTACCGCTTTTAGGTTTCTTCGAAAGGCAAATATGTTTTTTTTTTAACAGTTAGTACCCATTCGACTTCATAGTTTGTTCTCTTCATTATTTAATACATGAGGTTCATATAGCGGCTCATTTGTTGGCTGGTGAGAGTTTAAACGGGCTGGACTCACAGTTTTTGACGTTCGAATTCGACTTTTTCTTGTGTCTTATACGCACTATTTTGATAGAAAAGTTTATTGGAAATTTTCTCCACACCAGTAGGCAAAACATCTGGTATTGTCCTTAAAACACAAATACCATTCTTATTGCCATAATTAAATCCCTCTAACAAGTTCCAAGTGAATATGTTGTCATCAACAAGAAGCCTGTCATCTCTATGAACGATTTTCATCTTTGGGTTTCCTTCTCTTGATGTTTTCATAATCGCCACCAGCTTGGCCCGGCAGAACCTTGCCTACACGGATTTTCGTCCCTTTTAGTTTCAATGTATTATGGAGTATTGCCTAGATGGAATTCTCGGCATCACATTTTGACAATTACTGACCTAGAAAGGGGAACGCTATAGGTAGTTTCAATGTGGTTCATATATGGACTTTGCCATATGTCCGATGATATTTGACTCAGTGTTCTTTTTTTGTATCAGTTTGTCCAGTTGTAATTGTAACTCCCTATTTTGGTTGTCTAAATTCAAAATAAATTTAGTGGCAATCCCTTCATGTTTTATCTTGATTCAAGATATTTCAGAGATAAGTAACTTGGTAAAATATTTATTTTTGTTTCAATATTTGTTTAAACATCTCAATACTGATACCTCTAATATTGTTCACTGCCATTTTGGCTATACTACAGCTAGGACGACGTTTTTCGTTATTATTTTGCTCAGGGGATATTTCGAGTATTCCTTGTTTGTCCATTAAGCTAGGTTATCTTTGGTCCTAAATTTTAAGTTGACGATTTTGTATCTTAAAAGCTACAACTTACTCAAATTTTGATCTCTATAGTTAATACCAACTTTTATAGTTCATTCGAAGGCAAATTTTGAAATATCTATTTTTTATTTAAATTTCTCATACTTTTCTAAGGGCTCTTTGTTTTGCATAGCTGTTTGATAGCGCAACAAATTTCCAGCCCAATAAAATTTTCGTTCTGAAGTACACCTGCTAAATTTTCAGCACCTACTGTGACTCTGTTAAACACGAAGTCGATTGGCTGAATTCTGAAGCTGGTGTCATGTAAGATATATTTTCCAACTGAGCCATCAAAGAGTCCACCCTTCACCAACTTAGTAGGGACGATCTTAACGTCTTCTTTTCCTGTGAGGAGGAGGAATCGCATGTCAGGTTAATTTTGACAAATTTGACCTTATTGTGAATTGTAATCAAAAGTTCGAACAGATGTCTGGAGTTCAAAAGGCTGCTTTTGCTCTTTATAACAATCACCAAGCCCGGTGTGAGCGTTTGAGCACTGCCTTTGCGTTTGTTAGTTTCAAACTCCTGCATCGCCAACACTATTACGGTAACCTGGCTAGATCTTGAACAATTCTCATATGTCCCAAACAATACTAGATGGAATGAAAAGTGACCTCCTTGACCTCCAGAATGCGCTGCTACTGCAAAAAAGGTTATGGTGCCTTGAAGTCCGTTCATATTTAGGCAGACATGCCAAATTTCAGTGCGGTACTGTCTTCAGTTTTGTTTTGACAGCTGATTGTTGTTGACGTGTTTGGCATCATGTTTAGTATGGACAAAGACGGTTTTCTTTCTCTCATAAGACATTATTTGTTGAGAGGCAAATCGGCGAAGGATACAAAAGAAAGGTTGGATAAATACTATGGGGCTAATGCTCCGTCAGATTACACCGTCAAATATTGGTTTCGAGAGTTTCGTGGTGGCCGCAACTCCACTACCGATCAAGTCCGCAGCGGCAGGCCCTCCGATGCGGTTACAGAGGATAATGTAAAAAAAATACATGAAATGGTGTTGGCTGACCGGAAAGTGAAGGTGCGCGAGCTAGCAGATACCACAAAGATTAGTACTGAGTGCACACGCCATATTTTGGGTAATATTCTGCATATGAAAATGTTATCCTGCCGCTGGGTGCCACGAATGCTCACTCCTGACCAAAAACACGAACGCGAGAGCACTTCGAAAGAGTGTTTGGACTTGCTGATGCGGAATCGGGCGGACTTTTGACGTCGATTGGTAACTGGATTTGGATCCCTCGGACTATTATCTCTTCCCAAACCTCAAAAGATGGCTCATCAATAAAAAATTCAGCTCATCGACGCCACGGAGGAGTATTTTGCAGACCTTTCCGAAATTTTCTTTTCGGACGGGATCAAAAAGTTGGAAAATCGCCGGAATAAGTGTATCAAACTAAAAGGGGACTATATTGAATAATATAAAAAAACAGTTAAAAAAAAAAAATTTTTAATTCCCAAAGAGGTCACTTTTCACTCCATCTAGTATGTTAAAGTGGTTCAAAAGTGGTTCATCACTGCTCTGGCTCTATCGTCGCCTTAAACCCTATCTTAGAATTTCTCTTCAGTTACATTTGCGTAGTCAAACTCAGCAATTTTTTTTTCTGTCGGAACGGAGCACTCAGACATAGAACTAATCCATCGTAATCTTTGTAAGTTCCTTTTAATGAAAGCTATCAGTCGTTCAAGGAAAGATAAGTTTGCGCTTAAGTGAAAGGTGCCTATAGTGCCAGCACCCACCACGTCAGCGCCGAGTTCCTGCAGCCTGATGCGAGCGTAGGCCGGACATTCACAGAGATAGTGGTCCGCGGTGCCGCTTTCACTTTCACAGCAAGCATCGCATGATGTTTTTTCACTTATGCCCAGCACATTTAAGTACTTTGCAAGAGTGTAGTACCCTGTCACGACGCCAGTAATCAACCTGCAGTCTTTCCTGCTAAGGAACAGCAGGAACGTAGCTGACCTCTTAGAGACTTTAGAAAGCATTTGTTTGGTCTGCCTGCATCCCGGGGAGTTACGCAATCTGCAGTGGCGCTTATATGAGACCCGAGAACAGCCGAGGACGCCAGCAGACCCAACGTAGGTTCGGGTCCTGAAAAACCCTCCTTTGAACCTTGCCAGGCAAGTTTATAGGCGATTTCATTTCCCGTGATCCCATTGTGGCCTGGCACCCAGGCAAGAGTCACTGAATTTAGCCGACTGCGTTCAGTGATCTCTTCATTCTTGAATTAGCTTGAAAGTCGGGTTCAGCAAAGCTCTAAGCGCAGCTTGGCAGTCGCCACAGATGCCCCCTTCCGCCGGTTCTCCGCAATATACTCGTAGTTCGCTTCCATCATGATTGCGTAAGACTTCTTTTGGAAGACAGATGTAAACTTTCCTAACGTGAAGTGATATCGAACGTTGTCGTCCTCCAGAAAGGCACCAGCGCCACATCGTATATTGGTTTTGGAGCATTCCTTTCCTGGCTCAGAAACCAGTCCCGGGCACGGGGAAAGTCGATTTCGTATTTTTTCCGCAACAGGAGTTTTGATGTCATGGCATCGGACGGCATACCCATTAGGCCAGGCTCATAAGACAGCCAACGCGCAATGCCATCAAAGCTCCAGTGTGTGTTGTACCAAAGACCACTTCTTTTTAAATGGAAGTTAGCTTTGAAAGAGTGGCCCATTTTCGCGAGAACTTATTCCACCAGACAACCCACGCATAGGATATAATTGGTCTTATCATAGCCGTATAGATCCAAAGGGCCCTTCTCGGTGACAGGCCCATGTCTTGCCAATAGCTCCTCTGCACTGCCAGAAGGCCGGCAGCGCCTTAGCTGCTTTCGACGTAACATGTTTAGTCCATAAAAATTTGTTATCAAGGATGACACCCAAATACTTAGCTTCTTTGGATAATTGGATGGTGATGCCTTTAAGCACTAGATGAGTCAGACCAGGAAGCTACCTCCTTCTCGTAAAGAGGACAACGTCAGCTTTGAGAGGGTTGACTGCTACGGCATGTTATGTTGCTCAGCTCACCCCCAGCTTCATTGGTAGGAGCTAGTTGTGAGCTGATTCCGATTAGGTTACCTGGGAAGTGAGACTCAAGCATGAGACTGAGGGTCTTTGTTTTCGACTCAGTATACGTACCGTCAGATTTTCTGAGTGGCTCCAGGCTTTAAGGACTTTGACCAGCTTACTGATTTCACCGATAGTTTCGATCTTTTCATAAAAGGCTTTGTTAGAGGCGCTCTTCGAAATCTGAATAAGCCTCTTAAAATCTTTCTGCTATGATCTGTAAAGATACAAATCTTCCTCCATATTAGTCTTAAGTGACCTGTTTATAAGTATTCTGGATTCTTTACGAAGATGCTGCAGGTCTGCGTTCCACCAAGAAACGATTGAAAACAAAGTGAAAATTAACCCCTCAAAGTCACAGATAGGGACGTGAGTCATACCTATACTTAATGGTCTCGACAGAAGCTTTGTCTCTCTTCCTGTGAGAGTAGATTTTCCAGTTTTCATTCTGCATATCGTAGCCTTCTACTAGGAAGCAAATTCGAAGCGCCAAAGAGGAGGTACCTGCATCTTTGTAGGTGCGCCGGTCTCGCCCCCTTTGGCGTTTGTGAGGGTTACTTTTCCAGCAACGTCCAAGTTCCGTCCACCGGAGCTGAAACTTGTGTTGGGTGCAGCACCGGTTTCACCCGGATCTTGTACGCTGGGAAAGCCACCACCAGAGTTGTTTCTCAGTGGAGATTTCACCCCTTTGGGTGACTTTCGTCGTTCAGAGCTACGACCTTCGCTGGTTGTAGCACTGGCCTCGCCCGGACGCCGCGGTCGCGTGCGTGTGAAACCACCACTAGTTTTGCTTTTGACAATTGGTTTGACCGCTTCTTGCAATTTCCGTCCACCAGAGCTGCAGCCTTTGCTGGTTACAGGACTGGTTTTATCCGGGCATCGTAAGTGGAGAGACCCATCGACACGATTGCCGGAAACTCAGCATACTACAGAATGTTGTAGGTTGTTACATTTTCTCAACCTGGGAATGGGACCGGCTTTGATGTATATACATAGTCGCAATGCGGATAATATGAATGTCTAAACTTCTTTCAAAAATTCCTATGTAACCCACTAAGCGATTTAGTAAAATACCACTCATCCGAACAGTTTGCAGGCTTCTAATGAAATTTTAAAAACCGACGGACGTGCTCTGTACTCATCATCTTTGATTCAGGACAAAGGTGTTGGTTGTCTGTTCCTGCAAGCAGATAAAAATTTTTCCAATAAGGGATATTGGATCCTGGGCGAATGGTGACAATGCTGGAAACTGACACAAAGGATAACAATTTGGGAAACGTATGTGTAGTGTTAGTAGTCTTACACCTAGCACGGACTCACGACTGGTATAAAGTGGATTTAAATTACAGAGGCAGGGTTCGCCACTCAGAAAAAACGTTGGGATATCCGTCATACTGGAGAAATGGCTTGCGTCGATCTCGAAATGTGATTAATCTGAAAGACGGTTAATTGCATGGGAATCTGCTTAACATAATAATCATAATGTTAAAATGCAGGAAACGTTTTCGAGCCACTACAATGTTCCGCTATATGAAAATCTATTAGGCAGACACAAAAGACATCGTACCTTGCAGATTGGCCTTGTCCAAAGAGCTGACAGCTGGAATGTCATTGTAAATGTGCGTTGGGATGGAGGATAAGGCAGAAATTCTAATGTTTTTGACGAACGACCAACAATTTTTACTGCCTTTGGGACATTGCAGTCTTTGGTCGTATTGGAATTTCACACGCTTGAGAAAGACGTTGCAGTCATTTCAGGCCCGTTTGAACTTCTTCGGGTCTTGTAGCACCGAAAAAACAATTCTCTTACCCTGACAGCCTCTTTACAGCTCGAGTCGTACCATGCCTTTTCTTTTGGTTTGATACTCTTCATCCGATGAGGGATAAATCATCTCATTCCAAAGAGAGTAGTTTCTGTGATCATGTCAGCAGCGGCATTCATGTCGTTATTGAGGAAATATAACGACCAGTTAAAATTCCTAAAGAAGTTGTTAAGTCCGCTTGGCTTTTTCGTATTGCTATGCGGTTCTTTTAGGGATCTTTTTTCTAACTGTGTGGTGGATATACTAGAAGTTAGCTGATATGACACAATGGTCCGACAAGCCTAGATGGGAGAGCACATCAACACAGTACTTGTCAAGGTGAGAAGTTAAAAACAAGTCCAGGGTGTTGGCGATATGATTATCAACGTCTGGTATTCCTGTGGGCTCATTTACAAGCTGGGTTAAATTATTTTCCGCTGCGAAGATCTCAACACACCGTCCTTCGGGTGTTGGCTGTCCAGAATGTCGAAACCACCCAGAATTGTGTATAGTGAAATCGCCTGTAATCACGATTTCAGTATGAGGATACAGGGAAATAATTCTATGTATAGAATCAGACAGCGCACCAAACTCGTTAGAAGTCGAATTGCTGTCTAGTTTGGGGCTTCTGTAAATAAAGCACTAGCGGATAATTTGCTTACGGAGATGGAATTTTAACCACTTGAAGTTGAATTCCGGTTCGGAACAGGGGTTGTATGTTATTGTGATGGAGTTTGGTAAGCTACATCACTACGCACGTAAATGGCGAGACCGCGGTGAGAAAACAATAATGACACTAGTCCGTAGCCAGGTAGCTTCAGATCAGTGTGATCTGAGAGGTGTGGGCGGGGAACTACCTGTGTTTCACTAAGTGCCTAAACATCTGGTCTGTACTTACAGAAGTGGACTTACGCAGAAAAGTGATTACTTTTTAGCCCGTGTATATTGGCTACGTACACCCTGAATTCCCTGGTCATAATTACCATCAAACACAGTAAACACAAACACCGACGATACTAAGCAAGGCGGCGAAGTGAAAATTTTGATGTTGGTTGAGCTGGAACTTAGTATTAGAACATTTCTACATGTTGTCATTGCTGGAGCTCACTGCAGAGCCCGACAACTTGGCACATACTCGCAAATGCCGCAATGATAGTTGATTTCTAACCATTATGCCAATGTCATCATTGTATACAAGAAGTTGTGAGTGACGCATTTTTGGTTCAAGCCCAATGTTAAATAATTCTCATGGTATCACGTCGGCCTGTGTAAGACTAGTCTGAGATCAAAGGATTTATTGACGTTTCTTCCAACATTGATAGAGCGGACTTCCAGCACCATCAAATAAGTGTGGCAGGAAAGCCAAATGGCTTCGAATAGCTCGTCATTAAAGGCTATATCATAAGCAACTTTATAATCGACAAGGAGATGGTAATTTTCAGGGATCCATCGTCGAACTATGAGATTCTTGTTTGTGGACGCTTTCTGACACCTAAACTTTCGTTGACCTACCGGGAGCATCACTACCGAATTCCCGCAGTTGATGCTGGTGATGCGGAATTTTGGAAGAATTTAATGAAAGCAGAAACCGTGGCGATCTTTTGCTATATTAATCGTCCGATGTCAAATATTCTCACAGTATTCTCCCGGGGTTGTACTGTCTTTGATATCCTTATTCGGACCTCCACTCCAGAGTAAATTTTGTCACCTCTTGCGGACGTCTATTATACCGAATGCATGTCTTTCGTCTATTGCAATATGATGAATCCGGCTATCGTGTATTGAACGGGAGATCTCCATGTGCCCTTGTGGGTCCTAAAATGCGAGGAGCATGTAATTTCAACGACTATTATTTGCTACCTCCTCATCTAAATTGCCCAGGATAGTTTTAACATCACACCTGCAGCATGGTCCTACGCTTTATCCAAGAGCTTGACACGAATCAGAATCAGAATTGCTATATGGCTATGGGCATCGCCAGGTTCAGGCCCATCAGTGATCGCACATCTAACTGATTAGTATTGGTAACTACATATTAATGGCGTGACGTACCTCTAGTCTTTTCTTCATATCCATCATCTTTGAACAAATTTACAAATCTGAGTAATAGCGAAGTATTTGAAAAAATTTAATTGTTAAAAAAGGAAAGGATTCTGTCGATATTGTTTCTGGCTCTATAAGACACTGCACAGCGTAATGAGGAGCGGTTATCTACTGGGTATCCTAAAAAGGAACAAAATATGCTTTAATGCACAAATGCAGGTGGAAAAGGAATCCATTCAAAGCCAAATGCAGATATTGAACTGACTTCCTTTCTACTCAATTAGTTCCTTGTTTTGATTCGAATTTCCTCTCAAAAAAGTTATATCGTCTGCAGATCCAAGAAATTCCAGCTTCCGCATCAGTGCTTACCCCCAAAACTAAAAATCTGGAAAAGGAAGCACGTTCACAAAGCACTATCTGTCTAGAAGCAAAGGGAGCATGCCTTTGAAGCTCTAACTAATGTACGAGTATCTCTATCGATCACTTCCATACCCTTAAACTAATCTCCTCTACTTCTTGACTGGAGAACTATTCAATTATAAATTATCTACCCGTCTTCGTATTGATAAACTCCAAACAAGTTTATCCTTTGTGAAGTCCTAATTCAATAAAATGACCCAGCTACCCTCTCTTCAACCGCCACCACCTTTCTTACTGTTCATTATCTCAATATCACGAACACAAAACGAGAAAGTAATTACCATTCTGTGTCCAATCTACGACTATAGTGTTTGCTGGTTGTAGGACGAACAAGTCCTTATTGGAACTTTTATCTGAGTGTTCACGTACTCACAATACTCTTTGCCGAGGAATAAAATCACATCAATAGTAATTACATGAAAGCCCTGTTCGTAATGAAATTGAATTTTTTTTTCCACACCGACCGACGGATACCTACCACCTTCGTACATTGAATCGTTTGTGTATGTGCGTTTGGCTATGTGAAAAGGATGAAATCACCAGGAATAGGGTAGGTGGCATGGGCGCTTTGCCAACTTCTCATTCATCGCAGATAATAAAATTCAATTCAACGCAATACACCATTTATCCAATCCCTCGCCCATAAATAGAATTCGTTACCGATTCGCTTTAAGTATTCAGTTGTCTGCAGCATAGATACTCTGCAGGATATAGGCTTCCTAGTGTGGGTTTGAGTGTTCGTATATGTTTGGCTGTAAGGGGGGGTTTGACTTTTTAATCTGATTACAGTGTCCCAGGTGGAGTATACTGGCTCGTAACGTAACCATAACTCGATTTCACGCGATTATACTCTCCGCAGCTGTGAGAAATTGACATCATTAATCATGTCACAATTGATATGAAGCCCCTTAGATGTCAGTCAATCTCCAAAGGATTATCGTGTAGATGTATACATGTACACCCATACATAGACAAAAAACCAAGCTGATGCTCAGATATTGTCGTCGCAATGGAAGGATATACAGTGGTGGGAGAAAGATTATAACCGTCTGGCGATTATATGTAGTTCTTTTATTTATAAGGTGATTTTAAAAAGCTCTCGAGTGTTCTAGGTTTAAATCTTCCGGGAAAACACTGCAGCAACTCATGATAACTTCTTCCTGAGATAATCCTATTCCCGCGATGTTCTGGGAAAAAATGTTGCCTTACATAGAGCCAGCCTTAGCATCCACTCAGTTTACGAGTATTTTCGTTCATAAATTGTATTTGTACTGCTGCGCTTTACCCTTGAGTTGTTGATACAGTCTGGCATATCCAATTATGAAGCAGTCTTCGATATATGGATTTGATTTACATATATAGCCCAAGGGGAAACCGAGACTCATAATTTATCAGAGAAGCAAAAATGTTCTGTGAGCATGGTAATGCCAGATGTTTGCATTAACTGGAAAGCTTTGGTTTTGTTTTTGCCTTGGCTAAACAAAGACACTTACTTACTTACTTACCTAGATCGGGCCAACATTTTGAGTTATCTCTATCTGGGGCTAACTGCTTTTTTCTCCCACCATTTCTTTTTAGGCACCCTAACTAGTCCTGAAAGTCCTTATTAACCTCAGTTCCAAACACATTAGAGTGGCTCATCTACTATATCTGTAATGTTGATTGTTGGCGCTACCGTTGATTCAGTCATGGGAATTCATCCGCCGTATACTCGCATGTATTTCCTTTCACAAGTTCAGTTGTTTCTGGCAGGACAACTAAAGGGGTTGATATTGATGTCTTCCTGGACACACTCAGTCTGAGAAAGCCCAATATATTGCTATATTGCACCTTCTCAACCGTAGAATCTCCTGTTTGGCCTACCTTCGCTTGCGTCGTTGATAGGAGGAGTGGAGTCGTCGCATCGGATTCGTTTAGTGTCTTTGTGCCGTTGTTGTAGGTTTTGACAGTTTCAATGTCTGAAGGTCTGAATATAGTATAGCAGGTAGTTTTTTGTGACTTGTTCTCCGAATCTACGGCTAACGGCTACGGCTAAACATGCTGATTGTCCCTTTACACAAAGTGTTTTACTCTGAGGCGTTCAGAAGGAACACATTCCCACTCACGCTTCTCATTTCAGCGTCCGAGTAAGCAGCAGACGTCCGATCAACAGTTTCTACTGCATGGAGCACAGATGGATCCTAGTGATCTGGCCTCATTTATCCGGCCAAAATTGGAGTACAATGCACACATCTGGTCACGTGCGCCTAAAACATCTCTACATCCGCTAGATAGGATTCAAAACCGTGCGATAAAACTCATAGGTGATGCTAATATCACTCACTTAATGAACATCCTTGAACACCGATGAAATGTTTCCTGTCTCACTTTATTACATTACTATTTTCACCACCAGTGCTCCATAGAAATCGCCAGTACCATTCTACCCCTTCAAACCTTCAACCGTAACACTCGTCACCCTATGAATGCTCATCAGTATAACCTCAAGCCCACTTTCGAACGTTAATCTGAAATATCGTGATTCGTTCCTAAGTCGAACAACGCTTGTGGAATACCTTGCCAAGCTCTCTATTTCCTAGTCGTTATAACTTGCAAACATTTAAGAACAATGTACAACGGTACCTTTCTTTTCTTGCTCCCTAAATTTCCTTCGCCCGCGCTGTTACAAACATTTTAACTGTACAAAAATCCCTTGAGAGTATGCTAATTATAGAAAAAAAAAGTTGAAGCTTTTAAAGAGGCATTACTATGGTTAAATCTTTTGTTGGGTCAATTTTGGTTCAGACGAGTAATCGGGATATGAAAGTTACATAACAGCAGAACCTGTTTAGCTGAGAGGAAGGTTGGGGATTTAAATCGGAGGTAGATCGGTATCCGAAATTCGCAAACTACGGACTAGGCACCCTCTTAGCCATACATCCCTGGGCACTTGCTCTTCCACCTCGGAGTTTGAGTTTTTTTAAAAGAGGTTAGCTCCTCTAAGTCGCTCATTTTTTGCCGGTGTTAGGACATGTGCACAGAGAGAAACTCTTCAAAATTATAGGCTTGCGAGTGCACGGAGCATACGTAGTCTATAATATCAACGGAAATTCATTAGCCTTGAAATAACCAACGTTGCCTGGCGGTCGCCCCGTGTAGACAATGAGTCTTCTTGTGTCGGTTACTCTTAGGGATCATCCTGCGCCTTTACCCTACAAGCTTGCACGCGACCGCCAGCTATAGCTACTGGCCGTTTTTGGCTTATTGTTTTGGCTGGTTCATACAATGCGCATTGATTGAATCTCCAAGACCTAAACAGCGCGTTTGATTTGACAATCTAACGCCTATTAGAGACATATCATATTTGACCAGTTCGTTTCTAATTGGGAAGAACAGTATATTCCAAACAAACTAGCTAAATATTGCGTTGAAGTATTTGGCTTTTTCGATGCTGAAACGTTTATGTTGGAATGCAACCGGAAGATCCTTTTGCAAGAGTAATAACAGGATATCGTAAAAGCTGTCCCATTAAGATTTGAAAAAAAAGATGCAGTATTTACTCGTATTTGAGAAGTTCTAATCTTTTTATTTTAATAAAGAGTGTAGACATGGAGGCCCCGTGAGCGATGGTATACCTTGGTTTTTTTGACGAAATTTTCTATCACATTTTGGCATAGTGTCGGCTCAATTTCATCAGTGGCGCGTTAAATCTCGTCTTTAAGTTCAAGAATTGTCATTTTCTTTCAAAAAACCCCAGAGAAAGATATCCAATGGCGTCAAATCGCATGATCTTGGTGGCCAATTCGCTGTGGCGCGTGATAAGTGATAACTCTTCAATAATCCCATTGTTTCGATCGCTATGGGAAGGTTGCGCCGTCCTGTCAAAGCCACATGCCTTCGAAATCTATTTCAGAAGAACCGTCCCATCACTGCGCCAGCCTAAAATGCGCACCAAACAGTGCCTTGTGGTGGATGAATGGAACATTAATGGATTACTCTTGGATTTTCAGCTCCCCAAGTGTGACAATTCTGTTTGTTGACATAGCCATCAAGTTCGAAATGCGCTTTATCGGAGAAGATAATTTTCTTCGGAAAATCATCATTCACTTGTTGGTGCTGTAAGACCCATTCTGCGAACGTTCGGCGCTGCGCATGGCCTTCTGGCTTCAAATATTGCTTCAACTGAATCCTTGTAAACATGCCAAGGCAAATCTTGCTTCGTGAAAATCTCAATTGCTTAGAACAATGACGAATCGAGGTGGAAGGATTCTCGTCAACACTCTCACTAACTGCTTCAATGTTCTCATTAGGCTGAGCTGCACGAACACGGACAGGTCTCTTTTCTTCTTGAACTGGTCCAGTAGCCTGAAATTAATCGGACCACTGTACGTCAAGAATGTGCATTATGATGACCGAAACATCCACGACATTTTCGCACCGTCATCTCCACAAAAATTTCACCATTACCGTAGTGGATTTTCGCAATTACCATGCGTTGTGCGTGCGTGTAATTCACCACAACAAAACCGCTATTAAACATACGAGTACGTGCAAGAAAAGCTCTTAGTTCGATATTTGCGTTCAAAGAGGGCATAACAGCTGGAACGTATTGCGAAGTGAACATTTTTAAAGAAACTCTATTGTAATTCATATCCGTGTTCTGAATTTTTTTTTATTATAACTAGCGCTCGCTCAAGAGATTTGGGTACCCTTGTACACAACTTAGGGAAAAAGTAAAGAGAGGTACCGATGTGCTTTGGTCTTAAATGTTTGAAAATTTATAACTACCAGGAAATAGAGAGCTTGGCAGGGCATTCCATAAGCGAGTTGTGTGGCTTTACAATGAATCACAATATTTCAGAGTACATCCAAAAGTTGGCTTGAGGGTATACTGATGAGCATTCATAGCGAGATGGATATTACCTTTGAAGGTTTAAAGGTGCAGAATGCTACTGCTGATTTTAATGGAATACAAGTGGTGGAAATAGGGATAAAACGAAGTGAGATAGGTGGTATTACGGTGTTCGAGGGTGCCAATTGATTGACTGATATTAGTATCACCTATGTGTCTTATCGCACGGTTTAGAATTCCATCTAGCAAGTAGAGAACGATTTTAGGAGCACTTGGCCAGATGTGAGTATTGTACTCCAATTTTGGGCAGATGAATGCTTTATATATTGAGGCCAGATCAGAAAGTGAAATTATTTCTGACACCGTTCGAGAAAACCTAGACATTTCGCGGGCATTTTTAGCGACATCGAATATGCTGTCATTCCAACGTAAGTTATCATTGACACACATAGCGAGAATCGAAAGTTTGTCGGTTTCGACGATGCAAATCACATTCATGGATAATGCCTGGATGATTAAATTTCGCTTAATCACTCTATTAGTAGTTTCCTAATTAGTTATGCTGTTAATATCAGAATTTAATGAGCTTAACATACACTGGCGTTCCCGTTCTAGAGCCGAAAAGCAGTTACGTGAGTCCGGGAACGAATATGAAAAGCAGAAAGTACTGCCGTTAGCAAAGGAATATATTGGATCAGAAGTAGCAGACAGACTATGTCGGACACAGAACAGAGCCCTGGGGCACACCAACATTCATTTTGTGAATATCAGACTTGAAACCACCCAAGACAACTTGAATTGAACGTTCCGAAAGGTAATTTCTAATTCATTGAAGAAGAGAATCGTCGATCCCAAAAGCACGCATTTTCGACAAAAGACTCGGTCAATGCTTTAGAAATATCGAGTGCAGCTATCTTGCTTTCGCCAGATTGGTGTAGACATGGGTTCCACTTTTCGATGAGAAATGGCATTTAATCAGCAGTGGGCTTGTTGCTCCGAAAACCCTAATGAGAGGTTTACGTGTTTTGAGATATATCATGACTTGATGGCTTACCAGCGTTTTCATGACCTTGGAAAGAAGACACGTAAGTGCGATGGGTGTATAGGAAGAGATGGAGGAAGATTCACCTGTTTTAGGGACGAGCTGGACAAATGCTGTTTTTCATATCCTTGGAAAGAGTCCTAAAGAGTCGAGTTTGTGAAAAAGCTTTGCTTTGCTCGCTTTGCTAGCGAGGAAGAACACCTCTTCAGAACAAGCGGAGATATACAATCTGGACCAGAGGATTGTGTATATATATTAAGATCTTTAAGTACTCTTGCTACTATATGAGTGCAAAGTGGATTCGTCCCACTGAAGATTCGACACACTCACGTGTAGGTGGGGACAAGGTTGGGCTGGTCGCTAAATGTGCAGTAAACATTGTGAATGAGAGTTGTGATAGAGGATGTGGCAGATTTTCCAATGTTTTTGACAAAAGACCAACAATTTTTAGCATGTTTGGGACATTCTCGTATTTTTTTCGTCAGTTTTTGGTCGTAATGAAATTTCACACGCTAAGAAAGACGTTACAGTCATTTCTGGCTCGTTTGAACTTTTTTCGGGTTTCCTCTGTCCGATTGGTCTTGAAGGACCGAGAAAACATTTGTCTATCTTTGACAGATACTTTATATCTCAAGTCGTACCACATCTTTTCTTTTGGTTTGATACTTTTCATCCGTTGAGGGATAAAAAATCGTATTCCAAAGAGAATACATAGTGTCTGTGATCATATCAGCAGCGGCATTCTTGTCGTTATCGACAAGTTGGCTTTCTTGTGTTGTTTAGGAATCTTTTCTCTAACTGTTTTGTCAGTGTACGAGAATTAGCTGATGTGATACAATGGCCCGACGAGCCTAGAAGGGAAAACAAATCAGCAGTGTATTTATCAGGATGAGAAGTTAAAAACAAGTCCAGGGTGTTGGCGGTATGATTATCATTTACAACATGGGTTAAATTATTTTCCGCAGCGAAGATCTCAACCCACCGGCTGTTGTCTGTCCAGAATGTCGAACAGTGTATATTAAAATCGCCCGTAATTACATTCTCAGTATAAAGATATTAAATGGAGTCAGACAGCGCATCGAACTCCTTAAACGTCGAATTGCTGTCGAGTTTGGGGCTTCTCTAAATAAAGCAATAGTGGATAATTTGCTTACGGAGATGAAAATTTAACCACTGTGGTGGAGTTTGGTAACCTACATTACTACACATGTAAGTGGCCAGACTGCGGTGAGCAAAGAATAATGTCACTCGTTCGTAGTAGGTAGCTTCAGATCAGAGTGATCTGAGAGGTGTAGGCGGAGATCCAGCTGTGTTTCACTAAGTACTAAAACAGCTGGGCTGTATTTGCAGTCATGGACGTTCGCAGAAAATGTGATTACTTTTTAATACGCGTATATTATTGTAGCTGGATTCCTGAGTCATAACCACAAACAAACACCGACGATGCTAAACAAGGCTGAGAAGTAAACCTGACGTTAGTTTACCAAATAAATAACAGAAGACAGAACCGACGGGTACCTCGGAAACTGCGAGCGATCCAGAAACCAGATATAGAGGAGCTTCACAAAAAATAAGGGTAGGAAAACTTTGGTTTATTTATAAAAATTGCTTTATTTCTAAACTATTTACGAGTATATGGTATACATTTTTTTTACAAAAATGAAGGGCATAAACTACAATACATAGACACCTTCACCGTCTAGTCACACAGGTGTTGGGTGACCACCACTTAGACGGTGATATCACACCTTGAATATCTAGTGTATACTGCTGATTGCGTGGAAATTATGTTGTCCACAACAATCACTTTGTTTTTTATCTGTACTCCTTCGTGAGCTTGCGGCTGCTTTATGTTTTGGGGTATGTTATACTCCATCACACAAAACGTAAATATCTTCCACAGCACCAAGGCCGGGCTAAGGATGGTTACAACTCTTATGTTGAGAGGTGAATGAATAGTGTCAATGTAAGACGTTAAAAGGGTTACGGAACCAATCAACCGAAGTAGTTTGTAGCATTAGTATGAAGGTAAGCAATAACCATGGCGAGATGGTTGGTGACCACGGCAGTCTAACTCCTGTTTATGGTTGTCGATGTCAGCTAAAATATTTTCGAATCGCTTTGCATATCGCAATAAGTTCTGAGGAGGAAAAAAGAGAATAGATGAGAGTTCTTGTACAGTTCCTTAGGAATTTGTTTTTAATAACCTTCATTATAATGGTATGCCTGCCCATCTGGCAGTTGCCACTACCACAAAAAAAAACACGAATTTCTGGATATTGAAGAAGTATCAATACTTTTCTGGCATCGATAAGGACCAATTTATTTAATTGCATTAAAGCAGATGGTTCCTCACTTCCCGTCCATCGAGTAGAAGGCAAATGAAGTCCAGGTGAGTGAGATCAGGCTATTGCCTTTGTGCCGTCTGTTAGCTTAAAGCCACCTGTGTACATTTCAACATCTGAAACTCTGTAAGTGGTTAAACTGCTTTTACATACTTTACTTTAGGTGACGATAAAGTTCGGGGAGAATTTCAATCTCAAGCAACAACTCCCTTCATGTAGACAGGTTCTGCGCTAATCGCTTGCAGTCACGCTTGCTGAGGTGCCTTTTGCCTTTAGCGCACCACCTAAGGCCAGGTCTTCTCCGAACCAGAAAATAGTGGTGATTCTTCGATGTATTCTACTCTTCTGACGATGTCGTCCATCCTCGATGTATGTGCAGACTATTTTCGCAGGAATGTTATCCATTATAATCCTGCACCGATGATAGGGCCAAAGGATATTATGGCTCGTCTTCTACAAGGTGGGGAAAAAGTAATGTCATAATGTAAATTTGATGCTATTTTGTGAGACATAAAAAATCTGGGCTCTGTTTTCACGAGAAGTTTACCTGAAGGTGTAGAATTGATAAGATTATGTTGAAAAACAGATATCAGCCAAATGACCACCTTTTGAGTAGATGCACATTTTTGCTCATTTTATGACACTTTGAATTGTTGCTCTCAAAACATCTGGCTCCAAGTTGGTGATTTCTGTTTCACTTCACTACTTTCAAGGTTTGTGGTTTGTTGTGGTAAATGAGAGATTTCAAAAAGCCCCAAAGGAAGAAGTCTGTTCAGTCAGATCTGGCGATCTAGCCGGCCAGTTCAAATGACCAAAACAGGAGATTCCATGACCTGGAAATTGATGATTCAACCTCCATCGTTGCCCGAGCTGTGTGAGCGGTTACTTTGTCCTGCTGGAACCAGCAATGGTAGCGACTCAATTCAGCAACTGACAGCAAAATAAAACTCGTTTAACATCTGACAGTTACGGTTGTGCTGCCGGAGTCCTCCGAAAAATCAGCGCCATCACTTTTTCACTGCAAATGCCGCAGGGAAGTGAGGGTATGCACTGGGGATTCTCCGTGCCCTAGAAATGCAAAGTTTGTTTATTCACATAACCACTTAGGTGGACATGGGCTTCGTCGCTCATTATGAATTTGGATACGATCCTCTTCTTGCACCAGGTTTAACAGAGCATGGGAGTAAGTTAACCTCACTTGATCGTCAGCAACCACCAATTGGTGAACGCTTTGCACTTTATAAGGCAACATCTTCAGGTCTTTCACCAAAATTCAACGCATCGAACTTCTACTGATGCCAAACTGTGTGCATTGTTGTCTCGTCGATGTTTGTAGACTCTCTCGAACGTGCTCGGCCCTAGCGCTGATATTCTCGGCCGAACGAGCAATACGGGGCCGGCTACTTCTTGCAACATCTCCAGTGGACACTTTCTATACGAGACGCTCAGCTAAATGCTTAATTGTTCGCGTACATGGTGCAAGACGACAAGGTAAATGACGACGAAATTCACGATGCGTTAAAACAACATACTGTAAATTGGTGAAATAAGTATTAACAATAATTCCGCGTTCTGCAGTGCTATCCAAGATGTTCATCGGTGTACGAGTCGTGCTCCGAAAATTGGGGGGAATTTTTAAATTTCGCGGGTTTGGAGAGTCCGATAGCCAAATTTTTTTTTTATTATGTTGGTATATATTCCCCTGAAGTATGATGAAATTTCCAGCTGTATTCATTGTTTACTTTGTCTGTGGCAGACGCTAAGGCCAGACGTGTTTTCATGGGCTCGGCGATTTTTGTTTGTTAAAAGAAATGGATCAAAGAATTTGTATCAAATTTTGCGTAAAAAATGACATAAAGTGTAACTAAGTGTGTGAAATGTTAACAAAGGCCTATGGTGAGTCTGCTATGAGTAAATCAAGAGTTTACGAGTGGCATAAGCGTTTTCAAGATGGCCGTAAAGATGTTGAAGATGACGAACGTCTCGGACGCCCCAGCACTGATGAAAATTTGGAAAAAGTGGAAGAAATCAGATAAGTCGCTGATGATGTTGGCATATCGATTCGCTCATGCCATGAAATTTTTTCAAATGTTTTAGGTATGAAACGCGTCGTAGCAAAATATGTTTCAAAATTGTTGAACTTTGAACAAAAATAGCGGCGAATGAAAGTTGCTCAGCAGTAACTAAATGAAGTTCCAGCCTCCATATTCGCCAGATATGGCTCCGTGTGACTTTTTTCTATTTCCAAATATAAAGAGAACCTTAAAGGGCTGTCGTTTCACAAGCATAGATGTCATTAAAAGCGCATCGCTGAAAGAGCTAAACACTATTGCAAAGATCGAGTTTGCAGGATTGGAAGAGGCGCTGGCACAATTGAATAATATCTAATGGGGACTATTTTGAAGGCGACAACATTAATGAAGACGAATAAATAAATATTTTTTCAAAAAATTTAAATTCCCGTTATTTTCTGAACCAACCTCGTACATCTGCTCAAAATTTCATTAGCAACCTCCATATATCACACATGTGGCTTCTAATCAATAGCCAGGTGGTGGCTAGGTTTCAGACCTAGAATCACACTGATAAAAATACCTACCACTCATAAGTTCAAGTGTTCACATGCATGGCACGGTTGGCAATATCTGGTACTTGATGTCAAGGTGAGTGATCTCCGTTGAGTTCGACAGGAAGACCATTTGGTCCTGCAGAATTATTGGTCTTTCATTTAGTAATTACTATACAGACCCCTTCTTGATTGAGTGAACGAAGTTGTTGTCAATCAGCATCATCACTCTGCCTGACAGCGTTGGTCGTCTTCGTCATAACCAACTCTGACTCTACTTTTCCGCATCCATCCTTTTCTCCATATACATACATACTTCTGTTAAATAGAGGATAATCCAACAAGATGTGCCATTTTAAATTTCGCTCCAATATTGAACTGTCAACATTCAACTATCATTCTGATGACTTCTGATAACTAACAACTAGGAGGTTATGATCCATGCATACTTGCACAACGTGTTGAAATAGTGAAGAATCACTACAAAAACGATGAAAATATCGCGGAAATGTTTCGTAAAGATCCTACCGCTTTTGGTCATCATCAAGCGCCTACTATATAGTGAATCAAATCGATAAATTTGAATGTCTCCAGCAGGTTAATGATATGAAAACTCCAACTCGTGTTTGTTCGGAAAGGTCAGCTGTAAATATCGCCGCTGTAGCTGAGAGTGTGACTGAAAACTCAGATGTGTCCATTTGGAGACGATTACAGGAATTGGGCCTATCCACAACCACTTTGCACCGTATTTTGCATAAAGACAAAAATTGACACAAGAAGCGAGCAGTTTCACTGGTTGTGTGCTGATGAAATTATTCTGAGTGATGAGGGTAATTTCCATTAGTCTGGATACGTAAAGAAACAGAACTGTCGCATCTGGGGCTCCGAAAATAGCGAAATAACCTGGTGTGATTGGGTCATATTTTTTCGAAAATTATGTTGATGCGACTTACAGAACAATGTTGACTGACTTTTTTCGCCTGAAATGGATGCTATGGATGTGGACGACGTTTACTTCCATCAGTACGGTGCCACATGTTTCACAGCTGGTGATACAATGTCTCTATTGCGTGACAAATTTCCCCGACGCGCGATTTCTCGAAATAGAGACTTCCATTGGCCGCCGAAATCGTGCGATTGACTACCATTAGACTTTTTCTTTTTGGGGCTATGTTAAAGATAAAATCTATGTAAATGCTCCAATGAACAAAAATATCAGAGCTGTTTTTTCCAGAAATACAGACGCAATTATCCGAAAACATGATGAGGAATTTTATCAAAAAAATATCTATTTTTAGGTAGGACCGAGGCATTCATTTGGCAGATGTTATATTCCATTACTAACCACAAAGCTTGTACTTTAGTTTAATATATAAATATTACCACCTTTCATAAAAGTGTAGCGTTTTTGTATTAAATTAAAAAGACAACTCTTGATGGATGACCCTGAATTTGAGTCTTTGGCAAGTTCTTTTTGTATTTTGATAGAACTTCCGAATGTCATTTTTGCAGAAGCACCTCTCCGTGCCCTCGATCGAGTGCCTCGTTTCCTCCAAGTCCAATTTGCACATAGAGTTCGTGAGTAGCTAGCGTCCTTCTTTACATCCCCGGTTTGAATGGCTTTTTGTTTTGCATCAAGCCCTTGTCGAGACTCTTCATCAAATAAGCTAGTATAGGACTCGATCAGATCAAATTGATCAGAAAGAACTCTAACGGTTTCTTGCGATTGTAGCCGTTCGGGGATGAATTTCTTCACAACACTTTTTCTGCCTTCTATCTTCCAGGATATTCGCATTTGAATTTGGGCTACAAAAGTGTATTGATCTGAGCCGACGTTGACTCCTCGATATGTATGGAAATTCAGAGCACTAGAGCTGCATTTTGCCGTCGATCACAATTCGATTGACGATTTTTTGATGAGTTGGCTACCAGGACGCGAAGTCGTTGACCCTGAATCCACTTTTGGAGCTGGTGTCGTGCAGTCTTTGTTTTTCAAATACCCCCGCAATGATGTTCTTCTATCCTAACTAGGCGTTAAATCCCTAAGGACGATTAAAACTACGTATTTGGGTCATGACCTATGAGTAACTTCTGGTTCGAGCTATTCGAAGAAATCTTTGCCATTTTCCTTTGTGGGAGCTTGAGCGTATATGAGGTTTATGTTGACCTTGACGTGGATTGAAGTCACGTCTTCTTGCCTAAGTCTTCATTTATTGACAAACCCACATACAAGTAGATCCTGCTTATGCTTACTATAGCAAAGACCATAGCAGATATAATAGTTTTCCAATACTTCGTCTGTCATAGCCTCAAGGAGGTCGGGTTGTCAACAGGAAGCCCTTCCATATCCGCGGCTACTTCATTACTTCACAACATATAGTGCTTTTCGTGCTGAGCACAGCTGCCCAACCTGTAAGCATGATCCTTCGGATGATTATTAGCCTACTATGGGTGTTAGAGCGCTTGTACCAATTCTACCACCATAGTTGGAAAACCCGGCTAACTGCAAAGGAATTCTATTTTGATCTGAGCTTCAAATTTGTCGAAGTAATGCAAGTGAGGTCATCTGAAGTCGCCTGACTCGACCAAAACGCCCGTATTTTGCTCTACCTGGAAAATGCGTGTGCACTGAGATCCACCCAGCTGTAGCTACGCAGGCCCTAGTCTTCAGACTCAGCATACTGTAGAATATTGGTTGTGGTAATTCCCATGGACATCCCTTCTCCTGGGCTTGAAAGCGGTTATGTGACGATCTTGCTTATAAATAGCGTTAGACCGTAGGATTCTCATGGGGCTGAGTTTCTTGTTCCAAACCCATTTTCTCATTGGGTTGAAGTTGTTGTAATACATTTTAAGCAATTGTTCTGACCTTGTAACTTGTGAAACGAAGGCATCATATTGCTTAACCATGCGACACATCAAGCTCTAACACGAATATCGTTATTCCATCCGAGATCACGATCCTCTTTAAAACAAAAATTCCAATATTCAAGATTCATTGGCAGAATCGCCAATCTATTCTGTCACCTGTAGTATTTAGACTGCTTTCCCCCAACTATTTAGCTCGTCCTAAAATTTTTTCGCACTATTTTCCGTCGTCGCAAAACTTTAAATCGCCACTGTCCTGTACTGGCACTTCAACATCCCAGTGAAAAGTGATAAATTGAGAGAGAATACATTTGAATCAACAGCAGAAGGAAAATGAAAAGCAATGATTTACAGAGTGCAAGTGTAGCCTCAAAGGACGAAGGCGACACGATTACACAACTGACTTTGATTGAATGAATTTATTTATCATTTCATTAGGGATACACTGAAATGATTTTCTGAGTAGCTTTTCCTCTAAATCGCCTGAGCTGAATCCCAGAATCGCCTCCATTCCATCCTTACTCAATTCCCTTCACTGCTCAGCTCTCAGTCAATTACAGTCTCAGTTGGTTGCCACCGCTCGCTTCGGTGGGGCTACTCTTTCCTCCTCAATTTACCCAGACTGATAGATAATGCGCAATTCGTGTGACCTCATTCTGTTGGTTGGTTGTTTCACGCTTGATTAATTGCATTGTTATGTCAAAGTCTGATAAGGATTTATTATTTAAAAGTTTTCAAATATAAAATCAGGCTCAACAACAGACAGTCGGATAGATAGTGGGTCGTGGTATCACATGACAAAAATGGACAAAAGAGAAATCCTCATCATCCCCCCCCGGCAATATCAGAAATGCGAGTGAGTTTCAAAATTAATTCCACACGAGTTGAAACGAATGCCATTAATTATTTTGGCCGATATACCAGGAGTACAATGAATGGGAGGAGTTGCAATAAAGTCCCTGGGGCGGCTACCTAACTTTGAATTTTCGAATCCCTAGCCTTAGCTACATGGTGTTGGTCTCTGCCAAGGTCTTGCTTCAGCTTATTAAAAACTGTCGAAGCGATTTTCATCGGAACTTTCTCGTAACTTTATCTGACGAAGTGGAAGAAACAAATTTATCATCACCATATATTGTGTACACAGATACAAGGTTCTTCCACCCGCTCACACAGAACGGTAGAAAGTCGAATGTTGATCCTTCGAGCTGGATAAAGGATGGAACACGCTGTCGTATGAGTCGTAATTTTGTTTGCGTGTTGTCGAAAATCCTTTTACCAGATGGAAGGTTGATGGTTTCTATGGGGTGGGTGGTCTCAGTGGTCTGAATATCTGAAGGATAAAAGGGATAAATCGATACAAGGAGCTAAAAACCTATTGCCGTAGCATAAGTAAATTTCAACAGTTTGGCTAGTTGTGTGAGCGGTGAGCGGTGAGCGGTGAGCGGTGAGAGGAAAGGCTAGCCTGGTCTCAAAGATACAAGTAACCAGAAGGGTAGATAGCGTGTAACCAACCAACCAACTATGGGGGTTTGATTTAGAGCGGTTTAGCTCGAATGTCTGTTTTGGGACAGAGGAGGAGTAAGTTGGAGATAACATGTTCTTTATTGGGCGGGTCAATCTATAGAATACTTTATTCCAAATGACTCTCTCAGGCAAGGACAGGAAGATCAATTTGCCATGCAAATGAGATGGTGGCAATTTGTTTAGTTGCTATGTATACTTAAGTCAAGTGGGATATCATACATCCATCGTGTCCTTGAAGGATATTTCATCGTGCTGTGCAGGTAAAGAAAAAAAAAAAAGAGAAAATGAAAAAAATCAAAAATTCACCTTCCATCCATATGTAACGAAGTGTATTCCGACAAGGTGTTCACCTGAGATACGAATACAACACTTCTGGAGTTGTCGTATAAATTTTTCATATCAAACCTCTTCAAATGGAAAGCTGCACGTGCCATGCATTGAAGGTTGTTCTGGCCCCATCCCCTGTATCGAGGGTTTCTTCTCCTTCTAATTACGAGTTAATGTGTTGATAAGGGATTTTCCACATGATATCATAGGGTCCCATCAACACCTTCCATTCACCGTGAAGAGCTCTCAAACCAGAACCGGTACTAGAACCAAAGCCACTTAGTGTAAACCTCTTCTCCCTTTCCTATCATCATCGTCCTTATGGTCCTTTTCACGTTTCGCTCAAAATTCTCTGTGTGGTTTTTTTTTTCTCTACATATTTTGTTTTTTTTTTTTGCACGAGTTCCACCGCTACCATCACCACCATCAGAAGCAAGCGTCACAACAGCAGCAGGATTCTTAAGCAAAGTTGATCTGCTTCCACTTATGGTAATGAAAACTTTGCGCATACTTAGTCAGGGTGCTTTTGTGGGTGGAAGTACTTAGTGCATAAAAGCTCCCTTAACAAACACTTGAAAATTCCAACCCTCACAGCTATAGAGCCGAACGCGAACATACGGGATCTATTCTCTTTCAAGAGTTGGGTTTGGGGTATTCTTAAGATGAGCGTCCTTACTCTGTAGAATGCTGTGACATAATCAAAATATTTGATTTCCAACATAACGGTGTTTTATTCGCTCGTTAAGACGTATGTACTGGCACAAATTAGCACTGGTAGGCCCCGTGATTCGTCGGCGGTATGTAATCACTGTGCGAATATGGAGTGGCAATTATTTTCGCAGTTTTTAACGATGCCATCATGCGAATGGTGATTTGTTTTGGCTTAGTACTGTATCCTGGACATGTCATTAGAGTCGCATACCATGAACATTAAAATGCATCGTAAATTTGATTGCAACGCATATGAAAAATACTTGGTGGAGCATGGGATTGGAATGTAGTAGAGCTTAAATCGAGTTGAGTCATCAACGTAATCAGTTTGGATTACTTCTGATGGGAAAGGCGAGAACATTTGGCTATTGAATCGATCTCGACAGAAATGAAATAGGACGTAAATGAAGCAACGAGAAACTTATCTAAATATTGGCGCCCGCCGAATGCATTCTAAGGAGGGGCCCCTAATTTAATCTTGCTTGAATCTGCTTGGATGGAAAGTTCTCCCTAACCGTATTGTGTATAGTATAAGCTGTGGCTTTGGAAAGGATACTATAGTAGCTTCTATGTAGCAGAATGCTGAAAAAGATGAAGACTACAACAGCAATTATTGTGTTTTTCTTCGATTTTCAACTATGCTCTTGTAAAAGCTAACAGCGGAATTATTAAGCATTTCATCGGGTTCTTCAGAGGGAATACTATTCTGCTATATTTTGTCTTTATGTTCACTAGCCCGAAGTGGACCTGAGTTTCAATTATAAGCTTCTCAAGTTTGCGTGTGTGTCACTCCATCTAGAAATCGAAGATTCTTCTGATAAGCCCGTCAACTTCCACTCGAATTACCTGTCCTAGCTGCCTCAGGCGCACCTGAAGGGATCAGTTCAATGCACAGCTCGTAGACCCGTTAGCTATATCTCCTCGTACAATATGCTTCAATGCAAACAAGACCAACAATCACTAAACCAATCTTGGATTCAAATTGATCAAAGATATCCTCCACCGCCTTCGCTAGCATTCACTATTTCTGCAGAACAAAACAGTACTGACAGGATTGAATCCCGTATAGAATGTTCTTACCGCTTCTTGGCAAAGCTTTTTTTTTTTGTTTTTCTGTCGGAACAGAGCACTCAGAAAAAGAACTAGTCCATTCTACTCTTTGTAAGTTCCATTTAATGAAATCCTTCTGCCTTACGAAGAAAGATGAGCAAGCCTACAGTACCAGCACCCACCACGTCAGTGCCGAGTACCTGCAGCCTGATAGCGGTTCCCAGAAATAGTGCTCCGTGGTGTCATCATCACTTTTATAGCAAGCATAGCAGGATGTGTGTAATGCCCTGTAACGACGCCCGTAAGAAACCTGCAGCCTTTCCTGCTGAGGGACAGCAGAAAGGCCGCTGACCTCCTAAAGACGTCGGGAAGAATTCGTTTGGTCTGGCTGCATCCCGGGGAGCTGTGCCATCTGCAATTATGCCCATATGAGACCCAACTGTCAATGGAAGTCTTATCCGATCACGCAGACAGATTCAGCGTAGGTTCGGGTCCTGAAAAACTCTCCTAAGAAACTTGCCTTGCAAGTTTATCGGCGATTTCATTTCCCGTGGCCCGATTGTAACCTGGGACCTAGACAAGGGTCACTGAATTTAGCCTTCCGACTGCGTTCAGTAATCCCATGCAATCTTGAACTAGTTTGGAAGTCGTAAAAGGTTTCAGCAAGGTTCTAAGCGCGGCTTGTCTGTCGCTACAGATGCAAATCCTTCGCCCCCTCCACTGATTCTCCACAATATAGTTCGCTGTCATCAGGATTACGTAAGTTTCTGCTTGGAACACAGATACAAGCTTTCCTAACGTGAAGTGAAATCTAACGTAGTCGTCCTCCAGAAAGACACTAGCGCCACATTCTACATATATTGGTTTTGGACCCATCCGTGAAGACCCGACTGTATTTCTTTTCTTTCTCAGTTTCTGGCCGAAATCCATCCTGGGCACAAGGAAAGTTGATTTCGTATTTTTCCCGTAACAGGTGTTCTTGTGTCATTACACAGGATAGCGTGTCCGTAAGACACCCGGCGCGGAAGTTCGTCAAAGCGCCAGTGTGTATTGTATCAAAGCCCACTTCTTGGCAAAGCCTTACTATTTGATTGTCTTCTGAGGCCAAGGGAACAACGAATGAAAAGAGTAGCTCTTTCCAACGTTTTTTTTTCTGTCTGAACTTAGTACTCAGACAACGAGCTATTCCTTTCCATTCCTTGCATATTTCTTCTACTGAAAACTCTCAGTCTTTCCGTGAACGGTGTAGTGCTAGGTAGCCCATAATACCAGCATAAATCACCATAGTGTCGAGTATTTCGGCTGCTTTGTTGTGGCAGAAAGACTTAAGAGTCGAAGAACCACAGGCGAAGCACCAAGAAAGAAAGGTGAGGCCCCTGAAAATTAAATGGTTAACAGAAAGAAAGAAAGACTACCGCTTAAGAGGCAGTTAAAAAAGCAAACGAAGACATGAGGAAATGGCGCAAAGAGCCGGCAAGTACTGTCGAAAACGTAAATCCTATAAGTGTTTCTTCCCTAACAGCGACAGAGAAACAGACTGACGGAGATGACACCCACTGAAACCGACTTAGCTTTTGCAATTGAAACTGCATCTTTCCTTTCCGGTGCAGCAACCAGCAAAGGCCGTAGTTCTAGTCGACGGAAGTCGGTTAATCTATACGGAGGAACAACTCTGCTGGCTTTCCCAGCACACAAGATCCGACTGAAACTGAAAACTGGTGGATTTCAAGTGGACAAAATTCGGACGAGAAACCCACCTTCATGAGAATTCGAAATGGGACGAGAGCAGTGCATCACTTCTCTGTCGCTCCGAATTGGGAAGACTGGTAATGACAACGGCGATGACCTCGATGACGGCGATGACGGCGATGACGGCGATGACGGCGATGACGGCGATGACGGCGATGACGGTGATGACGGCGATATGGTAAACGGACCTTTTAAAGGTAAAGACCAGAAGACCAGAAAATTCAAGTCTGTGCCGAAAAGCATCCCTCTGGGAAGTAAGACTTTTGAGGTTTTCGGGCCACCGGAACTGACGTCCGCCATCTTCTCCATTCCGGCAGAAAGATAAGAAAACGGAGCATATGTTGCCGGGTCTTCATAGCCAGAACTCAGGGCTACCACTTTAAAATTGGATTTTTATTGCTATACAATAATTTTTTGTTTTACAAAATAATTCAGAATGATAGACATTACCATTTGCCGTCAGTCAAAAAGGAGAGATATTTAGTTAAACACTCGTACATATAGACAAGTACTAAGAACCTACAGGAGTTAACAAAATTTATAGAAGTAACTGCCTTCTGGAAACTGCCCGTCAATTGCTCTTATACACGCCGATTCTGTCGAAAACAGGTGACGCATCTCTCGATCTGAGGTTTTACTATTCATCTTAAAGTAGGCATCCATAATTATACAACTATACTCTGTGGGCGTTTCTCTTATAATGTGACAGCTTAAATTGCTCTTGACCGGAAGGATAACCGGAAGGCGAATGAATAAAGTTGCTTTGCATATCATAATTGACCTCCTATCCTTATCACTCCATTGGAATCTACAAATGGGGGTAGCGTAGCTAGGCTGCTTGATTTTCTAACTGGCCCTCTGCACCTCACTTGCCGATGCTCCTCACTAAACGCATGTTGTTGCGAAATGTTCCGCCAATGAGCTAACACCTCTTCATCCCCTTCCGGTGTTACTGTTCCCTTAGAGTTTGGATCGCTGGTCTTTCATACCTGATGAAAAACCAAAGATGTCACTCTTAGCACGCTCTGCAATGCGGATCAGCGCTCCTACAAACTCGTGTGGTTAATTTTCAGCTCGGTTACTTTGAGCTCCGTCAGTTTTCCAACAATGACTGGTCCCCAGGCTGCGTTTGCTCCTGCAGTTGTTTTGTGGTAGGAGACAACTGTGCGTTTCGCCAATCCTGCTCTAGACATTGGTAATAGCAGCCTTCAGCTGAGCCGCTAAAATTCTCCTTGATGCTATGTCCGCTGGGTTATATCCCGATGACAAATGCTTCTAAAGATGACTCTCAGATAAGTTTTGGATCGCACTGAGGCAGCTGGGTTCAAAAGTTTTGAGCTCGAAAGCAATTTTCGTGATCCAAAATATCGAATCGTTCAAATAAATTTTGGGAATCTGCTGGACATTTAATGAACTGCTCATTTGCACATAATTTCAGTCTCGGTATTGAAATCGCTTTTAGTGGGGCAACTCTGGTCTTCGAAGCTGCCAGGTTGCTCAAGTTGATCGCAAGTAAATGACTGCCCCGTACGCTCCGATTGATGCGTCAACAAAGCCATGATATTCCATTTTGCTGTCTTGCTCTGTGCCAAATCTGCGTGAGAAGTGGTAATAGCTCGGAAAAGGATTCCCATTCGGGAACCATGGCCGGGGTTATTAGCTCGTCCCAATGTATGCCATAACGCCACAAATCCTGTATAAAAATCTTTGCACGCACTATTACAGATGCAAGAAATCCATTTGGATCATACAATCTTGCTGACGATAGCTCACTCGTGTATATTTGCCAAGCTCGAACCCGCCTGCACTTAGCATGTCGTCAACGGAAAGTTCTCGGTTATTGCCTCAAGCGCCAGTGGATGCGCGTCTGCAATGCTCTAACAGCGGTGAAGCTGCTCGATTTCATACCATACACCACTACGGTCGGCCAAAATTCTCGAAGGTCGTCATCCGGATGCTCCCTCCAGCAGATCCAACTCATTTGGGTTGATTCGCACTTGCCTCTACATTTTCTTAACGACCGTAGTTATTGCCACTTTGAAGCACTGGAAACGCATGATAATAATTGCTAGATCGTCGTGAAACTTCGCTCCTGGGATTTGCATGCCGTTTAGTGAACCGCCACTGTAAACTCTGCACGATACGTCGACGACTACTTGAAAAACAATGATGAGGATTGAAGTAGGTAGTTCCGTCCCGTCTTGGTTCCTTGCTCACTGCTCTCATGTGATCTAGTTCCAGGTACTCCCGCATGAATTTTGTGTATTTCTACATCGGCTCCTTGTCTCTTCTCGATTTAGAGTAACCTCATGACTACCGCTCTTAAATTGCCCAAGCTTCTAGCTCTCGGATTAATGATTATCGTGGGCCCCCGCCCAATTATCAAGGCTTCGCCCATTAATGACGTTGTCTAATAAAAAGCGGGGGCAGAGCATATTACTGGTCTTATCGTAAACATCTTCAGATAACGCCTCTGAATGGTTGCTACGATTTGACCAGTAACAAGTTGCCGGTCATAGGTCTTGTTGGCGGCTGGACCACCGGTCCATACCAGGGCTTATATCACGGTACCATGGGAGCCAGGAACCCCCGGATTTCGGTCCGGGCCTGACTTTTTGAGGTAGCCCCCTTGTGGGAGCGTCATGGTGGCTGTGGTTTAAATCCAAATCGCGGGATGGGTTTTCCTTTGGTTTAACCGATTGTAGAGTAGCAAATAAGTACTGGGTGCTGTGACCCTAAGAGCAGTAAGAGGTTTTAGATCGGCCTCGACTCATACCAAGGGTGGAACTTGTGCCTCCAACACAAGTTCTGCTTTGGTATTATACTATTAATGTAGGCAAGCGATGGCAAGGCGTATCCTTGCTCCCTATGGATGTATGGGCATCTCGTAAACATAAGGTCCACGTGACAGGTGGTTTACGTTAAATATCATGGAACGTTCTGATGATTATCATGACGACGTATCGCCAGACGGGACTCCGTAATGAGTGTTTCAGAAATTGTCCTCGACCCATTTGTCGCCTGCCGAGATCGTTGTTGCTCTGCCCAGGTCTTCAATTTCTCAGAAACGTTTGATTTGCTCGTATAATCGCGCATCTGGTGACTGCTTTTTTAGCACCATCGCTTGCAATGATCGTTTTTCGTTCATCCGAAACTGCCCAGAAATGATCCACCCGAGACGTGTTGATGCTTCTTGATGTTTCCCTTGATAATACTTGAGCTTCAAGTAGAAACTCGACTCTTGCTGGTATGTTCTATGCAGGATTTCCTAATCGCATTCCGACGAGGTCACCTGTGTGCCCTTGACGTACATCTGTTATTGGGAGACACGAAGAATAACTCGCAGCTCATGGAAAGAGTCGAATCAACTTCCGACAGTATATCCACTTGGATCACCTGTTACCCGCACGTTTGCTTTAGTTCCAATCCAGCTCACTTGCACTTTGCACTTACGTTTGGAGATTCCAATTGGCTGGATGCACGAGGTTGATTTGGCGTTCACTTTGCACAAGCGCTTGCCAATAGCGGATTGGTCCTCTTTGTACTGCTCTGCATGCCTGCACGGTTAGCCTGCCCAGCGCCACTGCCCTGCCCTGCTCTATTTGACCCAATGCTGCCATCTCTCTTTGATAGACCTACTTTAATTTTAACATTATGTTGTTATGCTATGTGTTGCTCCTTCGTGTCTGAAGTAGATGACTGGTATTGCTCTCGGGCAGGCACAACCGCCACGTAAACACTGGGTGTATGCTGCTCTGCACAGAGCACGTTGTTATGTTTTATGCCGCATCTATGACATGCGCCTTGCAATCAGTTCTGCACATTGTATCAAGTTTTAAGATACTTGGTGCACAATTTCTATTTTTGCACTTCCGTCTTCCTGCCTTGAATTGAAAGCCCCAAGAAGTCTTGGTGGATGATTCGCTTTGCATAAGAGGCACTTTGACGGAGTCCAAGCTCTGCTGCCTTCAGTTGTACTTCTTCTGGGGCGCTCCTTTGATTGCTCAACACCTTTTAACGTAAAATCGAAGAAGGCTGAGTCCATCACGCTCGTTCTTAGCTCCGACGCACATCTCCTGTCTCAAAGTCTGGCTGGTAGATGAATTTCGCAACACGCATAAGCGACGACCGAAAAACATCACTTCGCACGGTATCGCCATTGCACGCACTTGTTTGCACATATTTGCTCTGACCGTAAGACCGTACGCACTCGTCGAAACACAGATCGATCCTTAGGAAATTATTACAACTGCGTATGGAATGAGCCCTTTAATTGTTTGCCATTTGACAGCACTACACAAGGATTGTTTACACACACGCGCTGCACGAATAAGATTTTTTTTTTCTAAAAAACCATAGCTTTGAAACTGCTCTTAATTCCTATTTTGATTGCTTCTCTATGTACCGCACACAAATTTTCAATTGCGCACATATGGCTTTTATTGCACAACTGCTCAATAAAGACCCGCTACTTCGCACTGATTTTTTTAAATAAAAAGAAATTAAATTAATACTACCCCTTATCCTATTCAGCTAGAAGGACCATATGTTCAGATAGCTCAACAAAAAGGAAACGAACTTTCTTCTTTGAAAGCTCAACGAATCTGGCCATTGTGTTCTTATTCAACACTTGTACTTAGTATTACAAGCTTAGCAAATTAAGTCGGGTTGGATGAAACCAGTATCTAGTGCCTACTGAGCAGAGTTACATACTTCAGATCATGCATTGGACATCCCCAGGTTGATGCCGGTGGTTAGTCCGTTTCCTAATCGCATAACACCAAAACATCGGACTGAAATATACTCTTAACACGTGTGAGTATGAACAAAATTTGCATGATGAGGCGGCATCATCTAACGTGGCTAGAATGGGAGAAAAACTTGGCTCGACTCAGGTTTCTCTTTAGTGACAAGTTCCTCCCAGATGAAAACAAGTATCGTTCATTCAGTTCTGTGATGCAGCTTCAGATAATTGTCGTAAGCATAAAGCATTTCAGGGTGTACTTGGTGAGCAGATCCTTCAGAGGAGTCATGAAGCAAAGCCTTTTAGGTTTTGGTAACTCAAATTGCTGCATTTCAATTTCAATCTGACAGATGTGCCAAACAGAAGCAGCGCAGTGCGTATTTATAAATTAAGGACAGTTCCTGATGGTGACAAGATTCCACAACACATAGGCTTAAGACGCCTGTCCGGAAATTTCATTGCTCATAAAAACCGAACTTCGGTGGTTCACAAAAACTGGGGCCGCAGTATCAAGTGCCATTCCACACCACCAAATTACTGACAAAAGATCGAAACACATTTGAGGACATTCCAAGCACGCAGCCAAGTACGTACGGATCGCATAAAAGATTGGTGCTAGTTGACGAAAGATATTCTACACGTTGACAGCAATAGCAGTTGATGATTGAAGTCTAATTCCGTTGGACCATTTACTTAAAGGTTTATCCGATATTTCACAAAGATTTCATCCGTAGATTATTGCATAACACTAATCCTGTACAATCGCTTGGCCTCCATCATAAGCTCATCATCAGATAAAGTGCGACGTATAGAGACAATTTTACCAGCTAAGTAGCGCCCTAAAGTAATTTTCCACTCAATTCTAGCTTCCCACCATAAGGTCACTGTAAATCCCTTAAGTCGCAGATAATTATAGCTGAGAAAAACGGAACCAAAAAAAAACTTTTCAAATTACCCTCCATTTACCCTTACACGACCTTGACTCCATTCCAAACAAATTAGGGTAAAGTACTCTACTCCTTCAGTCATGCGTGTAAATAATTTTACGTCTATTCCAAGTCAAAGGTTATTCTTCCCATTTAATATCCACACATACGGTCGAATGTATTGTAGATACTCGTATACAGATACTCGTACACAGATGGTCCCTAATTTATTAACAGTCCATTCAACCGAAATCCACTTGAACTGCCTTAAAAACTTCATGCAACTTTAATTACTTGAAAAAAGGTTAACCTCAACACGTAGCCCACGGTATAAATCATTTGCAGTCCTGAACCCTCAATTCTGAATCCTGAATCACCAATTTGCAACCCCAAACCAGCATCATCCCCTGCGGGTAATAAAAACGCGCACCAAAAACGTTTCATCAAACTTGCCATTGTCATGGCCCAAATGGCCCAAAACGAATGTATACGAGTGTTTGAATATTTGTGTGTGGGGTTGTATCTGTGCTTTGGTGTCCATTAACCTAGTTTCTAACCCAATTACGGATACTACATCGAACTTTGTTGTCTTCCTCTTGGAATATTGACAATACTGTTCACTATGCTACACAATGTGATTGTGATTCTCATGTCCGGGTTTGGGTGTGTCCTCGCGGATATGTCAACGGTATCTGGTGCTTTTGTTGATTCGATCTCAGGACCTGCTGAATTCATCGATTTCGGAGTACGATGTTTTTCTCTTTTTGACAATTCGTGTGGCATTCGAAATGGCCTCACAAATTGGTATGGCAGTTGAGAGCGCACCATTTTATTACTCCTGACGTGTGTGATAGTTCTCATAGCCTCCCTCTTGGGAGGTGGCGAGAACTTATCGGAAGGATAACTGAGAATCCTGGTTGAATCCATTAAAGTTCACATTACCTGTGCGCATACGTGCAATGGCATTGGTATTTGTGTGTCGTGCTAGTGGAAAGAAACTTTAATAGAAGAATGGAGGTCGAAGTCGTGACAAATAAAGGAATCGACATTTGCGTTGACGGAATTTCAAGAGTTTTCGTATTCGTACGCTGCTACGCATTTACACAAAGGACTGTTGGGGAAAAGGAAAAACGAATACTGGTAAACTGGAGAACCGAAATGAATTGTATTTTTTACAGGACATAGTGATCCAATTTTCAGAGAATGCGAGTACAATAAAGGAAAGCGAACAATTGAACTCCATCGTAATATTTTACCACAAATGCATCCTTAAACCACTGCGTGGAAGAGCAAACTTGAATAGAGGAATAAATTAGAGAAGGATGCAAATTGTCAAAATGTTCGTAACTGGTAACTAGGCAGCAGACAAAACTAACTAGAGCAGCTCATGTGTATTTGACTAGAAACACCGACATTTCGAGGAAGAGAAGTGTGTTGTCGAGTTTTGGAAAGAAAATGTAGTGGAGATTTTTGGTAAATTCGGTTCTTGACAATATCATGGTTTGGCCGTAAAATCCGTTAATTGGGAAGTCAAATTGTCATGCAACTTTAAACCTGTAACAGACAGCCCGAAAAGAAGACGACGGTACGACACCATCTCTCCCAATCTCCCTTAGGATTCTCCAAATCGATGGACCAGAGTATTGCCTTCAACTGCTCTAAGCATCTCATGGTACCACCCGATATTTAAAAATCGTGAACAAAAAAGGATGAGTATCGAGAGTTGCGTGTGCCAGAAAAGACCATAAGTATCGGTTGGTTTGTAGCCCAGCAAGCTTCAACTGTAAAACAGTCTTTTGCTCTGTAACAGAACACAGCGCCTAAAATACGGGCGGACACTTTGTAGAAGCCTTTGTCTATCATACACAGACTGATCACTGTAAGCTCAAGACCCTCCTCGATAACACTAGGAAGAGCCTCAAATTATGCCAAATTCCACCAACAAGAGGGTGAGTTGGGTGTGAGAAGCTGCTTCAAATCTTGGAAAGCCGATACTGGGGACGCTGTTTAAGCATAAAATCAGTTGGGGCTCAACCCACTGCAAATCAATCAAATTGCAATCAGCCGCTCCTTCACAAACTATAACAAAGTTGCCGGTTTCAAACCAACATAGAATAAGGAAGCCATCGTTACCTCAGTTTTTCATCACCTTCCTACTGCATATGTCAACTGCAACTGCTCAAACCTGATCAACATTACCAGGGTCAATACAGAATTAGGGATCCTCAAATTCGCCAACACTTCAGGGTCGATTTTGCTATAGAAGCAAAAGTGCAAGAAGGAGACCAGACTTCCAACACCACCTGGACACTCTTAGACGAGCGAGGTGCAACCTAAGGAAAGCAAAACAAGATGCTTGAAAAGTCTCTGTCAGGAAGCCGACTTAAATTCATGGGGTTTAGCACATATAATGGTGATGGCGAAACTGAAATTCTATGTGACTCCTCGGATAACATACTCAAAAGAGACGGACCTCTTCATAGCAACAATGGAAAAGTGTTTAGAAGAAGGAACCTTTCCCGAAAGGTGGAAAACACAGTATTTGGTTCGGCTTCCTCTTGGACAGCATGTTAAAGATTTTCGGGAGGATAATCTATAATAGACTGCTATCAGCAGCAGAACGAAAAGAGTCCTCTCAGACAACCAATTTTGCTTTAGAAAAGACGGTTCAACTGTGGTAGTCGGTATCGCAAAGGGTGAAAGATTGCTCTAGGGCACAAACGAGTACTGGGTACAAATTACCCTGTACGTTAAAAATGCTTTAAATTCTGCGAGTTGGTTACCCGTCAGAAGGGCACTTGCTAGAATGGGTCCATCATACTATTTGCTGAGGATAGTGGCGAACTATTTCAACCACAGGAAGCTGAGGTCCAATATGGATATATATAATCCAACGAAGTCACTGGAGGGGTCCCACAGGAATGGGCTCTAGGGCCACTGTTGTGAAACATAATATATGATGGAGTCTTATGACTAGGAGAGTAACGATAATTGGATTCGTTCACAATGTTGCCGTCGTAACAGTAGCCAAGCAAATTGATAAAGTGGAATCAGCCACAAATGAAGCAGCAGCTGTGATAAACGATTGGCTTATCTACGCCGGATTGGAACTGCTTGATCATACTCGTAAAACCGGAGCAGCCCTAATAACAGGTCGGAAAACCATTGAATTCGCCAATTTTCATATCGGTAACCAAGCCATCAGGTCCAAAGAAACAATCAAGTATCTGGGAGCTATGTTGGACAACTAACTGCAGTACAATAGCCACTTCGGCTCTATATGTGAAAAAGCCTCGAAAGTATAGGCAACTCTGTCGCGAATATTGTCTAATATCGGTGGACCTGGAAACACTAAAAGAATTCTACATTCCCGAGTAACAGCATCAATCCTTCTTTATGCCGCCCCAGCCTGAGCAGAGGCAACAAGAACGAAGGAGTCTAAAAGGAGGCTATCGCCAGCATACATAAAATTGGTTGGAGATTTGCTCATTCATAACAAACATGCAAAACGATATGCGAAGGACCGAGAGAGTAAGACAATAGAGCATAGATTGGCTACCAGGCGTATTCCTGGAATCGAGTAATGGAGCTAGCGAATCGTGCTTACTGCTACCCCGGGCTACTGGTATCTGTATGTATGAAGATTACACACCCTTTGGACCGCCAAAAAAAAACAAGCCCACAGCAATCAAAGCCGTCTTCTCAGCAGTAGAGAGCCGAAAGAGAAGCCCAATTTGACAATATTGCGAAAAAAAAAGAAAGTGCAGCGTATTGCGGCGTAACAAATTCACTTGCATCAATGGTCGAAGCAGTTAGCAGGTGTGACTGTAGGACTATCTCAACATCACCAAGAACGTCATTGGTGGTCGGGACATCAAGCAATCAAGAGGTTGGGTTTTGCGCTGAATCCTCCTATTTCAACCACATTTACATATACGCCTTGATACCAGGCTCGCTGCGGAAAATGTATATCTACTGAAGTATTTTGACAGCTTGAATCGAGGTGCTATCTTGTCAGTCTTACACGGGAGGAGAAACAGGCATTAACAAGGCCATGAACGAGGTCAGTAGGTATCATGTCTTAAATCATGGAAAGATAGCTTATTTACTTAGAGGGCGCTCTGGGGTGAACTAGAGCCTCAGATAATATGCCTCTCCAGTTAGCAAGGCCTTTTGGCAGCTGCCTCCAGTTAAACACACAAAATTAGCTGAGGTGCCATTCCACTTGTGTGCGCCACCTAAAATGAGGTCGTCCTCTATTGTGTTGTCCCTCTGAGTTGGAGTCGGAAACTTTCTAGCCCAGTACACTGATGTCTATGAGCTTAAGGTGACGCTGGCAGATTCCAATATTCTGCGCAGTTGAGTATCACTGGGACGATCAGTGCATTTTTGGCTGCTCGAAAGAGGCCTTAACTACTCAATTGCACACTTAGTCCAAAGAAACAGCGATTGGCAAGAGGTGTTCGTCCCGTAATTTCCACCCTGGCGTAGTTGATGGAGTTAATAGCAGAGCTGAGCAAGATAAAGCAGTTACCACCAGAAGGTTGCAGCTGCCTAGAGAGATGTATTGTCCAAGACGTTGACCTCGTATGTTCGTCTTTGACAACATTTACTTTATTTGTCCTTCATTGACCGCTTAAACCATCTTTCCACCTTTGCCGCTTCTGCTTCAATAGTTGGAAGCTCATGGTGTCTTCGTCTTATAGCAATATCGTCCGTATATGCGAGTAACTGTACAAACTTTTGGAAGATGTTCCCTCTGGAGTCGACGTGCGAATTTCGCAAAATTCTTTGAAGAACGATATTGCAAGTTGTTTTCTCACATTGAAGGTCCTGGTTTTGTCATTACCGATCTTGAAGTAGCAGTATGCATTCTCTATCATCATACTGCACAGTCAAATGAGCTTGGCAGGGATGGCAAAACTAGGCATAACTCTGTATAGTTCGTAATTTTAGATTCCAGGATCTGCTTTAATATGAAAATTTGATCTACGGTGGACCTTCTTGGTCAAAACTACACGGATACTTATCGATTTACCTATCGTAGGTATTCCCAAAATATGGCAGACAGAAGTCATAAGGTTCAACAGCTTTGGAAGACTTAAGTTTGGAGATTGAAAGATGAAAATGCGTGACTTCCGAATCTCATTTTACTGCAGCCATAGATTTATGGCGCCGATCGAACGCTTTCTTTGTGTTTTCTTCTGAGAAGCCTATGTCCTCCCTTTCTTTTCAGCTCGTAGAGCTCTCGAGTCCCTCCCGTGCTTTCCTGCAGGGCCACTCTGTACATCCGATGTTTTTCTAGGTTTTCCATCGAATCGGGGTTGTCTACGTTCGATGTTGGTGACATTGGCAGCCGTTCGAGATTGGACTTCCTCATAATTCCTGGCTTTGGGCTATTACGGATATCCGTATTCGAAACTTAGCTACAAGAAAATAATGGTCCGCGCCGATGTTAGTTACTTGGAACATTCGGACTAATAAATTATTGGAGAAGTGCCTTGAGACGATCACAATATGATCAATTTGGTTGGCGATTTATTGATCAAGTGTCAGCTTGAATATGAATATCAATGTGTGGAAATCATGTACATTACGTCCGCCAGCAAAATCAATAAACCTTTGTCCGCTTCTGAAGGTAATGTCATAAGAACTATACTTTCCGACCGTATTCCCAAAGACGTCCTTCTTGTGTAGCTTGTCAACATGACAGCTTGGTTTTGATTCGAATGGGTCTGATTGGAGGACTGTTTAGATATTCAAGTGTAATCGATACCAGAACCGACTTATACATTAATCAAGATCTAGGTTTATGTACCTACGATTGAACCGGAGCAGTTTGCATATGAGAATCCAATCTTAAGATTGGCAACTGTACCAGGACACAGGTCGAACACTTGATGAAAGAAGCGTGAATAGGGCAATAACATCGTTCAAAGGTTTTGTTTTTCTTTTTGCTATTGTGCCGTATACTGAATATACGGAAGATACTTCAGCGTGTACGGGATCAGTCAAGACACAAGATTTAACAGACCTCGGGCACGGATCTAGGTGCCTACACCAAGGAGGAGGCAATCAGGGACCCAGAAGACGACATTTGCGGAAATATATTCCTACCTTCAGAGAAAGACAAAAGGATGCCACTCAGAACAATAACAGAGAAATTGCCATAGCCTGTAAAACCCAGCATTTTCTGGGTTTAAAAAAAAAATGCGGATCTATGACCAACCGAAAACAACGGTATAAGTGCGTATGGATACACAAGAACGCAGTAGGTACGAGTGGATCAGAACAATTCTACCGTATCCAAATTCGCAATCTAGAACAGAATTGGAATGAAGTGACTATGATATATCGAAGCTTGAAAGACGAATTAATATATGAAGACGTCAAAGAATAGTTTGAAATGCAAGAACGGGTTACGGCGGCATTGCTAGAGAAGCATGAACACTTGAAAAGTTTAACTCAGATGTTACGAACCCAACCAATAACGATGACGATGCCGAAGGTAGAGTTGTCAAAGTTCAATGGCGCTTCACTCAAATGGCAGCAGTTTGCGGATCTATACACGAAACTGATCCATAATCTCCAAATGTGGTCCAGCCTAACTGGAGATGTCGAAAAGTTGATACGCCATCTGTCCGTATCGGATGCCAACTACGCTGCAGCATGGAGAGTAATAAGCGAGCGTTACGACAACCCCCGGCTATTAGTTTCTTCATGGCTGTGTAAATTGTTGTCTCATCCGAATACGCAAGCCGGAAATGTTAGATCTATACGTGGTTTACATGATGCCATACAAGTTTACTGGGATTGCAGGGGCTGATGGTAGATACAAACAACGGATATCCGATCCTGGTTCTTCTCTCTCTCAAAAATTTCAAAAATTTGGACAAGGATACCCATACACTTTATGAGCCATCATTTAAGAAGTTTCTTGAATTCCTGGAGAATCGTTTCCAACCCCTGGAGACGTTGGAAACTCAGGGCAAATTTGAAGATAACAAACCAAACAAACCGGTCTTTAAAACAATATCGGTAGTGACATCTCATTAGACGGTTGGTTCATCATCCGCTATACAAGTGCCAAAAATTTTTTAGATCTACCACCTACAAACCGATTGAACCTTGTCCACCAGGACAATCTTTGTATCGCTACTGTTCGAAATGCTAGTCATAATACGCTACTGCATCCGTGAGCGGACAGCACTCGACCCAAAAAAAAAAAAACCCAACCCTAGCCAAGGTCGGTTCATCTGCAACCATTCGCTCAAGGACAACAGTAATTGTTGCCGGTACGGTGGTGAGTGCGTTATTGGACAATCATCGGCCCATGTTTGTATTGTTGGAAACTGCAAGAACTAAAATAACAAGACCTAATCAACAAATTCTGGATTGCCGAGCGCTACTGGATGCGGGGTCTTAGATTAACGTCAATAGCCGAAGACACCAGAACTTGACTCCGTTCTGGTGTCAAGCGAGAATAAATCCACCGAGTAAATATTAAACTGCAATCAAATACGACCAGCTATTCTGCGAGGGTTGAAGCATTTGTACTCAAGGAAATTATCTCACCTCAACCTGCTCAGCCGTTGGAGCCGGGTTTAACCGACGTATGTGACGAAATATGTCGACTTGTTGTTAGGTGCCGAATTCTATAATGACTTGCTGTCTATACAAGAAATTAAGCTTATAGATGTTCTACCAGTATTACAATACTAGTATATAGTCAATATTCCAAGAGGTTGGGCAATGTTTGGTAGGGTTGAAAAACCTACCGCTACAACTGCTGAGTGCGGATTTTGCACGGAAGATGAGGCATTAAATAAAATCTTCGAAAAAATCTTGCGATTGTAAGAAAATGCGGACTTAACTCCAGCTTTTTGATCAACAAGGCATTTTGACAAAACATTCCAGCGGGACAAGCAGAATAGAAGATTTGTAGTAAGCTCACCTTTTGCACGCCATCCGTCTGAGTTAGGTGACTCCAAGGAAATAGCGATACGAGGATTTTTTGCCATGGAGAAAAAATTAAATAAACACTATCAGCTGATGACAATTTTATGGAAAAGTATCTTCAATTGGGACATATGTATGAAAGAGGTAGATATAACCAACATGAAGTCACCACATTACTTCCTACCTCCTACCTGGAGTGCTTAAACTCGACACTTACGAATAAATTAAGAGTTGTGTTTGATGCATCAATGAAAACATCAGTGAACATTTCATTAACTGACTTACTGCTAGGAGGTCCATTAATTTAGGACGAGATTTTTGCACTACTGCTGCGTTTTCGAGCGCCACGTTTTGTTGTTGTTTACAGTCGATACGAGAAAATGTACCAGCTAATATTTTGGCCAAAGGCAAGGGATCTGAATTTGAAATTTTATCAGCTCAACACGGAAACACATGCACTACCTCCGCCCCTACTTGGCCACACACTGCCTGAGACAAGTATCTATTGAGAACGTACATCGGTATCCATTAGGAGCTAAAATCTTGGCAAGCGACCTCATGTCCGGCTTTAACAGTCTTTCGGAAGCTCTGGAAATGCAAAATTGATCTACCAGTATATTTTACAATCAGTGAGATTTAGCCTGGAGGTATTGTGTAAGGTGTAGTAATCCAGCGAACAAACAAGCAATGCACTTCGTGTCCAAAATAAGGATTCACTCACACTAACAGGCTTAGGCCAGACTACAACCAATAATTGAATATCGGTCCGATATACAAGTGCCAACAGTTTGTAGATCTACCACCTACAAAGCGATTGAACCTTGTCAAGCAGGAAAATCCCTGTTACAATTGCTTGTGGTCCGTGCACTGTTCTCGCAACTGTTCCAAATGACAGAGAAGGCATAGCGCGCTACTGCATCTGGAGGTATCGTTAACCCAATAACGCTTAAGGCAAAGATCAAAGATTCAGTAGTTGTGGAAACTAAAGACGGATTGCGGTGCCGCTTTGGCTTATGTATGCAATTCATACAACCTGAAACAATTTCCGAACAGACTTGGCAGCTATAAAGGATATCAAAATTCAGAAACATCTCTTCTCAAACAAAGGTACAGCAAATCTAATATGCTTTTGTCGATTTTGCCGATTCAGACAGATCAATTCTCATAGATAGTACAATCACGATTCAAATTAAATGAGGAAATCATTACTCCTGCAACTATACCACGTTTAGAACTATGTCCAGCCAAATTGACCACGGATATTACGCTTCGGGTTACAAGTTACCTAAGGCTAGGAGAACTTCTGAATGGATTCAGAGATCGTGTTAGCTTGGATAAATGAAGAGACGTCTACCTACCATAGCTTCATAGCAAAACGAATAAGGTCAATCAGAAGCAAGACAACTCCTCAGCAGTGGCAGCATATACCGACTTAGCAGAATCCCGCTGATAGCGTTTCAAAACGAATATCTGTTTCAAAACTCAACCCCTGTACGGGGTAGTTTCATGAGCCTTTATATCTGTATGGTCCGGATAATAGCTAGCCAGGAAAATTCGAAAAAAGGAATACAGATATGGAGAAGAAGAAGTCAAAAATAGTGCCTGCACGTATCATCAACAGGATTGATCAACATACGAGTATGAGTGACTCATCACGTTATCCATAATTGCAGGCACAAGGATCGAAATCACCGATTTATACAACATCTTTCTCCAAAGGAACGAAACAACGCCTCTCAGACAATATGGAAAGAGATGCAGCATCAAGTGTGGACGGAAGAATTCAATCAACTATCAAATGGAAAATACCTCATGGCGCTCAAAACTAGCTTCGGCCAGACTCTTAGCCATAAGACGAGTGAAGTAGAACCCTCACCGACGTTCCGTGAATGAAAAATCAAGTTCTAGGTGCATCCATCTTCATGCAGGCGAAGACTTTAGATTCATCAGGCAATCATTCGTCAGCCTTTCGAATGGAGAAGCAGAACGTTGCATGATTTTTAACGTAAACCACCTGTCATGTAGACCTTATGTTTACGGGATGCCCATATATCCATAGGGAGCAAGGATACGCCTTGCCATCGCTTACCTACATTAATAGTATAATACCAAAGCAGAACTTGTGTTGGAGGCACAAGTTCCACCCTTGATATGAGTCGAGGCCGACCTAAAACCTCTTACTGTTCTTAGGGTCACAGCACCCAGTACTTATTTGCTACTCTACAATGGATTAAACCAAAGGAAAACCCTTCCCGCGATTTGGGTTTAAACCACAGCCACCATGACGCTCCCACAAGGGGGCCTACCTCTAACAAGTCAGGCCCGGACCGAAATCCGGGGGGCTCCTGACTCCCATGGTACCGTGATTTAAGTCCTGGTATGGACTACCGGTGGTCCAGCCGCCAACAAGAACTATGACCGGCAACTTGTAACTGTTCAAATCGTAGCAACCATTCAGAGGCGTATCTGAAGATGTTTACGATAAGACCAGTAATATGCTCTGCCCCCGCTTTTATTAGACAACGTCATTACTGGACGAAGCCTTGATAATTGGGCGGGGACTCCGAATGGAGAAGCAAACAGATGTACACCTCGAGATATCTGCGTAATTTCTGTAATTATGTCTTCTATTTGTAGACTTTACAATCTTTCAACCTCCTTGGCCAGCGGTCACCAAAAGATTTTTTTTTGTTTGTAACTCTTCCAAATTGCACTCCTCAAAAGAAAGAAAATTCACTCATTGTTGTTTGCCCAGTCTTTGTCTCGAACTCAGATCCGCCTTTAACCTGTCAAGGCTGCATAACACTGGCAATTTTAATAAACTTCAAAACAATTTCCTTTTAATTATAATCTCAAAAGCAATGAACGTTTTTCCTTTCATTCACAGCAGACAGAACATAGGCCATCGTAAAAAGATGCTCTCAAAGTTCTACTTACCCCCGTGCGAACGGACCAATTAAGGTCAACTAAGGTTCTTGCAACTTTTCAACTCAGTCTCGGTACTTGTGTATTTGTATCCATTGTGTTCGTTATTTTTAACGAACTCACTTTCACTCATCACCATACCCATCTCCCAGTGTCAGTTGCTTGGACGATTAAAATAACGTAATTATGGTATTCCACCGCTACTACTCGTACCATCCTGCTGCCGCTTGCCATGTCGGGCCGCACCTATTCGCAGCACCATTATAGCCAGCGATGGGGCATTCAATTTTAATGTGCCCGCCCTGCAGAACAGAAAGTCGTTTAAAAGTTCCCCTCATTCAGTCCGAGTGACCTCTTAACTTTTACCACCATGACTTGTCTTCCACCCCAACAACAAACACAACAACAACAACACAAATACACCAGATTGGAGTACACAAGAGTCAAAAATAAAATTAAAACCAACAACAATGATGGAAAATGGGAAAATGGGAAAAGGACGAACGCAAGGATAACAAATCTTTAACCGTTAACCGCCAGTGAACTTAACGATTCCACTTTTCATTTAAAAAATACGTTACAAAGAAAATTAAACACTAAACGGGAAACGGAAGATGGAAAATGGAAAATGGAAAATGGAAAACGTCAAACGTTTAAATTTAAGCGGTAAGCGTCACTATGACGCAGAACGAAACGACGACCGACGGCAGGCGTACTCGAACACACCAGATGGAGTGATACTCGTAGAAGTGGAAAGATACGAATACTCTTAGAAAAAGGAACTGGCGGCAAATTCTCTCATTCTCTTGCATTTTATTACTTATTATCGCACTTTTGCCAGGAAGTGGGTTATGAGCTCGTCCTGTTGCTAAGGACATTTTTGTAATTTCTTCAGTTAATCTTATTTTATTTTTCAGTTTTTTTCTTTTTTTTTTGGTTTTGTTACTCGTAATTCCTTCCCTGCTCATCTCCTTATTGTCTACGAACGATTGGGGAATGAAGAGCCTGCTTATCCTGTACGCGATGTGGCAAAAATAAAGAGGAAACCTTTTAAAGTACTTAATATTACTTCCGGCTTCGCTGTGTCTTCATTTTTATTTCCGCAGCGAACAAGGATTCAAAAAAAAAAAAAAAAAACAAAGAAACGGAGAAATAGAGAAGAGAAATTTTTAAACGAATTCTTAAATGAGGAATCCTTCTTTCTGCCTGGTTATCCTTTATCTTCTTCGCCTTGTGCTGGTTTTATTTCAGATATTATATTTTTGTTTTTTCTTTTTTTTTTATTTCTACATACCTTTGGGGATTTTACTTTTAAAGGATTACCCACCATTCTTAGTACACTTTCTTCTGCAAGGACACTCAGAAAGGAATTTCATTTTTGGTATGTCTTGTGTTTTGGTTGAGTGAAAGTGACTCTTCTTCATCCACTTGTGTGATGTGCAAAGCTCAGTTTGCACATTCAAAGGAAAACTTACACAGTGCCGTTGTGGAATAGCAACAGAATAATATCACTGCTTCTCATTCCAAATTAACCTTCACCTACTAAGGATTAAACTCCATCACCCCCGCCTCAATCAAGTGAGAGATGCAAGCTACCCGATAGAGTGTGAGTCATGTGCAGGAAAATATGGAGACCCCTGAACAGAGTTGCCATAAAATAAAGTATATTTTATCGGAAGGACATGCTTTTTCACTTTATGAGTATACCTGGTCCGCCATACATGCATATTCACAAATCTCAGTTGTCTGGATATCTGGATATCTACTCGTAACATCAGTACTACGAGGGTTTACTGAAAGGTTTCCGACCGCAACGTAAAGATAGCGGTATTCGTCAGTAAAAGCTAGTGAATGCTAGTTGTGCATCTTTTGACAGTCATTTACCGAAGTTTCAGTCATTTTGGAGGCGCAATTTTTAGTTGAAAGTCGTTTGAGTGATCCAATCTGAGTGTTTTTTTATGAAAATGGACTATGAAAGATTGAGTATCGAGCTGTTATTAAATTCTCGTTTTTGAAAGGCAATACGCCTACGCAAATCAAAAATGAGTTGGACTCTGTGTATGGGGATTCTGCGCCATTATTTACCACAGTGAAATTTTGGGCAGTTGAATTTAAACGTGGCCGTAAGAGCTTGGGAGATGATGAACGCTCGAGACGTCTAAAAACTGCAACCACTGACGATAACATTGCTAAAGTTCGCCAAATGGTGTTAGACGACAGCCGAATTAAAGTGAGAGAGATAGTAGGAGTTATGAAAATGTCCAAAGAACGTGTTTGTTACATATTAAATCAAGATTTAGGCATGAGAAAGCTGTCCGCTCGTTGGATGCCGTGTTTGCTTACGTTAGACCAAAAACGTGTTCGAATGAACCTTTCCAACGCTCTGTTGGCGCAGTTTAGGCGCAATAAATCCGAGTTTTGGCGCCGATTAATTACTGTAGATTAAACTTGGATACAACATTATACGCCCGAAACAAAAATTCAGTCAAAACAGTGGACTGCAAAGAGCGAGCCGGCTCCAAAAAAAGCAAAAACTGTGAAAGTGATGGCGACAGTTTTTTGGGATAGTAATGGAGTTATCATAATCGATTATCTTCAAAAAGGAAAAACCATTACAGGAGCATACTACGCATGATTACTTGCCAAGCTGAAGGTAGAAATTGGGGAAAAACGGCTACATTTGCAGAAAAAGAAAATCCTGTTGCACCAAGACAACGCGCCGTCTCACACCTCAGTGGTTGCCGTGGCGAAAATCCATGAATTACGGTTTGAACTGCTTGACCATCCGCCTTATTCACCAGATCTAGCCCCAAGCGACTTCTTTTTGTTCAGTCATTTAAAAACTGCGCTCGGAGGACAGAGATTTTCGTCAAATGAGGAGGCAATCACCTTCGTGAACAATTATTTTGCAGAGAAAAACGCCAAGTACTATTTGGACGGGTTAGAGAGATGGGAGCATCGCTGAGAGAAGTATGTAGAGTTACAAGGAGACTATTTCGAAAAATAAAAAAAAATTTTGAGAAAAAATGTCTTGTATCATTGTTTGATTTCAGACAACCCTCGTACAATACAAACACGTTTAGAACAATAAGATCCGGTTAACTCATTTCCATTAGTTTTGCGGCCTGCTGAGAGATAATAACTGGCGCGTGAGTGATCCTTATGTGCATAATGATCATAATGTTGGATCTGTATGCGATCGTACATGGAATATCAATACCCTGGATGAAGATTTTTAAGTCTCGTCGTTAGTAAGGTGATAATTGAAGCCACAGCCGCACGGGATTTTGCAACTCAGGTATCGCGAACAATAATCAATGCATGTGGTGCATCAATCATTAGGCTGCGAAGAGCAAAATACAGGCCAGCTATGTACACATGGAGCCCTAAAATCGCGCAACTGAAATTACTATGCTACCTAACTAGAAGAATTTACCAGCGTTCTCGGACGCGGGATGCCGATGACCAGAAAGTGCTATACAAACACAATGCACATTTAGAGGCTCTTCTCTAACCTAACTAGCGATTAAGTCTAGCAAATGCCTTTTCTTTAGAGAAAAACTTAATCTCGTTGTTTGAGGTAAAGTATATCAAATTATAAGCACGAAAAATAGTTGCGAACTACCCGGAGAGGAGGGTACCGGACCGAATTCCAAATATAGCTTTAAAGACCAGTCGTATTTTAAGACTTTTAAAGCTTGACGCATGTTTTCACGAGAGTGGTTTTCCTGAGCCTTGAAAGCGTTAATGTCTATTGGTATTGCCAAAGGAAAAAGGGAACCCAAACCATCTTTCGTCTTATCATTGTTATTATTTACTTGTCCCGGTCGGAAAAATTCTTTGCACGGATCATTTACAATAGACCCTTTCCAGCACTAAAAACAGTACTTGGTCTAACGGAATACCAATACGGTTCTTTATAAGCCATGGTCAATCCATTACTGGACGGAAACTGAAGGCAACAGGCAAGCCAACATATTTTTACCAATCCCTTCCCTCAAGAGAACAAAACAACTCGTGCAGCTTTCTATGGGTCAGATACCCGCAGTAACAGAATTTCTGACCAAAGAACACTTTATGACTATGGGAATAGCGCAAGATAACAACTGTCGCATGTGCAACGAGGACGAAGAAACTGCAGAGCATATCTTTTGCCAATGTAGCCGCTTAAGCAGAACACGTCTACGTCTTTAGGTAAGCCATATCTTGAGGCAGACGATATTACTGGCAGCTCACTCAAGATATAACCGAATATATTAAAATTTCAGGCATCATGGGTGAGCGCTAACTTGGGAAAATCATAATAGACCTAACCTGGCAGTATGATAAGGGTGCACAGTCCCATCTCGCCGCTTAATCTAACATAATCTAAGTCGCGGTCGCGATAATGTCTAGAGCCAGGTATACTGTACCGTAGTAACCCTGGACGTTAGGAGCGTTTTTATATGGGTGAATTACTACGGATTATGAACAGTCTTTATCGAGTTGAAATACCAGACTGTTTCCATGAATATATAGAATATACTCCTCCTCTATACCTCTGACGATGGAGTTTAATCGTTTGAAATTACTGATGGGGTACCACAAGGCGCGGTCTTATGCCACTCACAATTGAACATTATATAACATGAAATTTTACGCCTGCAGAATTCCATATGAAGGGCCGATTATCGGATTTGCTGATGACACTGCCGTGGTGATTGCAGCTAAAGCACCAGAAGAAGATTAACACAGCAACAGCGAAACATTTACAAATGTATGTTGCTTCTTGACTAGCACCGGCTTGCAACTTGCCGATAATAAAACTGAAGCAGTGCTTATTGCGAGTAGGAAATTTCGCTAAACCTTATCGGCTGGAGCTGCAGGGATCAAAAGTGTTTCTTAACCATTTCTTGCGTATCTTGGAGTCGTATTAATAGTCGGCTAGGCTTTAAAGATCGCATAGAGACATGATAGAAATCATCGAAAACTATGAGCCCATTTAGAAGGCTCATGTGTAATATCGAATGCCCAACACAGAACACAAGACTGCTTCTTGCTGGTGTTGCAGAAATTAAGTCTTACGTATGAGGAGTCAAATCTGCCCACAACTTTAATACACTTAAAGACGCACTGGCGTCTTGTTTTCGAACTATGTCGCATGCTGCTCGTCGTATTTTTAATACTAACTATCTGTCGCGATAATTGTTGAAGAAGTGGTAAGAGTCAAAAGCGAGCAAGTCCTAAATAGCCAGGTCAGCCAGAAAAAAAGAAAATTCGAAAGGAACCCAAGTACTGTAACCTTGTAACAATAATGAACTTGTCCTTAAAAGGAATTTAAGTCTGTCTTATATCAGTGATTGATGGTACACGCTTCTATAAGACTCAGTTTTTGAGGGAACATGGCTATCTTAGAGTGTGCCTGTTTAAGCGTAAACGCAAAAATATTCCAAACCGTCCCGGAAATGCAGAGTGCGTGATACGAGGAACTAAAAGCGGACAGGAGAAATAATCGAACTGTAACTTCCTATGGCTCGTTGAACAGTAATTCCGAAACGAAAAAGCAACAGAAAACGAGTAGCGCGCGTGGTGATGCAGCTCGAGAAGGATAAGTGATGGGAGAGGATTGAAAAAGTGACAAACTCGGAGTAGGGAATAAAAAGTGAGGGGGTAAAGCGTGTGGTGGGGCACTAAATCTGAAGGAATGAGCCATGAGCGTAAAGGGGGCGTAGTGGATAAGTGCACAAGTCACGAGTTACGTGCATACCAACACCATCAGCATCGTCATGATCATTGTTACCATCGTCAAAATACCTACCTAGGCACCACTTGGTAACAACACCACAATCATCATCAACACGTAACGGGAAACTTCAACTTAACAACAAAATTTGGCTTCTCTGGACTTTTGTTTGTCAACGCCAATAGAACAGCCCAGCAACAGAATTGCTCCAGCGACATCTGTTGACCTAATTTGGGAATAGCGGCAGTGCTAGCAAAACAACATGATTGTTAACTGTTGTCTATCAACTGTTCCTTGTATGTAAAGGGAGATTTTGTTGCTGTTTGGCTTTTCAGTGTTCTATTTTTTACGGTTCACGCGTGATTCGTGACATGTTTCAAAGTCAAACATTCTCATTTAGCAATGCCGTTTCACCATGGAAAAACTTACACCCGGGCAACACTTACAAATTATTGAATTTTATTATCAAAATTCGTGCTCTGTGAAAAATGTTTCTCGCGCACTTCGATCATTTTACAGTCGTCACAATCGACCTACTGAACAGCAATTCAAGCCATAGTGACCAAATTTCACACCAATTTCACGCTATTGGACATCAAGCCACCACCTACCCGTATGCGTAGAGTGCGTATAGAGGAAAATATTGCTGCTGTATCCGCCAGTGATATTGAAGACCGTCCATTCGCCGCCGTTCGCAACAATTGGGTTTGTGTTCCTCAACTACGTGAAAGATTTTACGCCAAGATCTTGGTCTAAAACCTCACAAAATACTGCTCGCACAAGAACTGAAGCTGAAAGACCTGCCATAGCGTCGAATTTTCGGTGAGCGAGCCTTAGAAAATCTAGAGGAAGATCCGCTTTTTTTTCGAAAAATTATCTTCAGCGACAAAGCTCATTTCTGGTTGAATAGATATCTTATTGAACAAAACTGCTACATTTGGTCCAATGAGCAACCTCAGGCAATAGAAGAGTTGCCAATGCACCCGCAAAAATGCACTGTTAGGTGGGGTTTATGGTCCGGCGGAATCATAGGCCCGTATTATTTCAAAGATGACCGTGAGAACAACGCTACCGTCAATGGCACCCGCTATCGTTCGATGATTTCGAACTTTTTTTCGCTCAAAATGCACGAACTGAACCTGATCGACATGTGGTTCAAGCAAGACAATGCTACACGCCACACAGCACGCGAATCGATGGACCAATTGAAAAATGAGTTCGGTGAGTAATTTATCTCTCGTTCTGGACCGACGAGTTGGCCGGCTAGATTGTGAGATTTGACGCCTTTAGATATTTTTTATGGGGATAAGTCAAATCACTTGTCTAACGCCGATCAAGCAGCGTCGGTTGCAGCCTTGGAACTCAATATTATACGTGTGATTGGTGAGATACCAGCCAATTATTTGTAAGGGGTGGACAAAATTCATAACTCGCACGGGATACCAACGCTACATCTCGTGTCCGTACTGTAGACCCGAGTATAAGCACTTAGAGTCATGGCTGGCTTCGTATGAGTATGGCGAATTCCAATGAGAATTTACAATACATGGGAATTAGCTATGTTGTAGGGTATCCTATCAAGTTTATAAAGTGTGTCGAAGTTATTGAGGTTATAAAGATGAGGGAAATGCTCCCCACAAAATTCCTCAATAACTAAAAACCACTATCAAGAAAAGTTTTTTTTGTTAAATGCTTTTGATATAGGGTGAGCTACCTCATTTTAATTATTTATCGAGCTTCATGAAGTTTCACTGCTATCGCCTAGCTTTCTATGCTGACCATTTTTCTTTTAAAGCTGATACTAACACTGATATCACACTTCCTACCAATACAGCTCCTAACGTTAAGCATTGGAATGAATGTGGTTACTTATGGTCTAAGGAAGCATAAAATAAAGAACAATGTTCGTAACATAGAGGGAACAGCTGTTATCTTTTGTCGTATCATTCATGCCACATAGATGGCATGATTTCTTCAGAAATTTACAATGCGTGAGGTATAATCTTGGCCCATCTTCTATCACTTGCGAATTGCGATGGACTGCATAACTGGCATGTCAAGCTAATTGCTTGTGATGAACATAGATTCTGCCATCTCCATTCCTTTCAAAGGAAGGTATTCAATGACGACCGAGGATTCACATCTTGATCCCGTTTAAATAGTTCAAATCATCTCACAACTGGTAAGATGCCGGACCAGAGAAAAGGGATTTATATAAACGTGCACTTAATAAGAACTATAATGCGTTTCTTGTTCTTTTGGGGCTACCAAATTTCTTATATCACTCCGACAGGTGCTTTGCTTTCTGTAATACAAGTATCGCGATATTATCCCGAATGCGCGACAAGATATTTTCTATTTGAAATGCATAGGCCAACTTGTTATTGCATATGATTCTGACCGCTGCTTTTTTTCGAGCAAAGTGAACGTTGAAACGCTAGTCAATTGTGAATATACTGCTCGAATATTCTAGCACCAAGACATTTTATATAGAGTCCACCCCTCTGTTCTAGGCGTTTAATATTGAAATTGCTTTTCGAGTAGCTTGCAGCTACTTTACGATAGGCAGTCGGGCTTCGAATTTGGTCAGGGTAGACGTTTGCTCCTTTCATAATATTGATCTTTTAATTTCGAGATAAAGTACAAATAAGAACAGAAGTCTTTTATAGTACATGAAAACTCATTCAAATTAGTTTACCACATTAAATTGGTTTATGCAAAAAATGAGCACAATTAAAACATTAAGTGAAAGAATAAACTAAATTTACAGGTTTTGTATCATATCTTAAACTAACTTAAAGAATATTCGTTATTAATACTGAGGAAAGGAAAGAGAAAATTGAGTAAGCATAGGGAGAAAAGAAGAGGGCAAAGCAGGAAGCTGGTAGGTAGTGAATTCCACAGTCTGGAAACATGAACAAGGAAGAGGCGAGACGAGTTAAGATATTTATAAGAGGGCGAGATAAGATTGAAAGTTCTAGGTGACTGAACAAATTTCAATTTTTCAAATAAATACGGTGGTGTTTGTTTATATATTAGTTTATGTAAAAACACACAGCATCTTAATGTCCAAAAATCAGAAAATGAACACCCAAGGACATATTTATGGTAAAGGGTTATATGGTCGCATCTTCTTACTCCAAAAGCATATCGAACCATATCGTTAAAAGCAACAAGTAATTTGTGCTGGCAGAGAGAATCTAGTTTACAGTAGATAACTATAGCATAATCAAAAATCGGCAAAAGAATGGACTTTATCAACCTCAGTTTGGTGCTAACAGATGTAAAACTAGAAAACAGCCAGAGCTTTCGCAATCCTGCATATACACGCGCTATAATTAGGTTTACATGATCAGTGGCAGAAAGAGACCGATTTACTTTATATCCGAGGCTCACCACGGTGTCAGAGAAGTTTAGCCTTGTGGAGTTGAGAAAAATTGGCGGTACCTCTTCGACATTGTAAATTTTTTTTTGAAATTAAAATTATCTGACTCTTTTTTGGATTTAGAATCAGACCATTGTCTTGAGACCAATTTGCAATGGAAGTCCGAATTAAATCTATCCACAAGATCTTCCACCAGGCCAAGTGGTCGAGAAAGGTATATCTGCACGTCATCGGCATACATATGTACATATGTATTTCGACACACTTGCGGTAAATCATTAATGAAAAGACAGAAAAGAATTGGGCCAAGAACTGAACCTTGAGGAACTCCAGAAACTATATTTTTTCATTGCGAGCATTTTGAGTTAGCAATAACTCTTTGAACACGATTTGTAAGGTAATTCCTAATCAAGCACACCGAGGAATCACTCATACCAAAGTAAAGTTCCAGTTTAGTGCAAAGAACCTCATGACTGATAGTGTCAAAGGCCTTCGAGAAATCAAGTAAGCAGAGCAGTGAAAGATATTCCCTGTCATATTGAATTCTAATATCGTCAAGCACTTTGATCATAGCTGTAGAACAGCTATGGCCACATCGGAAACCTGACTGCACGGACGATAATAGATTGAAACGATTGAAGTGGTTGGAAATCTGTTTCGCAAGAATTTTTTCGAAAATTTTATACAAACAAGGTAAGATACTTATTGGACAGAAATCGGTTACTAAGAAGGGGTTGTTCTTTTTGGGCACAGGGATGACTTTTGCTTTTTTCCACCAATCCGGGAAGGTTGAAGAGGTAATGCAGAAATTGTATAAATGAGTTAATGAGCTTATTAAATGGGGAAGTATTGTTTTGATAAAACGCAAGTCTATTCCATCCTCACCAATCGCTTTAGATTTCAGAGCACGAACCTGTAAGATCACATCCGATTCAGTAATTACTTCAAATTCCAACAACGGTAATCCACCAAAGAAAAGTTGATTTTCCGGTGAAAATTAACTCATCTGCATCTGGCATTTTAGTTTGTATACGACTCTTTCCTATCCCAATATAGCGTAAATTTGCCCAAAGTTTCTTTGACGGTTGGTCAATGCTGAGCTTCGACAAAAAATATGTTTTTTTTTTTGCTCTTCTGGTGACAAATGAAGAGTAGTTTCTTGCTCTGCAAAACATTTCCCAGTTGTGACTAGTAGAAAGTTTTTTGAATTTATCATATAATTTTCGACGAGTTTTGATAGCATTATGCACCTCAGTAGTAAACCTTGGGCATTTACTATTGCTCACTGTGACAGTTTGTATGGTCTGAGACAACCACCAAGTCAAGAAGACTTGGAGGGGTGTCAGGGCCAAAGCGAGTCGCATGAGAATTAACGACCACAAGACCACACGATGCAATAGCATCCAGGAGTGAACGAGATCTACTATCATCCTTCAGCAAATCCGCATCAAAATCCCCGCATAGTATAATATGCTCGTATGATGCAGATAATGGTTGTAAAGTAGAAAACAACGAATCAAACGATCAATTACGGTTGGGGCTATAGACTAAACCAATAATACATTTCACATTTCCATTGGAAATTTCGACAAGAATGTATATTTTCCAATGACTTTTCCATGTAACATTTTACAAGTCAAACCTGCTTTAAGGTACATTGCTATCCCCCCACCAATAGTTTCAGTAACTCTGTTATGCGGAACTAAGAAGTACCCAAGAATGCCATAAATATCATCATCATCAAGACTTTTAAACCATGTTTCGTTTACACAAATAACGTCAACCCCCGAATCATTAAAAATATGCCGAACGTAGTAAAGTTTCGACTACGAGCATTGAAGTGGCATACTTTAAATCCTTCATAGGCATTAGATAAAATTTTTACTAGCGTCTGAACCCCAATCTCATTCAGCGTCTCAGACACAGAGTCACTATGATCCATAAGAAATAGCAGCCAAACTGGAATAACTATTAAGGTGTCATTGTAATCTATTGGAAAGAAAAGTGCGAAAAGTTTAGGAAAATAGAGAGAGGAAGGAAGAGAGAGGAAATAGTATAAGTACAACATTAAGTAATATTATTAGAAGAAATAAAGTAAAATAAATCAAGAATTAACAATTTAGAAAAATTTAGAAATTCAAAGTTTAACACATTTATAAAGCTCCATTCAAAGATTTAATTTTTCAAATTAAAAACAAAACTATTTAGGGAAATTCGTTGTTGACGAAATTCTCATCTCGGTGTCATTCTTGCTCTTCTTCACGTACACAAAGCCATTGCGCGTTTTGGCAGAGAACAGCAAGCCCTCGCGGCGAAGTTGGAGAGCATGGCGAAGCAAGGAGCTATTCTCTTTCGTTAAGCTCTCAATAATGTAAATACGGGTGGTGGTGATCGCAGAGGTTGTGCTAATGACAGAAGCACACAATTCATTATCCAGCTGAGCGAGCGTAACGCCCCTGTTTGCACGAAAAGCAGCGAACTTTGCTCTGTCTGAGACGAGAGTCTGATGAGTAGCGGGCTGTGACCATTGTTTGATGTATTTCTCAATCGAAAAGCATCGAAGTTAGAGGTGATGTTATGGTGCAGTTTTTTAGCGATGTTTTTTTACCGGTTTGATGAGGTTTTCTCCCAGTCTTTGTGGAATGCCACGTACAATAATATCTCTGAGACGCTCTTTTCGTTGTACTCGTAGATCAGCCACCTCTTCTCTTAATTTCTCGTTATCTTTTCGTAGTTCCAGGATGCTAGTCTCAAATTGTTGGACTCTTTGGTTAAGAGTAGCAATGGCTTCACACATTTTATTGTTAAAGCTGCACTCAAACTCCGCAAGCAACGATTTGAATTTTTCCATCAGACTAGATTCTAGATCACGAAGTAGATCAGACAAGGATGTTTTTTTATCTGAGAACTTCGTAAGTGGTGGATGAGATTTGGTCGTGTTATTACCTGATTGGAATTTGTCTGAAGTAACTGCATTCATTAAGGTGGACTTCTCTTTAAGTGCTTGCTGGCGAGTAGTTGACATTTTGAACAACAAAGAAACCGAGAGTCACTGATCACAGATAAATTAGTCTTCAAAAATGTTTAGAATTGATGCAATAAAAAGAGTCAAAGTAACGCGAGTTATCTATCACTTGAATTACACAGACTGTTAGTGACAATTTGTTTGAAATCAGATGAATAGTTGTCGTAAGGACGGAGCGATTAAAAATACCTCTATTCACTTAACATTCTCTTGAATCAATGGGCATATTCATCAATGTATTTCAATCATTGTCAACAATTCTTTGCTATTTAATACCCGCGTTCTATGTCTCAGACTTATGTACAAAAATTTATCAATATATTTCTTAATTCAATACCTATGCCATGTACTTATGTTTTCTTATTTTTTGTCTTTTTTAGGTAAGTGAATCAAAAATGTTCGTAAGTACCTAGATTTATAATAAAATTTATAATTACAAGCAAATTTAAAATCAATTAAAGGGACATTTTCTAACTTTAAAACATTGTCTTTTGCTATATTGGTCTAAGACAAATTAAAAATAAAAATATTCGAAACTACAATAATATATAATCTGATTCATTTGCTCCAGTGAGTCCTTCTTTCTTGGTTTCCTCAAAAATACCAATTTGTAGCTCGTAATAAGCATGTACAATATGTTCTCCTGGGGAACGGTGCACCTTTGGCGGCGCACACAAGTGGAAAGTAAACAAGTATACCTTTCGTAAATCGAATTGTGACAATTTCAGAAATTCGAACACAACTCCTGTCAAGGTGTTTTGGCCCCTTATTCACATCGAGAAGAGCAAAACTTTAGTAACAGACTGTATTGAGGTGGAGTTGATATACCACCTTGATCAAAAAGTTCCCGGGGGACACCACCCTGTGGCGCTCCAATTGTTCCGATTTGAGTTCTGTTTTTTTGTTAAGTTGGTAAATCTGTTGTTGATATTTCTTCTAAATCTTAGCAACATAGCTTGACATTTGCAAAAGTTACGTAGCCAAGAGTACATCCATTTATACACACATATTGGCGATTTTTTACAATTTTAGAAATGGATTTAAATTTGCAACAACGAACTTGTACGAGTATTAAATTTTGCGTAAAAATCGGATTTAATGGTGCGCGAACATTGGAAATGTTGGAAAAATGTTTCGCAACGATTATCCGAAGAAAACGGTCATTTACCATTGGCAGGAGTGCTTCAAAAGTGGTCGTGAGTCAATCGAAGATGATGAACGCAGTGGCAGACCATCGACATCGAAAACCGACGGAAACATTGATGAAGTACTCGTAAAAGAAATGTTGGTCAATAACCCCAAATTAATCATCAGATAGATAGCGGAGGACTTGAACATTGCCTATGGATCCGTCCAAGATATTTTGGTTAATGGTTTGGGTTTCCGTCGTGTAGCAGCAAAGTTGGTGCCAAAAGGCCTCAATTTCATGCAAAAAAGAGAACGTGTTGACGTCGCAAAAGAGATGATATGCGAGGCTCAATCCGATCCCTCATTCATCAAAAGGATCATTACTGGAGACGAGACGTGGGTGGTTTATGAATACGACACGCAATCCAGACATCAGGCAAGTGAATGGCATTCACCAAATTAGCCGAGACCAAAAAAACCACGTCGTTTGCAGTCAAAAAAGAAGGCAATGCTCACGGTTTTCATGGATTACAACGGGGTAGTGCATCATGAATTTTTGCCAGAAGGCCAGACAGTAAACAAAGAGTGCGAGTATTATTTGGGCGTTATGAGACGTTTGCGTGAAGCAATTCGCCGAAAGAGACCAGAATTGTGGGCAGAAAACTCGTGGATTTTGCACCATGATAACGCACCGTCGCACAGTGCCATCATTATTCGTAATTTTTTGACGAAAAATGCAACAAATACCATCCAACAGCCACCGAATTCACCTGATTTGGCTCCCTGTGACTTCTTTCTGTTCAATCGAGTTACTCGTAAAAAACCACTACGGGGAACGCGTTTCAGCAGCCGATAGGAAGTACGAGTAATGGAAAAATCGCAGGAAGCACTGATGGACATACCGAAAACTGAATATAAAAAATGTTTGGAGGATTGGATCAAGCGCTGGCATAAGTGTGTTGCAGTCGATGGGGATTACTTTGAAGGGGACAATATAGATTTAGATGAATAAACTTGTATTTTAAATTTTCTGAACAAGCCTAGATAAAAACTTTTTCGAACAATTACTATATACAACCTTCCAGTGAATCAAAGTTGCTACTTGTTGGCATACCATACGCGAAGTCAGGATCTTCCATAACTACTTGGGAAAGGAGGGCCTGAATTCCAAAAGTATACTATGGATATTCACAACAATTGCTAGATCTGTAGTCACCTATACCGCACCCATTTGAAAGTGTAAAACCCAACGAAGGTTTACGCAGGCTGGACTCAGTAGACTTTAAAGGCTGACCTGTGTGTATACATAAAGGGTGGAATGAGAACAGGACCCATCACAGCCTCTGCGTCATAATATTCGAAAAGAAGACAAGGTGGACTACTCTTCTCAGTAAATGGAAATATGTAATACCAAACTAATTCATCAGAAAGTTGTACAGGGACTTGGAAAAAACGAACTACAAGGAAATACCCTTACAGACAAATGTCAACTGTTTAAAAAGATACAACTTTAACCACACTAAGCTGGAAACAAAATAAACTCTTTTTTTTTTAGAGTGGCCGACCAGAGAAAGGAGTTCCGGCAGGAGGTACTACTAAAGCTTACCTTTATGTAAACATGTACAGGAGCACTGGAGTAGTAATAGAGCTCTGCACCAAGGGGAATCGTAATAAGTATACCATATTACAAATAAGAATATTTACGTTTCCCCTGGTAGTAAAACGAATTTGCTATAATGCATTTGAAATAACTTCAAATGTAGTCTATTGTGCAATTGAATCAAACTGCTCTGAAAGCCTTCCTCCGAGCTTTTCTTAGCAAGCTCATGGGCGATCTCATAACCCGTGAACCTACTTTGTCTAGGGATCCAAATAAATATCAGTAAATTCAGCCTTCCGACTGCATTCGGAGAAGCCTTGCACTGTCGAACTAACTTGGAAGTGTTAAACCGTAAATACTTCTCGTCCTCTACTGGTTCCTTCCAAAAGTATCCGACCATAATTTTTATTGGCCAAACAAAGAAAACGACCACTGAACCATCAGCACGTGCAAGTAACACTCCTCGGATCTTATTTTGGGACAGAAGGAAAGAAAAACTTGAATAACGTTAAGGAATTTGAGTACCCTTAACATTTTTGCACACGGCGCGCAAGAAGGGAACTTAGGGAGGAAGAAAATAGAGGTACATCAATGTACATTGTTCTTAAATGTTTGCAAGTTATAACGACCAGGGAATAGAGAGCTCGACAGGGCATTCCAAAAGCAAGTTGTTTGGCTTAGGAACGAAGCACGATATTTCAGAGTACGTCCGAAAGTGGGCTTAGGGTATACTGGTGAGCATTCATAGCAAGCCAAGTGTTATGGTTGAAGGTTTGAAGGGGTGGAATGCTGCTGGCGATTTCTATGTAGCACTGGTGGTGAAAATAGCGATATAACAAAGTGAAACACGAGACATTTCATCAGTGTTCATGAGTGTCCAGTGACTGAGTGTTATTAGTTTAGTTTAGTTTAGTTTAGTTTAATTGACTATTTATTTCATAATAAAAATGTATTCTTAACAATTTTAGATACCTAGTCTATATGGATTGGCTTATGGCCATCTACTATGTTGGCAATATAATTACTTTTAACTTTTTTTTTAGTACAAGTAATTTAACCAATTTTGTGTTATTTTTAGAAGTTTTCCTCTATGATGCATTTTCTATAGCGCAGCGCATTTATTGCGTAGTTATATAATCTATCCCAGCCTCAGTCACCGTTTAAGATGCTCGTCAGTTCATTAATATTGAGTACCTGTGCTCCGAAGAATCTGCAGCGGAATTCTCTGAGGATGGGGCATATTGCAACGAAGTGGAATACATCCTCTCGTTCTTTGAGGTTGCACACAAAATTGGGAGTTCTGGGTGGTGCGGGATGTAGTTTAAAATTATCAGTTCACCTCTTACCTTGAAGACAATGCTTATCATGTCCGTTCTGTAACTTGTCAGAAAGTAGGTTCTATTCTGCAAATTATAATTCAATTTAGTATAATATGTCTTGTATTGACTGAGCTTCATTTACAAATTCTTTGTAAATTCTGTGCCCTGTTTTCTCCAGTAATTTTTGGAACTTATGTTTTAGGGGGTCTACCTGTTCATCTGGAGTAACAAGGAGATTGAAGCCACATGGAGATGCTAGATTTCCCCAGACTTGAACGCATTTTCCTCCGTTAGCAGCATTTTGGTGAGCACTATCTTCGGTATCCTTTCTTTCTTCATCTCCATGACTCTAACCATATAGTTGAGGTGGAGTTTAAGGGTATCCATAAATAGCAGTACTACTCCAGTCTCAAGGTGAAGCATGTAATTAGGTGAGCTACTTGACAACCTAACAACTCGCCTGATGAAATAGAAAGAAATATTTTGACGGCTTCAAATAAACGGTATCCCACTACTTCGGCAGCGTAAAACAGGATAGATGCTGCAGTAGCACGGAAAATTTTCTGTTTCCAACCATGGTTAATGCTTTTATTGTTGATACAAACTGAAGAAATTGCCCTTTTCGCTTCTGCTTTTGCTTTCCAGGTGCTTGTTCATATTTAGATTAAGCGTAATCAAAACACCGAGATATTTATACTCCCTCACAATTTCAATCTGTTCTTCTTGAAACTTCCACTATTCTCTGCGAGAGTATCTGCCTCCGCCGTCCCTGAATATCATCATCTTTGACTTCGATAAGTTTACCGGCAGGTTCCAGGTTTTACAATATTCGTCCAGTCTATTGATCATTAGCTGCATTGCGTTCGCCGAATCTGCGATGTCGTCTGCAAACAGAAGGGCTGGTATTGTGGTTTGACTTATCTCGATCTGTTATGTCATTTATATATAAAATGAACAACAGTCTACTCAACACGCATCCGTGGTGGTGAACCACCATTTCTGTATTAAATTCCTTTGATAGATTACTTCCATCCCAGACGTATGTACGTTGCTCTCATAGTTTGACGACCTTGGTCGAGATGCCGTATCTGTAGAGCTTGTAAAAAAGCGCTTCGTTTGGTACAGAGTCAAAGGCTGGTTTCCTCTTGTAAATCTCCGCTATGTTTACTAGTGCCAAAATTTGGTCTATAGTGGAATAATTTTGCCTAAAACCAGCCTGGAATTCGCGTAGGATCTTCTCGTTTTCTACCCACTGTGGAATTCTGCTAAATAGCACACCAGCGAACAACTTGGTGGAAGTATTCAAAAAAGATATACCTCCGTAATAAGCCGGATTGTTGTCCCCTTTATTATGTAAAGGAAAAATTTTTGAATTCTGAAAACATTCAGGAACATCTGCAGTTTCGAATATTCGGTTAAACTCCTGGGTAAGCACTGAAAGGAATTCAGTGTGCAATTTTTATAAAATTCAAACGAAATACGGTCGCTTCCTGGGGCCATTTTCTTCTTGGAGTTTTCGATAACAATTTTTACTCCAGCTACACTGATTGGCGCGTCCAGAAATTCTTCGATGTACATGGGGGCTGCATGTTGAAAAGGTGGTGAACTTTGTGCTGCGTTGAGAAGGGTTTCAAAGTGCTGTTTTAGCTGCTCTGCTTGTAGACCTAAAGCGATAACATTTCTTTTTCCGTTTACAACTTTAGCGGCTTTCCAGAACACTGCTGATGATCTCGATCTGTTTAGTAACTCAATATTCTGTTGATAGCTTTTTTGCATGACAAAGGGTTTTAAAGCTTTTGTTTGCTGCTGAGTAAAGAACTTTGAATGAGTTATTATAATTCGTCCTTAATAACCTAAAAAACGCAAAAGACATGCCTCTAGATCGCATGAACTCGTTATCAAACCATTTGATTTTTCTGTTGGCTTTAGCTGGTGGATTCATCGAAGCGGCTTGCCTAACTACCATCGTTAGCTTCTCCCAAATTTGACAGTTCTGCATTAAAGTTTAGTTTATAAAGATCCATAAGTTCATCTTTCCCTCTAAGATTGGGTAATAGTCTGAGTAGTTTTCATTCCTACTCGAAAGTCGCCAAGATAAGAGCACCAATCTACCGATATGAAACTATAATCTATGACTGAGCTTGCAGTTCCTCGCAGAAAACTGTATTCACCACAAGCTTCCATTTAAGACTCTGCAGTCCCAGGCATCAGCAAGTTCTAGAATTTGATTCCCTTTTGCGTCACATACTTTATCCTTTGAGATACGGTTTATGTAAATAGGTGGCGGCCTAAATTCACTAACAAAACTATTTTGAGATAAACCTGTTCTTGCATCAAAGTCTCCAATAAGTAGTAATTCAATTGTTGCGAGGTTATTTAGCACCTATATCTCTTAATTTGTTAAAACTCGAAGCCAGTGGCTACAATTTAAATATATTGGCACCATGAAGAGAGTTTTGACATCCTGGTTAGGTTTTAGTATGCACGCTTCTTCTATCATCTTTAATCCCGCAGAGCTTGATTTAAGCTTCTTCCGATAACTTCCTGTACAAGTGATGGTGTTTCAAGCATTTTATTGAAAAATATTGCCTGGTATTTATTTGGTGTATTGTCCTTCTTATTTAATAAAAGTGTTGAAATGAGTTGTTTTCCTGACCATCTAAAATGTGCTGAGGTTATACCCCTTTTCAAAAAAGGAAATAGAAAAATTGTTTCAAACTATAGGCCAATATTACTTCTTTCGACTTTTTCCAAAATTTTTTAAAAGTTAATTAAGATTCGAATTGTTTCATTTCTGGATAAGTTTAACTTCTTTAGTAAAAATCAGTTTGGTTTTAGAGCACGTTTGTCAACTGAGGATGCCATCTCATGGGTGTGTAGTCAGCTTTACGGAAGTTTAAATAAAAACAAATCAACTTTTGGACTATTTCTTGATATGACAAAAGCTTTTGATCTGGTGAACCACGATATTTTGCTTGCTAAGCTTTTTAATGTTGGTTTTCGTGGTAACATTTTCAATTGGCTTAAATCTTATTTAAGAAATAGAACTCAAAAGGTCATTATTGGTGGAATCTCAAGCGAACCTAGGTAATTAAAAAACGGTGTTCCTCAGGGATCTGTACTTGGGCCTCTGTTTTTCTTAATATACATTAATTCTATTTTTAAACTCAAATTAAATGGTAATTCAACTGCTTTTGCGGACGATATAGTTCTTACATACCAATCTGAAACCGTTTTCGAAGGAATTGCGATGATTAATGAAGACCTTGAAATCTTACGGTTGTGGTTTACTTACCACAAATTGATTGTCAGCCAGAAAACTAAATTGATGTGTTTCAAAGTATCTGGAAATGTCCTAAATGAATATAATTTATGGTTTCACGCTCATGATTGTAAACAGTTTCCTTTACCTTTACATAAGTGTGGAAAGAGTAATGACTGATTTCAATTTAAATTGGAAAAGTCATATTCAAATGATTAAAACTTATTTGTTGTTGGTCACACGTAAAATGTATTTGATAAAGCCTTTTTATTCTCAAAAAGTTTTAACAACTATATATTATGGTCTTGAAATCCTATCTAGTAGGTGCAGGAGGATTCCATTTAGGAGCACCTGACCAGATCTGTGCTTTGTACTCCAATTTTGGGCGGGTGAATGCCTTATATATTGAGACCAGATCAGAGGGCTTGAAATGTTACTAACATCCCTTCAGGAAACCTTGACATTTCGCGGGCATTTTTGGCGACATCGAATATGCCGTCATTCCAACACCGAGAATGGAAAGTTTTTCAGTTTCGACGATGCAGGTGCCATTCATGAATAATAGCTGGGTACTTACATTTCGCTTTAACAACAGCAGACCGCATTGTGTTTTGGAAGCATTAAATTCCACTCTGTTGATAGTTCCCCAATTAGTTATGCTATTAATATCAGAATTAAAAGCGCCGCCGTTCCCGTTCTACAGCCGAAGTGCAGGAATATGAAAAGCAAAGAGTATTGTCGTCAGCAAAGGAATACATTGGATTAGAAGTAGCAGACAAGAGATGATTGATGAAAATTAAAAAGAGTGTCGGATACAGAACGGAGCCCTTGGGCACACCATCATTTATTTTGTGAATATCAAACTTGAAACCATCCCAGACAAGTTGAATTTAACTTTCTGAAAGATACTCGTAATTTGAAGAAGAGATTCGTCGATCCTAAATGCACGTATTTTCGACAAAAGATCCTGATACCAAACTCTGTCAAATGCCTTAGAAATATCATATGCAACTATCTAGCTTTCGCCAGATTGATGTGTGTGGTTGGTACGAAAACCATACTGCCGGTCATTGACATGTTTTCGTGTTTCGAGATATTTCATGAGCTGACGGTTTATCAGCATTTCCATGACCTTGGAAAGAAAGGACGTAAATGCAATGGGTCTGTAAGAGGAGAGAAAAGAAGATTTGCCTTTTTTAGGGACCGGTCGGAAAAAGTGCTGTTTTCCATCTGCTTGGAAAGTGTGCTAAAGAGTAGGATTGGTGAAAAAGCTTGGTTTTACCAGCGAGGAAGAAGACCTCTTCAGAAGAAGGGGGCATATAGCATCTTTCTTGAGTTTATGAAAATGACCCGGAAACAAGAGCGCCGCATCTTACATCGCTTTTGGCGCCATTCGTGAGGGCTCGAATACATTTCTCTCCTCGCGCAAATTCTGGCCGAAGGCATTCGTTGCTACAAGGAAAACGTATTTTTTCAGCAACAGAAGTTCTGGTGTCATTGCATCAGACGACATGTTAATTCTACCGGAGTCAAAAGATAAGCGGTGCCATTCTGTGTCGTGTTGTACCAAAGACCACTTCTTCCTAAACGGATGATGACTTTAAGAATGCAGCCCATGACATGACTATAGATTTTAGAGTCTATTAAAAGTAGCAGTGGCTTATTTTCGTGAAAGCTTGTTCCAACAGACAACCGAAGCAGGGCATATAATTGATCTTATCATAGCCGTATGAGTCCAGAGGATCCTCCTTGGTGACAAGCACATGTCATGCTGAAATCTTCTTTACCCTGCCAGAAAGACGAAATCGCCCTGGATGTTTTCGGCGCGACATATTAAGCTCGAAGAGGTTTATTATGCAGGATCGCACGTAAAGACTTAACTTAACTTTGTTAAAGAATCGGATGGCGATGCCTTTAGGCACTGAATACCTCCCCCTTGTCATCAGGAGTATAACCTAATTTTAGAGAATAATGACTGAAAGTACGATAGTTGTCGATCACATCTAGGGCTGCCTGCGCTTTAGAGCAACAGACACTATACTCGTAGCTACATCACATGCCTTTGCCTGAATATACCATAGATATTGAAATTATTGAAAGAGTTAATCAGTGAGTCGATTGACATGCACTATAGCAGTGAAGTCAAGGCCGTGCTACGAGTACGAGGCAATCCTTTGCAATCAGAGCTCTATGCCCATTTCCGTCGAACAAGTGATTCTTCTGAAGTCGAAAGTTGCGTTGTCGAAATCATCCTGAATATCGATGAAAATGTCCAGTGTGTTCTCCATCTTGTCGAGTGTACCTCTAATTTAGCCTACTGGATTTCGAAGAGCAGTCTTATAAGATCTCCCGCGTTTATAGGCATGTTGCATCTCAGACTGAGGATGCGTTCGCAAAGCAGTTTTATGTACATACAGCTCGCCCATTCTCTCTATGCTTTTCAACATAAAGGAAGTCAGGCTGAGAGGTCTGAAGCTCTTGGCGTAGTTATCTTTTCAGATTACCGACATAAAGGCTTCTTTTCCTGTTCGGGAACTGGCATACAGTGCCAGTGAACAGTGAAGATTCTATTCAGAGTTGCCAGGAGGTGGTCTATGCCTTTTTAAAGTATAACTAGATGTATCGTGAAGCCATCGAGGCAAGCAATAAGGTCTTTGATGGCGACACATTGTGTTACTCAGCTCACTAGCACCTTTCGGGGATAGCAACAGCTAGTGAGTTGGTAGCTGGCTGGTTCTGATCAGGATCCCTGGTGTGGATCTTAACAGATGTGCTGAGTGTTTCCCACTTGCTTGACTTTTGACACATCAAATCCGCAACAAGTTATCCTCTCCTTCCTAGTCTTCACAATTTGGGTTCTGAAACCCAAATTTTCTATCAAAAATGGGCCACGCGGTCGGATGCCGGGTTGGACTCACCTATATTTAGTGAATTCTTTACTGGAACGAACGAACCTAATTGAGGTATATCACGATTGGCTGATCCTTGTATGATGGCGAGTCCCTTGCATGATGACATGGTTTTTAGGGTGCGTTTTGGGAATGAGCAACTCCTCCGGCATGTGCGTTAAGTACAAAAGTTAGTGTCAGTCATATACATACAATAACTTAATACGGTTAACCAAATGTCCAATGGGAAACGGTTCGTATATTGCCAAATTTGGTAGAATTGATTCTGAGTGACTTCGATATGTAATCCTCTGGTGGAGGCATTAAAAACACTACGCTTGATCAATGGTCCAACAAACTTCAATAAACGTGGTTGGAGAACCATTGAGAGCCAGCAACAAGAACAATCTGTGTATTGACGGTGGCAGCTTGCCACCAAACTTCAATTCCTCAAAAACAAATCATCCACTCGATAAATACAAAAGTCATTTGAGTCAAACTCAATTCAAATTGCACGCAGTTTATTTTTACCGTCACAGCAGGAGCTTTATTCTACAAAGTAGACGTCAATTGTAATAAAAGTGGCAACTCTGCTCGTAAATACCTTGTGTACAAGCACTCCCATTCGCATACACACACAAAAAGGCACATATGTTGCGCTTAGTTCCAATGGAAAAGTAAACAAAGTATGCGGGTGTCGAGTTTTTTATTTTTGTTTTTCTTTTTGCCATCTTTTCTCATTTAACTCGGTAATTTTCGTGATGTACATTTCATCGGTGCGCCTTTTTGTGTCATTCGCCAGTTTCACCCCTCTTAGTACGACGCCGTCGTAGTCGCCCACACTAACCCTCCGACGACCGGTGTCCTAGTTTGCGCATTGAGTGGCTCAAGATTTCAATATTTCAAACACACTCATGCGGCCCTGACTGCGAGTCGTATTCGCATCGTGCGAATACTCGTATGTGTGGCAGTTATACGGTCTGTTGGGCTTTGCCTGCTCTAAAATAGGAGGTGGATGGAGAAAGGAAAAGGTTCAGAAAACCTGGTTGGTCGGTTCCGCTTTTCCTCTGTTTTTTTTTTTTTTGAGGATACGTAAAGCTTTGGCTATTTGCATAAATGGAAATTTGGTTCCTTAATTATTTACACAGGCGGCAACAGCAGTAACAGTTACGAGTACATTGCGGCAGGCAGGACTATTGTGAGAAATTTGAAATTACCCTGCTCCTGGTTCATGTGTTGATGGTGGAGTAGGAGTAGTAGTGGGAGTAGGAGCAGGAGCAAATGGAATGGGCCGCTGGAGGACCTGTGTTGGTTTAGGGCCAAAGGTCTTTTTAGGCGATTGCGGCAAGTTAGAGATGGTTGAGATACTGCATGTTTCGATGGGAAATACTTTTACTTGTACGAATACCTGGGTATTATGAGGAGACGCGGATTTACTTCTTTTTGTTTGTTTGCATTCCGAATTGAGTGGAATGGAAAAGGAAAGGATGTTTTGAATAATTTCAAGGACACGTGCGTGCTTTGGGTTTTCATTGTTCTAAATTTGCGTGCGGTGCGGTGGCGGTGGCGGTGGAAAAGTTGTAGTAGTATCAAATGTGTTTTTGACCGCTTTTTGTCTTTTTTGGATGTGTTACCATGATGGTTATTAAACAGTGGAAACAGGATACATACGAGTATTCCGTGAGTAAGGGAAGAAGGGCAAACATTTGTTATTTCACATGTCATATCGCTTGAGCTGCTTTTGTTTAAACATAAGGGGCATTGGATTTATAATAAGGGTCAGGCTGTTTTAGTATAGTCCTTAGATACATGAACACCATAATTTGTCTGGCATGGAGTGCAAATATTTGCAAGTATAGAGTGAATAGGAATGGTTCTGAGAATAAAGTTATGGAGGAAAGGAGAACAAGGGATGTTGTTTGAAAAAATATTTGTTAGATATGATTGGTGGTTGCTGTTATTTCAACGGAAGCTGGCAACAACAAAGCTGGGAAAAGAAGTAAGATAGAGGGGAAAAATATGCACTTGACGGCCACCTGGCTACAGAGATGTTCGAATGGAACATTCCATCGTTTACACACGCTATTCCGTCATATTATTTCGATGGATTTTTTTGTATAGATACAAACCCCAATTTATTTATAACATAAAACGACGTGTGTTTAAGGTATCAGTGAAATTTTTATTTTGGATTGAAATACTCGTACATATAGTTGATTCCATTAGTTGTAAACTACATATTGTATATCATCAGTTTTGCATAAATCGGGCGGTATTCCAACAACTTCACGACGAATGTTCGCATCAAGTCGTCTAAGGTTTTTGTCTTTTTGGCACAGATCAGAAAAGAGTCCAATTGGCAAGGTCATTTCCAGCAATAAGACGGTCATCAACAGGGGTATGATGGATATGCCATCACACACGCACCAGACACCAAAAGGCCCATCGCGATTACTGTGGAACCAGTTGAATTTATCTTCAAATGACAAAACCTAAAGAATCTCCCTGGTGAAACACCCAATTTGCCTGCAAAAGCCAAGAATGCCTTTGAAGTTCGTGCCGCCTATTTCCTCTAAGTTTTCGAAAAATTTTCTTCGACTACGCGATATTGCCTCTACGCGATATTGCCTCGCATTCACAAAATATGTGTGTTATGTCCTCCACAGCTTGCAGATCACCGCAGAATCTGTAAATATCCGTATTTGACAATCTGAGCCTCTTTGGGTGTTTCCGCCTGTCCAGTCAGGATTTCTATTACTGTCCTAAGCTTATCCCTGTTTAATTTTATTAACTTTCTAGATCTTTTGCCGTCAAAAAGCGCCCAGAGTGCTTTGGATATCCTGTGTCCTTCAAGTCCACCTTAGGTTGGCAGTCTTTGTGATTTTTTCCTCAATAGTGCCCCTCACTATGCAAAGGGGAGGTTTGATGTTGGCAACCTCACTATTGTCGAGTAGCCCTCTTTTTCTTGCAAGCTCATTCGCTTTTTCCCTTTAACACCGCAGTGTCTCCTGGCATCCAACACCGTGTTACCCGGTTCTGACTGCATAGTGCCTTGAGCAATGTGCGTCAACCCCTGACTGTATCGGAGTTGACGTTGGTTGATTCCATTGCTTTGAGTGCGACCTGACCATCGATGTAGACAGCGATATCTCTTTTGGATACCGATTTCATCTGCATTAGCTCAGCCGCCTAATAGACACTATTATTTCTGGTCTTCCGGGAAGATACCACCAAAATCCTTCCTCTGTTTTTGAACCATCTGCGAAAATTGAAATTTCATTTGACCTGTTTGCCAATCTCCATCTCCGGAAATATTATATCATACGGGATGTTGAAGTCGACCAAGGAAAGAATTTCATCCATTAGGATTGGATTGCCTGGCAGTAGCTCCACTAGCACCGTGCCATGTCCGAATCGTCTTTAACAAGTCGATTGTAGTACGTGCTGTGTGCCAGCGCATTATTAACATTGTCAGTGCCTCACCGATGAGGATCATTCTTCGACGAAACTCCAGATCTACCATCTTCAATAGGGCCTAAATAATGAAAAGTCGACGTGGGCGTGGACGTGGATGAAAGATCAATACAATATTATCCGGAAACATGGCCAAGTCTTTTTGCAAAATACACCATGAGAGACGCCCAGATTTTGAGAACGGAGCGGTGCGGACCTTATTGATTGTTGTCTTTATCGACTCTCGTATAGCCGGAATATTCTCTTCATTTCTGGCTGTCTTACTGTCACGGCAATATTGTGAAGCAAATAAGTCGTTTCGAGTTTTTTCACTAAATGCTCATTGTTCGCTTATCGGGGCGATAAAAACTAAAAATTGGAGTTAGCAGTCGTAACAAGTCGTAACTGACCGCAGATTTTGACAACGAATTTGGATAATTTGTAAATATTGTTGAAGCTATACCTTTCCATTTAATTGGTTGAGAATCTGAACATAAGACGAGAATTTCGCTGATTTTTTGCCTTGTTGTTACTAAAGTGCAGCATGAAGAGGAACGCTTAAAACTTATTTCGAGGCATAGCCTGCTGTCAAATTCTTAAATCACAGAATCCATGTAACGCGTAGTAGTTTTCTAATATGGCAAGATGTACAATTTCCACTCGCTTCCTCAATGTCACAATTTGGCAATAAAGTCATTTTAAAAACAATTGGCCACCGAGATCATGGGGTTAGACGTCCACGTACTATGGAGCTACGTCAAGTCACTACATTAGATTAGAATGTTGTGGGAGGTGGTAGAATGAATCCCAGATCACCGCGGCCACAGGTGGGCCTATTGTGATGTCCTCCATTAAGAACTCATCTATGATGCTGCAATTTGTGAGAAAGGGGGCTAAGTCGTTAGGTTAGCTAGCACCTATGTCTATCCGCCGCTTCAAGGTAGAATTTACCCAGGTAACGTTGACGTGTTTTGATTAAACCATTGCAGTGTTTCTACGTCCTCGTTGCACAGTCTGCATGTATTGTCTTCATCAGCTGTTTCTTCACACGGCAGTGTTCTGCGAGAAAACCTGTGATCTGTCGAATCTGACTTCTACTTAATTGTAGTAGTTGCTTTGTGTTTTTGTGGCAACTGCTTGGCATAAAGTTGTTAGCTTGCCTGTTTGCTTCGGTTTTTCTACAGAAATTAAACTTCTTTTCCACCAGTTAGTTGAAGGCAATCCCAGCCCAGTTTAGATCTTATTGCATACACTGTAATTGCAAGTAGGGCTGCTCTGGTGTCGGAGAGAATTTAAATGCTTTTGTTTGTTATATGTCTGCTTAGATTCTCTCGAATGCAAAACCCTATTGCATGGGTTGAAAGGCTGAAAAACGGATCTGCTTGTATCCATACTGGCATGTATGAATGCCTTAGTGCTAGAATCGTATACTTCGGCTTCAACTCCTACATGTGAGTGATTGATGTTATACCGTGGTAGATATTTGTCTAATAAGTGTTCTCCAAGTAGTTTATTTTTCATGTTCGTGATTCATCTTTTGTGACAAGCATGTAGGCATTTACCATTGCTTCCGTCATGAGTTCTACATGAAGTGGTGGGATGTTGTGAGATTTTCATTGCACCAGTTGCAGAGACACAAGCTATTCTCTGTAATTTGCTGAGTTTGGCCTATGTTGACCTCTGCGTTGCTTTATGACACCAAACAGCGGCTGCATACATGATGATAGGTCTCATTATTGGCGTGTACATCCTTTGAGTCATTTTGGAATTAAGTCCCCAATTTTTCCCAGTTAGACTTTTGCTGTGTCCATAGAGAGGTCCTGGCCTTGTCAATAGTCTTAGAAATATGAGTGTTCCACGTAAGCTTTTCACCCAGTGTGATTCCTAGATACTTGACTTCTATTGAGAACTCTACTGTTTCAAGGAAAAGTGTGGCATTTTTGAAACTTCCTCGCCTTCTTCTCTTTGTGAATCTAACTATGGTGATTTTCTTGGGATTGACTTCGAGGCCAACTTTGGTGCGCCATTCAGCAACTAGGTTCAGAGCCCTCTGGAGGCGATCCGAGTAGTAGTGGTGACATCAAGTCACTAGGTTATACAGCTAAACCAACAACGACTGACGCTTTGGAGCAAAACATTGTTCGAGTAATACGCCCCCAATTGCTCGAAAAATTGGTCGAAAGATGGAGCTCTAGAAAAAGCTCTTTACGAGGCAGCCGTGATAGACTTATGCACAAATTATTTGCAAATATTAAATGGCGAGAAGTAATATTTTGAACGAATTTAATAAGTAGTCATCGGATGAATTTCTTCGAGTTTTATTTAAACAAGAAAATCCGGAGATCCTTTTCTAGTATTTTAACGTGATTAGACTCGTTTGCTACGGATTTCCATTCGAAAAAAAATAGACCTGAAAAAAGGGAAATATAGGAAGCGGAGTGGTAATGCCTCCACTATTCCACACATATCGGCCGGGACGTATGTAGGTAATTTCGCGTTCGATATGGTGGCCAGTCGGCCGAACCATTTCACGAGATTACACGATTGCCGAACTTCTATTTCAGTAGATCAATTGTTCGACCAGCTGTGTGGCATATGGCACTATCTTGTTGAAATCACATATCGCAGATGTCCATCTAATTTTGGCCAAAAATAGTCTTTCAATATGGCACGTTAGCGAACTTCATTGACCGTAACATGGTGATCATTTTCATCGACGAAAAAATACGGTCCAGAGGTGTATCTGGCATGAGAGCCACACCACATGGTCAGTTTTTGTGGATACAAAGGAGTATTTTGGAGCACATGTGGTTTTGTTGTAATGCATATGTTGTTTATTGACAAAGCCACAAAGTCAAAAATGAGCTTCATCGCTGAAGAAAATGCTTCGATGAAATTTAGGATTTTCTTCAAACTTTTGTAGAACCCAATCGGAGAAGTTTCGGCCCTTCAAATGATCAAAAGGCTTCAGTTCTTGAGCTAATTTGATCTTGTAAGTGTGTAGGCTAAGATCTTTACGCAAAGTTCACCACAATGTGGACTAAGACTCACTTTGAACTGAAGCACTTAATGCTTACTAACACAGGAATATTCAATAGTGAATATGTTGTTTCGAATTTATCCACTATAGTATGCACAGCCTGCCTGGTGGGAGGATTATTACGACCGAAAATTGGAACGCTCTTAAAGCTACGCCCACCGACTCAGAATTTCGGTAGTTATTTTTAATAATTTCCGAACCCTGCTCGTTCGGGAACCTCATCATGATAAAAATGTAAACTTCGACGGACGTTTTGAGGTTGACAGATCATAAAAAAAGTTTAAGGGTGCGCTTGTATTAAAATACGAAAATGTTATGTCCACATCGAAAAACCTTTTAGTAGTTTTTAAATTTTTTAAAATATTCTAATTTTAAAATGTTTCTTTAATTGTAACTCCCGGTCTATTCTACCGATTGTAAGAAAATATATCGCAGTTTTGAAGTTGACATATGGGCTATCAAACAGTGAAAACTCTGATAGAATTGAGTTAGAAGTTTTTTTGTGATGCTCGGACAAACGACAAACGAACAAACATTCAAAAGAAAAAATTGATTTGGTTATAGACACATCCATACTATAAAACCCAAATATTTGTTTTTGAAAATATCTTCTTTATACAGACACGTCTTCATGGAAATTTTATAATAGTAGAGATACAACTAGATTAAAGAAACCAACGGTTGTGCCATTGGGAATCACTAAGCCTAGGTTCAGCTTTTTCTTCTAATAAAAGGGACTAAGACTCTTATTTGGGTCGACTTGCAAAAGTTTGTTGACACGATATTCATAACTGAATTCCAAAACATATTTGTGATCTATAAAAGTGTTTTGTACTCTACGGGAGTTTTTGTGATACGTCGATAGAGATGGAAATGGACTTATCACACAGACGCGCAAGAGAAACGGCGTCCAGCGGAAAATGTTCAAGTTTAATATTAAATAAAAAAATAGCATTATTCCCATATTTGATTTATAAAAAAATGGAGTTCGACAATGCGGATTTTATGTTTTAAAAACAAAGTCGTCTAGTTTTCGTCAATTTCTGTGCACACACTATTGCAATCGGACTCTTAAATTTGTGAACACGCGAGAGCAAAGTGCTGGTTCAATGGATATTTTCTTGTAAGGTCTGAATTGTTCGGGATTGTTCCTGTAAACCCTCGAATAAAAATCGACCCGTACTTGCTGATTAACTTATTTGGAGAAATTACCCCCATCTTCCCCATTGAAGGTCTAGCTGTGTGTGGAGTGGCCGCGTCTTGCTGAAGTTCTGTTCTGTTCTGTTGTTGAACCTGGGAAACAGCTGCAGTTGCGGTAACAAAAACTAGTCGATCATTCGCCAATACACGTAAGCAATGACTGTCTCTCACTGGTTAAATTAATAAGGGCCAATAATCCCTCGGGCTGAATTAAACACACCAGACTGTCGTTTTTGGACAATACAAACGTTTTTGATACCATTCTCTAGTGTTGTCGGGGCACCAGTATCTCATGTTCTGTTTATTAGCACAGCCATCGATATGAAAACGTGCTTCAGCAGTAAACAATTTGTATCCAAGCATTCGTGCTGTTCCAAAAGCTTCTAGCATCGTTCTTGCTACGGTTTCTCACCAAAAATAGTTGTTATCGTTGTGAAATTGCATGATTTGAATTTTGTATGCGTAAGACTCTAATTAGTTTTTCAAATGACGTTCGCTGTTGATTTTTGATTTTGATTTTTGATTGATTTTTTATTCCAGTACAGGCCGCAATCTTTCTTGTCGATTTCTGCGGATTGCTGGGATTTTGGTTAACCGTTGTCCCCTCTTGTCTAAGATTTTAAACCCACGAAAATATCAGTTGCGTGCTCGACCGATCACTTACTCGTCGAATACAAAATACGCGACGCGCATGAAGCAACGAATCACAGCGTGGTAAACCGCTGGTAAACCGCGAACGCGCGGTGCGCTCCTGACCAGTGACTCATTGCTTACTTGACTTACCTCACCCTGTTAGTATGCGAGCAATTACAATTTAAACCCGACAATTTTTCGCTGGACACTCTTTATAAGTCAACATTCTCTCAGATTCTGCGGTCTCCAAATCGAAAAAAGGAAACCTTTTAGATGAATACTTAATTTTACAATACGAAATACGAGGTCTAATAAAAAAATGCGGCTAGATATAAGTGTGGGACAAAAGCCTATATTATTATTAATGCTCGTGAAACTACTATTAGTTAACTATCATATCCAACCAATTTTCATTTCTTATTCAAAAGAACACGTTAATAATTAGGCTTAAATCTGTTGCTGAGATACGCAGATTAAACTAGCTATTTTAGATGACTTCATCACTTTCGTACTTAATTTATGTACTCTATTTGGTAACATGGTTCACCTCACCATAATTCTTCATCAGTTGTCATGCTTCCTACTCGAGCTGATAAATGTTTATTTTTTGTGGTTTGCCATTCTAAGTCAAACGATTCCAACGTGGGGAGCTGTAGGCTGTCAACTTTCCAGGAAATATGACCAATTTACTTCCAATTTAGCCGTTGGATGGTTTTTCTAAATAGCTATCACCTAATACATAAGTACGCCTCTCAGGCGATAGAAAAGTTAACTAAACTTCTTATCAATCCCATTTTCAAAATCGGTGAAAAAGAAGTGCACATATACTACTTAGTGGCGTTGTTGAGGATGTTAAGGCAGCCGACACGAGCGACGCCTTATCCAAGGCAGTTCCAATAGCTGGATGTTATTAGCAATGTATAGTGCTTACCCACGATACCTCATCTAGAACCACATTACCGATTTGACCTTTTAGTCTAGATGTACTCGTATATGAGTTTCTTCGGACCACTTTTATGAGCTAAAAAATTCTCTTGATCACTGGCCGCTATTTTACAACACTTTGTTCCAGATAATCTCCGCCTTTACCTATACGAACTTGGTGAACAAGCAGAGGCTTCAAGAATGAAGCCAAAGGCTGTAAAATTCCTCTTGATTTATCTGGTAGTATCCTCGAAAAACGTTTCGTTTTGGTCACCCGAAACAACTTGTCAATAGCCAGCTGAATCAGGTTCGTGAGATACAGCCAATCAACGAATCCCAAATTATTCGTCTCGCATTCGCAATAAAGGTGAGGAATTTGGCTGTGTTTTTGCACGTTAAGAACACATCACTGCTTCAAAAAAGGGCATACAGCTCGTAGCTGACGCCTGAAGAGTACGTGTGCCACAAATGGATGTCAGAGAAGACATCACAATGTTCTTCATGAAATCCTGCCTAAGCCAACTTCCTTGACTGCCGTGAGCCAAGGGGCTGCTTAATTTTCCTCCCCTGGTAGCTTGCATACCCCTGGTAAAGGGTATGCCGACCAAAGGGTCCCAAGCTACCAAACCAGAGCCTCAACGTTCCGGATTTGAGTAATAATTTAAGCTGCCTGAAGGAATTTCCCGTGCCATTTGGGCCCAATCACGGAACCACGGAGTCTTGGTGAGAATGGACCGTACGAAGATATGCGATAATGGATCCTAGATCAGGCATATGAGCCTGAAATTAAACAACAATCGACTGTATGCGTCTTTCAAGACGAGCCAAATCCAATAAAAACTGCTCGCGTCCAAGCACTTTGAAGCAAATGGTCGCCTGTTTTTTTTCGGACATGTCGCCACCGTGCTATTATAGCAATGTAGAACTGCCGATTCGGAATGGTACACCATCATTTGTTTGCCAGAACTTTTTGGAGACATAAGGAAAAGCAACCGCCAAACACGGATTACTCCTCACCTGATATTAGTATCACCTATGAGTTTTATCGCACGGTTTTGGATCCAACCTAGCAGGTGCAGAGATGTTTTAGGCGCACCCGCCCAGATGTGGGCATTGTACTCCAATTTCGGGCGTGCCATCCATGGATAATGGCTGGGTGTTTAAATTTCGCTTTAACGACAGCAGACAGCATTGTATTTTGGAAGCATTAAATTCTACTCTGTTAGTGGTAATATCACAATTTAATGAACTTAACATACGAGTACACTGCCGTTCCCATTCTACAGCCGAAGAGCAGGGACGTGAGTCCGGTAACGAATATGAAAAGCAGAGGGCACTGTCGTCAGCAAAGGAATATATTGGATTAAAGGTGGCAGACAAGAGATCGTTGATGAAAATTAAAAAGAGTGTCGGAGACAGAACCGAGCCCTGGGGCACACTAGCATTTATTTTGTGAATATCAGACTTGAAACCATCCAAGACAACTTGAATTGAACGTTTCGAATGGTAATTTCTAATCCATTGAAGAAGAGAGTCGTCGATCCCAAAAGCACGCATTTTCGACAAAAGAGCCTGATGGCAAACTCTGTCAAATGCTTTAGAAATATCAAGTGCAACTATCTTGCTTTCGCCAGATTGGTGTTAACTTTGGTTCCACTTTTCGGTGAGACATGTCATCCAATGGATCTGTTGCTACGAAAGACGTACTGCCGGTCATTAAGAAATTTTCGTGTTTCGAGATATTTTATTAGCTGACGGTTTATCAGCGTTTCCAAGAACTTGGTGAGAAGGGGCGTAAGTGCAATGGGTCTGTTGGAAGAGAGAGAGGAAGATTCGCCTTTCTTGGGGACGGGCTGGACAAATACTGTTTTCCATCTGCTCGGAAAGAGTCCTAAAGAGTAGGATTAATGAAAAAGCTTACGCAGTGGTTTTGCCTGGAAGAAGAACACCTCTTCAGAAGGAGAGGAGATATACCATCTGGACCAGCGGATTTGTGCATTTTGAGAACTTTAAGTACTCTTGCAACTACACGAGTGCGAAAGTGGAGTCGTCCCATTATAGATTCGACGCACTCAAGTGTAGCCGGGGACAAAGTACAATATGCGAGTGTTGAGCTGGCCGCAAAGTGTGCAGCAAGCAGATTGGCCTTGTCCAGCTGACAGCTGGAATGTCATTGTAAATGAGCATTGGGATGGAGGATGAGGCAGAATTTCTAATATTTTTGACGAATGACCAAAAGTTTTTACTACCTTTGGGACATTGTAGTATTTTTTGCCTCAGTTTTTGGTCGTATTGGAATTTTAAACGTTTGAAAAAGGCGTTGCAGTCATTTCTGGCTCGTTTGAACTTTTTTCGGTTTTCCTCAGTTGGGCTGGTCTTGAAGGACCGAAACAACATTTCTCTAACCCTGGCAGCCTCTTTACAGCTCGAGTCGCACCACGCCTTTTCTTTTGGTTTGATACTCTTCATTCGATGAGGGATAAAGTTTCTCATTCCAAAGAGAGTAGTTTCTGTGATCATATCAGCAGCGGCATCCAAGTCGTTATCGAGGAAACATAACAACCAGTTAAAATTACCAAACAAGCTGTTAAGACCGCTCCAGTTGGCTTTCTCGTATTGCCATACGGTTCTTTTAGGAATTTTTTCTTTAACTGTGTGGTGGGTGTACGAGAAATTAGCTGATATGACACAATGGTCCGACGAGCCTAGAGGGGAGAGCACATCAACGGTGTACTTATCAGAGTGAGAAGTTAGAAACAAGTCCAAGGTGTTGGCGGTATGACTATCAACGTCTGGTATTCGTGTGGGCTCATTTACAACGTGAAGAGTTGGTTTACCGAATCAAATTGTTGTAGGTGTTATGTCCTTACAACAATACGAAACAGCACACCAACAAAATTCATACCCACAGCCCGCTATCCATCGGCTGTTACATACATACATACACTCAATCACTGCACGCACTGTATGACAATGTAATACAGCAATATACGAAATATACGAGCTATACAGCGACGTCAGCGAGTCAAAAAATTGCTCTTCAATCGCCTGTGATGGCTAAATACTCCAGCCTGCAAGGTCTTCGAATCCAAACCGAAAGCACAACGCAGTAGAAGAAGATCTAGCCTTAGGTGACGCACACAAGTAGAAGGGAACCCCAGTAACTTAAAGTGTGTAACTTGAGGCATTCAGCTAAGTCAGGTCCAACTGGAGGGGGTTCTGTTGAGGCCCAAGTTCACCCCGAACTGTAGCGCTACCACCAGTGTTCCATAGAAATCGCAAGTAGCACTAAGCCCTTTCAAACCCTTAACCTTATCAACGGAGTGGAATTTAATGCATCCGAAAGTCAATGCAGTCTGCTGTCGTTAAAGCGAAATTTAAACACCCAGCCATTATTCATGAATGGCACTTACATCGTCAAAACCGAAAAACTTTCCATTCTCGGTATGTGTGTCAGTGACAACTTACGTTGGAATGACCACATATTCGATGTCATCAAAAATGCTGCGAAATGTCTGGGTTTCCTCAAGCGATGTAAGAAATATTTTACCCCCTTTGATCTGGCCTCAATATATAAGGCATTCATCCGCCCAAAATTGGAGTACAATGCCCACATCTGGTCAGGTGCTCTAACATCAGTTAATAAATTAACATCTGCAAACACCGATGTAATGTCTCCTGCCTCGCTTTTTTTTTATCGCTATTTCCACCACCAGTGCTGCATTGAAATCGCCAGTAGCATTCCGCCCCTTCAAACTTTTAACCGTAACACCCGTCTCGCTATGAATGCTCATCAGTATGCCCTCAAGCCCACTTTCGGACGTACTCGGAAATATCGTGATTCCTTCCTAAGCAGTACAACTCGCTTATGAAATGCCCTGCCGAGCTCTCTATTCTCTGGTTGCTATAATTTCTAAACATTTAAGAACAATGTACATCGGTATTTCACTTTTCTTCCTCCCTCCCGCGCTGTGTACAAACATTTTAAGGGTACTCAAATGCCTTGAGCACGAGCTAATTATAAAAAACAAGTGAGTAAATACGAGCTCGAGTACGATTTTGCATCATATCCAGAATACCCTCCATAGGCGCTATACGGGAGGTCATAGAATTTCTGCCTGACAGGATATTCAGCCTCATGGCCAGCGGCGTGTGCACATATTATACTAATGCCATCCTATCCGTATTCTAACATGGGCAGCCTTTTGTGATAACTAGATCTAGCAATTTTTTAGTTTTTTATTCATTGTATCTCCTGAATTGCGTTCATATCGGCCTTATAACGCTCAATGACAGGTTTAAGTATTTGGGTGTACCAAATGATTGCTGGCAGATCAGAATCAGTTCAGGTTGAGTCTCGTAATCTTATAAAAGGTGATCCATTTATATCCGTGGCTGGTATCTATCTCATAGCTGTGTTGTAGAAAAGGCCTACCTTAGCGACACAACCTACAAAATGGAGGTCGAGTTTCCTTTTCAAATGCCGATATAATTCGATATCAATAAGCCCCTTCAGGAATGGTGAGCATGAGGTCTCATTCACCACAGCCTCCTTTTGAATGTCCGCAGTAGTTTGAATATCCAAAATACTAAAACCAAGGTTACTTTCCTCGATAGCAGCTTGATCTATTTAACAATGGATTGACTCAGATCTGGGTAGCTACGAGTATCAACTCGTATTCTTTCGTTTGCCGAGTAGATCCTTTACTTCAAAAATTCATTTCAAATCTGTGTGGTAAGAAGGTAGTCAAAGATTACTTTTTCACTCTTTGTTTCCTTCTATGATACTCCAGTACTCTACTGCAGCTTTGTACTTTATTTCTTATGCAGTGAAAAAAGGCTTTTTAATTTTTCATTACTCTCCTCAAAGCAAACCTGTCTAGCGCAAGCTGAAATAAAACCACTCAAAGGCATGTCCTTTGCCGACGGCTTACCTGCATATTATTGTTTTCCTTGTAAAACCACCACATCCGCCATAACCGTAAACACATGAAAATTAATTAAAAGGGAAATAATAATAATAAAAAAAAAATAACACAAAATTGAACAAAAACGTGTCCTGCAAACACTGACATTTTAACAGGAATTGTTTAATTATTTTCCGAGTCATCATCAATTCCTGGTACTCTCCGCTCCGGTGGATGAAGTGAGGCGATGGTTCAGTAGTTTTTGTTTTCCTTTTTTTGTTGGAAAATTGCTGCACCTACTCGTATGTATAAACGAAAGGCATTTGGTGCCATAAACATGCTGAGATACTCGAATTTCGTTGGCTCATTCGAAATTCATGCACACGGAGGAAACGAAAGGATAACGACCAACGAAGCAGTTAAATTAAATTTATGTTCCGCATATTTTGCAGAACGAGTAAACATTTGTTTGCACACACTCTCATTTCGGCCTGGTTCAGGACACACAACCTGGCATAGGTGTTTCAGTCTACCGTCGACAGCATGTAGTCCCTCTGAATCCTGGCCTCATCCAGAGCGAGTAGATACATTTTGCACGCATGCAATGAATACAAATCGGAGAGATCTTTTTGGATTTTGGTTGGTTTTTTTTTTTGTTTTGTTTTTTGGGAGGGTGTTGTATGATATTTTGCTGACATTTTATTGCCTGGTGTCGAAAGGACTAAAAAACAGGTGAACGAAAAAGGATAATGTGGAACAAACAGATAACAGAGCATTTGTCGAAATGATGGTAATGGACCGGAAGTTGTTGATTCACAAAGACATCACCTCGTATGCTACCTGAGTTGGATTTGAATTTGTCTTTTTATTTTTTCTGCAAGGGGAAGGGGTTAGTGTGAGGGGGTGTAAATTTAGGGTGCGATTTTATTGGAGTGATATTTAATTCAAAGCCGTGTTGTTCGAAGCAAATCGGAATGCTAAGGATGGTAGCTGGATACGGATAAATAAAACTTGAATCCTGTTGAAAGCATAAGGAATGGCTGTTAAGACCTTCAGAGTGATTTGAGTGATTTCGAGCCAAGGAATGAGTCATAACATTTGAAAGGTAAAAGATTTACGATAGAGTGCTAACATGTAAAGGTTAACAGTCGGCAAGATTTATTTGCGTGACATTTGGAAGTGTTTGATAAAATGGAACTCACCATACGAGTACGTTCATTCAAATATATGTATGTATGTGATTATGGGTCTACTGAAAAAGAACTCAACTCTGTCAAAGTCAACTTTGATTAATTTGCATGACATTTCGGATGATAGGTATTCTGTTTGCTTTTATACAAAGTTTTAGAATGCGATTCAGTGGTTGGGCGTTGTACGATTTGGATAGGCACTGAGCGATGCGAATCTCTGCCTGAGCCTTCCACTCGGATACATTGTTTCCAGTTGTTCAGATCAAGCGGTCTGAGATATACGATAGTTTGATGAACGGAGGTTCGGTCTTCTTTGTCGTCTCGAACCTGGCGGCTTCCGAGAACATATTTACATGGGGATGCGAGATCTTTCCTAAACGAATAATTTTTCTCTCGAAAATGTTCAATATTATTGTCAACCATTTGGGTCCATACAGCAGAACTAGTAGGACCAATGGTTTGTAGAGCATGGATTTCGTCTTCTTAAGTAAGCTCAAACGTTTCGGAGTCCCCGGTAGGTGCGGTAGGTTTGTCCTCATTTACTTAAAAGCCAACTCGTTTCGCCTGATCTTTAATTGCCTTAAACGATTCTATGGGAGAAAGTGATGATGTTGATGTCGTTTGGGTATCCCAACAGATGGCGAGACTTGATTTAGATAGTACCTTCCGCGTAAATGTCTGCCCTGCGCACTATATGTTCCAGCAATAGATTGAATAAATCATATGACAGATGAAGAATATACTCGTAGAGCTGATAACCTCGTCATCGGTAATTTTTTATTTTTTTTTTTTTATGGTTTGCGCCAATGGAGGTGGAATCTCCTTCAGGATGCTGATAACCCGTGTTACCAGCATGAACGATTCACGGGATATTATTCTCCTTTTTCCTCGCGGCTACGTCCTAAACCACACCCTGCACACTTCTACCACTCTCCCCACGGAACTGCCGCTAGGTATTACTTCGCGGGGCTGCCAAGCAATTCATGCTATTCCGGTGTTTTTATTTGTTTGGCTGGTTCTGCCGCTCTTCTTTCGGCTTCTATTCTCCGTAGCTCAGTCTGCAAAGTTTTTACAAATCCGCAGATATTTAGCCAGTATTCTTCCGACTCCACCATTCTCTTAATTACCTCTGGGGGGTCTGGAAGATTTTCTCGTCCGCAAAGGAAAATTGCGTGCTTCACGTCCTCCTCCTGATTTTGACACTCGGGACAAAAGGGGGAGTAGTCATGGCCAAATCTGTATAGATATTTTCGGTATCCGCCATGACAAGAGATGAACTGCGTAAGGTGATAGTTACAGTTTCCTTGAGCTCTGTTTATCCATACATCGATTTTTGGAATCAAGGTATGAGTCCATCTGCCCTTTGTCGCATTATCCCATCGAGATTACCATAGGGCTATATGAACGTACCATTTCTTCCTCTTTCATTCTCCTTATTGCCTTGGCATCAGTTGGCATTGAGGTTTTCCTGCGGTAAATCCTTCTCATCTCATCCGCGGAGATGTCGATGGGAATCATTCCAGCGATGTCAACTGCGGCTTCATCCTGCAACGAGTCGGTATACCGCTGACAGTTTCCGGCCTATTTCTTTCCTTCTCAGCGTATCCCAGACTGGTGCCGCGTATAGAATAACCGAGCTGACCACTTTACCTAGGAGGATCCTTTTTGCGTACCCAGGTCCGCCAACATTCGGCAGTATTCTAGAGAGTGCCGCTTGTAGCGCTGACGCTTTTTTCCTCACGTAATCCACATGTTGTTTGAACCGTAGCCGGTTGTCTAAGATCACTCCTAGGTACCTTACCGCTTCCTTCGATCGGATGTTCTGGTTACCGACTTGAATATTGATATATTCCACGGTTTTCCTTCTCGTAATAAGAACGACTTCTGTTTTTGTTCCGCCAGTTCGAAAGCCGCAGATTCGAGCCAACGCTTTATTTGAACAATGGCTGCGTTTGTGGTTGACTCGGCTTCATGGGTGTGTTTTGCGACGACCACTATAGCTATATCGTCTGCGAATCCGATGATACTGACTCCTTCGGGCAGGCTTAGTCGCAACGCTCCGTCGTACATTAGGTTCCACAGGAGTGAACCTAACACTGATCCTTGCGGTACCCCAACGGAGATGGTGTAGTATTTAACCCCTTCTTCCGTGTCATGCCGTAACTTCCTGTTCGTGAAATAGTTGGCGATTATCTTTAGCAAGTAGTAGGGTGTTTCCATCTTTGCAAGTGATCGCCTTATTTGGGACCAGTCGGCAGTGTTGAACGCGTTTTTGACGTCTAGTGTCACCGCCGCACAGTACTTTTTTGAGCCCCACCTCCAAGAATGCCCTTCTATGACTGCAGACGTTGGTGAGCCTACTGCCCCATTCCGTAGCCCAAGCATTAAAGTCTCCTCCAATGATCACATCAGTTTTGTGTTGTGCATTAATCATCAACCTGTCCAGCATTGCTTGGTATTGGCTGTGTGTGTCCAACTAGGTCGCGCGTAGCAGCTGTAGAAGTTGAAGCCATTTACTTTTGCGCGAACAAATCCTTCCGCATCACCATCGATGTCTTGAAAGGCGTGGTTCCCGCATATCCATATTGCGGCATGCTTTGTCTTGTCGCATACCCAGATACTGCTGTTGAGAGTTTTATATGATTCTGTTCTGTATCTTGCTGTTTGTTTCTAGATATCCTGAGCTATCTCACATTGAGATTTAGATTTATTTGTATCGGGCATACTTTCATCCATCTATGCCTAATTGCTGGTTTGGCGTATGCATTCCAACAAAATACGTATAACCCTACCGTTCAAAAAGCAGCGGCCTTGTTGTTTTAACACGCTTCAGAAAATGACTATATAGAATGACTGAGTCTCAGAAAGAGAGCATAGGGTGATTGAATTCAACATTCACCATTGCGTATTTGAAACTGAGATCAGTAGTGGTGTATGTAAAAGTTAATACAACAGCATCTCTTACGTCTTCGAACCTCGTTCTTGCCTTTGGAATATTCGGCTCATTTTGCGCAAGGGTCCTAGAAAGGGCTTGGTTGCCAGATTGGAGGTTGTGGCTGAGATTATGCACCTTACTGTGAAGAAAGCAACCAAGAGTCATGCAAAGAAAACCGAATCTTCACATAGAATATTCCGTGTTTGAACAAAACCAGTGCAATCGAGCAGCGACTATAAAATACATCCCTCTGCCAACTAAGAAATACGATGGGATAGTCCTCCCAAAAAACATTGCAAGTCAAACAGTAACAACGTGGATAGGTTGCAATGGCAAGAAGTTTTGACCTTTTAACAATTACAATCTGCATCAAGGCTAAATTTGACGACATGTTTTGCACTCATGCCACTCAGAAGAAACAGACTGTGTTACCAAAGATATGTATTTTGTACTAGCCTTGTACTAGCCTTTGTCGATATCTTTAATACCACAACAATTTTAACGTTAAACGGCTGTTAATGCAACAAACTATCAGAATCTTTGCCGAAGCTGTATCTGTCAACCTCCTACTTAGACATTTACAGCCTGAAGAGAAGTGGCATAAGGTCTCAAGTCGACATTAGGAATGGCACAACTGATGGGGTTGGATTTTCATTCGAATCCTCTGGTTTGGTGAATCATCACATGTAGCAAAACAACGGCGATGTATTGAAAGACGATTATGTCTTATGTGATCTACGAGCAAAAAAGGAGGAGGAACATCTTTCAAATGAAGAGCAGCTACTCTGAGAGGAATGTTCAGAAGTTTCACCAAAATAAAAGTGGCTTTGGTCAACTCCCAAAAAATTTCTGCAACCATACCAAGTCTTCGACAGCCTCTGACGCAGATATATACTCGGATTTGGTAGTGTACAGTAATATACATTTTTGCCTCTGGGCATTATGTGGGCTCCCCAACAAAGTATTATAACAGCGCCGCTCGTCGACCTTCTTGTCTCAATGTCACCCACATAATCAGCATCGCTGGAACAATGGTTCCTTTGACGTATTTAAATATACGCTTCACTGCGCATACATTGGTCTCATCTGGATTTTCCAAGTGCCTGCTAACTGAACTAGTTCCAACAGCCAAATACATAACTGCCTCACGGAACGGAAAATGTCCTGCATTATGACCTCTACTGACTGCATTTGGTGTTTTCTCAGATGGGGTAGAGACTTATTTTGAACCGTTTATGTAAAATTTATTTAAATGCCTCCTCGCATATGCAGCTTGATGAATAATTACCGCACCGTCTTGCCTTCGTGAAATTTCCAGCCCAAGAAAATAGCTCGCGTCACTGCGTGTTACTTCAAATTCCTGGTGTGGAGATTTTGAGTAAATCATCTACATCTTCTTTGCTTGACGCAGCCACCAAACCATCATAGATATAGATCGCAAACAAAACCTTTTTCTTTTTGGAACTTCTAATAAGCACACAAGGATCATGAAGACTAACTTTAAAATCGAATTGTTGAAGAAAATCAGAGAACTTCTTGTTCCAGCACCTGGAAGACTGCTTTAGTCCATAAAGACTTTTTTGCAATTTACAGACTTTTCCGCTTCCATCATCGTACACCTCAGGTTGCCACATAGAAATGTCCTCAGATAGGCCGCAATTCAAAAAGGCGGTTTTTATATCAAATGGAAATATTTTCAAATATTCACCTGCAGCTATAAAGCCAAAATAATTTGAGTTGATACAAATTTGACGACAGAGCTGAATGTTTTAGAATAATCAAGACTATATTCTTGACTGTAGATTTTAATAACCAGACGGGTCTTATAACGGCTAACTCGTCCATCTGTCGACAGTTGTACTTTATAAAGCCATCTTTTACCAATTATCTTTTTTCCCTTGGGTAAGGTGACCAGCTGCCAGGTGTTGTTCTTGAGTAAACTTGGTATTTCCTCATCCATCGCACATTAGCATTTATCTGCTTGTGAAGAATCCTTTGCTTTTCGATAATTCAGAGATTCAATAAGTTCGACAACAAACGCAGAGCCTTCCGACATAACAAAATTTGACTGTTTTTTCTTACGAAGTTTTGATTTATAATCTTCTAGAAACGAATGAGGTTTCTCTTTAGCATTCTCCTGGAATTTATCGAGACTTTTAGATCTGCGGCGAATGGGGATTCTTCTTTGCAAAATCGCGCTTCTACAAACATAATTTGCCTCTTCGTTTTCCTTGCAACAACTCCATCTTCATCTGCGTTGCTTTCATCTGCACTAGCACCTTCTTCACCAGTTCCATCGGCACCATCTTGGTCCATTCTAAACGTTTTGTCTTCAAACATCCTAATGTAAACAAAATCGGTTTCTGCCTCTTTGAGGTTTGACTGGCTCATCAAAACTTTCATTGAATAGAATATCTCGCGAAATATCTACTTTTTTGGCGTCACCTAAAAGAATTCGATGGCCTTTGTATTACTAGCGTAGCAAACCCGAATCCGTTTTCTAGCTTTCTTATGCCCTTTTTTATTTTTTTGGCTAGAGGCATGCATAAACACTTCACAACCAAATTGTATATAATCAGAAAAATTGCTCTTTTTGTTGAACTAAAGCTCAAAGGGAGACCCCCCTGCTACTGGATTTGGACGGCTTCTATTCATGGCATAAACTACCTCAGCTCAAAGTTTGGCATTGAGACTTTTACCACACAAGATCGATCTAGCTGCTTCGACATTCGACCGCATATCTCGTTCGGCTCGCCCCTTTTGTTGCAGATTATATGCAACAGACTTCTGATGACATATGCCCTGAGCCCTAAGTCGTTTATTTATGAATTCTAAGCCACTATCGGTACGTAGAATATTGACAGAGTAACCTGTGTCGATTTTCACTTGCTCTAAATATAACTTGAATAATGCCGTAACCTCAGTTTTGTGTTTGATAAAGTAAACATGACGAAAACTAAAGCATTCTTCTTTCATTAAGATAAAGTTTAGTTTTTGATTTACGACTTTCGTCTTACTAAAACACTATCAATTATTGCATGAGTGTATTGTATTATTTCTTTTTCACAATACTGTAAATTTGTTATCCGAACTGAATTGTCATTAATTAATTATTTTTCCTCAAAACCGTTCGATTTATCACTTAAATGCATTAGCCGAAGAATATCGTACATGACCACTTTTTTTGCTATTGTCATGCCGTTTTTTTGTCAGTCTTGCGCCAGAACTCTTGTAATTAACACAAACTTACTAGCTGGAGTGAAAAGTGACCTCCTTGGAAATTTTTTATATTATTCAATATAGTCCTCTTTTAGTTTGATACACTTATTCCAGCAATTTTCCAACTTCTTGATCCCGTCCGAAAAGTAATTTTCCGGAAGGTCTGCAAAATACTCCTCCGTGGCGTCGATGATTCCTCGTGTAAGCTGAATTTTTTATTGATGAGCCATCTTTTGAGGTTTGGGAAGATAATAGTCCGAGGGATCCAAGTCCAGTTACCAATCGACGCCAAAAGTCCGCCCGATTCCGCATCAGCAAGTCCGAACACTCTTTCGAAGTGCTCTCGCGTTCGTGTTTTTGGTCAGAAGTGAGCATTCGCGGCACCCAACGGCAGGATAACTTTTTCATATGCAGAATATTGCCCGAAATATGGCGTGTGCGTTCAGTACTAATCTTTGTGGTATCTGCTAGCTCGCGCACCTTCACTTTCCGGTCAGCCAACACCATTTCATGTATTTTTTTGACATTGTCCTCTGTAACCACATCGGAGGGCCTGCAGCTGCGGACTTGATCGGTAGTGGAGTTGCGGCCACCACGAAACTCTCGAAACCAGTATTTGACGGTGTAATCCCATAATATTTATCCAACTTTTCTTTTGTTTTCTTTGCCGTTTTGACTCTCAAAAAATAATGTTTTATGAGAGAATGAAAATCGTTTTTGTCCGTACTCAACTTGATGCCAAACACGTCAACAACAATCAGCTGTCAAAACAAAACTAAAGACAGTACCGCACTGAAATTTGGCATGTCTGCATAAATATGAACGGACTTCAAGGCACCATAACCTTTTTTGCAGTAGCAGCGCATTCTGGCGGTCAAGGATGCCACTTTTCACTCCATCTAGTATGTTTATATTTGTCTTTTATTCTTTTCTTTTCATATCCCTTCCTTTGTATTTAAATTTTATTTTATTATGTTGTCTGACGTCAGCACTTCATGTTAGATCGTTCAGCTTTTGTTAAGAATATTTTTTATAATGTCATCAATATTATTATTCCAATATTCAGCTTAGTACTAGTCTTTTGTTATCCTCAATATTGTTAATTGATGCTAAGTTAATAATTTATATGTATAAATACAATGAAATAGGCATTTATCGTCACTTGTTACCAGGCCTTTTATTCCATTCCAAGTGAGTCGGCTTTTAAATCTGTTAAATTATTGGTGTTGCAATAGCAATACTACTGATAGACCGATCCTTCATAACTAATACAGCAAAAGAACATTCGAAAAATAGTCGCAAGTTCTCCTTAGGAGTTTGTAACAGCTGTTCTTGGAAGCGCAGTCTCGCTGACTTATTTAAAACACATAATTCCCAAATAAAAAATTTTTATTAGAAGAAGCACATAGACACAATGACATTTGAATTAAAATATCACAATCAGATAAAATTGAAAGCCAAACAAAATCGGCCTGAAACATATAACACTTTCTGTTATAAGGGCTATATTAGCTTATTCTTTTGTATCAGGCAGCTGTTCAGCTTACATCTGAAGATTTAGTTTTTGTCGAGACAAATAAAAGTTCGGAATTTCTTAAGAAGTTCCCAACTGGCTAGCTACCAGCTTTCGAAACATTTGACCGCAAGTACCGTCACCTAGTTTCTGCCAATGAACCATTGCGCGGTTTCAACATACCAACATGCCCTAGTTTCAATAATGGATTAACTTAGATGAAAACCAGATTGTACTGGCCTCATGCTGTTGAGAGTTCCCTCTGTACGATATTGTGCTATTGGCACAAGGATGTCCTCGATCATCCTTAACAAGAAATTGAGTGAATCCACTTATGCAGTGGATGAGCGCAACACCCTTTCCTATGTCATTGTGTTCACCAGTTTTCTTCATTTACACCAATATGTGCTGGAATCATCAGATGGTTCAACGCAATTCTCACTCAGCTACAAGTTCAATCCATCCATTCAAGGGATATATCTTATACGCGAGAAGACCCTCATCAATACCATCCTTCTAGGAGGCTCGGTATAAAGACTGAAACCCACTCAAAAGTCTGTCTGATATTTCTAATAATTTGGTTTTTGGGCGCACTCTCCTCTGGAGCGGAATACTCCTCACCTAAAGTTAAAAAAAACATACGATCGGCATTCAAAGGCGTTTCTAGAATTTAATGAGACTGAGTCCAGGGATTTGATAGCGGCCTGAATATCCGAAAAGATGCGGATACGTTTTGTAGATATCAGGTTCTTTTTCCGCCAGGACAGAGCTTCTTTAATCGCCAAAATTTCCGCCTGAAACACAGCTTAAATTTAGCTTTGCTGAGAAAACACCGCCATCAGTTTTAGATCTCTCTGTGTAAAAGTCGATTGACTTGTCCTCCATGAAAGCATCTTTCTCCCAGAAGGATCTAGATGGGAAGCTTGTATAAAAGTCTTTATCAGACCAAAGCTCGGGTATAGTGTAATCGATGTTCTCTGTGTGAATTCCTAGTATATTAAGAATACTAGCATAGACGCTTTAAGGCGAATAGCTGTAGTCTTCGCCTGCTAAAGATATCGAAGGGTGTCAAGTGAAATAGAATGTCCAATGCCGCGGAGGGAGTAGAACGTAGGGCTCCGCTTATACATAGGCATGCTGTTCTTTGGACTCTGGTTAGTTTGCTGCAGTTGACTGCATTATCTAAGGCCGTTCACCAGACAATAAGCCCGTAGGGGAGAATCGGTTTTATGACCGAGATGTATAGCCAGTGGGTTATGCTAGGTTGAAGTCCCCATTGGTTTCGAATGACATTTTTGCTAGAGAATAAAGCTGCTCTTGACTCTTTCTTGAATGTTAGGTTCCCAGTTCAGTTTCCTGTCAAAAATGAGACCCAGATATTTTGCTCTATAGGAGAAGAAAAAAAAAAGGATAAGATCAGTTTTATGGGGGTTTACTCCCAATCCACAACGATCTGCCCAACAGGTTAATCTGTTACGATTTACCTGAAGAAGTTCTTCAATGGTATTAAGATGCTTACCTGCTACTTTCCTGCAACCACCCGCTTCCAGGTATTTCTAGAGTTCATTAATCACTAAGTTCCAGAGAAGGGGAGAAAGGACACCGCCTTGCGGAGCACCTCTACTGACACATCTTTTAGCAGAAGGCTCACACGGTTTGGAGTTGATTATCCTGCTATTTGGCATAAGACTGATTAACTCCCAAGTGAGTCGTCTACCTGCAGAGTTGACAGCGCAATCGTGATGATAGATGTTGACGTTGTTAAAGGCACCTTCTATCTTCAGGATGTGATTAGTCAGTGAATGCAGAACTATTTCCACAGACTTTCCTTTACAAAAGGCATGTTGAGTCGTTCACAAAAGTATTGAATCAATTTTAACTCGAATGTGAATATCAATCAGTCGTTCTGGAGTTTTCTGAAGGAAAGATAGTCTATCTCATAGGTCTGAGGTCCTTTGGGACAACATGAGAACATTTTCCGACTTTGGGAATGAAAACTACATTGACTTCTCTCCATGATAGTGGAATGTGGATACGTTCTATACAGCTCCTCATGATATTCTCTAGCGTAGGCAGGATAATATCTGAGGATCTTTGTAGCCGGGCAGGTATTATATCGCTTGGACCAACAGACTTGTATGGTATGAAGCTATGCAACGCCCAAAACAGCTTGTCTCTTGTAATCAGACCATGAATTTTGGTCACCTGGAAAGTGGGTGTCCAGTAGCAAGTTGAGTGATTCATTACTTGAAGTTGTCCAAGAGCCATTGGTTTTTTTCATACAGCTAGGCATCATAGGATTTGTAGAGAGGGTTTTTCTTAACTGCAATGCATCAGAAGTGTCTGTAATTTTGTCACAGAATGACCAGGATTGTCGCTCAGTTCTTCCTCACTTCTTTTTTATATACTTTGAGGGATTCTTTGTATAAGTCCCGGTCGGGCACTTTTCTTGTGCTTTTTGCTAGGTTCAAAAGTTTCCTGGAAACGTTTCTAAGCAGTATCAGTGCTAATGTCCACCAGTGTGATTTTTTCTTGCCTCTAGGTTGAATAAGAGGGCAGGGAGCAGCCATACCCTGATTGAGAGCCAGGGTGAATTCCTTGACTTACATAAATATCAAGCTCATTGTTCATCAAGTCTGCTGCACATCGATAGTATATGCAACAGATCGAAAACATACAAAAGTCGAATTCCCAGAAGCTCGAATCTATGAAGAAACCCTCCAGGTGCTACTCTACGAGAATCGTAACGCTCCTGACCAAGAGCTATTGCAGGCTACATCATCAGTTCGCGGTGGAGTCGGCGGCTCCGGAATGCAACAATATACCAGTGATGAGGAGGAAGAACGTACCCATTTAGCGCGACTACATTCAAATAAACGTAACAATCCACCATGATTTGTAAATCAATTAATGTTGGCGGCCGCAAGCAGAACCAACACCACCACCACCTCCAAATGCACTACAGGTGGCGGACAACTGCCAAAGAAGAAGTGAGCGCGAATATTAAATTAAAAAGAAAACCACTAAAACAAAAAAAAAAAACATTTATTTAAATCATATATAAAATTGCTGAGTAAGAGGGTATTAAAATCGAAGAGGATCAACGAACAACACCTTAATTCTAGTCCAGAGTGTTTCGGTAGCAGTCTTTTCGACTTTTGTTAGATTGCCCGGATGGATGTACAACAACCATATTTTGTTCGTTTTTCATTGTTTTGATTGGTTTTGTGAGGAAATACGTGGAAGAAACCCTTCCCACTGAGTACATGCATACGTAAGCAAAGCAAGTCACGTTGTTAGGACTTGAGGGTTCAAAAGATAGTGTTCCTGACAGTATTCCTCTATATTTTGGCCAATCAGTTTCCCGATAATTCAGGCTGAATTAGATGTATCTGTGGTCTTAAAATGTGTGTTCAGAGGATATCATCTAGTTCATTAGTATTTGAGTGATGTTGACGGGGACAAGAGTGACATCTAGCACTTCCTGTCTGTTTCTCGTTATAAAAGTGGGCTTATTGCCAATGTTGCAAATAAAGAGGTTAGTACTTATGGGCACTGCCCCATACCGTGTGATGAGCGTTAGCGTCGCATCCGAGGATGAGGTCAGTTTTTTGCCTTCCAGCCTCCAGTACCACCCTTTCTAGGTTATCACCAAGCAGAGGTCTCACATGATCGTGGCCAAGGTCTGCCGATTCTAGCTAGCAGGAGCCTTTGGCAGTCCCCAGTCTGGCAACGGTTATGTCGGGGTAGCTGAGGTTAGGAAATTAAAATGCATCAAACCCACGTTTCACTAATATACATACAATTTCTAATCTTATCCTTGTTTCTTGTATAGAGCGGAGCGTATAAAGGTGTCCCAAGTCCATGGACCACGCTTTCTACGATCCATGGTTCCTGGATTAGGATGATGTCTTTGGCATCTGTTGTAAACTGCTCAAAGACAAGCTGGCTAGGGAGTCTATGAGTCGCAGGCTTCCAATTCTGTATAAGATGCACTCGTCTCTATATGCCTCTTTGGCAAAGACAATAGTACAATTTCGGATATTTGGATGTGGTGTGGACACCTAGATTTCACGCTCTCCGCCGACTGGCGAATGGAATACGACTGCTACGAATGGAAGAATCTCGGCGCCAAGCTACCAAACAACTTCCTCGACTAACCACCCGAATTTTCGACTGGTCTGTTAATTTAAAGCATTTTCGTATACTCTATAGATACTTCTAATTTCACATAGTCCAAACCTACCTTGTACTCCTCCTTAATTCAACTTCATTTGGAGCACCGTAACAATTCGTAAGCGTTCAAAAGGACACTAAAATACGCTCCAATCTCTTAAATTTGAAACAGATCTTACCCCGGCTTTCGAGAAATAATGAGAAAAAAATGCGGAATTACGATCCACTTAACACTCGTCTATGACAGATAGACTAGAAACGAAACACATTTGTCAGTTTTAACTGAAGAGCTGCCTCCCATCAGTTGACTTTTTCCCACATTACTTGACAGTCAAATAAAATGGCCCATTATCTTTTGAATGTCACACAAACTGACAAATGGAATGTCACAAGTGACTGCTCAAAAACAACTTCAGCATTTCTGGTTTGATTGTGTGTGATTGATGACAAACAAGCATCTACCACATGTCCCACTTAAGTCGACAACACATTGCCTCTGACAATTCACTTGTCTATGTACACAAGCAAAGACTTCACTAATTGTCTTCACACTGTTGACGTGTATTTTCGTATCGCGCAATCAGAAAAGCAAACCTGGATGACTTATCTGTCATAGAAAGGAGAAAATAGAAAGAAACGAAACCAAATCGATAATTCCATCACCTTCAATTCACACATAACCTCCTCCCACCGTCAGCGGCATCGGTGGTATTATGAATCTCTCCCTATTTCTGGATCGGGAAACGTCATACCTAACAGCTCTACACCATACCACCCTCTGAACATACTCCTTCTGTTCGTATACAACGGTATAATCAACTTGATGTCGTTTCATTTCAATGGCGTCAGTACATTTAAATTCAAAAAAACGAATAAAACACAAGCGAATGTGTATGATAAATAAGACCAGCTAGCGGTAGGAGGACGAACGAACAACAACAAAAAACTGGATAAGCTCGTAAATTTAAATGAACTCGTCTAAGTAAGGCGAAGGAACGAATGAAAAGTGAAGAAGCAGAAGGAAAAGAAGAAAAAAAAAAAAACGGAGCAACCGGAGCACGCTTTATTCGGTTTGTTTTGTTTTAGTCTTTGGTTGCCCGGAAACACAGTGGGTGGGGAACACAAACAGCGCCAGGGATTACCCTCCACAATTCGCACCTCATTCCTGAAGCGAGAGTACCAGTGTTCGTATCGTATCAGTGCCAGTGGATTCCATTCCGGAGCAGGAAAGAATTCCATTCTCCTTCTTTGGCTCCTTTCCGTTTCATCATTCATTTTCCATCAGTGCTTTCGATGGAATTTCAAATCTCATCCATCGCATGTTTACAAAATGCAAACATGATTAGACAGCGAGTGTATCTAGTATTTAGTATCTATGTACGTGTCTAGGTGACGTACGAATCTGGTGGGTGGCTGGAAGGCAGTGACATGCAGTTAGTAAATGCGTTCCGATTTTACTCTTGGAATTGGAACAAGAACAGAAGCCGAAGCTGATTCCGCATCCCTGTCGACCTTTTACATCAATTTCGATCATCGTTGTGTTTATCGATTTCGATTGATGCGGATACGGATACAAGAAGGCGTTTGTAATCGAAGTGTATAATCATTCCGAAAATAGCTTTTTTGTTCTCTCACTATTCTGATGGCGGAATGTTTACACTACGGTGTTGCGCCCCCGACATGAGGGGTGTCTTTAAAACACTTTTGAAGTGCTCTCGAGTTTAGCGGTAATTGGCGTATGAGTGGTGCCGAAATAATCATTTAATGATTCGATACGCAGGCATTGCTTAATGTTATCGTCGATTTTATTGGCATAACGAGAAAAAAAATTTATTTAAATCGAACCCAGGTAGTTTGAGGTTAATCGATACACCAAAGTTATTGCCAAGTACGGAGTACTACCGAGTACTACCGAGTGCTACTCATACTCATTTACCTTTGGGATAGTCATTAAATGCCAAATAACGGTGATTTGTTGATATTTCGAAAAACCACTTGAAAGTGTTAATAGAGATTTTTTTTTTTTCCGATTTTTTGGATTTCGAATTTTGAGGTAGGATTACGGACTGCGCAGCCAGTTCATTGAAATTTCGTGGAGGCGGGTTGTGGTTTTTACGCAATAGACTGAGATTTTATAGTTCCTAGTGAGGTGGTATGCATCACTGATTAACCAGAATAAACGAGAAGTATTTTCTGTCTGAAAATAGACTGAATAAACGATAATTAGCAAGAACTGGGAGGTGAAGTCACATCAACGACTTTTTGCGGAACGAGTTTTTTTTGCTCTGTCGGAAAAGGCCACTCTCATAATGAAATAGTTCATTGTATTCCTTGTATGTGTTTTGCTGGCATTTTTTAGTCTTTCGTAGTAAGAAGGGTAAGCGTTTCAGTGATAAGGTACCTACAGTACCAGGACCCACCACATCAGAGCCGAGTACCAGCAGTATGATGGAGGTACTCATAAAGGTAGAGCATATGTTCAGCATACATAAGTGATCAGCAAAAGCGTAGTGCCCCGTCATGATACTAGTAACATCCTACTAAGGAAAAACAGAAAAGCCGCTGACGTCTTAAACACGTCGGGAAGCATTCGTTTGGTCTGCCGGCATCTCTGAGAGTCATGCTATCTGCAGTTTTGCTCACACGAAACTCGACTTTCTATGGAAAGCCTAACCGAGGACACAGATAGTCATAACGTAACATAGCTTCGGGTTCTGATAAATTCTCGTAAAACCTTCATTCTGGAACTAGCTTGGAAGTGGTTAGAGGATTCAATAAGGACTATGGTGCAGCTTGGCTGGATACAGACTACTTTTTTTTTGTCTGGATATGGCTTAGAGAGTAAAACTTATGATATGAATATCAAGGGAATGGAGGTTGATCAATGCATCTAAAGTAGAGAAAGCCGAGACGGACCGTTCCTTAGAGTCTGTCGGAGTGACGCACTTTGTATATATGGTATGTCGAATATAACGGTTTTATCTGAGCCGTGTAGATCCATAAGACCCATCCTACCGACAAGCCCCATGTTTTGCCCAAGGCTCCTTTACACTACTAGGAAACTGACAGTCTCTTGCGGATTTTCGACCTAACATATTTAACGGGTGACTAGATGGCAATGAAAGATTTTACAATTGTTATGCTTCAGCAGCTGTCAAAGCTACCAATGACATCCAGCTATTAAAATATTCAGTAAGGTTTGCCATTTCATCATGCATCGTTTTACGCTTACCGGTTTCATGGTTTCGGTGTGCATGCAATTCGTTGCACCGTGGTAAAGTTTGAGCGTAAGTACACTGGTTTTGAACTTAAGGCACCAACCAGACAGAGACTGGTGCGAAATGAAGAAAACATAGCCGAAGTAGCGGCCGGTATCGAAGAAGACCAAGAAATGCCGATTCGGGGCGGATCAGCTGAATTGGGCGACGCCAGAAGGTCCACCCGGCTTATTCTGTGCTTGTATTTGGGCCTACATCGGTATAATATTGTGCTGATGCAAGAATTGAAGCCGGGCGACCATAAACAATGTCGTGAATTGGATAATTGGGCGCTGGAAACACGTTGGCAAGAGATCCAGCTTTTGGACAAAAATTCAACTTAGACGAGGCCAATTTGCCATTATTGGAGCGAACACAATCTACAAGTGTTCGGCGAAGCATCAATGCATCCATAAAGATTGACTCTCACGGTTTATGGAATGGCGGCATTATCAGACCCTATTCCTTTCGAAATGAGGAAGGAGACACGGTTCCCGCAATGGTCTCACGCATAGAGCGATGTTAAACAACTTTCTGTGATCAGAGCTCGACACCATCGATATACCACCTTTATCAAAGATTTTTCGGAATTTATTCAGAAAATTTAAAATACAAGTTAATTCATTTAAATCTATATTGTCCCGTTCAAAGTAATCCCCATCGACTGCAACACACTTATGTCAGCGCTTGATCCAATCCTCCAAACATTTTTTATATTCGGTTTTCGGCATGTCCATCAGTGCTTCCAGCGATTTTTCCATTACTTGTTCTCGGCTGCTGAAACGCGTTCCCCGTAGTAGGTTTTTTAACTCGATTGAACAGAAAGAAGTCACAGGGTGCCAAATCAGGTGAATTCGGTGGCTGTTGGATCGTATTTGTTGCATTTTTCGTCAAAAAATTACGAATAATGATTGCACTGTGCGACGGTGCGTTATCATGGTGCAAAATCCACGAGTTTTCTGCCCACAATTCTGGTCTCTTTCAGCGAATTGCTTCACGCAAACGTCTCATAACGCCCAAATAATACTCGTACTCTTTGTTTACTATCTGGCCTTCTGGCAAAAATTCATGATGCACTACACGTAATCTATGAAAACCGTGAGCATTGCCTTCTTTTTTGACTGAAAACGACGTGGTTTTTTTGGTCTCGGCTGATTTGATGAACGGCATTCACTTGCCTGATGTCTGGATTGCGTGTCGTACTCATAAACCCACGTCTCGTCTTTGACGAATGTGGGATCGGATTCAGCCTCGCAAATCATCTCTTTTGCGACGTCAACACGGTCTCTTTTTTGCATGAAATTGATGTCTTTTGGCACCAACTTTGTTGCTACACGACGGAAACACAAATCATTAACCAAAATGTCTCCGACGGATCCATAGGCAATATTCAAGCCCTCCGCTATCTCTCTGATGGTTAATTTGCTGTTATTGACCCACATTTCTTTTACTCGTACTTCATCAATATTTTCGTCGGTTTTCGATGTCGATGGTTTGCCACTGCGTTCATCATCTTCGATTGACTCACGGCCAGTTTTGAACCGCTCGTGCCACTGGTAAACGACCGTTTTCTTTAGAGAATCGTTGCTGAAACACTTTTCCAACATTTGCAACGTTCGCGCACCATTAAATCCTTTTTTTACGCAAAATTTAATACTCGTACAAGTTCGTTGTTGCAAATTTAAATCCATTTCTGAAATTGTAAAAAATCGCCAACACACTCAGAGATAGATGTACTCTTGGCTACGTAACTTTTGCAAATGTTAAGCTATGACGCTAAGATTTAGAGGAAATGTCAAAAACAGATTTACCGGCTTAACAAAAAAAAACGGAACTCAAATCGGAACAATGGGAGCGCCCTACGGTGTTGTGGTGCGGAAACTTTTTGATCAAGGTGGTATACGTGCTGTGGTCCCAACAAGATAGCGGTACATGCCATACAAGCGATCCAATGCTCAAAGATGTGAATGAGAAATTTGGCGAATAGGTCATCTCACGACGAGCGTCCATCAATTAGCCGTCGCAATTGTGCGATTTGACAATACTCCATTATTTTCTCTGAGGCTACGTCAAGTCCTTAGTCTATGTTAACAAGCCAACCACTTTGGACGACCTCGAGGCCAACATTCGACACATTATTGCCGGAATAACATGGCACATATTGGACCGAGTCATCAAAAATTGCACCGACCGCTTAAAGCACTGCCAGCGAAACCGAGGCGACCATTTGAATGATATGATTCCACACATAATAGCATGAACGTAGCTTCAAAATAAAGCTAGAATCAATTTTTTGTCTCACACCGTTGTTGTTTTATTTAGATTTTTTTCTTATCGTTCTTGTCTGGTCACCCTTTGGTACAAAGAAGTTTGTTGCATCATAGCAACTTAGTTTTGTTTGAGAATTGGATAGTGATGCTTTAAGGCAGTAGATGAGTCAGCCCAGTCAGCTTCCTCCTTCTCGTTAGCAGGACACCCCAATTTTGGAGGGATTGACTAACGTCAATTTGCAGTGGACTAATCGTTCATAATGTCTAGATCTGCCTGCGCTATAGAGCAGAATTTTGTTTGGCATGATCGCGCAGAGAGTACAACTTCATCATCTGCATATGCTTGAGCAGTGAGCATAGACATCAAAACTGTGCATCAAGTCGACCAGAATAATACAGGCAGGATGCAATCTGAGGGCAACACCTGGCATACCCCCACCATCGTAATTTCTCTGAAGAGACCATCAACAATCAGGATCATAATCACTTACATTGCTCCTATTCGCAAACCTACTGATTCGTCTAAGACGGGTTTTCCGGTCGAGTTTCGTTGTTGTCGGGGGCACCTTACCTTCTGCTCAGTATATTTTGAAACGCAATTTTGCGAGATCTTCCGATTTGATTGGCATTAGTGCAATTGAACAACTCCGTGAAGGAAACCAGATTCATAGGACTGAAGCTCTTGGTGAGCGTGTAGTGTACCTATATAAAGGACACCATTACTGGTTGGTATAAGTACCAGTATCGGACAGGCAGTGGAGCTTTTCTTGAGAGTTGCCAACCGCTAGCCTGCGAGATAGAAAGATGCTATCGGTGTCAATCATTTTGAAGCCATCATTGACAGCAACTGCGTATTTAATGGCCTAATCCCGTAACCCAAACCAATGAGAGATACCAGATTCAGATCTTTTGGAGAACTTTAACCAGCCTACTGGTTCTACCGAGTGTTTCGCTCTTCTTTTGTCCCGGCTACAGGCTGAAATGCCCAGGGTATTCCCGGCCAGTAGCCATAATAAGGCTCACTACGATGTACGGAAGATATTAAAAAGATGTGACGAACCAACTACTATGGCCAACGAGGTCCTTGACTGCTATCACGCACATATCACCGCCATCCAGTTAGTACGATAGGATGAGCCGGACATAAAGAGGACGAAAAACTGCGACACATACTATGGGAATTGCTGCAAGAAAAAGAAACAGCGCTTATTCAAGTACTGACATGACAGATTTAGGCAAGAAGTATTGGGACTCCGATATGTGAGCGAGCTTCTAATGACAATCCACATCAAGCTTAAACTCGCTAACATAAGCCTTATAAGCGTCCTTGCCCCTATGGAAGACAAGACATCCGAGCAATGTCCGAAGTATGACGTGTAACGCAAAGATAGGAAAATAGTAAATCTTTGGCAGAACAGTCGGAATGCATAGCCTACACAATAACATGTCTGGCAACGGACAGGCTTATTGACTAAGCGCCGGGACCAAATATATGTTAACTCTATAGCAGGAACAAGGTTTCCTTATTGCAATATACACATACGGTCTCCGTAAAATCAAATTGATAACATTGCGATAGAGGTAAGGAAAGACTTCAGTATTCTGGATGTCCAAGTGGCCAACCTATCCCAGACAAGATACGAATGCAGATTTCCCAAGCCCCACAACAAAGAAGAACTTATGCGAGAAGATATATGTAATAGGAAAGCTGCCATCGCAGGAGATCGCCAGAATTTTCGCCGAACGCGTATCCCGAAATCTCTCAGTACCAAAGTACCAAAGACCAGTAGCGCGTCATCACACACCCCGTAATTGATGTGTTGGGTTTCACCCGACCGCCATCAAGAAATCTCCGATTTGATGAAAAATGCGCCCAAGAACATGCAGCTAAATAAGGATGGTACAAAGCGGTGCTGCAACGAAGAGCGAAAGCCGTTCGTGAGATCTACGAGCAAAAGAGACATAGCCCGATCGAAGACATTGAGAAGTTCTATTCCTAGAATAATGTATGGAAGTTTTACCAACTTGTACATAGTCTCTAGGTTTTTAACGTTAACACCTGTCGTGTAGACTTAAGTTTACGGGATGCCGATACATCCATGGGAGTAAGGATACGCCTTGTCATCGCTTACCTACATTAATAGTATAATATCAAAACAGAACTTGTGTTGGAGGCACAAGCTCCACCCTTCGTATGGGTCGAGGCCGATCTAAACCTGTTGCTGCTCTTCGGGTCACAGCACCCAGTACTTATTGCTACCCTACATTGGGTTAAACCAACAGGAATACCCTTCCCGCGACTTTGGGCTTAAACCACGGTCACCATGACGCTCCCACAAGGGGTCTACCGGAAAAAGTCAGACCCGGACCGAGATTCGGGGGGCTCCTGACTCCCATGGTACCGTGATTTAAGTCGTGGTAGGGAGTACCGGTGGTATGACCGGCAACTTGTACTCGTAAGTGATCAAATCGTAGCAACCTTCGGTGGCGGCATCTGAAGATGTTTACTATAAGACCAGTAATATGCTCTGCCCCCGCATTTTATTAGACAACGACATTGATGGGTGAAGCCCTGATAATTGGGCAGCGGCCCAACCAACTTGTACTATAAAAATATCATGTCAGGCACGAAGACTCGCACGGAAACCTGTAAAGATCAAGAAAGAAACCATCTAGAAGAGTCATAGTCGGTGCTGAGAATATGCAGCCTGTATAACAGCGACAGGCCAACATCCCGGTATTAGGCAGAATAGACCATTCAACTTGAACAATGATAGTCAAAACTTCCGCCTATCTGACCAAAATGAAGTAAGGATATCAATATCTGAACTGGAAACCAAGAAAGTATCAGGACCTGACGGCTTATCGGCCGACATATTCAAAGTTGACGGAAATGACTTTGTTGAAAGCATACATCAACTCATTTCTCAGATTTGGTTAAAAAAAGTATATGAGTGGTGAATGGAATCTCGGCATCGTCTGTCTGATCCACAAAGGCATAAGTCTCCTCAACATCGCCTACAAGGTCTTATATGCTAAATTGTGTGAAAGTCTGAAACCTTTCGTCAACATCCTGATTGGCCAGTGCGGTTTCAGACCAGGAAATCTACAATCGACTAAATTTCCACACTCCGGCAAATCCTGGAAAAAATTCAAAAAGGCCGCATATGACTCACTTTTAAATGAAGTGAATTCGGTAAATCTTTCCAATCGCTCGTCATATAGCGATGTACTCGTATACCTCCGTAAACATTCGAAACCAAAGTTTCGTTTTTCCACACCCATGCTTCCTGTGAGGTTTTGTGTACAATACGGAGACCTTCCTACATGGTCATGAGGGAATTTAAATATACGGGTAACTATCGTGGGAAATTTGCATGTTGTCTGCATCCTCCCAATGTGCAAATTGGTCTCGAATACAACGCAAACATTTTCTGCTTTGCTTAGTTCCCACAGTGTTTGCACATAGCGTCAGAGAGCAGATAGCGCCACCCTTAGGTAAGTCCATTTTTTTTCACTTTGATGTTTCGGGGTTTACTTAGTGGTGGATTTTCCAGCGAATTGCTAGTATTAGTGGTTGCAGGACCGATTTCAACTGGATCTTGGTCACGGGGAAAATCACGACAGGGGTTTTTCTCAGGGTGGATTTGACAGCCTAAACTGACTTCTACCCACTAATACTGCAACCTTTGTAGTGGCGGTTTCAATCGATGATCGTTTTCGAAGAAATCCACAGAGGAATTGTTAGACGTTTTCTTCATCTTAGCTCTGTTCAAGGGAAGAAAATGATGAATCATAGTTTCCGTTCCGAGAGCGTGATCACCGATTTGCTTTATATTTCCAGTAGTCGCTGAGGAGTGGGGCTTATAGCACTGGCTTTTTCGAAAGCACGTATTTCGTCTTGCTCACGGCTTCTTCTCCTGCCTAATTGTCTCTAAGTCGGTGAAGCTCCAGAGTATGTACCTTTTAAAGCTCGTTCGACCTTTTTGGTTTCCTGAGCAAGCCATTAAAAATAGCACCCTCACCAACAAGTTACCTATTCTAATGGGGCTTATACGTAACATGCTGATCTGAAAGATCTAAAAACTTTTGAGCTAACGGCTAGGTCGGCCGGCTTCTTTTTAGTATGTATGTTGTGGTCTCTGTAACTATGCTTAGATATTGCACTTCTTACATTGCTTGGGACCTATTAATCAGTTGTGGGAGTTCGTTTTCTAAGTCATGTTACAATAGTTCAAATCAAGGCGTTTCAAGGAAGCCCTGATATTTCTCATTTATAAAATAGATTGGAGGGCGGACTCAGGTAATTACCGAGGCATTTCCGTTTTAAATGCGTCGTATAAAATTTTTACCGGAATACTATAAAGTCGACTAACTGCATGGATAAAAATGAGTAATCTGCTCAAGGAATATCGAGCGGGTTTTCAACCCGGATACTCCACTGTTCGTTTTAAATAGTATTGTGTTTGTTTTAAATAGTATTGTGGATTCATTTCTCATGAGGGATAGGGCACTATATGCGGTCTTCGTTGACTTCAAGGCAGCTTTTGACTCAATGGACCGAAGCGCGTTGTTATATAAGCTCTGTGGTATGTCACTAAAGTTTGGACGGGTGATTGAAAACCTGTATCCGGATACCAAGGCAGGTGTGTGGATTGGTTTAGTGTTATCAGAGTGGTTCCGATCGGGATCAGAATTGGCACACGGTTGTGCGTTGAGCCCTAGTTTATTTGCACTCTTCATTGAGTATATTGTGGATTTTCCACCTGCAGGTGTGGAGTCAGCAGGTTTTCTGGTGAAAACTCTTCTTTTTGCGAATGACGTAGTCTTGTCAGCGTACTCACCTGAAAATCCCTACAGCTTTCAATAAATAGACTCTTCGAATACTGCAAAATGTGGAATCTGGTGGTGAACATAAGTATCGGCAGAGAAAAAACTGCTTAGGTTTTATACAAAAAGAGCATGCCCATGTTGAAGACAGGCATACCACCACTTTTTGCTATAACCCCAAAACTACAGGTGTAGTTCATGGTCAAATTACTGTACATGTCGGACTATCGGCTTCCAAAGAAAGCAGCTCTACAAACAATAAGAAGTAGGACGGGACGGTACAAAGAGTGGCTGGAACTAGCTAGTGATTGTGGAATGGAACGAAGTGTAGAGGATATGGCGAGTTGAAAGCCCAAACTTTATTAGTTGATCGTGAATGTAGATGAGCAAACCAGGGGACGGTTCCGAGAAGAAGCATCAGCGTCATTGCAAAGAGCAGCCTGCAGGCGGTTACGCCACAATTCGAAGCGCAATAATTATTATCGTGATGAACACAGCGTACAGGAAATAGCGATGGTGCTGAAGGTGCGTGGAGGGCTCCTTAAACTGAATTATATACCCCACAGGGACGATCTACCAATAGTCTTTTAGGCTATAATCTATAGGTTTTTGTCAACCAGGCAGACGACGATATCCTACTAAATGATTTTTGTTTATATAACAATTTGTAAATATTTTAATATATTATAAAAATAAAAATCAAATGTTATCTAATCTAATGTAAGTCAAGACGAACTTTATCAGTTTCGATACTTTGACTGCAATACTCTTGAATTTTTCATCGAAGTTGTTCCACATGCTATGCGTATTTAGTTCTTCAAATTGATTTATAGCATTTTGGAGCCTCACTTGTTTAAATTTAAATTTAAATTCTATCAGTTTAGCGTCTCAAATGAGCACATAAGTAGATGCCCGCCGATACCTCTCGCATAACTCAGATTATTCCTTTCTCTCTATAGTCTCGCTTTACACGAGGACCAATCCGACAGAGGAAACCGGAAAAAGTTCAAACGAGCCAGGGATGACTGCAACGCCTTTCTTAAGTGTGCGAAATTCCAATACGACCAAGTTCTGAAGCAAAATACATCACAGTGTCGCAAAGGTATTAACATTTTTGGACATTCGTTAAAACATTAGAAGCTTTGCCTCATTCTTCATCCCAACTGTCATTTATATTGACATTCAATAGGACGCATCCATTTTCGCAATCGTGTAGTAGCAGCGTACTCTAAGATCTCAATCTATAGCACATAAATCCGCTAGTTCAGATGGCATAACACCCCTTCTTCTGAAGACGTATTCTACCACGATGGCAAAACCACTGCGCAAGCTTTGACCTACTTTTTAGGAGTCTTTTCGAGTAGCTGGAAAACAAGATTTGTCCAGCAAATAGTCTTCTCTCTCATCCAACAGGCCAATTGCACTTATGTCTCTTCATTTTCGGGTCACGGAAGCGCTGATATACCTTCAGCTCACGAAATATCTTGAAATACGAAAGCTTCTCAATAACCGGCAGTACGGTTTTCGCAGTAATAGGTTCGTTGGTGATTCGATGTCATGCTTGATCAAAAAGTGGAACCAAAGTCTATACCAATCTGACGAATGTAAGATTGTTGCACTTGATATGTTTAAGGTATTTGATAGGGTTTGACTTTTTTGTCGAAAATGCGTGCATTTGAGATCGATGAATCTCTTGTTCAAATGTCTAGAAATTAACTCGTTTCAAGCTATCTTGGACGTTTCAAGACTGATATCCGCCAAATAAATGCTGGTGTGATGAAACACATTTCATCTTTGTATTAATGAGTTCTTAATCACTTCTCATGCAGTACTATATATCCTTTTGCTAGAACGGGAATTGCGGAAGATTAAAACAACAATATGCTGGCTGATATCCTTAAAGAAATTTTAAACACCTAGCCATTATCCATGACTGGCATTTGCTTAGTCAAAACTGGAAAACTTTTCATTCTCGATGTATATTTCAATGACAACCTACGTTGGAATAACTACACATTGGATGTTTTCAAAATTGCTGCAAACTGATCTGGCTTCAATGTACAAGGTATCCATCCGCCGCATATTGGAGTACAATGCCCATATCTGGTCAATTGCTCCAAAGCCCTCACTCCACTTGCTTGATAGGATTCAAAACCGCACGATAAGACTCACATTACACAGTCAATGATACCCTCGAAAACTGATGAACTATCACTTTGTTCCATCGCTATTTTCAACACCATTGCCTGCCAAGACCGCCCATTCATACCTTCAAACATAACAATGAATACCATTTCGGGCCTACTGTGAAATATCGTGATTATTTCCTAAAGCCGTACAACTCGTTCATGGAATGCACTACCGAGCTTTTTATTTCCTAACCATTATAATCTACGAACATTTAAGACCAACGCACTTCGGCATCTGCCATTCCTCCCTAATTTTATTTCACCCGCACTGTGTGTAAATATTTTAAAGATACCCTAAATCTCTGGAGCACAAGCTTAATAAAAGTAAAATGTGTTAACTTACTTTTTTTATTGCCAAATATTGTGGGCCCCCACCCAATTATCAAGGTTTCGCCCATCAATGACGTTGTCTAATAAAAAGCGGTGGCAGATTATTCTAAACTGGTCTTATCGTAAACATCTTCAGATTACAGCCTCTGAATGGTTGCTACGATTTGACCAGTTGCAAGTTGCCGGTCATAGGTCTTGTTGGCGGCTTGACCACCGGTAGTCCATACCAGGACTTAAATCACGGCACCATGGGAGTCAGGAGCCCCCCGGATTTCGGTCCGGGCCTGACTTGTTAGGGGTAGGCCCCCTTGTGGGAGCGTCATGGTGGCTGTGGTTTAAACCCAAATCGCGGGAAGGGTTTTCCTTTGGTTTAACCCATTGTAGAGTTGCAAATAAGTACTGGGTGCTGTGACCCTAAGAGCAGCAAGAGGTTTTAGGTCGGCCTCGACCCATACCAAGGGTGGAACTTTTGCCTCCAACACAGTTCCGAATTGGTATCAAAATTTTTTGTGGCGATCGATGGCAAGGCGTATCCTTGCTCCCTATGGGTGTATGGGCACCTCGTAAACATAAGGTCTTATGACAGGTGGTTTACGTTAAAAATCCAGGTACGTTTTGTCAAATATTGTAGATAATGTCAATGTCGACATTCCACTATCATTGCCATGATATTCGTTAAGTAAAAACCACGAGGTCATTAAATATGGATCGGTACATATCCGCCCAACGTGCTGAAACAGTGAAAAATCACTACAAAAATGGTGAAAGCATTTTGGAAACGTCGTACCGTCATCATCATCAACACTCGCTCAGGTATAGTGTATTTAATTTGAACGCCACGGACAGGTAAGTAATGATAAGACTCTAACTCATAGTCGTTCGGAAAGGCCAAGTAAAAATAACGTCGCCGTCGTAGTTGAGAATTTGACTGAAAACCTGGATGTGCCCATTTCGAGATGATCACAGGATTTAGAACTATCTGCAACCACTTTGCACCGCATTTTGCATAAAGATCTTAGCCTACATGCCAATAAGGTCCAGTTTACACAAGACTTAAGGTTAGCAGACCACGCACGTCGCCGTACTTTCGCTGACTGCGTGCTGGAAATAAATGAACAAGGTCATGATTTTTTACACAATTTTGGTCGGAGTGATGAGGGTCATTTCCATTTGTCTGGATACGTAAACAAACAAAATGTCACATCTGGGGGTTCGAAAACCCAAGGGCAATAGTTTGGGCTGGCGGTGTCATTGAGCCGTATTTTTTTTCAAAAATGATGCTGGTGCTATCGATTCAGTGAATTGATTGCGTTACCGGACGATGTTTGCTTTATTTTGCCTGAAATTGATGCAAGTGACGCGCACGACGTTGATTTTCAGTACGACAGCGCCACATGCCACACAGCTAGTGAGACAATGGCTCTGTTCCGTGACAAATTTCCTGAACGTGTGATTTCTCGAAATGAAGACTTTGTTTGGCCGCCGAGATTATGCGACTTAACACCATTAGACTTCTTATGTCGAGGCAATATTAAAGAAAGAAAATATCAGAGCTGTTATTCGGGAAATACGAGTACATCAGCATTATGCGAATTCGTGACGAAACATTTAGAGAAAAGAAGGACTAATTTTAGGCAAAGCCGAGGCGGACATTCGGCAGATATTGTATTCCATTTCTAAATTCAGTATTCGCACTTTAGATTAAGGTGAAAATATCACCACTTTCCGTAAAAGTCTTGCATTTTTCTCTTGATTCAAAATGACACCACTTGATGGATGACCCTATAGTTAATAAAGATGATAACCACTTTCATATTTTTTTTAAGCGAGTTCTCAAATAAATGACTGTTGCTTGCGTCACGTAGATTAATTTCATGAAAAGCCTTCATTACACAGCTGATGGTATACTCGTCCCATGTCAAAATTTACACAAACACATCAAATTACTACTCAACCTCAATAGTCTCAATTATTCCAGTGCCTGCATATAACCGCAGCTCATACATTATAATTATCTGTACAACGTTACCTAACCACTCAATTAAGAAGTAATTAGTTCAAAGTGTCACGGTTGGCCCTACCCAGCTTCAATCAGTAGTTTCTGTCTGTAAACCGAACCGCAGAATATTGTAACCGAATATTCTCCTCCCAAAAACGATTACTTATGCCCACACAAGCAAATAGTTGGAAATCTCCCTCCATAGTGCTGCCCATAAATCCATTCGATTTCTATACAAATCGCTTCGTCCTGAGTTCCACCGCAGAAGCATCTAAACCACTATCCCTAGACCTAACCAAAATTCCATTCAAATCTATGGGCGATTTGGCATCGACGACGACCGGGAGGATGGCGAGGATACTTTTTTCCATTCAATAAATACCATATTCCCGTCCATACTAAAGTAAACCACCCATTGAAGTACCGCCCGCTTTGCTTCAAAATCCTTCTGCAAATACAAAATTAGTGCACGTCCGAAATTCGAGTACTATCGTGGCATTTTGGAAAATTACAATAGACAAAAAAGGCCACAAAGGTTGGACAGGCGGACAGTTGAACAGTTAAATGGTTTGACAGGCGCAAACGAATACCAATACAAACTGCAGTCTCGGCGAAATCCAACTTCAACCTCTGACACAATCAATACACAATTTAATATGCGATTAGCTAATCAAACAATTAGCATTCTGGCAAACGCCGACATAATGACCTAATCCAATTCTCTTCCAGTTTTCCCTTTCTGCTTTCGCCGCTGTTGGTCCAACACTCTCATCAATTAATTACGACATTAGCATTTTGTGGCAGGCTATGGGCTGTTGGCTGTTGGCTCTTGGCTCTTGGCTGTTGGCTGTATCTGGAACTCTGGAACAGACTTTCGTCTGAAGTGCTACTATGTGTTGAGCTCCTTCTCGAGGTCGATTGTTTATTAGTCCTGCCGGAGTCATGTTCATTTCGATGTCGAACACACGTTCTGACTTCCAAAAAATAAAGAGAGAAAAAAAAATTCTGACACGTTTCATTGATATGTTATATCCAGACAGACAGTGAAGCAGCGCCAACAGGAGGTGGAAAATGTAATCGAACAGTCCGGCGTTGGGCGCCACTTATCTGCAGCTGACTGGCATTGGCACATCAGACAAGCAGATCGATAAATTAATTGTTCCTTCAGGGTAACAGCTACGAGATGTCATTAAAATGTTATTTCGGCAGCCACTATATGGTAGTCATCTTGTCTTGGTACTCGTAGTTGGGCTTGCACTAACTGGTGATTGGGTATCGGAGGAGACAAATTAATGTTAAGATGGTTAAGCTGCAAGGAATTACCTACGAGGACGAGCCATCGCATCATTATCATCATTATCATTGCTAGTGCTACCATCAGTTTCGTGAACAGTGGCATTATCCGTATCTGGTAGTTCATTTTATCAAGCTCATCGTCAGGATCATCAAAGGACATTAAGTTCGAAAAAAAAATATATATTAAATCTGTTCCCATTTGGAGAGAAGATACAAGGCGAGTACGGGACGACTGTGTCGTGCAAGTATCAATATGGAGGTTGTACATTGTATGTTTGCGGAGGCGATACGAGTAGCTTTGTGCAAATTTCGATTTATATTAATGATATTCGGAGGGTAAATCGACTTACTCGTAGCCTGTCGGCACAGGTACAGATGACTGTGTATATACGAGCACATACAGGGCAGGAACATTAAAAGAAATACTATGTCGTTTACAAATAGTCCATGGGATGAGGGTGAGGATAAAGAGCTTTGTGTCTTGTTATTTGGTTTTTGTGGCATCTACTTAATGTTGGGAGAGATTAAAGATATTCGGATAATGAGAAATGGATGTGTCATTAAAATTTATTTTCCCAGGTGTCAAAACGAGGTCAGGAGGGGATCACGAACTCGGTCGTATTTTTAAGGAAGCGCAGTCAGATACAGAGTCGAAAAAAAAAACATTTTTGGTAAAACGAAATCGTTCTAGGATAGATTGTTATCAAACGGGAAATATGGTAAAGTCTTTGATATTTGCCTGGGGTAGTTTGCAAGTCATAGATACAGCTACTTTCCTCTCAGCAAACAAAACATTTCAATGTCTTAGCAACAGAATTTGGAAAGATTTTTCTTTAGACTTAATATGCTTTGATATTAATCCGTTGTTAGGTAGCAGGACTATGCAGTAGCAAATGATGAAAGATTTTCATATTCCCATTTACTCAGTCGGTATAAGGATTATAACTAACAAAGGTCGACCAGAAAAGATGGTTGAGTCATTAGCAAGACCATTTCCTTTGCAGGTCTGGTGAGCAAATGGAACTCCAATTCTTTTATATTTCATGCTAGAGAGATTGAATATCTCCCACCAGACATGGTGTATTACCCGTTGGGATTCTGTATTGAACAAAGTATAATTGAGATAAGCTTAGTTGTAGCCAGTCCCTTTCTCCACAGTTATTTGCTGACCGGAGCATCTTATTCTAAGTTGACGGTGAGTAGTTGGTAGATGTAAGTCTTGCTTAGATATTGATATTCGTCATGTCTCTTGGGAAGGGGCAATATATCTTTCCTTTATCTGGAAGCAGAGCACTGATGGTGATACACTTATCTCCAGCTTGAGGGTAGACATAATCAATTGGATTAACCCATATACTCTGTTCTGCGATATCATAGCAATGTCGTTTTGCTACACCCGAGATTTGAGAGTTTGCTGGTGATTGTTATTCTCTAGGTGTTTTGGAGCAGCCGCCTTATTTATGTTACGGCCGCCTTGGTATTTATTAACATTCACAAAGAGACCTACCTTCGAAATGAGTTTGAGTGACCTTCTCAGCTGTCCGTTTGGACTGTAATTTGGATCAATATCTCTGTAATTTATCTTGCACATTTGTGAAATCTTTTAATTCCAAAAACCTTCAATCAAAATGCGTGAATGTACTCGTATCTCTATCCATGTAATGCCTGCTGGGACTTCCACTGCGTTGAACATGGCATTCAACTCGTTAGTCAAATGCCATCAAACCTGACTGCCGAAGGAGATGATCATTCATTCAACACTTTCTTCAGCGAATACTGGTATTGGCAAGAATGTGCCCCATGCCGTTTTCGTCAATTTCGTATCAACTGCAGTTAAGGAAGTCCGTACCGGAATCTGCCGCCAATTGTTCCATCCAGAACAATTGATAACCGACAAAGAAGACTAAGTCTTGGATATGTCAGCCAATTTACCGCACTACAAGGTTTCTTTATCTTTCACTCCTTCGTTGGTAGTAACAGTCACCACCCTCTTGATGTCGATTGAACGTCGCTCTGTGTATTGGTGAATGAAATTTAAGTTGGAATTCGCCATCTACCTAGCCCCACAAGTGTCGACCGCTGTTGTTGAACCTTACAACTTTATCTTGACTACTCACACGACGTTGTAATATTTCGTCTGCGCCTTCATGGTCTACAATGAAGCCATCTACGATGTTTTCTGCTCTGCAGAAACTTGGACATTGAACGCCCTACCTACACCAACTTGAATATTTTAATTTCTCAGATTTTATCATCCATCACTGCTTCATTGCTTTTTGATTGTGCATTCAACGTCGACTTGACTGAATTCCAAACTAACTTGGTACTATATCCACGTATCCACTTCCCTCTGGTTACCAATGCACCAGTTATTTCTGCCAAGGAGGCCTATTACGATCAATTGTCGGTTGCCGAAATCATCAACGTCTGCTTCGAACCAGCCAACCAGATGGTCAAGTGCGATCCTTGTCATGGCAAATACATGGCTTGCTGCATGTTGTGCCTAAGAATATCAATACTGGCATTGCTACCAACAGGACCAAGTGGACTATCCAATTCATCGACTGGTGTCCAATTGACTTTAAGATCGGCATCAACTACCAATTCCCAACTGTTATACCTGGCGGTGATTTGGCCAAGGTTCACCGCGCTATGTGCATGTTGTCCAACACCATAGCCATTGCGGAAACCCGGGCTCGTCTTGACCAAGCGCGCTTGCGTACATTGGTATGTCGGCGAAGATATGAAAGAAGGTGAATTCCCAGAGGCCAGTGAAGATTTTTCCGAGAAGGATTACGAAGAAGTCGGCATGGACTCCGGTGACGGCGAAAGTGAAGGTGCTGAAGAATATTAAGCCTGTTCCTCAAATTTTGGGAATTCACTAACATAAAGACGCCCATGTGAATTTTTCGAATTATGAGATTTAAATATCCCCTGATCAGTCAACCGTCGACCAGGTAGTCCACATTGTGATCGACGACAGAAACTACTCGAGCATTCCGGATGCTCGACTCGGAGAATTATCTTGTTGCAGCCAGGGAACGAATGTGGATACCGCAGGCGCTACTTAAATCTTTGTCGATCACGTTACCTTTCACCTCTCTCAAAATCCCAGATTCCATACACAAATAACAGAACACCAATTTAACGATGAATGTAGGCATGCAGCCATATAAGCCAATTAAGAAGCATGTAAAGCTGCGCTGTGTCAAAGGACGAAAGCTGCTCCTAACCTTTGCGAGCAGGGAAGATTTAAGACCACAGGCTTCTCGAAAAGTAACAGAAAGAGCACGAGAGGTGCGCGACCTAGAAAATGGAGACATTTTACTGCAGGAACGACGTTTGAAAGTCCTATCAGTGAATAAAAGGAGCATGCCAGGGCTACAAATCCAGAATGAAAGCCTGCAGAGACGAACATGAGAAACTACTTAGTAGTAGAGTTGCAGTTAGTACTGAGAAAATGAAAAGGCTATTTCTGCAGACTATACAGTGATGTTGGTCGAAATCCCGCAGTCGTGTAGAGTGAACCATTTCCCATGTACGAAGACGACAGAGAATTGCGTCCCCCTAACCTAGACGAAGCTAAGGTAGCATAATTGAACTCAAAGTCTAATAAAGCTGCGAGTGTCGACGGACTAATTACTTATGTATTTAAAATAGCTGGAGATGACCTGTTTGGGAACACGCATAGCCATATCTATAAGATATGCTCAGAGAAAAGAATGTCCAAGACATGGAATCTCAGCATCGATTGCCTGATACAAAAAGATTGGAGACTGTTCTGACTGCTGCAACTATTCGGGAATAAGTCTCCCAACCATCGCCTATAAGGTCTTTTTTGCGGTATTGTATGAGCATCTGAAACTGTGCGTGAACAACTTGGTTGGTCCATATTTCTGACTCTAAAACTTTGTCTGCTTTAGCACAGTTACGAGCAGCAACAAGATCAGGATAGAAATCAAGCGCAGAATTGCTGTTCCCAATCATTGTTTCTTTGGGCTCTGGAAGCAATTTAGTAAAAGAGCCCGTTCTTGTAAGAAGTATGTTCAGAAAACTCCTGAAGTCGTTTAATGTAAGCCTCATATCGGAAACAACGCATCATTTTTGGTTTTAATGTTTTGTGTACTTCCGCCCAGGCAACGCATTGCTAAAGACTTAATATCATTTGAAATCTTCTAGCCCAACATTTCTTCAACGTTTGGCTCCTGTATTCATGATTATGAATGATATAGCCAAAAAAAAAACCGAATTGAACTTAATTACCTTAAGCTTGTTTCAGCGAATGTACTCGTACCATACGAATTTAACTCAAAACTGTCGTTGAAGGCGTCGGATGTTGGGCGCCACTTTGGAAATGGCAGAAGAAACATGTGTTAAAGGAAGTCAGCTTGGGGCTGAGACTTTGTGCCTTTGAAAAAGCGTACAATTTACAGGAAATCTATTTACAGAGTCAATAGGATCTTAGTCAGAACCAAATAACCTTCGAGCGGCTAGATGGCTAGAAGGATCTTCTTCTCAAAATCTCTTCAAAATCCTAACTAAATGCACGTTCTACAAGAAAAAATACGTCCTGGAAATTTTCATCGACAGTGAGGTGCTTTCAACTACGCAGATTTTGACGTAGCATCTAACTCGGCCAGACAATATGGCGTAGATGAATAGTTGTGTAGATAGCAGTAATACTAGTGAATAGCGACCTGCATCCGCATAGCACCAGTAATGTGCTTATTCCTGCCCATATGTAACGGCGGGGCAAAATATGGGTTGCCTGCAAGGCGATGTCCTGTCGCCACTGCTATAATGCCTGTTGGTGTACTGACTGTTTAACGCACTCAATGGTTCTAACACTGATACTCAGGTATATGCAGATGTCTGTTAGATCATGCCTATCATCTGCCTGCTCCAAATTGCAGGCAGCTCTAGAGTAATCGACGATTGGAAATGGGCTTTCAATCAATTCTCTCAAAATTTAAGCAGAGACGTAGGAAGCTGAATAGGGAGTCCTGCGTGAAGATTAATCGGGAAACTGATGAGTATCCTATAACGTGGGTTGGTTCAGCAGCGTAATCATCAAGCCCGTAGCGAAGTGCATGCCTTGCTTTCCAGAGGTAGTCTATAGTAACTGCATGAGTAAAGCCTTACTCAAGGGCATGCTCGAACAGTAGCATTATACTCACCACAGCCGTCATAAGGCTCACGTCCCTAAACGACAAAGATGTGACGGACCAGCTAATATCCTCGAATGAAAATGGATTCATTGTTGACGACCCTAGCAAGCGTTTAAAAGACAACGATCTTCAGATCTGCACGTGAAATTTTCGGACCCTTAACAGACCATGTACAGCCGAGAAATTAGCAGAGGCCCTCGACGCAGATATCACGGCCATCCAGGAAGTGCGATGGGATGGCCGGACATGAGGACGATGAAAGACTGATATACATATATGTACTATGGTGATTGCTATAGTGAAAAGAAACAGCGCTTATTCGGATGCGGATGCGGGAGACTTGGGCAAAAAGTCTTGAGCTTCCGACACATGAGCGAGCATCTTATGACAATGCGCATCAAAGCTAAATTTGCTAATATAAGCCACATATGCGTCCATGCCCCTACGGAACACTAAGACGACGCCACCAAATATTGTTTCTACGAGCACCTTGACAAGACATATGAGCAATGGGCAGGACATCTTTGGTGTGACAATTGGTAAACATAGACTCTACGGCAACGGACTTAAACTTATTCACTTTACGGTGGGAAGAAATAGTACTATAGCAAGCACATGGTTTCCTCATCTCAATATATGCAAGGGTGCATGGCGGACTCAAAAGCTAAATCAAATCGATCAATTTGCTATAGACATAAGGCGTGTCTCCAGTATTCTGGATGTCCGGACGCTCCTGGCAGCCAGCATAAAGTACCGAAGACCAGCGGCAACGCGGCTAGCGTGCATCAGAGATATCGCAACTTATGTACTGGGTTTCACTCGACCATCGTCAAGAAATCCCTAGTTTGATGAAGAATGCCGGCAAGCACATGAAGCTAAGCAAGAAGTCTATAAAGCTTTAACTGTAATCGAAATAAAGGTCTGAAGACATTGATGCCAGGAGGTCGTCAGATTTTACCTAAACACCAGTACAAAATATATTGATGAAGAATGCATGCAATGACGAAAGGAAAACAGCGGCTTCGGCTTCGGAAAAATAAGAAAGAGCATCTGAAGCGAGCAATCGAGTAAACGGAGAAGTTCTAAGGGTGGACCACCTGCAAAGGCATTCAAGGCAGCAGAAGATGACTTGGTAGAGAGCATACACTAACTCATTTCCAATATTTTTCCGGAGGAAAGTATTCCTGACGAGTGGAACCGAGACATCTTTTCTGCGGTCCAAAATAAGGTAGGCCGTCTAAACTGCTTCAATTAAAGGGGCATCAGTCTGCTTAATATCGCGTAAGTGTACACGATCTTGTCTGCCACATTATGAACGCCTGAACCATTTGTCAACAATCTGATAGATTGTCAGTGTGGTTTTAGGCCGTGTAAATCCACAATTCGCCAAACACAATACGGCAGACCTTAAAGAAAACCCAAGAACTGCAGTTTGCAACACACCAGCTTATCATCGCCGCATATATGTACATATTAGGTGCGCAACTCAATAGATGGCTCCACCTGTTCGATTTTGACATATCCAAAACATGATGAACCAAGCTTAGGCATATGGTAAACAAACCGTTTTGACACATTAGTGAGTTTGTTTTCACGTCATATATTTTGGTTGTGTGAAAATGTCTGATTTTCTTCTTTCATTCGAAAAAACCGGCGGCTTGGGAGTATCAAGATCTCCAAAAAGTTTACGGAGATGCCGCTCTAAGTGAAACAACGTGCCATGATTGGTTCCGTCGCTTTAAAGACTGTGATTTCGATGTTGACGACCGTCCGCGTGAAGGAGGGCCAAAATCTTTCGAAGACGCTGAATTGGAGGCATTGCTCTATGAATATCAGTGCCAAGCGCAATAAGAGTCTGCTTCAGCATTAGGAGTTACCCTCTAAGCCATTTCCAAGCGATTGCATGAGAAAAACTGCCATAATACGAGCAGAGGTACGAAAAAGTGATTCTACAGCATGACAACGCTCGGCCTCACGTTGTCGAACCCGTTAAAACCTACTTGGGAACGCTCAAATGGGAAGTCTTACCCCACCCGCAATGTTCTCCAGATATTGCGCTGTCCGATTACTTTATCCGTAGTGATTTGGCGAAACAGACTGAATAAATGAAAGCCAATTTGACAATATGACCGCTATCAACTGTCAAAGTTCGGAGGTCCCTATTGGTAGATCCTGTATAGAGACGAGCTATACAAAGCCACGTCTAATTTTAGCTTCTCTGCCAGGCTCGATAAGTAATGTTCGAAAATAATTTCGGCGAGACTTTTGATGTCAAAAAAATGTGTAGACAGGGTTATGAGCAATCATTTTCAAGAAACACTGAAGCGACTCTGTACAAGATGTAATCATTCCAATCCTACTCTACAGCCCAGACGTTAGCGAATGCGTATGGAGATATTCTTGGCCACATTGAACGTAAGGTTCGTCGACCGATTCTTGGACCCCGGGCGTTGGAAGAGTATCTCCTCCTCCTCTTTAATAGTGAATTACTTCTAGGAGATGTAGAGCAACCTGATCAAGAAAGTGTGCATTAGTTGCCTGATATGGCTATCGCTCTTGTTCGACGAGTTATCAATTCCTAACCGGATCGGCGACGCAGTATACAATGACCTCGCCTTAGGTGACTCGCAGAAGTGGAAGAAGACCTCAACGGCCTTGTGATATGGAACTAAAGGTAGTTGGCTAAAGACCGCGATAACTGGTCTGGCCCATCCAAATCCTGTTTTAGAATTGAGCTGACCATTGACTAGTGCGCACGTACAAGTGCACTGTGCATGGAGGAAAAAAAAAAAAATCGCGCGCGAGTGCAAAAAAAAAAAAAGTTCACTGTGCGGGCAAAAAAACAACAACAACAACAACACGCAGTGAAACCGAAATCCACAGTGCGGGCATCACATCCTTCCTGCCCCAGGTCGTAACTACTGTTGCTTGCACTCGGTCACTACCGTTGCTGTATTACATTGTCATACAGCGTGCAGTGATTGAGTGTATGTAACAACCGATGGATAGCGGACTGTGGGTATGAATTTTGTTGGTGTGCTGTTTCGTATTCTTGTAAGGACATAACACCTACAACAATTTGATTCGGTAAACCAACTCTGAATTTGTATTTCATATCTGCGCTTAGTAATGTCGGTGTGTGTGTTTTTTGTGTTTGTCTTTCTTTATAATGACTCGGGAATTCAGAGTGGATATTGCCAATATACGCGGACGGAAAAGTAATCACTTTTCTGCGTACGTCCACGTCTGCAAAAACAGACCAGCTGTTTTGGCACTTAGTGAAAAACAGGTAGATCCCCGCCCACACCTCTCAGATCACTCTGATCTGAAGCTACCTGGCTACGAACTAGTGCCATTATTCTTCTCTCCCCGCGATCTCGCCATATACTCGTACGTGCGTAGTGATGTAGTTTACCAAACTCCACCACAATGCAGTCCCTGTTCTAATCCGGAATTCAATTTCATGTGATTAAAATTCCATCTCCGTAAGCAAATTATTTATTGCTTTATTTACAGAAGCCCCAAACTGGACAGCAATTCAACTTTTAATGAGTTTGATGCGCTGTCTGACTCCATTCAAAGAATTGTATCCCTGTATCCTCATACTGAAATCGTGATCACGGGCGATTTCAGTATACACAATTCCGGGTGGCTTAGGCATTCTGGACAGACAACACCCGAAGGACGGTGTGTTAGGATCTTCGCTGTGGAAAATAATTTAACCCAGCTTGTAAATGAGCCCACACGAATACCAGTCGTTGATAATCATACCGCCAACACCCTGAACTTGTTTTTAACTTCTCACCCTGATAAGTACACCGTTGATGTGCTCTCCCCTCTAGGCTCGTCGGACCATTGTGTCATATCAGTTGAGCGGCCAGCTCAACACTCCCGGATTGTGCTCTGTTTCCTCCTACACTTGAGTGCGTCGAATCTACAATTGGACGAATCCACTTTCGTCCAATCTCAACATCTCAAAGATCTCAACATACATAAATCCGCTGGTCCAGACGGTATATCTCCCCTTATTTTGAAGCGGTGTTCTTCCACTCTGGCAAAGCATTGCGTAAGCTTTTCCATCGATCCTACTCCTTATGGCTCCTTCCGAGCAGATTGAAAACAGCATCTGTCAAGCCCGTCCCTAAGAAAGGCGAATCTTCCTCTCTCTCTCTCTCCTGCTACAGACCCATTGCACTTACGTACCTTCTTTCCAAGGTCATGGAAAAGCTGATAAACCGTCATCTACTGAAATATCTCGAAAAATGAAAACTTCTCAATAACCGGCAATATGGTTTAGATAGCAACAGGTCCACTGGTGATCTGATGGCATGTCTGACAGAAAAGTGGAACCAAAGCGTACATCGAGCAAGATACTCGTAGTTTCACTTGATATTTCTAAGGCATTTGATAGAGTTTGGCATCAGGCTCTCTTGTCGAAAATGCGTGCTTTTGGGATCGACAACTCTCTTCTTCAATGGATCAGAAATTACCTTTCGGAACGTTTAATTCAAGTTGTCTTGGATGGTTTCAAGTCTGATATTCACAAAATAAATGCTGGTGTGCCCCAAGGCTCGGTTCTGTCTCCGACACTCTTTTTAATTTTCATCAACGATCTCCTGTCTGCTACCTTTAATCCAATATATTCCTTTGCTGACAACAGTACTCTCTGCTTTTCATATTCGTCCCTGCTCTTCGGCTATTGAACGGGAACGGCAGCGTATATTAAGTTCATCAAATTCTGATATTACCAGCATAACTAATTGGGGAACAACTAACGGAGTAGAATTTAATGCTTCCAAAACACAATGCTGTCTGCTGTCGTTAAAGCGAAATTTAAACACCCAGCCATTATCCATGGATGGCACTTGCATCGTCGGAACCGATAAACGTTCCATTCTTGGTATGTATGTCAATGTCAACTTACGTTGGAATGACCACATATTCGGTGTCGTCAAAAATGCTGCGAAATGTCTAGGTTTCCTCAAGCGATGTAAGAAATACTTTACCCCCTCTGATCTGGCTACAATATACAAGGCATTTATCCGACCGAAATTGGAGTACAATGCCCACATCTGGTCAGGTGCTCCTCAAACATCTCTGCACCTGCTAGATAGCATTCAAAACCGTCAATTGACACCCTCGAACATCGACGTAATGTCTCCTGTCTCACTCTGTTTTATCGCTATTTCCACCACCAGTGCTCCATAGAAATCGCCAGTAGCATTCCGCCCATTAAAACTTTCAACCGTAATACCCGTCTCGCTATGAATGCTCATCAGTATACCCTCAAGCCCACTTTCGGACGTACTCTAAAATATCGTGATTCCTAAGCCGTACAACTCGCTTAAGGAATGCCCTGCTTAGCTCTTTATTTCCTAGTCATTATAGCCTTCAAACATTTAAAACCAATGTTCACCGGTACCTCTCTTTCCATCCTCCCTGATTTTGATACTAAAAAATAGTCCTTAAAATGTGCAAAAATACTTCCGACAACAATTTTTATTTGACTCGATTAGGCACACAATCAGAGTGCTTTCACACACAAGGCACCAATACGACGGAACCCAAGTGTTGTTCTGGTTAGATTTTCAAGGTAATATTTCGCGTACTGTGAAGACCATAATCGTCCTCTTGTTTACATTGCACGTTTCAATGAAGCTTTCAGAGTTAAAATAACTTTATAAGCTTCTTGACCACATCCTGAATTTCGGTTGCTTGCCAATTTTCTAAATATCCAGCCAGAGATAACAGATCTTCTAAAAATACTTGTATCCTTGTCCTTGTATCTGTTTCAACGTATTCTAGCAATTGCAATAGATCAAAAGATGACATGTGTAATTGCACATTTCCTGTGTAAACGCATTCATCGCCCTGTTTACCTAGCAATTTTCAAAGACTTTTGCAAGTCATTTGAAATAACCAATCTGCTGTTAAACCGTGCATTTGGCAATAGCTTACAGCCAATAAAAATATACAACCCAGCGGGGCGAAAGCCAGCAAAAGAAAATCCCTGCAATTTATTGCCTCTCTAATTTACATATTCCACTACTGTTATGCTAATTATTTTCAAAATGCGATAAACAATCCGTAAACTGTGTACCGCGAATCTGGGGAATCTTCTCCCCGACCATAGGCACGATGGGGCATTCGAGCAGAACCAACACAAACAGATATCGATGTGTAAACAAACCGCCACCAAGTACACACAAAATGTGTAAACAAAGGCACGAGGGGGAGCTCATAAAGAAAGCGCTAACCCAAACCACAGTCAGAAAAATCCTCCTTCTCAAAATGAGAAAGAGAGAAAAGAACACTCAAAATCTTCCACAAAGCTACTGGTCTTAAAGGGATGAAAGTCAGAAGGGTTATATGCAATGGCAACAGCAGTAGCAGTAGCAACAGGGATATTCGTATGTAGCTCCGGCTCCAACTGGTGTTTTCAGCAATTAAACGAAATAATTCACAAAAAATGAGGCCGACTAAGTGCAGAGATTTGTTTCTTATATCCACGCGATCCTTACACCACGCCCCCCCCCCCCCCCCCCACATAGTCACAGCCACATGGACAACATGAAACCTTAGAATGCCTTCCATTTAAGGTCCTTGGGGCTATTTTCTTCGTCGTTCTCTTTTTTTTTCACCCACACTTATGTACATCCACGCTGAAGGATGGAAGTAAAGTTCACTTGCTGCATGGAAGAAAGAAAATTACACGAGGGGCTTGCTTATCAAGTAAGTGTGCTGAATAAGGGTAGTGCAACTTAATTATGATTCAGCGGCAATATGCATCACAAAATAGCACACTTCTTGTCATGCTTGAAATAAACGATTACACAGGCGGAATTTTACTGTACTTAGGACGTCAGAGGACTATGCTAAAAAAGTTTTGAGCTGCTAATTTTGGTGTGCAGTTACTTCCATGTCACAGGGGTTTTATTCAGCTGAGCTGAATTCGGTTTGAACCACATTCAGCTGAGCTGAATACAGGTAAATTCATATTCAGCGCAGCCCTATTCAACGTAAATTTATTCAAAAGCATTTTTTTTGTTTCGTAATTTTTCTTCATTTCTTCGAGAAGGGAATTTACATTTAGTTCTGCTGGTGGCCTGGTATAGCAGAGCAGCACCAGCTCTGAGTGATGAATAATTTGAGAAATCTTGGGAAACATTTAAATGGTAACGAGATGAATAAATTAACGCGCAAAGGAGCTTACAAATAACGTAATTATGCAAGAATTATTCACACAACAAAACTTAGGACGACTTAATTAAAAGGTGTCGTGTAAATTGTCCACAATTGTAGGTTGAGAAGCTGAAAAAATACATTTCTTTGTGTCATGATTGGCAGCAATACATTTTTGGGAAGGGGACACTTTAGTATTTGAAGGTATCTGCACTATAAAAATGGAGTGATGAAGTTCCAAGCCGATTGAATGGTTCTAACCAAATCAAGAATGGTGTTACTGTTTACAAGATTGCAATCAAGCATGGCAGTTCGTGAGAAAGAAATGTTTGACGAACGGAAATCAACTTTAATGACTGCCTATCAAAATGACAGTGACCAGCGGAAAAAGTTGACAGTTTAAAATTACTTTAAATTCTTACATAAGCGCCAATCAGAGCAACTGGTATATTTTTAAATCCCTTTTATGTAAGTCGTGGGCTGTGCTGACGCAGATCAGTACAGGAGTTTTGTACAGGTATGTGGCTCATTAACGATTTGTCTATAGTGATGATGGACATTGCGATTGAAAGCCACCATATTGTGAGAACGGTCAAAACTAGTATGAAGTCTTGGAGTTAAGAGTCAAGGATCCTAGGCTTCTGAAAATAACCCAGCTGAGACGTCGGACTAAGAGCCAAAGACTTCCAAACTAGACGTAAAACGATTAAAATGATGGAGGTGACCCCAAGGAGTTACATATATTCCAGGGGGCGCTCGCGATAGCTCCAATCTGCCCGTGGTCTTCTCGACTACAGCCGGGGCACGGATACTGAGGGCCTCAACCAACATAGTACCAAAACCCCTTCTAGATTTAAGCTCTGACTTAGGAGCTACTGTATCACTCAATTTCGATGACTCATGCGGGTCTTTCTACGACATGTTAGGTGGACTGAGCTGGAACGATGGGGAGAGTACCGGAGAGGTCATGCCTGTTACGGTTAAACTCCCTCAGAATAGACCAGTGGTTGGTCAGAGTTTTTGAAAGCTTGTCTCTGGAAATTGAAAAGTTGGAACGGGCTTCAGTAGAGGTACACTCTGATGGACTGCCATGTAAGGGGTAGATGAAGAGGAAGCGGAGAGACCAATCTCTCGGGTCTGAAACTACGTGCTCTTAAAGAGGAAGAAAGTTTCCGGCATGTAGTCTGTCCACGGATCTCTCCGATGTCCGAATAAAACCAGAGGTGGAAGCTGTAAACCTATAGCCGAAAACAAAACTAGCGGTGGTTTCGCACGCACACGATGTGTGGTCGACGGAAATCGCTGCTGGTAAACAATTCAACAAAGTCACCAGGCTTTCTCATAATATCAGGCTGAAACTGGTGCTGTAACTCGCACCACGTGCAATTCGGGTGGTGGGAACTTGGAAGTCGCTGGAAAAGCACCCCCTGATAAAAAAAAACCGAAACGTCTAAGGGGACGTGACCAGCGCAGCTATGAGTATTCCGCAATCACGTGACCAGCGCAGCTATGAGTATTCCGCAATCAAGTCACTGGCGCTCCGAATTGGGAAGGCTGGCAATGACAGCAGTCTGAACGGCGCTGAGTGCAAACACTTGGTCAATTCACTGCGGGAGCTATCCAAAGCGAGATTGTTAGAATTCAAACATTCTTAAAGCGAAGTTCTACATGCAGCAAACTCTTAAGTGGTTGAACAAGTATGTTCAGAAAATCCCATCCCCGGAAACTAAGACTTCGAAGGTTATCTGGCCACCAAAATTGACGCTCGCCATCTTCTGGGTTCCGGGGCAACTCAGGGAAACGGGAGATGTGCTGATGCGTTTTCAAACCCTAAACCCTGGACTCGACACTGAAAAGTGGAAAATCTACTCTCACAAGGAGAGAAAGAATCGGGAAAACAAGGGCGGCTCTTCTCTTGATGAGAGCTTAGAAAAAGCTTCATCATTAGTACATCTAGGTATGACTCACGTCTCTATCCGCATCTTGGAACGGTTAATTTCCACTTTGATTCCAAATGAGTGCGGATAATAGACGACTACCTCAGTACTTATCTATTTTATTTATTCAAATGAACCTTCCAATTCTGCTACTGCATCCGTGTTGAATACAACACCTCACATAATGTTCATACCGGAATCTTCGGTGTGGGAGAAATGCATCTGCGGTTTCGGATGTCTAAAGGGTGGCACACCACTACATGACGAGAGATCGGAAAACCGAGAACTTGTCTCCATACGCCGAACTCACTGTTTTTTTTTTTCAGTTTAAATGCATTTTTATTTCAGTTAACTCATTAATTCTTACATGCTAGACAAAAAAATGCTTAAAAATTAGCTTAAATAACTTACAGATAATCTAATTCTAACTTACTGGCCCCATGCGGGCACTCTAGGTTAAACATAATACTTAATCTATGTCTTTCGACGTTTCTTACACTCTACTTTTATTTTTGTTTTTACATTTATTAAACTAAAACTAAGAAAATAGATTTTATTAAAAAAAAAACTTAGTGTCTGGACTTTTTTGTTGTAATATAAAACTTAAAACTAAACCTATACACTACGTAAAATAAATCTTAACCTACTTAGACTATCTAATTTTACTTATACCTATATAGATGTACATAAATATTTTTTTTTTTGGATTACCCCTTTTTTTAGAGAAGGTTACCCACCTCTTTGTTCTTTTGTAATTTTTTTTTTTTTTTTTTTTTTTTTTTTTTTTTTTTTTTTTTTTTTGTCCTTAAATCTACCCTAATCCTACCTAAACTATGTAAGTCGGCCACGGCTAATAAACTAGATGACGACCGACTTTGCTTCCTTATGAAGCTATCATGTACCCGAGGAATTTGACGACGAACCCTCTCCTCCTACAACCAGCCACCAAAATTGTTGGTGCTGCCGAGCAACATCCCTCATGTCGCGACTCCCTACCGCCCTACTGAACCGGAGACGCTCCGCACTGCCGTGTGCGACGTCTCTGTCGTAGTTGAGTCGCCTGTCCGCAGCTGTTCGAGCAACGTGGAAGATTAGCGGCACCGCCAATCTGTCCTGGATCAAACCTTTCATGTCGAGGTAGAGGAACGCTTCTGGAGGAATAAAGCCGTCAAAGCGAACTCTCTCGTGATACATATAATTGGGGTAGTAGGCCCCGGAGATCAGGTTGTTCGATGAGGTCATTGCTCTTGCAATGTGCCTTCGAGTCAACTTAATGATGAAATTGTCCACTCTTATTAGGTTCGCCCTATTGTACAAGACCTCATTGCGATAGAATTTTATGTACTCAGACTCTGGTGTTCTGTATAAGCGAAGACAAGTCCTTAGACAAGCCCTCTCAAACACCCGAATCTTTTCCAATAAACTTGCTCTCACGTTGAACCACACGGGACATCCAAATACAAGCATGGGCCTGATCAGGGCCATGTAACAGATCACCTTCACCCTCGCATCGAGTTGGCTGTTATAAAACAGTCTCTTTGTAAGGGCAAAAGCACCTTTGGCTCTGGCCAGAGCAACATCTATATGTTTGTTAAAATACAGATATTGATCTAGCCAGATCCCAAGGTATCTGACTACATTTCGACAAGCAAGTGGCTGTCCATGTTGTCCGACGATAGAGAACTTTCGCCAATTCTTTCTGGTATCCCTAGAGGCCCCAGACAAAGGCGTCCTAAACAGAATGGTTTCCGACTTCTGAAAGTTGATTTTCAATTTCCAGTCGTCGCAATATCGCTTAATTTTGTCGAAGTCACGTTGCAAAAGTGTATTAATGACCTCAATCTTTGGACCTGATCTGTACGCGATTAAGTCGTCTGCGTACGCTATGGCATGGTGAAGTGAACCTATCAGATCACTTGTGTAAATGTTGAATAGGATCGGCGAATTTACCGCACCTTGTTGCAGACCGTTTTTAATGTTAAATGTTCCAGCAGAAGTCACATCGCCATTTTTCACGATGAACTGTCTACTGGAGAGCATATCAAAAAGAATATACAGCAGTGGTTTACTAATGCCCAACCTGTCCAGCTTGAAAAAGAGTCCTTCTAACCATACGGTATCGAAGGCCTTCTCCAAGTCAATCAGGCAGGCACCAGTGCACTGTTTCTTGCCTTTGTTCCATTGGATATCAGAAACCAGTTTAGACGCAGCATGAATGATATCATGCCCCGCCTTGAAACCGAATTGATTATCCGGAACTATATGTTTGTCCTCAACCCACTTAGTCAGGACTCTATTGATCACCTTCTCGAAAACCTTACTGATGTTTGGAAGAAGACTGATCGAGCGGAGATTCGCCGGATTGGAAGTATCTTTATCCCTTTTGGGAATGGGATGTACCACCGCAGTTTTCCAATGCGCTGGATAATGTGCGTTATTCATTGCATTATTAAACAGGATGGTATAAATGTTCACCGCTTCTAGTGGGAGATGTCGAAGCACAATGTTCGGTATTTCATCGGTTCCCACTGATTTCTTGCTTCTAAGCGATTCGAAGATCGTTTGGAGCTCCACCTTCGAAATGAACGGGGGTAGTACCCTATCGTCGGCGATGACATTATTTGCCATATTCTCGTCACTGAACTGGGTGAAACCCGAGCTCTCGAATCGCCAGTTCACTATTTCATTTCGAAGGTAGAAATTGTGCACAAGGACTTGATTTTCCAGGTCGTGGTTGGGGCCAATGATGTCATTCGCCTTGTACACTTCCTGGAAAGTCGCTCCTATAGCCTCTACCTTCTCCTGCGGATCCTCGATCACAAAGAAGTTGACATCATCAGCTGCCTCATTTGGATCGATTCCTGCTGCTATGAGTATGTGCTCGTTGTTCGTCGTTCGGGCGATTTTAAGACACGAAAGGTCGTTTTGATCTTTTCTCCGGAATATTTTATTTATTTGCGGGAACATATTCGGGTTGCTGGTGTTTACAGCCCGAATTTTGTTGTTCCAATACAAACTTACAGAATTTCTGTAATTTTCTTTTATTAATATTTGGAGGTTTTTGATCGACGACTTCAGTGTCACGATCTCCGGGTTATGTCTGTCAGTAAACTGTCTGTACAAGGTTTTTAGTCTTGACAGCAGTCTACTTTTGTGTCGGTGCAGTGCGTCAATGGTTGCGTTGCGGAATAAGTCTTCGTCGTCAGTATGTTGATACCGAGGTATCGTTTTGCCCATTGTTCGTTTGATTGTTTCGTCCATTACTCTTAGATACCTGTCAATCTCCTCGTTTGACAGATTTCTATTGGACGGTGGGTAGAGCGAAATCGAGGAGAGTGCTCTCGTCAGTGTTCTGGAGAAGTGTGTCCAACGCACTCTACTATAATTGTAGGAATGCCTTTGAACAAACTCATCCAATTCCGCAATTTCGTTCGGAACGGTTATTTCGGTACTGAGACCGCAATGGTCACTGTCATACACGAAAGTGCGTAGACAGTTTATGGTATGTTGGTTAGTGCACGTCAGGTGTATTCGTGTGTCGAACAGCAAGAGGTCCAAATAGGAACCGTGTCTGGGAAACGACGGGCTATCCGTCGCCTTGAGGCCGAGTCGATACATTATACTGTGCTGACCCCACCAATTGAATAGTAGGTTCCCTCTAGTATTTGGTGTATTATTTCCCCAATCACTATGTTTGGCGTTGAAATCTCCGCCGATAATATAGTAGTTCTCCTCCAATTCCAGTCTTAGGAATCGAAAAAGTGTCTCGAGCTCTGAAATGAATAAGGTGGATTGAGTAGCTTTAGGTGCATAAACAGACACCATGTATAACCGCTTTCCACTACGGAGAGGGATGTACATGATGCATGCTTCCAGCACCTGGAATCTACGTACTACACGACTGTATATTCTTTTGAAACGCAGTCCTTTTCTAACAAAGATTGCAACACCTCCTCCTTGAATGGAGTTTGGTCGGTTTCTTCGTATTATTTTAAATCTTCTGTGCCTCATTTTGTGTCTTTTGGTCAGCTTAGTTTCGCTAACCAAAAGCACATCAGGGGCTTGGTCTTTAAGCAACTTAAACAGTGCGGCTCTTCGTTCGAACCTAATCAGTGAATTAACATTCACTGCAAGGACCTTCAGGGTGCCGAACTCACTGTCGCCATCTAAACTTGCGCAATTTTGCAAGTGAAGATTTACTTGCTGCAGACTGCAGAAAATTGCGTTTGCTTATTTTCCCTATGATTCGTTAGTACCACCGCCACCAAAGGCGGTAGCCACACTCATTGAATGCTGTGATCCCAGTAAGGTGCTGCGATGCTTATCATATGCGGCGATAATGCTCAGAATACTTTTTGGGGCAGTAGCAAATGCAATGTAAGAGGCAATCATTTCCTAGATTTGATACTACCGCCTGACCTGGTTGTCAACAATGTTGGCCCTAAGCCAACTTTCGTTACGAGGGTAAGACAAGAACTAATCAACTTAATGTTATCCAACATGTATGCTAAGGAGATTACTGGCTGGAAAGTACTACCGCCGATCTCAATGTCAGACATCGAATTCAGAATCGGATGCGAGGCCTCGACCTTGTTGAAGAGGAGGAATTCAATGAAATCAACTGGACAAGATTTAAGGAGGAGGTGTCCAACAATGCTCCCTCTAGGCTCAGGACAAAACTAAAGCTAGAGAAAGCTGTTCAAAACCTGAAGGATATCACTAAGTGTTTTGAACTGACATGTCCAGCTAGAAAGCAATCCTGAAGACCTCCCGTTCCTGGGTGGAAAGCAGATCTGGAGCGTGTTCGTAAAGAAACCAGAAGACTTCTAAACATTTCATTTAAGGTGAATTTGGAGGAAGATTGGAGTCTTTAGAGATTGAAGCAAAAATAATATAAGACTTATAAAGGCTTGCGAAATGTTCGAAGCTGTCGGTGAAAAGGGAAAATCAACCATTCTGGAATCATTCAGAAAATCGGATGGCACCTGCACTGAGTCGAAAGCAGTACGAAAGCATGCTTCTGTGCTCATTTTCCAGGTAACCTAATCAGAACCAGCCCACATACTGGTCCTACCAACGAAGCTGCTATTGAGCAGAGTACGATAACAAATCATAGCTGGTATCTATCATCAGTTGCGGTATCGGATGAGGTCATTGAATACGCTGTTGCTTCCATTGATGGCATAATCGCTTGGCACTGGTAGCATATATCCAGTTACACTACAAAAAAGTACAGCCCAGCTGGTGGTTATTCTGACAAGAATCTTCACTGCTAGACTGCCACATTCACACATATCAAAAGCCAGGCGAACAGTGGGAGTAGCCTATAGTACTTGAAACCCGAAGAGGAAGACTTGACGCTAGGCAAGAGCAAGTCTAACTGCCTTCATGTGGAGGAGAATGGAGAGAATCGTCGCGACCCATGTGCGCAAAACTGCCTTACGAATGCCAGCTCCGTCTACGGTACAACACGTTTACCAACGCAGAAAATATTATGAACGTGCACTTCAACATTTAATAGGCAGAATTTCAACAACACAAATTTTGACCGAATGTGTAACTCGGCCAGACAACAAAGTGTAGACGAATCACTGGTTTTGTGGGCAAAAACAATGCTGGTGAATAGTACACTGATTGCGTATGCTAACTACTGCCAATATGTAATGGCGGGATTAAACAGAGGTTACCCGCAAGGCGGCGTTCTATCTCCATTGCTATGGTGCATGTTAGTCTACTCACTACTCGACGCACTCAATATTTCCGGTGATGTAGCCGTACTGTCTTTTAGATCGTGTCTAGGGACTGTCTCCTCTAAGGAGCAGTCAGCGGAGTACGTGATCGATGACTGGTGCACTAGAAATGGTATTTCAATCAATCTTCTCAAAACAAAGGTTATTCTCCGTACGGGACGGAAGAATCTGACTGGTCTAACTCATCTACTGGTTAAAGGAATCACCATCCAATTCCCCAAAGGAGCTAATTATTTAGGTGTCAACTCGTCGATAACAAACTTCTATTGACTTCTTCGGTATCTTCTGAAGCGCTGTCGGCATTGTGGCAGTGTAAATGGACTGTCACCAAGGCTTGGCCAATTATGTCCCATGCGTCCGTTGTCTGGTGAAATAAATTCTCTCAAAAATACGTTATTGCTGCTTTTACCAGACACCAAAGAACGGTCTGCTTCGGATGCATGGGTGCTATCCCTAGTACTCTGCTCGTTCCGAGGGGCCAGCATCGACACAGACCCTTACATTATTGTAGCCAAGGTACGGTTGCAGATATCCCGAACATCGTAAAGGCAAGCTAATACTGTGAGGAAGTTTGGTGTCGGACGTCTACAATCGCGAGAGATTGCAGTTTTTTTTGTAACTTCCTTCATGGTTTTTCCGACAGCAAGTACAGCAGTCTCGTCTGCAAATGTGGCAACAGTAATTTAATTTACATTCGTATATAGGAGAAAAAGCAGCGGTCCTAACACACTATTTTGCGGTACTCCAGCTTTTATATATTTCAATGCGGAGTGCTCATCTTCTTGCTTAATCCTAAATAATTACTGGATATGTGATATATATGTGACGCTAGTAATTCTGAGTATTGTGTTGGAAGATATTTTTGTAGCTTATGGACTAATCCTTTATGCAAGACTTTATCATAAGACTGTGGTACACCAAGGAAGATGGTAGAGAATATTTGTTTTCCTCTTAACGCTTTTTCTACGTTATCAGTAAATTTGTGAACCTGATCTGTAGTTGAGTACCTATTTCTAAATCCAAATTGATGGTTTGGTATCAGTGCTTTTTCTTCTATGAAGAAAAATTTTCGGATGAAGTGTTTTCAGAAGAATTTTTTGATAAGAGTGGCAGCAATGAGGAAGCACGATATGAGGTAACGTCACTGGTCAATTTGCCCGGCTTTGGTACCATAATGACTTCCACATTTGTGCTATTTTTTTCATACCTTTTTTCGGCAGTTTTTTTTTTAATTTAACCTCTGATTAGATCAAATTCCGGAGCTTTTTCGGGTTGGTCTTTTCTTTTATTTCTGTGGCTATTTCCTTACTACTGGAATTGGAATATTTGGTGTCCCAAATGTAAATGACAGAAATGCTCTCAGCAAGGCAAAGCAAATCTTTAGCAAAGTTTTGTGCATTGATGTTCCCGACGCTGAAATCGAAAAATGCTAAGTTAAAAAAGTGAAATCCAAACCAGCTAAAGTAAATTCAATCATCTACGTAAGATTCTCGGATTAAACTCCTAAACAACAAATCATGCGCGCAAAGAGGATTTTGATTATGTCTCTGAAATTTGGATTTATAATTGCGAAAAAAATGATTATTATTTGTATACCCGGTTTCAATTTCAATATCTATGCTAATACGAATGAAAATTACGCTGGAGGTGGTGTTGGTTTTTTGTTAAAGGTGAGTATAGGATTCTCGATGTTCTATGTCTTGATTTCTTAAGTGCCGATATTATTAGAGTTTCCTGCGAAATAAACCATGAAGTATATGTCTTTCTGTGTGTCTATAGACTGCATATTTTTAATATATTGATGTTCATAAAAGAATTTTCTGGTCTTTTGGAAAAGGAAAAAGCAAAAAATCTATTTTAGGGAATGTTAATTTGAACATTTTGGAAACTAGTGAGATGGTCTCGAGTTACTTGGCTTTATTAGCATCGCATGGTTTAGCTTATTTTATTAATGAGCCTACTAGGACAGAACCGGGCAGATGTTTAGAACACATTTATGGTCGATTTAACAATGTTTCCTTGAGTAATTGTGATAAATGTGTTCTTGATCTTAGTAAGCGTTTCGAATAGCATTGGTAGTACAAATTCCAAACTCCCTAGTATGACGGCTTTTAGACAACGCATGAGTTGTTCCTCGTTTTGCCCTCGAGAAAAGTGGTAAAAAAGCTGAAACCGTGGATCTCTATGTATTTATTGAATAAAGTAAAAGTCAAGAACAAACTTAGAATCAAATGCTATAAGCACCCAAGAAATATGAGCTTGAAAGGAAAATACAAGAAATTGTGTGGTGAACTCAAAAAGGAGATTCCTATTTGCCGTGATACTTATTACCGTTCCCAATTCAATTCTGCTAAGGAAACTTAAAAAATGAATGGCAGGTAGTTAACACCATTCTAAATAAATCGTCTTCCTCTAACAGACCAACAGTTTACGTGTCGATGATTGCGAAGTGACCGAAAAACTTATTATTGCAAATGAATTCAACGAATATTTTACTGATATACGAGGGCTGTCTGAAAAGTTTCCGACAGAACAATGATACAAGATATTTTTTTCCAAATTTTTTTTTTATTTTTCTACATAGTCTCCTTGCAACTCTATACACTTCTCCCAGCGATGCTCCCATCTCTATAACCCGTCCAAATAGTATTTGCGTTTTTCTCTGCAAAATAATTATTCACGAAGGTGATCGCCTCCTCATTTGACGAAAATCTCTGTCCTCCGATCTGGTGAATAAGGCGGATGGTCAAGCAGTTCAAACCGTAATTCATGGATTTTCGTCATGGCAACCGCTGAGGTGTGAGACGGCGCGTTGTCTTGATGAAACAGGATTTCCTTTTTCTGCAAATGTGGACGTTTTTCGGCAATTTCTGCCTTCAGCTTGGCAAGTAATGATGCGTAGTATGCTCCTGTAATGGTTTTTCCTTTTTGAAGATAGTCGATTAAGATAACTCCTTTACTATACCAAAAAACAATCGCCATCACTTTCCCAGCCGAAAATACAGTTTTTGCTTTTTTTGGAGCCAGCTCACCCTTCGCAGTTCACTGTTTTGACTGAATTTTTGTTTCGGGCGTATAATGGTGTATCCAAGTTTCATCTACAGTTATGAATCGGTGCCAAAACTCGGATTCGAAAGGTTCATTCAAACGCGTTTTTGGTCTAACGTAAGGAAACGCGGCAGCCAATGCGCGGACAGCTTTCTCATGCCTAAATCTTGATTTAATACAAGTATATAACAAACACGTTCTTTAGACATTTTCATAACCTCTACTATCTCTCTCAATTTAATTCGCTGGTCGTCTAACACCATTTGGTGAACTTTAGCAATTTTATCGTCAGTGGTTGCAGTTTTTGGACGTCCCGAACGTTCATCATCTCCCAAGCTCTTACGGCCACGTTTAAATTCAGCTGCCCAAAATTTCACTGTGGTAAATGATGGTGCAGAGTTCCCATACACAGAATCCAACTCATTTTTGATTTGCGTAGGCGTATTGTCTTTCAAAAACAAGAATTTACGAGTAATAACAGCTCGATACTCAATTTTTTCCATTTTCCCGAAAAGCACTTATATCGACTCACTCAAGCGACTGTCAACTAAAAATTGCGCCTCCAAAATGACTGAAACTTCGGTAAATGACTGTCAAAAGATGCACAACTAGCATTCACTAGCTTTTATTGACGAGTGCCGCTATCTTTACGTTGCGGTCGGAAACTTTTCATACAACCCTCGTAGCTAACAACCTATAACCGTGTCCGGTTCAACCAATCTGTTCCCTATGTGCGTCTACTCATAGATGTACGGAACAATTTCAAGAAAACAGTTTTGTGTTCAATCTCTATAACATTCGCGAATTAGCGAATGCTTTTTTCGAACTGTCACATTTTACTCGCATTTCACAAATGTGGACCCCAATCTACATTCGCGCGAATTTAACCTCAGAGTTCTACTGTTTTGTTCTATTCGAGTATCGCAGCGACTAATGGCGTTTTCAATGGGTCGGACAGAAGCTATCTTTTTGCACTCCGTAGCGACAAAAATGACTTAAAGCTGTTATACTCGTATTGTCACTTTTTCAGAACCAAGGTTTTGCTTTTGTTTTTCATTTCAGAAGCAAAAGTTCTCTTCTGGATTCTGTCAGAAGAAGTTTTTAGTATTCCATTGGAAGCCTTATCTCCGAAGAGGAACCAATCGAAAACGCCATAAATGAAAGTGTAATGAATGAAATGGCAAAATTTGCGATTATTCGCCCATTCGTAGCTGCAGTTCGCTGAACTGTCAATAGATCTTACACTTTTTTTTTGTGTGTTTTTATTTTTGACATTTGCGATCTGTCGAAAGTAGTTTAGCTTTTACCCGTATATACAAGAAAAAAAAAAGAAGAAAAACTGATAAGATTTTAAATATTTAGTTTTAATCGTGTTCCGATAGTTCATCCTACAGCTTTAAAATAAAATCTGAGTAAGTGCTAGTAAATAGAACACATTATCACTTAAGTCGCACCAACACCCAAGCCCGCCCATGAATAAAAGAGGTATCCGTCCCAGTGAAACTGCGTGTAATTTGGAAATGGAGTGTACGAGTATAACATGCATCAGTATTGAGAAACTTACAAGAAATTCTCGATGAAAAGGATGCAGATCTTGATAAGGGTCTCGCGTCAACGTCAGACTTTCAGTTGTCTGTACAGAACTGACGAGTTTAAAAGCAAGCAAAGCCAAAGGTTGTTCAATTAGAGAATCCTATCAGATAGCTGGAGGCGCAAATGTTACTAGTGCACTTGCCAATAGAGGGCAACAAAGTGAAAACGCAAAGTTCCTTTGCGATAGACTGTTAGACAAGAACGAAGCAAGCGCTGATATCGAAGCTGCGTACAGAGTGTGTGGATTCAATTCGAGTAGAGCCACAATAATCCCCAAAATGAAATCTCGCCACTGTGTTATAAACGTGCAACGCAATGCAAACAAGTTAAAAGCAACAAAAGTAGGACCAAGCAGGTTGTTGTTATGAAAGTTCTTCACGAATTCCGACCGTCTGTAAAAATTGCTTTGAAGGACAGCTAACTTTATGTGGACAACAAAATGTATTATATCTGAGACCTATCCGACGGCCTGAGATGTGGCATTGAGAAAGGTGTGGATGTAATTCACCGAACATCGGGGTAGATATGCGCATAAGCTTTGCTACAAGAAATGCAAAAACACGACAACGATATGAAAATGTCATTCAACTGTCAGTCAGAAAACCTCAAAAGGAACTGTCACAATGCCAGCCGCTGTACATAAGTCGGGTTGGAAATCCAAGGGCACGTTTACATGCAACAACTAATTGAATAGCACCCGTCTACCAGATCATCGAAAAAAGTTATTATTCTCCAAATATTTTTCAATTATATTAACGAAATCGATATTTTTTTTATTTTTTGAAATGCATGTAGTGCGAGTAGATTATAAAGATTTTAATTTTAAGAGTATTTTTCCACAATTTCAGTTAAGAAGTATGCAAAACTAATTTGCATGAAAGGGCAAGTGGAGGAGAAATATTAGATACGCAACTAAGTAGATGACTAATAAATGGCTCCAACAGTAAGTGTTGGTCGATTTTGACATATCCAAAACGTCATGAAGCAAGCTTAGACATATGGTAAACAAACCGTTTTGACACAGTAGTGATTTTATTTTGGCGTCATACACTTTTGGTTGTATGAAAATATCTGATTTTGTGCCAAATAATCGTCATTTGCGGGAAGTTTTGATTTTCTTATTTCATTCGAAGAAAATGGCGGCTGGAGCGCATCGAGAGTTCCAAAATGTTTACGGAGGCGCTGCTCTAAGTGAAACAATGTGCTTTGATTGGTTCCGTCGCTTCAAAGACGGTGATATCGATGTTGACGACCGTCCGCGTGAAAAATCTTTCGAAGACGCTGCATTGGAGGCATTGCTCGATGAGGATCTGTGCCAAACGCAAGGAGAGCTTGCTTCAGCATTAGGAGTTATCGGGCAAGCAATTTCCAAGCGATTGCATGGGAAAAGCTCGTACCAATGCTGTTTTTAAATGCGTTGGATGATATGCATTATTCAGCGCATTGTTAAACAGCGTAGTAAATATATCCACTGATTTCAAGGACAGGTGTCTACTCCTGTCTACTCCTGATGGCTTTTTGTTTTTCAGAGCCTCAAAGATGTACAGGAGTTCATCTTTTCGCACGAACAAATGCGAGGAAGCTCGTTCATCGGCCATGATGACGTCTGCCGCGTTTTCTTCACTGAATACGGCGAAGCCGTGATTCTCGGATAGCCAATTTTGAAGTTTGTTGAGCAGATAATAGTGATTTACGTAGATCTTGTTGTCAATGTCTTGATTACAGTGAGCGGGATTGTTCACCATATACACGGCCTCGAAAAGCTCCATTTTGAGTTGTATGGATTCTTTTGATTTTTTTTGAAAGTGTTTAATGACTGTTTCTGTATGGGGACACCCTTCATTCTTTTACCGAGGATGAGATGGCATGCATTTTCGCTTGAAATACGCTGGGAATCTTTCGCTGTAGCGATATTCTTGTGTTTGGTCCAAATATACCAGCACCCACCCCGGTGTCCATTTTTGGTCCATCCGTATTCCACTTGACACCTTTAGTTGTTCCATGGTTTTCGACTTGGGATCATTATGTATATTGAATCTTCTGCCGGAGCACAGAGCTTTAGGTAGGCGCTCGTTTACCTTGCATATCTTATTAAGTTCGGGGATTTCGAGGAGACGATTCATTTGATCCATATGATCATTTTTTTATGAAGAGAAGTAGTGGCCTTAAAACAGCGTTGCTACCGGTGATGCTGAGCCATCAAGTCTTTGTAGCCGCTGCAGCTTTTGTATGACAGATTTCTCTTTTGTTTTGTTCCACCATACTACTGATGAGTAGGTGATTAGGTGATGATGGGTCCTATCATCATTGTTTATTCGCAATAGGTGGACTTTGCTGATAATCCCCAGGTTTTACCATATACATATACGATCGCAAGCCCACTTGGGTGCGTTCCAATTTAGTTTTTTATCGAGAACCATTCCAAGATATTTTACTTCGTTGGAGTACATAATTATTGTACGGTTAAGTGAGATTTGGTCAAGACTCAGATTTCTTTTACAAGTGAAGGGAACAAGTATAGCTTTACTGGAGTTGATTGAGAAATTTTCTCCAACACTATCTTTAGAGCAGTCTGCATCTTATAGCAAATGTCTTTAGTGCCTTTACCCTTCACTATTATGACTAACTCGTCGGCATATTCTATTGTTTGATAGTCTAGATTACTAAGTTTTACTAGTAGATCATCAATGACCACTGATCACAAAAGCGGTGACAGAACACCTTCTTGTGAATTGACGGTAGAGTCAGAGATTTTATTCTCACCGGAAGATGCGGAGATTATAATTTGATGTCGCTGCTATCCCAGATGTTGTTGTGGGCATTGGCATTATATCCAAGAAGGAACATATTTCGACCAGGTTCTATACCAAAGTAGAAGGAATCGCGTCTATGCCTCCGCGAATTGGGCTGAGGCGCGCACGAACTCCCGCAATTCATTCCCCTGAGGTAGTGCGATGATCGCTGTCATTAAATCTCTGGTGTTAAAGCCTGGAATGAGATGATACTCGTATTTAAATTTGGAACTGATTTGTAAATCAACCCTCGGTCTAAAATCTGCCCGGATAAATTCTGTTTTTGGCTGATGCCAGATATGTTACCCTCAAATGCCCAAGGTTCTTGACGGGACGATATTTTCTCTTGCGCATCGTTGGTTTAAGGTGTACGAGGCACCACCACCGCGATTATACGCGGGGTTTCCTATGCGGTTCTGCTTTTTATTGCCTCTTCGCCGTATGGAAATCTGACCGAGGAAATGGCATTTTGGTTTCACTTTTGCAGTACGAGCTGCTTTTTCTGCTGCTTGATTCCTCGGTAGAGGTACAGGAACTCAACTTTTGGATCTATTCGCAGCAGCTAGTTCTCATTAATTGGCTCGTTGAGGGGAGGTCGCGTGCTCCAACACCCTCAGCTGTAGCCGTATTAAAGGTTTTGTTTAATAGTCTCTTTGACATACTGCTAGTATTACAATACTTGTGTTGGAGGTAGCTAAAATTTGATTTGAGCTCTATATAATGACCTTTAACTTAACGAAATAGTATGTGACATGACCTTTTAGGTCGTTTAGCCGTTTTACCGAACTGTCGTTTGCAGCAAAGATCAAATCCTTCTATTCCACTCTTTACAGGACTCTCCAGGTTCTGGCGCTAAGGCCGGAGTTTCGTGCATACAAGGACGCAAGAATTTTCTTGTTAGCTAGGCCAATACTTTGCGAAAAGAACTAACTAACATCACGTTCAGACCGCATTTCTCCTTGATTTTAGAGAAATTACTCCTCATCCAATTTGCACTAACTTCATTGGAGCAAAAAAAAAACCGAACCAGCCAGCCCTAATAGTAGAGATGTCAAAAGATGGTTTCACCTCTTCATCTCGAAGCTCAATCGAAACAAGAATAACTTCCTCCTGTATTTGAGCCATTTACTCAACACTAAGGGGATTGAGGTTGTTATCTCTCGAGATTACACCCAGCCTGACGCAGCCCAGTATATTGCTATACGGAAACTTGTCGACTGTAGCATTTCGGACCCGTCGGACTGTATTTGCTTCCGACGTCGGGAGGGTTGAGTCATCGGATCGGGTTCTTTTGGCCTCTGTGTCGTTGTTTTCGGTTTTGGCAGTGGTAACCTCTAGAGTACGTTCTCTAGAGTTGCCTTGTTTCAACCTTCTTCTATCCAAATGTCTTAGTTTATTGTAACTGGTAGGTTCTCGTGACATTTTCACAGAAATTTCGGCTACTTTCATGCTAACGGATGGTATACATAACTCAGAGTTGGCAGCAGATGTCCAATCGACAGTTTCTGCTGCAGGGAGCGCAGGTGCGTTCCTAAAAATTGATGCTTTTTAAAGACGCATCAGTCTCTAAAAGTGAAACTTTTGTTTGATCAATTTTGATTCCAACGTGTAATCGGGATATGAAAGTCACCTAACAGCAGAGCTCGTTTTGCTGTGAGGAGGGCTGGATAATTAAATCGGAGGTTGCCCCGTATCTGAGGTTCGTAAACTGGAGACTAAGTACCCTCTTAGTCATGCATCCTTCGGTGCTTGCTAGAGTTTTTTAAAGGAGGTTAGTTCCTTTTCGTCGCTCAGTTTTGTATTATGACACGTGCACATCTTTCCAGATCCCAGTTTTAACTTTTTTACTTCTCGGACCTGTTTAAATATTTTCTTTTAAATCAAATCACAAAACTGACTAACAAGTCACACTCCGCAGCTGAACTTCTAAGGTATGTACACCCTTTCTTAACCACTTGTCGCGGGTAATTAGGGAAATTATGAAAAAAAAGGATTTATGGTGATTAGAATTTTCTTAGAAATTGAAAATGATTACTTAACACTAATATTTGCAGGACATACAGTACAAAATTATTGAGAAGCACCGAAATCAGGAGGTGTCTCAACCAGTAGTCGAGCAGTGTACATAATCCGATCCTCTTTTACCATAAGGTGTCGAGTTTTCTCCTGTTTACTGTCTTCCTTTCATTCACGAATTTTCTCCTTGTAGTTCTATCTCTTGCTATTGCCTTGCCCGAGTTCCATGTACTATATGTCCCTGTCCATGTATGTATACCATAGTTTCCAGTGTCCTGTTCCATGATGTTTTGGTCCTTCGTTTCCTGTTTCTTCCTGATGCTCTCCACTCCCAAATTCTTTTACTATTTCATATCATTTCCTTAGATATTTCATTTCTATTGCTTGGATGTTTATAGTATGTCTATCTGTTAGGGCCCAATTTTCCACTCCATGTAATAAGACAGGAAGATACATTGTTTTGTAGATCGAGATTTTAGTGTTTCTACTGACCTCTCTATGATCGATAAATCCCTTCTTCAGTATCGAAAAAATCCTCTTTGTCATTTTGATTCCTGCCCTTAGATCCATTTCTGTATTGCCATTTCTGTTGGATATCCTGCCCAAATATTCGTAGCTTAAAACTTATTCCAGCTACGGTTTCGTCAACCGTTTCCTCGGTGTGTTTTTCTTCTCTACCGAATACAATTGCTTTTGTTTTCTTTGTGTTATATAAAAATTGGGGAAAAGCATATTTATTTCTCTACGTAGTCACCTTCTAGTTCATACACTTTTCCCAGCGATGGTCAATAGCTTTGATACCCTGTTTATGGTGAGAATCTTCGAGCTGCTTAAAATAGCCATCAACCGCATACTCCGCCTCTTTACTGTTGGCAAATCTTTTACCGCCGAGGCATTTTTTTTAAATTCGAAAACAGAAAGTAATCCAAGGGGGCTAAATCTGGCGAATAAGGTGAATGAGGAAGCAATTCGAACTTTAACTCATATATTTTGGCCATCGCAATGACGGATGAATGAATTGGTGCATTATCTTGATAAAAGAAAACTTTTTTCTTCACCTCATCTTTCAAACGCTACAATAGGTTCGGATAATACACGCGTTGATTGTTTTTCCTTTCTGAAGATAATAATCAATGAAAATTATCCTACGCGCATCCCAAAAAACTGACGCCAAGTCCTTGCCTGTAGATGGAACTGTCTTCGACTTATTTTGGAGCCGATTCTCCCCTTTGAGTCCATTGTTTTGACTGTTCCTTCGTCCCGGGTGTGAAGTGATGGACCCATGTTTCATCCATGGTAATGAATCGACGCAAAAACTGGGCTTTATTGGTGTGAAACTTCGCAAAACCCTCAATTGAAACATCCTCACATCTCCCACTCAATATTTTATTGTTTTAAACGAAGGAGCAGACTCCACGAGAGTAGAATCCAGTTCCGTTTTGATGTTGGTTGGATTCAGGCCTTTCAAATGAAAGTACTCGTATTGTATCACATAACGAAGACGCTGCAGAACAAGTACTAAATAACATAGCGTCGTCAAACTTTAAATTTAAGCTTTATGAGGTTGGTAGTTTCTACAGTTGTCATTCTTTTTAAACAAAAACCGCCATTTATACGCCCGGTCGGGTACTTCTGGGACTACCCTCGTAAGTTGTAAATTTTGTGCTGCTAAGATGTCTTTCCATATTTTTATATTTTCCGCCAGATTTTTCTCCAAGTTAGCTACGAGTATGATATCATCGGCAAAGACCCAAGCATATAATTATATTGGTTGAAGTTATTTGTACCCCACCAGAAAGCTCTTCGTATTATTTATTCCCTGCCTTATTGCTTCATCCATTGCATGAACAGCAAAGGGCTTAATACGCTCCCGTGTTTCAGTCCTTCTTTAGTTTCGAACTCCTCTGATATGGTGTTATATGTTCTTACTTTGTTGTATGTCGAACAGATGAGATCTTCTTCAGCTTCTTTGTTACCTAGACTTTCCCGTATCTTCCACCTGTTTATCATGTCAAATGCTTTTTTTTTATGCAGGTATATATGGTATTTCTTTATTTTTGCCAGATTTTTCTCAATAATAATCTGTCTGATTCTAATTATTGTTACTTTTCAGTTTTCGATTTCTAGCTGCCAGTTTCACACTTCGAGCTAGCTGAATTTCTCTTCTAACTGCGCGTGTTAGGTTAGGTACTTTTTTACCGCTTTTTTTACACTGGGACTTGTTCGAAAATCCCTTGAACGTGAATATTTTTAACGTGTCTTACCTTCTTCGTTGTAAACCAAGGCTTCAGATCAGATCGATGATGCTGTACAGTCGAAGTCAACTAAGTCGGAACCGAAGACCACACGCTTAATTTTTCCCTCAAAGCAGCCATGAGGATTTCTATCCGCTCTAAATAGTATCTACGCCTCTACCATGTATCGCAGAACGATAATTATAAGGATCCTATATACGAGTACCAGTTGACACTTTTTAGATTTCATTTTAATATACGTAAAGAGACGTATATTAAAATATCTCAAAAAACAAAAATTCTTTAGCCCTGCTCAATTCGGATTTAGAGAAGGTCTTTGTACAGAAGATGCTCTTCTAGAGTTCTGTTCATTTATCTACAAATCTTTAGATATTAAAATATGCTGTGCCGGACTTTTTGTGGATATCACCAAGGCCTTTGATATGGTGAATCATAATATTTTATTGAACAAATTATTTTGTGCAGGATTCCGCGGTTTTATGCTCAAATGGTTTACCTCCTACTTGAGTAATAGAACTCAAAAGGTCTTAGTAGACAACTTTGCAAGTAATCCAAAAGTTATCAGTCGAGGTGTCCCCCAAGGCTCAGTCCTTGGCCCAATTTTATTTCTCATTTATATCAATTCGCTTTTTAGCCAACCGTTTTTGAGCAAGATCACTGCTTTTGCGGATGATCTTGGTATTGCCTATAGTTCAAAAAGTCCTCTCGATATTAATCATGATGTCCACATCTTAAGAACTTGGTTTGGGGTGCATAAGTTAGTCGCAAGCAATAAAACAAAAGTCATGAACTTTAGTACTAATACTCGTGATTCTTTAAACTTGGAAATCTGGTTCCACTCAAACAAATGTCCCATATCTATTGAATTGGTCTGCAACTGTAATTTCAATAATTCTTTAAAAACGACATGTGATGCGAGTTGTTTCAAGATTGAACCAGTGAATCAATATAAATACCTGGGTTTAAATTTCGACTGTAAAATGAAGTGGTCTGACCATATTACATCATTGAAAAAATATTTACGCTCTGCAATCCATGTCCTATTTTGCCTAAGAAAATACTGTAGTAATGAAATTTTGAAGTCAGTGTACTTTGGATTGGTTGATTCTAAGTTGCTGGGGAGGTGCCTACCACACAAGGTTATTGCCTTTAATTGTTTTACAAAAATATTTTATTAGAAATATTTGTAATGCTAATCGTTTGGTACGGTCTATGATCTTGTTTAGAACGTTGAAAATTTTACCTTTAAAGCACTTATATTACTATAAAGTGTCCAAAATTTTTTTTTAAAAGAAGTGGTTATTTGCAAAGTCCAATCTCAAATTCACATAATTTACGAAGCGGATCTAACAACTTTATTTAAGTGCGGTTATTTCGAACAACTTTATACAAAAACTTCTTCACTGTTGTGTCCTGCAAATTGTTTAAATTTCTTCCAGAAGATATTCGTTTTCATAATTCGTCCAACCAAATTTTTAAAAAAATCAAAAACTGGCTTCTAACTTTCGATCACGAAGAAATCAAAAATTTGCTGCCGTATGTAAGTTAATTCCGAATTAAATTTTGAATACTTAAAACTAGATTAATACTTTATACCCCACTCTTTTGTAACTATTTTATAACGTTTTGTAACTTTTTAAATTTTCGCTATGAAGTGGCATTGCTACTATTAAATTTTAAATTAATATGAATGTCACTACTTATTCTTATGATATATAATGTTATTTCGTAATTGTGAACTAATATTCTATAAGGAAAAAAGAATAAAGAATAAAGAATAATAATAATAATAATAATAATAATAATAATAATAATAATTTTCATCTGTTCCCACGATCCCATCCATCCATCCATATTCATCCGAAACTTTGCACGCGCAACCGACAATATTATGCCGAACTTGATCCCCTATCACAATTAAAGGTAAACATAATAAACGCATTCGCCCTCATCCCACTCAATGCTGGATAAGCAAATACGAACCCTGCATTCCATCACGTCCTAACCACAGACGCTAGGTATTAAGTAAATTCGTGTTAGAATTAAATTTTAGTCTGACAGGATATTCATAGTAATAAAGTTATTTTTGTGTAAATTTATAGTAATTCAATTTACCATCTTCTTCGTTCTTTAAGATTGGGCTCCGCTACTAAACTGACACAAAGTTAACAAGTCATCTTCGCCTTATCTCAGCTGTGATTAGCGATGGGCATCGTTTTTTTACCCTCCCGGTAGTTATTTATTAGAAGATAAATCCCGCGTATTTATCGGGTATATACCCGTACCGAAAGCCGTATTTACCCACCCAAAATCGGGGATTTATTATCATATTTTATGTACTCGTACTCGTATTAAAGGCTGATTGATTTCGTGATTTTTTCCAGAGCGGGAGCAAATTCGACGCAAAAGTTGGCGGGTTTGCAGACTTATTTCCAATCAATTTGATTACTTTTCCAATAAATTTACGACCCAGAGTATTAATAGAAAAATCGGAACAATTTCCAAGAAATTTTGTCTGTATATAGTCATAGACTCCTTGCCGGAATATCTACTTTTGTTGTACTTTTATTTTATGACCGTACCCTAAACATCCTAAAAATATACTCCTTATGGGGTGACTATGTAGGTTAGAAGATTCAATGGACTCATTACTTGGAAAATTCTTACTCATGTTCTTTTTTTTTTGTTTTCGCTATTTTTTTAATCACATAACAAAGATAAAAAAAAGAGGAATTCCAGTTACCGTCAATTGTTTCTGTTGGTAGAATATAAATTGACATAAGCTTCTTACGGCGATCATCAAAGTCAAGAACACTTGTGTGTACAATTGTCATGACAATTTAAAATATTTCTTAAACATAGGAAGACCAAAGAGTTTTACTAGGAAGTATTTTGATAAAATGGACAGAATTGCTAAATATAATTTTTGTGGAAAGAATTACTGCCCTAATATAAATTCGTTAAATAACCATCTGGTCAATTGCTTTAAATGTCCGTCGGATATCAAAAAATTCACAAATTTTGACATTGTGAAAGAGAGATTTAACATTTTATAATTTATAATATAATTGCGGAGCAAAGCTTGATCGAGTTATTCTATGCATTATTAAACTTAGAGTTTGAGGTATTATAGGGCAATCCTTAAAATAATTATACAGATCTCTCCCTTCTTAGCCATTGGCGGTTGATTTAATCTGGTTTGGCGATAAAATATTGTCTTCCCAGTTCACTTTTCTTATTTCTTTTAGGACGGTGGGCATATTAAGATGAAATGGTCAACGCCTTCTTTAACTCGCAGTTTGCACAAAGAGCATTCCTCATTCCGTTCGGCTCTATGTGGTGCTTAGCACATAGAGAATTTATTTAGTTGTCCACTCTCCTTCCGTCGTTGTTCGTCGACAAAATGAAAATTAACTTAAATAAACAAACAATGGAAAAGTGTTGTGGTCGTCTTCTGTGATCAATTTTTAACCCCAACACAGAATAAGTAGCCTGCAATGGTCTCTGCAGAAAATCTTTCCACGCCATATGCATCGGACTTACCCAGAGATCCACTACCTACCTCAAGGAGAATCTTCAATTTTTACTGCAACGAGTGCAAAGAGATCACTCTGGCTCATGTTTTGCTGAGAATTAAATGCAACAACGACTCCATTAATACAATTCGTGACAGAAAAGAAAAAATTTAAGACTAAGTAAATCGCATTGATGAATTGTACAGTATTGCGAAAGCTTACAAGTCCACAGGAAGAAATATCGAAATTCAACTGGAAGCAATCCGAAATCCGTCAAAAAAGCAAGCTAGTCGCGATAAGGAGAGTGAAATGAGCAAATATCATTTCGATGGATTAAAAATATTCATTAAAACAAATTTCGCTATCCTCCTTAAATTCAATGTGCTTACTCACATAAACGATTCTACCAATCTTCTCCGTATAGATCTCGACATGCCCTGACTGAAAGAAACATAATTCCTGACATAAAGAGCCAGGGATTGATCCCCCCTGCTTTTAATGTTTTTCGCTACGACGATCCTACCCGCCCAAATGATGATTCCCCCTGTCGAGGTTTCCTACTGGTTATCCCCAATAGACTTGACTCTACTCCTATTACCATTTCTAACTTCCTCTAACGTCGACTTTGTCGCAATAAAAATATCACTCCTCTTCGCATCCCATTACGTTATATTTTGCTCCATCCTATCAGCTCAACCTATCGAATTCTACCAACTTTCTATCGATGCGATCGACAAGTTAATTGTCCCGTTTGACTCTATTGACTACATCCTGATTTTCAGCTACTTAAATCTTCCTCAGCTTCAATGGACCCCATCAGATGATCGACCGTTTTCATCGCTTCAAATGCCAGTTTAACAGACTCAAGTATATGCCAAGTCAGCGGTATATCCAACTCATGTAGAGCAGGCCTTATTTTCACAACAGATTCAATTAACTTCTCAGTCTCACTTTGTCGCCTATCTGTCTCAGCATTTGATAACTACCACCCTCTCCTTCTTCACTCGTTTTTTTATAACTCGTTTGTCCAGTCCACTCCCCCCACATCCGACGACTTTCATAAAGCAAACTTTCACAAAATCAGTGATTATCTCAGCGGATCCCCGTTTAACTTTCACAAACTAACTATAAATGATGCCCTATCCATATTTTATAGAGAAAAATTTAATTATTTTTCCCTTTACCTTCCGTTTTCCAGCCTTAAAACATCGTCTACTAGTCCTCCCTAGTATAATCGCAAGCTTCATTCCTTACGAAATAAGAGAAATAAGTTATAGACTGTTTTCCTTCTATTCCAACTATATCGGCGCTTATTTTCATTTCACCGAACTTTACGATTCCCTTTACCAGCGCTACCCTAACAATGCGCAAGTCAACCTTATAAGCGACCCTAAGTCCCTTTTCCAATTAGTTAACTAAAAAAGAAAGTCCGATGATTACCCTCCTTCCCTCTCTTTCAACAACAAGTCATCAACCGATCCACTCATCGTTGCCAACCTATTTGCCACCTTTTTTAAACAATCCTTCACTAACGAGTCCTTTGTATCAGATCCATCATATTTTAATTACTGAACTTCTCCAATGATCTGCTTCTCTCACACACCATGGACCCGTCTTGTATCGAATATGAGTTACACTAACTTAATGACGAATTCACACCCGGTCCAAAGTTCCTCCTCACTTGCCCTTGCCGTTTCTAATCTCTTTCGTCTATCCCTTTCATAAGGAGAATTTCCTCAGGCTTGGAAAACCTTCCGATCTACAAAAAAGGATCAAAGAATGGAATAACCAACTATCGTCCCGTCACTACCCAGACTATTGGAATGTATTTTGTACGAAGCTCTCAGCTTTCAATCCAAATCACTTACTTCCCCTAGACAATATGGCTTCCTGAAGAGTAAGTCAACCACTACAAATCTTGCTGAATTCGTATCCTTTGCCCTCTCTGCCCTAGAGGGTAAGAATGGCAACGACGTCGATGTAGTTGCAATCGATTTTAGCAAGGCCTTCGGTAAAATCTCTTATCGAATAATACTCTTTAAATTGTCTGCCCTCGACTTTGAACACATACTCTTAAAATAGATAACCCCTTACCGCGAAAACTGTTTTAACAGTCTTGGTTTAGGTCAGCTCCATTTTTGGTCAACTCAGGAGTCCCACAAGGAAGCCATCTCGGTCCTCTTCTTTTTATATTAACCATAATTGATCTCGATAGAATCATTAAACACTAGTCTGTCTCCCTTTACGCCGACGGCATACAATTTTTCAAAACTATTTCCTCACCATATATCTCCTTCCTCCTTCAACCAAGGCCTTAATCGTCTTGCCTTCCGCTATCACGATATGAGCCTTCGTCAGGAGACTCGAAGGATTTCAACACAGAAGCAAAAAGGAAAAAAAAACAATGATTCTGATTTTTTTTTGTCTTTATTAAATCTTTTTATTTCTTTTAATTCACCCGTTGTCTTTTTGACTTGTGTCTTTTGTGTGTCCGCTCGAACTCACCTCCCCAGGAAAATCGTCTGCCCTTCAAACGTCAGTTTTTATTTTCTCCCAGTTTTGTTGTTGAAAAATTCCCGTATCTTCGACAGCTTTTCTTACTTGCGGCTGTTTAGGGCTGGAGAAATCCCAGCGGCAGTAACGACTTCTCCTCAAACTTCTTTTCTCATGTCCGCTACCACTTCCTTCTGATCATCCATCAGATGGGTCCCCTAGCTGACTAGTATAAACCAACATGGCGTCTCGTTGAGTTATTTTTACGCTTTTCGTTGAATCGAACATTACCTTGTGGTTGTCATTTTCTTTGTCAACATGGATCGTGGTGGCCGGACTTCTGCTGATATACAAGTTCATTATACATTCTTCATTACCTAACCATTTCCTCTTCTAGCCTTCTGAACTTTGCAACATCGATCTGGTGCCTTAAAAATGGTTTGGAACTTAATATCGCCAAATGCTAGTCTATCACCTTTTTACGTAAGCGGCACGAAACTGCTCCTTCTTCACAACCAACTTATCCCCTCCGTTTAATCTCTGCGCGACTTCGACATTTTGTATGACAGGGGGCTCAACTTCCGTTTACATGTGGATGAGATAATCCTTAAAGTCAACTCCGTACTTGATTGCGTAAAACGGTGGTTCAAAGAATTCACCAACGTGGCCAGGTCCTTCTATATTAGATTTATTCGCCCCCTCCTAGAGTACACCAGTCAAGTGATATCATTGTGTTCATATCTCGAGAATCGAAAACATCCAGGTCAGTTTCTTCGATTTGTTCCTTGAGCTATGCCCTGGGATGATCCTTTTATTCTGTCTCCTGTCAAAACCGGCTCAACCTTATTAACTTAAACACCCTTGAGGAATACAGAGATGCAGCACGTTGAATGCGCGTAACTTCACAACTCTACTTTCGTCAACACTAACCCTCGTAATCTACGTACCAATCATCTCTTCTATCTACCAACCCACCACTCCTCCTATGGCGCGAACGAACCTATAGTTTCTGCAAGAGTAATGGTCAGCGAGCGAGATTGGAATATATGAGACGATACCCTGATAGGACTGCCCAAATGACAGGAGCATTTTCCAGTTTAGATGGCAGGAACAACACGGAAATCGTCGTGAGACTCACATCCTGCTGTAGCAGAATACGTCCGCAGCTACGAAGACGTTTTAAATTACATCAGCAACCATCCAAATACCAGTCTTAGCCAGCTTAGCAAACATTTCAATCCAAGTTGAACATACATCTGGAGGATTTACGTTCAAAACACATGCATGCATCCATCATATACCAGTACAGGAGCTACGACCCGAAAACTCGGGGAAGCGTTGGGAATTCTGAAATTACATTCTGGAAAGACACTTTGCGGAAGACAACTTTATTGGCCGGATGAGTCATAATTTTCACAGTTTACAATAGATACCTGTGCAGAAAGCAACTCCCACTATATGAAACGCAGCGCTTTCCAACATAAGTTCAACGACAATGTGTGGGTAGCCATATTGGATAATATAGGACGTTATCGGCTTAATTCGAATCCCAACCTGAAATTTTTGCAAAAAAAATTGGCAGAATTCTTAGGTGATAGATACTATATACCACTGCAACAAAGAACAGCCACTGTGTAACAGTACTAGAATGGCGCCCATCCACACTATGAACATGCAGTTAGAGAGAGGTTAGATCGCGTGTATGAAAATTCGTGGATGTGACGGGATGAATCATTTCTGTGCCCTCCAATGTCTCCGGACTTGACCCCAATGGACTTTTATTTATGCGGACATTGTTTACTCATCAGAAATAACAACATTTAATGACTTAATCCATAGGATTGGCAAGGCAGCTGCGAAAGTCCGAGAAGAATTCGAAAGATCAAAGTGTGAACGAGAATTTATGTTCCATTAGCTGTATCCTTCTTCTTTGACAGATGTTAACAGGTATATTAAATAAACTCTCTCTCTTCCGTTCCGGCATTTATTTGCCTTTTTTTTTCAATTTCATTCATTTATTTACAATTCATTTTTCAATTAACAAAAAGACTTCTTCCAAAACTCGTAGATATAAAAAATCTCAGCAGTATGCCTACGAAGCTCCCGCTGTAGTCCTTAAGATATTATTCTTAGCATTTATGTAAGATTAATAAATAATAATAATAACAATATAGATACAATTCAATTCAATTTATTATAAAAAAAACATTGTACAAATAAGACCTAGTCTTTTATAGTACATGAAGTAGCGGATGGATTGCAATATTAATTATTAATTAACGAAATTTAATATAAACATTAGTGATAATTACTTAAAAATAAAAATATTGGAAAAGGAAGGGTTGTGGAGAGAAGGATAGTGAAAAGATTTAACGAATAGTGCAGAAAATAGATAAAAGATAAAAGATACAAAATTTCAAGGGAGTAGTTGCTTATTCAACGTCTACAAATACGGCACTTTTGAATTTAAGGACTGAAAAGAATAAAATTTGGAAACTTCAGAAAGGAATCTCCGTTAATTGTTACCGTTGTAATAAACGACGAGCTTCTGTGTCCACATTGGCAAATGGCCTGCCAAACGAGATATTTTCACCCAAATTTTTCCATCCCAATCCATGTTGTTGATTGCGGCAGAATCTCAGCTTCAAATGAGTTGTAAAACTGCGCACCTGGAAGAGTAAAAAAGTCGGCTTTGACATAAGTTTCGTCATCCAAAACCAAGCACGCTGTCCTGTTGTCGATCAACTCGTATAGCTTTCGGGCTCGTGTTTTTATGACTTTTTTTTGCTTTTCCGTAACTTTTGGTATTTTTTGTTTTTTTTTCGTGTTTTTAGACCGTTACGTTTTTTAGATCCTTGTACCATTGTTTGGTTGGTATTACATGTCCAAGCAACATCTCTGGATGACATAGTCCGGTTTTTTACGATGGTACCCACTATTTTCCTGTCAAAATTTGTATCATGTGCTCCACTCTTAGCTCCACTTTTCTGTTTTCGCTTAACTGTCAACGTCTCCAAATATCGTTTAATAACAGAATCCACTGTACTGCGTGCTATGATTAAATTTTTTGCGATGAAATGGTTTGGACGCGCAGTATTTTCGAGCCATTTACCGATGATCTTTTTACGGCGTTCCTCTTGACTCATATTTTATAAATATTTTAAACCTCACCGAAATAAAAGCAATAACAAACTGAAACTTGAGAATATACAGGCTAATTTGGGTACAAAATGGGATAGCAATTTTTACGCATTGGAAGTATAGCTCGTATTAAAATTTACAGATTTTATTCGTTTCAGTCCTTAATAGCTTCAATTGTTTGCTTTGTTGTTGTCGAAATTTGGTTCCAGAGCCTGGTGACATACACAAAGGAGAGACGCGACGAGTTCAAATATTTAAAAGAGGGCGTTATAATATTAGATGTTCTGGATGACTGAACAAATTGAAGTTTATCAAAAAGATACTTGGGGGATCTGCTGTTTATGGCCTTGTGCATGAACACAAGACATCGAATTTTTTGGAACTGCTGAAACGAACAACCAAGAACCAGCTTGTGACAGTGTGAAATGTGTTCATACCGACGGAGACTATACACGTACCTAAGCATATCATTAAACGCCACAAGCAACTTGTGCTGAGAAAGGGAGTCGAGCTTGCAGTAAACAACAGTGGCATAAATAACGTTTTTATTAACCTTAGCTTGGTGTCAACCGGAGTAAAATTAGAAGACAACTGAATCCCAGCATAGATTCGTCCAATAACATAGTTTGTATGGGCAACGACAGAGAGAGAACAATTTAATTTGAAGCCGAGATTTGTGGCAGCATCAACAAATTTGAGTTGCTTATTGTTCAAGCTTACTGGCGGCAGGAGATGAGTATCGTAATGCTTCTTAGAAATAAGAATAAGCTGGGATTTGTTAGGATTCAGATTGAAACCATTGCATGGTGACCAGTTGTATACTGCTGACTGACTTCATTTATTCTTTCAAAAAGATCCTCAATGTGCCCAATCGGTCGTGACAAGTACCATACCACCTTGATCAAAAAGTTCCCGGGGGACAACACCGTGTGGCGCTCGGATTGTTCCGATTTGAGTTCTGTCTCTTTTGTTAAGCTGGTTAATCTCTTGTTGACATTCTCTCTAAATCTTAGCATCATAGTTTGATATTTGCAAAAGTTACGTAGCCAAGAGTATATCTATCTGTTGTGTGTTGGCGGTTTTTTACAATTTTAGAATTTAAATATTTGCAACAACGAACTTGTACGAGTATTAAATTTTGCGTAAAAATCGGATTTAATGGTACGCGAACGTTGGAAATGTTGGAAAAGTGTTTCGGCAACGAATCTCTAAAGAAAACGGTTGTTTACCAGTGGCACGAGCGGTTCAAAACTGGCCGTGAGTCAATCGAAGATGATGAACGCAGTGGGAGACCATTGACAGCTAAAACCGATGAAAACATTGATAAAGTACTCGTAAAAGAAATGTTGGTCAACAACCGCAAATTAACCATCAGAGAGATAGCGGAAGACTTGAACATTGCCTATGGATCCGTCCAAGACATTTTGGTGAATGATTTGGGTTTCCGTCGGTTAGCAGCAAAGTTGGTGCCAAAAGGCCTCAATTTCATGCAAAAAAGAGACCGTGTTGACGTCGCAAATGAGATGATTTGCGAGGCTGAATCCGATCCCACTTTCATCAAAAGGATCATTACTGGAGGCGAGACGTAGGTTTATGAGTACGATACGCAATCTAGACATCAGGCAAGTGAATGGCGTTTACCAAATGAGCCGAGACCAAAAAAACCACGTCGCGACGTCGTTTTCAGTCAAAAAGGAAGGCAATGCTCACGGTTTTCATGGATTACAACGGTGTAATGTATCATGAATTTTTGCCAGAAGGCCAGACAGTAAACAAGGAGTATTATTTGGGCGTTATGAGACGTTTGCGTGAAGCAATTCGCCGAAAGAGACCAGAATTGTGGGCAGAAAACTCGTGGATTTTGCACAATGACAACGCACCGTCACACAGTGCTATCATTATTCGTAATTTTTTGACGAAAAATGCAACAAATACCATCCAACAGCCACAAAATTCACCTGATTTGGCTCCTTGTGACTTCCTTCTGTTTAATCGAATTAAAAAAAACACTCCGGGGAACGCGTTTCAGCAGCCGAGAGGAAGTAATGGAAAAATAGCAGGAAGCACTGATGGACAAACCGAATATAAAAAATGTTTCGAGGATTGGATCAAGCGCTGGCATAAGTGTGTTGCAGTCGATGGGGATTACTCTGAAGGGGATAATACTCGTATAGATTTTGTATTTTCAATTTTGTGAATATAGTCCGCGAACTTTTTGGTGGTATATCTGAGCATAATCATCGTAGATATGAGTGTTTTCATTCAGGAATACTTTGGGTAGGTCATTAAGGAAAATACAGAAAAGTATTGGTCCTAATATTGACCCCTGAGGTACTCCTGTCGTTAAGATTTTAAACTGTAATTTTTTTCCCTCAATAACAACCCTTTGAAAGCGATTTTTTAAATACTTACTTATCAGGCCCACCGATCTTGCACTAAAACTAAAATATAGCCTGAGCTTGTGACATGGTACTTTGTGATCCACGCTGTCAAAGGCCTTGGAAAAATCTAGCAAGCAAAGCACCGTTATTTCGCCTGCATCATATTTGACCCTTATATCGTCGAGAATTTTAATCGTAGCTGTCGAACAGCTATGATGTGTTCGAAAACCAGACTGTACAGGGTATAGCAAGCAGTGTTGGTTTAGGTATTCGTAGCTTGAAATTTGGAGAGCGAGAATTTTCTCTAAGGCCTTGACAAACAAGGCAAAATACTTGTTGGGCGAAAGTCAGAAGCTGCAGATGGCTGAGGTTTTTTCGGAACTGGAATAACCTTAGCCAACTTCCAACTATCAGGGAAGGTAGAGCACGTAATGCAATAATTGATTATGTGTGTAAGAGAGATTATGATATGCGGTAATATCATCTTCACAAAGCAAATGGATACACCATTGTCACCTAACATATAGCATTGAACTTAAGAGAATGAATGGTATTTACTACATCAACTTCTGAGACGACTTCAAAGTCAAATTCAGAGCTAAAAAAGAGTTGGCTATCTGGAGTAAAGCACGGACTATTTGCGGAACTTGAAAGAAACGCCTCGTTAAGGTCGTTTGCATTCGGAACGTTATCAACAACAGCCTTTTTTCCTACATTAATTGATCGTAAATTGCTCCACAGCTTCTTAGAGGTTTGGTCGGTGATCAGTTTCGATAGAAAAGAGCTTTTTTTCGCTCTTCGGGTCACAAAAGTGAAGTGGTTACGAGCACGACAAAAAACTCTCAATTAAGATTTGAGGGCCTAAGCTTCCATATAGTGTACAACTTGTTACAAATTTTCATGGCATTGTGAACCTCAGTTGTGAACCACGGGCACTTTGTATTTTTAGTAACAACTGGTTTTAGAGGAAAGTGCTTATTGAAAAGGTCCACGAGTAGGGTTTGCAAATGGTCCATTTTTTCATTGACATTCGAGGCATAATACTCGTAGCAATCATTCCAAGGGAGAAGACTAGCATTTAGTTGTAACATACTGTTTTCGATAGAGGAAAAGTCTCTAAATTGAAATGATGATGGTTTAGAGGAACGAAATAAGTCAATATTGTACGTACGAGTATAATATATTAAATCATGATCAGAAATGTCGGCTGGAGATAGCTGATCCTGGAGTAGCAAGTTTGACCGATCTGAAACCATGATAACCTCGAGTAGAATAGGAGGAACCCCTGGAGCGAATCGGGTAGCATGGGAGTTAACAATAGTCAGCCCGGTTGAAGCCGCAAAATCTAAGAGTCGACGTGCTCTGCTCTCGTTTTGAAGAAGGTCGGCGTTGAGATCGCCACAGATAATAAAATCGTCATATAGAGCAGTGAACTCAATGATTGCGAAAACAGTGGCTCTGGAGAGTGACATTGGTTTGGATTGTACGCAACACCAATCAGACATTTTGAGTTGCAGTCACTAACTTCAAGTAGGAGATAGCGCTACCTTCAGATTTCATTAGTATGTTGTACTTAAGTCAGGGTCTGCAGTACGCCGCAACTCCTCCACCCGTGGTGTCGGTCACCCTATCATTTCGAATGAATTTATAACCCGGAATGTCATATAAATTGGTCACTTTATCTCTATCGTTTGGATCTGGACTCAGCCAAGTCTCAGTAACACAAATAATATCAACCCCTGAGTCATTAAAAATATATCTGAAGTAATCTAATTTAAATAGGCTTAAACTTCTACATTTTAATACCCTGAGATGCAGAAGATAAAATGTTGATCACTGATCGCACTGCAGCTCCAGTAAAATCACCAGACGAGTTTAAACATTTTATAACCATTACCATGACATCAAATAAACAAACAATGGAAGCATAGCATAATTAAATAAAAAACAAATCATAAAAGAATAGGAAGGAGGAAAAGTGAAAAATGTTAAGTAAGGAGTGAAAAAAGAAGAAGAAAAGTAGAAATTGGTAATATAATTAGTAGTTTGCTAACATGTTTAAAGTGACTAAATGGATTTGAATATCCATTCCAATATGAATTATGAAATATGCTCCAGACCAAAATATTGTTCATCAAAACAGTGAGTAAAGTTGAGGTATAAAAATAGGTTAAGTTCTTAAGAAAGTTTTGTCGTGGAAAGAATTGCTGTCTCAGTGTCATCTCTACTTTTCTTCAGGTAGACCAAACTATTGCGCGTTCTTCCAGAGAACAGTAAGCCTTCTCTGCGTAACTGAAGCGCATGTCTTAATAAGGAGCTGTTTGCTTGCAATTCTACAAATTATACAAATCATTGAATTCAAGATCTTAACCAAAACAAAAAAGAGCAATTATTCAGGGTGTCCCCTAATTCGTCAACGATAATTTAAGAAATGATTCCTGGGTATATTCTATGAAAAAAATCTTTTTACAGTAAGGATATACGAGGGTTGTCTGAAAAGTTTCCGTCCGAACAATGATACAAGACATTTTTTTTCCAATTTTTTTTAATTTTTCTACATAGTTTCCTTGTAACTCTACACACTTCTCCCAGCGATGCTCCCATCTCTCTAACCAGTCCAAATAGTACTTGGTGTGTTTCTCTGCAAAATAAATAATTGTCCACGAAGGTGATTGCCTCCTCATTTGACGAAAATCTCTGTCCTCCGAGCGCAGTTTTTAGATGAGGGAACAAAAAGAAGTCGCTTGGGGCTAGATCTGGTGAAAATTCATGAATTTTCGCCATGGCAACCGCTGAAGTGTGAGATGGCGCGTTGTCTTGGTGAAACAGGATTTTCTTTTCTGCAAATGTGGCCGTTTTTCCGCAATTTCTGCCTTCAGCTTGGCAAGTAATGATGCGTTGTATGCTCATGTAATGATTTTTCCTTTTTGAAGATAATCGATTAAGATAACTCCTTTACTATGCCAAAAAACAGTCGCCATCAATTTCCCAGCCGAAAAAACAGTTTTGCTTTTTTTGGAGCCGGCTCGCCCTTTGCAGTCCACTGTTTTGACAAAATTTTTGTTTCGGGCGTATAATGGTGTATCCAAGTTTCATCTACAGTAATTAATCGGCGCCAAAACTCGGATTTATTGCGCTGAAACTGCGCCAACAGAGCGTTGGAAAGGTTCATTCGAACAAGTTTTTGGTCTAACGTAAGCAAACACGGCACCCAACGCGCGGATAGCTTTCTCATGCCTAAATCTTGATTTAATATGTAGCAAACACGTTCTTTGGACATTTTCATAACCTCTACTATCTCTCTCACTTTAATTCGGCTGTCGTCTAACACCATTTGGTGAACTTTAGCAATGTTATCGTCAGTGGTTGCAGTTTTTAGACGTCTCGAGCGTTCATCATCTCCCAAGCTCTTACGGCCAGGTATAAATTCAACTGCCCAAAATTTCACTGTGGTAAATAATGGTGCAGAGTCCCCATACATAGAGTCCAACTCATTTTTGATTTGCGTAGGCGTATTGCCTTTCAAGAACAAGAATTTAATAACAGCTCGCTACTCAATTTTTCCCATTTTCACAAAAAAAACTCACATCGACTCACTCAAACGACTGTCAACTAAAAACTGCGCATCCAAAATGACTGAAACTTCGGTAAGTAACTGTCAAAAGATGCACAACTAACATTCACTAGCTTTTACTGACGAGTGTCGATATCTTTACGTTGCAGTCGGAAACTTTTCAGACAACTCTCGTATCTCCAATGTTGGCAACATTTATCGAGGATTTAAAAAAAGGCTTACTTTGGTGTACCCTGACACATGTTAACGATAATTGCTCTGTTAGTACTAATGGTAGAAACTTCATGCAGGACTTTATTTTTAGAAGAAATACTAGCGTTAGTAGCGGCGTTTAAATAAAGTCGACGCCTTATTTGTGTCTTTAGATATCCAATTTCTACTCCTGTTCCTTTTTCACTGCCCATGCTAACTTTTCTCCAGAAAATGCAGAATTAACATAATAAAAAAAAAATCATCATCAAGTGTGCACAATAAAAATCCATAGATTTTATGATACTTTGGAAAACATTCAGCAGGTAAAAAAAGGAACATTTCTACCAACAGTTTACAATACTCCGACAAGACAATATTTCCAAGAATTACTTACCTTGTTCCTTAAAAGTTCTCAGAAAGAGATAGGTTTGGGATCTGAAGCAAAAATGGTATAAAAGATTAGAAAAAAAATAATTCATCAGTTTAATTTTTTACGCTAAGGTTGCAGTTGCTTAGAAACGCTATTTGAAATGTTAGCATTTACAAACCAAGAATACGCAGACTTTATGAGCTGTGCAATGGGAGTTCAACTAGTGCGCGACCATGAGATTTGGAAAAGAGATTTGGGTTTCCTAACTGGATGCTAGAGCGGAGTTTAGATGACAACGAGTTTATTAGCAGAATTCTTTGGACCGACGAATCTTAATATACAAAAGATGAGATCACAAATTTTCATAATTTTCATACGTGGTCTGCAGAGAATTCACATGCATGGAGAAATAAATCACTTCAACACAAATTCAGCGTCAATATGTGGGCCGGTGTACTTGGAAAAAAGTTAATCGGCCCCTTCCAACTACCACCTAGGCAGAACTCTACAAACTATCTGGAGTTTTTGCGAAATAATTTACCAGAACTATTGGAGGACATTCCACTGATTTAAATAGCTTCATCATATTTTCAACAGAACGGTGCTCCAGCCCACTATGGTCGTGCGGTTAAGAATTGGCTAGATGAAGACTACGGTAGCAGTTGCATAGGAAGAAATGGTTCAATACACATAGTGCTGTGTATTGAAAGATAGAATCCAAGCAAGATAGTTATTGCTACTGCCCAGTGACTGATAGGTTGGATTTCTGTTCTGTCAATGGAGTAACCACTCCTTACGAAAAAGATCCCTAAGACTTTGTAGAAATAAAGATGCTTAAGGGGGAGCACTTTTGAGTTGTCAAAAAGCAAATAACTACTTTCTAGTCGATTCTTTCTTCCGATTATTCCAACGATATACTTGTATTTTTCACAATAAGTAACGGATGGACTTTATTACTATGAGTACCTCCCCAACAGGCTAAACCATGTTGCAACTTCGATTGCACTGTGCCATAGTATATTGTTTCCATCGGTCAGAACAAAGTTGCCTCAGGTGGTACATAATCTTCGTAGTTTTTAATAAATAATATTCGAGACTGGTTGTATGAATACTCCAATTCAATTTGCTGTCAATTTCAAGACCAAGATATTTAAAAAAAATGAAGTTCGTTCTACAACATATAAAAACACTGAGATGAACAAATTTTATCCCGTTGTAGCGGGTGACCAAATAGCAATGATAGTTTTTCCAATTGTTATGTTTCGGCAACTCTCAAAGTTAACAATGACATCCAGATGATGAAATATTCAGTAAGGCTTGCACTTTCATCATGCATCGTTTTACGCTTTACGTGAGGTCGGTCGTCATCATGGCTTCAGTGTGCAGGGTCGTACCGTGGAAAACTTTGAGCGTGAGTACATTCTTTTGGACCTTAAACCTCCAACCAGACAGAGGTAGGTGCGAAATGAAGTAAACATAGGCGCCGTAGTAGCCAGTATCGAAGAAGGCCAAGAAATGTCGATCAGCTGAATTGGGCATCGCCAGAGAGTCAACCCGGCTTATTTTGAGGTTGGATTTGGGCCTACATCTGCATACGATTGTCATGGCGCAGGAATTGAAGCCGGACGACCATAGGCAATGCCGTGAATTCGCTAATTGGGCGCTCGAAATGTTGCGCGGAGGTTCTGATTTTAGCCAAAAGTCATCTTCCCGGATTGGGCCCGTTTTTAGCTCTGCGGCTATGTCAGCTAGAAAAAGTGCCATTATTGGAGCGAATAGTACAATCCACAAGTGTTCGGCCAAGCAACAATGCATCCACAAAGATTGACTATTTGGTGTGGTTTATGGCATGGCGGCATATGGCGTAGTGATGTTAACGGTGGCTACACCTAACAGCAAGACGGCGCTACATACCATACAAGCGAGGCAGCGCTCGAAAGTGTGAAGGAGAAATTTGGCGACTGGGTTATGTCACAGCGAGCGTTCATCAATTGGCCGCCGCGATTAGCCTACACTAACAAGCCAACCACTTTGGACGAGCTCGAGGCCAACATTCGACACGCTATTGCCGGAATAACGCCGGATATATTGGATCTAGTCATCAAAAATTACACCGTTTAAAGCACTGCCAGTGAAGCTAAGGCGGCCATTTGAATGATGTACTATTCTACACATAATGGCATGAACGTAGCTTCAAAATAAAGCCAGAATCAATTTTATATCTCACACCATTGCTGTTTTATTTAAATTTTTTTTCCTATCGTTCTTGTCTGATCACCCTTTATAAGGTAGAAAATGATGTTGATGATGTTGTTTTGCATGTAGCAGGGCTAAATAATAAATGTTTGCAACTTGCACTATGAAAAATCATAGAGTGGAAGTTGACAATGGTGACAATTTATGCAAACAGAACTAATGCCTTAGCTGCTCTAAGTCATGGTTTATGTCAGCAGTTTTTCCCGGGGTTGATATTGAAAGTTAAAGTTTACAAATTGGTAGCCGGTCTGCCGGCAGGAATAAAAAAGCAATTTTTTTTCTAAAGAACGAGCCCGATCCACACAGGTTTTATCGATAATGGTGGAATGAGATGTCAACAAAGAAAACCCAAGGGAAATTTGCAACAGGCAGCGGGTTAAGTACTTCCACTTTCGGCTGCTCAGCTAGATGTGGGTTTGTGGTTAAAAGAAAAGAATCTGCGGCAATAGGGAATCTCAAAAAAAATACCCAAATATGTCTGTAGGCGCGGTATTAAAAATTTACTGATCAGGTTAACTGAATAGCAGTTAAAACTACTGGAATGGAAACCGCTTCAGAGTGGGTCGCTATCTTCGGTCTTGCCGAGCGGTATAAAAAAATTTTTTTGTCTCTGGCGGGTAGCGTGTCTCGTTTGTCCTTTTTTTCGGAGTTTCTTTTCTCTACGCGGGCGAAAGCGTACCGGGATCTCAATATACAATACTTAGCTGTTGTTTAGTATCCTTCTTCCCTCATCTTCCTAACTCTCCTTATCGTTTCCTGATCATGCACTGTTTTCCCTTTATCTTCTATCCCTTGACGTCCTCTTTTCCTTTGACTTTCCACTTATATTTTTTTTCTTTTTGTTTTACTATTTAATTTTGTATGTATGGTGTACTGTAAATTAAATTTTCTTTTCTTTTTTTTTGTTACTTTTGGTTTTTTCTTTTTTTTTTTGATAAACCTCTTTCCAGCGTTGGGTCAACCAAGAAGTAACCGCCCTGATTCAACTTATGTCCACTCAGACCATTGGCCACCCATACATACATTCGTGCATACATCCAATCAGTTCTTAGCGGGCCCAATGTCTGGTATATGTGAACAGCGTTCCACTACTTAGCTGGAGAGTGTAACCATGTCTTGGAACACCGCAAGACCGCTCTCTCGTACATCCAAGTGTGCCACTTTCATTACCCAGCTCCTTGGGGAAATTTCCGAGTTGTGGGAATTTCTTTGGCACCACTTGTACAGTGAACATTTCCCCTGAATTGTCTTGGCTTCAAATAACCTCTTCTTTCCACGAAATTGATCCCTGAGATAAGTCGAAGTAATAAAAAATGTTCATTTTCTATGCATTTGAGACTAAGAAAGGGGAATCAAGTCAGGATCTAGGGCTCACTAGTTAAAACTTTTGAAAAATGTGTTTAGCCTTTGTGACGAAGGAAGACGGAAGCTTTTATCAAATTTAGTTGACAAAAAAAGGCGAACCCTGTGGGCTTCCGTGCAGATTTTGGGGCCGAAAGAAAATATCAGATAGCGTCACACTCTTTACACTGGTTATTTTGTTTTTTTTTGTACAATTTGTTATTATTTTTGTTTTGTTATTGTTGGTTTCTGTCTTATGTTTCGTTTGCTCTTGTGCTTTTATGGGAATGTTGTGTGGTGTGCGTTGCAGAGAGTTGCCTAGACAGCTGAGACAGTCCGCCTAGCTCTTGGCAACTGGTGAGGGTTGTAGGTGTTCCATTTACACAGAGGGTTCCAGACCGTCCATCTGGCTCTATATGTTCAGAGTATTCCAGGTCGTCCGCCTGGCTCTGTCTTTCCAGGGTGGACCTACTGGTTGTCACCTCAGAGGAGCGTAAAGGCAGAAGTCCGGTATTGGAAGAATCCACATATGCTTTCCACAAATACGTTCCTCCAGAGTGACAACGGACACAACAGATAAGGTGGGGCAAAAAAAAGTGAAGGGGCTAGGAATTGGAGGAATGGAGCGAAATGCCCTGACTCTAATCGAGGCTGGTGACTACTCATCAGTGGAGACAAAACAACACGGGAGTCAAGGGTAGACTATTTCGCGCTGGACCCTTGCAAAAAAGATGTACACATATATAGAGCCTTCCTCGTGCTCTTGAAGCGGGCCGCCCGCCTGCTCTTTTGGTGGCTTTGGCCGTCTGCCGTACCTGTTTATGTTGTCCTTCCAGGATACTGAGAGAGTGCACCGATGGCTGATGCGCCCATGGCTGCCCCCACCACCTTCTGAGGATGTTGGAAGAACAACTATTCAGAGGGAAAGGTTTCGAAGGGATGAGGCGAAAGTTTTTACGGGAGAAAAGCCCAGTTTATTTACCGCAACTATCTAACGCTAGCTGCAAATGCCCGCTGACATTCATTATTGGTTTATTCCCTAACTGTTCATAATCAACTTGTGAAAGCGAAAGGCGACAATTCCGATGACAAACTGGCAGCAACGCCTTGTGTTTCTATCCGTCCGATTCAATACCCTTAATATCCGCATTCGTGCCTTGGGTATGGGTACATGGTTTTCGGAGTCAATGTTGGCGCTTTCGAATATTCCTGGACATCTGTGGATGCAGGCATTCCATCTTTAGTAATGTGATCAGTACCTGTCGCAGGACGTGCAATAATCATAAAATCGCGATACGGAGCACAGTTCCTGCGACGAGCTATCGCCAGCTTAGAAAGTCTAGCATGTGTCCAAGCTTTCCGGACGTGTTATTTATTGTGCAGGCTGTATGCGTCCGCGGCCCTAACAAAAGTACTCTCTTTCTCTATTCTGGCATACGTATATGTACGTATCGGTATGTGCTGTTTACAATATAGTATAAGGCTGCTTCTTATGATATCTGAGACTCATATTGCAGTCCAGAGAACAAGATATATCTTAACCTTTGCCGTATGTTCTCATTTACAGATATGCACTTGGGTAAAATGTACAAATACCTCATCCTGTTGGCCACTCCAATATTGAAGTTCACCCAGCTAAACAAAAGCAGTATTCAACCAAAGGGCCTAGTCTATCCTGACATACGGGCTATCAAGTAGGTACTCAGCGGTTTTGTCCACCAACAGCTACTCTTTAAAATAGTCTAAATCAGAGAGTTATTCCTTCGAAAGCCACTGACTTGCTTCTGTATACGTTAAATGCTTAGAAAACCAATAACATATCCTTATATGATCCTAAAACCATTGCTACCTAACAAAGTACACTCGTCAGACCAACAACAATATAAGTAATGTAGAAACAATGCCCCACATAATGTGAAGACAAATGCCCCCTTCCACACATATGTCTCGCACCAAATAAGCGTATTCCCTTTTCTAATCAGCTCATGTATATTGGTTTCAAGGATTCATCAGAACAGTCACAACACGTTTTCAAGAAATCTCACTACTAAATCCCTGCTCACTTAGGTCCCCCAAAACACTTCCCAAAAATCCACCCCAAACAGCTTCCCTCAATAACAAAACACTCCCTACATACCACGTGCAAAGTATGAGTGGTGCGCTTGTAGGCTTTTTCGAGGCTTAACCTAATTATCTAATCAGAAATACGATTTCAGCCAAACACAGTTTGCTTTCCAACAAACCACACTATCAAACTATCGCACACACATACAGATACTATACATGAGGATGGTAATAAAATAGAATGCAAAACAGCCATTAAAGGAGGAGAAGGAACCACAAAATGGTTGACACCTCAGAGTCTCACTCAAGAAGAACTTTAATTAGGAAACCATGTTGACGAAGACGACTAGTCTGAGTACATGAATCCACGACTCCATGGATTCATGAATCCATATAGGGGAAGGAACGAAGTAGAACTACATTTCTAAAAGGTTCTCTACCCTTGATCTTTGTGTGTGTGTGTTTGGTGTAGCGATTGCCATAAAAACTAAAATCACTTCCAGGACAGAGTATGGTGGTATCCGGCAGCGTGGCAACGCGATGCTAAGGGCAAACAATTCTTAATCGCTTTTGTGGCAAATTTCAAATTAAGTTAATTAATATCTGCCACCTGTGTGGGGATCCAAAAGACGATCTTTGCCTTCTTCTATCCGTATACATACTCGTACATAGTTATATAGTCCTTTTATAGAGCTCCGGCTATAAGACCAAACATTGGTTAGCCATTCAAGCTCAAACGACTTAGCTTAGTGTAGCAATTAATTCCACCAAAGGGTCGACACAATTTTTATGGAGTCTTCTCCTTCGTTGCTTACCTTTTCACCTTTGACTATAACTTCGACTTTGACTTTGAGTCCAGGTTTAGCTTTAGCTACCTTGCCTCGTCAACTGTGGGGGTATTAATGGATCGTGATTGTATCTCAGCGGAAGTGTGTTGTTTTTGCAGAATCTACGAGTATCCGGTAGTTGGTTGGTTGTTCCCTTTCTTCGTGGTAATTACTTGCACATTTATTGCAAGTGCCAAAGGAGCCAGATACCCAGATCATGTAGTAGATAGAGGAATGGCGGGCAAAAAAGGTGAGAATCTGATTTACAGCAATCGCTTCCGGAAGCCGGAGGTGTTCATGCTGCTTCTCCTCTTTCTAGGTCAATGTAGTACTCGTACCTAGTCGACCGTACTTCCGGATTGAAAATGAAAACTCCTTCCGGTCTAATAAAGTCTCTCCATGCAAAGAGTTGGTTGGGCTGTATAGAGTAGAATTCCTAGTTGGTGAATGCAGAATGACTTAGTAGGACTTTCAGAACTTGGCAATCAGACCGTGCTGTGGGTTGCTGGATGGATGGATGGCTGGATGGCTGGATGGCTGGATGGCTGGATGGATAGATAGTTTAGGTTGGGGTAAGATGGTTAACTTGTATTCTGTAGGTCGTCGCAAAGTATCTCGGAGAATTCAATTATAGCGCCCAACAAAGGAAACATGTTTTGTGCGCTATTTTATTAGTTGTATAGGTAGTGTGTCTCTCATAAAAGTTCCTCAACATGTTAACGTTATTAGGGGAAGAGTTTACTTTGTGTGTTTTTGTGGGCAGATTGGGGGGGGGGTCGTATATTAAAGAACTTTGGCGCTCCAGGATAGCTGGAATGGTTATGTTGATGTTTTGATTGGATGCATAGTGAGGTTATTGTTTTTTGGGAAAAAAAAACTTTTCCGCCACTATCTACAAGTTTGGGCGTATACAGAACTAATTTAGATGCGAAGAGAATAATTTATGGTGAGAGAGTGTACAAGTGCTTCCATTTCGAACATTGTTTATGGTTGACTCCTACGCTTTTTGTTATTATAAAAGTCTTTATGGTCTTCTTTTCGGTGTTCCATTGTGATTATTGCTTTTTGGAATAAGAGATACTTTGTTCCAGTGCCAGACATTTATGATTTTCTATTTTGAGATGAAAAGCGGTCATAAAAGAAATTCGTTTTGTCCCACAAGTCGTTTTGCAGGCCCATTCTATTCCGTCATGACATCCCACGTACTCTCATCATCACACCTCTATTTATGAAATTTAAAATGTATACGTTTTCGTTGTTTATATTGATTCGGACACGAAATATCTCACAATAATCAAAGTAGGGCTGGGGAGTCGCCATGGAGAATATAAGCCATTTATGTGCCATCTGTTTTAAAGAGGACCAAACAGAATTAGAATGTAAGGGCTTAAAAGCCAATGCCTATGCTCAAGTTATTCCTGAGTTATGCATTGTCCTGGTATCGGAGGAATACACGGCAATCATCTCTTACGGCTGTGTATGTATACGAGTATGTCCATATCACAACCCCATTAATTAACAGTAAATAGCCAAATATAATCCCAACAGGCTTTTTTAAAATTTACTTCTTAATGAGCCAGCAATTTAAATTTGTCACAGCTGATGCCAAATTGGGCTGAGAAAGGATGTTGGGGGCCAGTTTGAATATTCGAACTCTACAAGGGTGGTGTTGTGTGTATTCTCTGGGTATTGAACCCATATCATTGGCGTAAGAGTAAACGAACTCAAACCCTGATATTCTGCATACTTCTAATGCATACACAAAAAAAGAAAACAACATCGGGGTTTGAAGGTCGAACGTTTTTAAATTTAACAAAGCACATTCAGTGGGACATCTCAGTCGTTTACTTTTGGCTATGAGAACTAACAACCTTTTACAAAGTCCATGTGGAAAACCAAGGGCATTTTGATCCACCTTCCAATCCAATACAGCAGAACTCAGAGTTTTATAGGAGGTTGTCTGCGTTGTCAGTGAAAAGGAAAGAGCAATTAAAAAAAAGTGATTTTTCACTTAATCCCTACGGTTTTGCCGTTTTGTCGTTGGTTGAGTTTATAGCGAAGCCCAGGTATCCCTTCCTTTTGTAGCGTGCTGTCCATAACGTTGAAGCGTATGCTCTGCTTTTCCTTCGTGTACTACTAATCAACTCGTTGTCATACTAAATGAACCGCTGACAGGCCACTGGTTACTATTCATGAAGTCAACAGCGTCATCATATGTGGGCGTGTGAACTTTTGAAATATTGTGCCTCAGATCATTACCCGTTAGTTTCGCGCAATTCTTTAAAATATGATGTTGAAGAAAGTACATGTATGAGTATATAACCGTATCAGCATACCTAAGTTCTTGCTTCTGATTACGTTCAATATTGTCATTCTGCGGAATCTAAAGGGTTTGGCAAGGATTGCAAAACTAGACATGGCTCTGTATATTTATCTCTGTACTCGTAGATAGTGGCACATGCAGTCTTAAAATCGATGAATCAGTTGTCTTTACCGATTTGTGATTTCAGATGAAAATCTGGTCGACGGTAGAATTACGAAGCCGAAAGCCAGGTATAATATAACCAACAAAGAGGATCTGCTAGAGCAAGTTTAGAGGATTCCATCTGCTGAGAATCTGGCAAACGATGCTGAGATTCCATTCAATGACCATGTTTAACGTACGAAATAGTATATGTCTCTTACCAAATCAGCCCTCTTACTTACTTACTTACGGTAACGCTACAGTTTGGGGTGGACCTGGGTATCAACCAACTAGCGTCTCCAACCAGCTCGCTGTTTAACTAGCTGCCTCCAGTTTTGCATGCTGAGTTGATTGAGGTCTCCTTCCACTTGCCTGCACCACCTGAGTCGCGGTCTCATCCACTCTTATGACTCAGCCACCTAAGTCGTTGGACCTTCATCCTTTTTTTGCTAAGTCGATGTCGCTGTACAGCCCGTAGAGTTCGTCGTCGTATCTCCTCCTCCTCCGCTCACCGTCTATGCAGACGGGACCGAGCAATTTTCCTCTCAAAGCAGTCAAGAGGATCTTCATCCATTTTTGATAAATTCTATGCATCTGCGTCATAAGGCAGGACTGGGATTATTAAGGTATTATATAGGGTCACTGTTGTTGTTCGAGAGAGAGCTCGCTGGTGTCGTTGTCTGAATTGACAGCGGAGGCTAGGTAGACAAAGTCCTTAACTCCCTCAAAGTTATATCTGTCGAGGGTGACGTTGTGTCCGACACGCCGGTGTTGAGTGTCCTTTCTGGTTGACAGCAAATACACGTACTTCGTTTTGCCCTCATTGACCGTTAAACAAATCTTCACCGCCTCCGTCTCAATACTCGCGAAAGTGCCACTAACATCACGCTGCTTTCTTCCAATTATGTCTATATTAGCAGAGTATGCGAGCAATTGGATGGACTTTTGAAAGATTGTGCCTCTTATGTTGGCACGTGACAGCCCATCGCCTTGTCTAAATCTTATTTTGACCTCAAATGTCTCGTTGAGCTCTTTGCCACCTTGAAGGCGCAGCGTGTATTCTCCATCGTCATCCTGCCGGAGTGTGAATATTTGGTCGATGGTTTTACTTTCCTGGCCTGAAGCCAGACTGATATGGACCTATCAGGTTGTTGACGAACGACTTCAGGCGTTCACACGTCTCCTTTCTTGAGGAACCAAGTCAATGCCTGCCGCTTTGAAGAGGTCGACAGTCTGGCCGTCCGCTCCAGCAGCTTTGTTGGACCTAAGCTCATATATGGCTATCTTCACTTCATCAAGGTCAGGTGGACGTCATCATTCAAGTGTAAGAGTTCATTCCTCTTGACAGAGGTACAATATTTGCTTCATCATCGCCGTTATTCAGTCTACAGAAATGCTCTTTCCAAATACTCTGCATCGACTATGGCTCTACTTCTCGGTTCCCCTCTTCGTTCCTCCAGACTTCGAATCGGGGTTTGTGTCTACTGTCTATTGCATGTTTTTTTTTAACTACTGGTAAAATTTTCGAATCTCACACCTGGAGTAACATCTCTACAAATCCTCAATCGCGCGCTTCTTATGCTTCTCCTCTTTCCTCTTGAGAAGCTTGTGTTAGTCCCTCCTCTTCTGCTAGTTGAACTCATGAGCTGCTCCAGTCCTTCTATGCACCGCCGCTTTGTATGGATCTTGCTTACCTGTATATGCATGCCTGTACTCGTCGTCAAACCAGGAGTTTCGTTGTGGTAGCCGAGTGAAATCCAGCACATCAGAGGCGACACCTTTAATATCTTTTCGGCAACGTTGCCACTGGTCTTCCGTAGCAGTGTTGGCGGCATAGGAATTCTTAAGAGATTAAGAGAAAGTCCGACGTCAAAGTTCCTCACAGTATTACGAGTAGCTTACCTTTGCAATGTTCGGGATATCCACAACCGTACCGTAGCTACAACATGGTAGTGGCCCGAGTCAATGTTGGTCCCTCGAAACGTTCGGACATCCATAATACTGAAGAAGTGTCTTGCATCGATCACTATCAATCTGGTTGACGGTTGATTAATCGGGAGTCCGCCAAGTCTCCCTATGAATATCTAGGAGCGGGGACCGCGTGCTAGCTACGACAATGTGTCACCACTCCAAAAAGTCGATTACCCTGAATCCGTTATCGGATGTGGTGCCGCGCAGGCACCATATATAATTACTTTCCGACAGCACTACCAAAGATGCCATCTATTCATAGCTTTGCATTAAAGTTGCCGATTACAATTTCGAATGTCATAGCTCGTAAGTTTTGCGAAAGAGCTCGCGCGCGCATATAAGGCTAATGTTGAGATTTCTTTCCTAAGTCTGCTTCTGACAGCAAACCTGCCTCTGACACAATCGCCGTAGTAGGTGTCGCAGTTTTTCATCTTCTTTTTGTCCGGCCCATCCCATCGCATTTCTTGGATGGCGGTAGCATCTGCCTTGGAGCAGTCCAGTCCAGTCCGTCCGTATCCGAGGCTTGTTGATGCTACGTAAGAGCTTTTGCTCCTCGAAGTTGATGCTTAAGTATTTACCTGTCCCTTGGTAGACGTTTCTTTCTCTATTTGCTTTCCACCACAGTGAGGGAAGCCTTTGAAGATGTCCTATTGGGTCTACAAGTAAGTGTCCAGCGTCTGTCAGAGATGGCGCCACCAGTGGATCCCGGCAGAAATGTCAGACCCCATGTGTTTTATTTGTAGGTTTTGTATCTGTCAACAACTTTGCAGCGTTATATTTGAGCAGTTCTATCGGTGTCGTACATTTTATCGTGCAAAATCATAAGTTTCCAGCCAAATAAACGTCATTTGCGGGAAGCGCTGCTTTTATTCTTTAATATGAAGAAAAGTGCGGCTGAGGCCAATCGTTTGCTTTCGGAAACTTATGGGGCGGAATGTATTGGTGAATTGACGTGCCGCGAGTGGTTCAAACGGTTCAAAAGTGGTGATTTTGGAGTTGAAGACAAAGATCGCCCCGGAAAGCCGAAAAGTTTTGAAGACGAGGAATTGGACGCTTTACTGGATGAGGATCCGTGTCAGATTCAAGAAGAACTTGCTGTATCATTGGGCGTCACGCAACAAACCGTTTCCCTGCGCCTAAAAGCACTGGGATTCATTCAAAAGGTTGGAAACTGGGTGCCGTACGAATTGAAGCCAAGAGACTTCGAACGGCGATTTTGTATGTCCGAAATGTTACTGCAGCGGTATAAAAATAAATCATTTTTGCATCGTATTGTCACTGGTGATGAGAAAGGGATTTATTATGATAATCCTAAACGCAGAAAATCGTATACAAAGCCCGGCGAGCCCGCCCAATCGACGCCGAAACGAAATATTCACGTGAATAAGGTCATGCTCTGCATATGGTGGGATCAAAAGGGTGTCGTATACTACGAACTGCTTCCGAGTGGTGAAACCATCAAAGGACCATTATATCGAACCCAACTAATTCGTTTGAAGCGGGCATTAAAAGAAAAGCGGCCAGAATATGAGACCAGGCATGAGTCCGTCATTTTTCATCACGACAACGCTCGGCCACATGTTGCGGTTTCGATGAAAAACTATTTGAAAAATTCTGCCTCACCAGCCTTACAGTTCTGACTTGGCACCATCTGACTACCACTTGTTTCGTTCGATGCAGAACGCTCTTACGGGAATACGCTTCAGCTCAGTAGAGGAAATCAAAAATTGGCTCGATACGTTCTTGGGCTCGAAAGACGAGAAACTTTTTTGGTCCGGAATTCATAAATTGCCAGAAAGATGGGGGAAATTGTAGCTTCCGATGGACGATACTTTGAATAAAGCATTGTAACTATGTTTTCATAATAAAACTTCAAATTTTGGAAAAAAAACGCTGGAAACTTACTTGTAGACCCAATATTTTATTACAGTTCCAACAGGGCATTCTTCGTCTCACCCGCTATATATCTCGTTCCTTAGTTTAGTCTTCCGGTAGTATTCAACAGATGTTACCTATCTGATGAAATGTATTCGAATCTGTAATTCCGCTGATGAATGTGTCGTCTTTCGGCATTCCATCGATAATTTCCAGCGGTGGGGTATGACAAATGTGCCACTCTACTCACGTCTGCTTGAAGCTCTTGCAGTGTTTCTTCTCATTCCTGTATTCGGCTTTGCAATTAGACCTTGTAAACCTCCTGCACATGGCTATCCCCCAACCGGTTCTCAATAACCTTAGGGTCTTTATACTTGTCTATATCAATTGTTTGCAATAGTTCTGCTGCTGGGCCGCGCAAGGCCATTGTAAGGGCAAAGCACTTCTCCTCCCAGTTGCTTGCACAAGCAGCTATTTCAAACTGCTTCCTATAAGTAGGCTATGAGGTCTTGCCATCGAATGCGGGGGCTTCAATGCTTTTTTCCTTGGACTTAAAGAACATGCTCGCAATTTCTGTTTTTGCATTGTGTCAGTTGCTCAACTTTGATGCCAATTTCTTCGAATTTTTCATCAGCATTCTTCTCTATCATCACTCATGTAGTTGCCCATACTTATCTCTTCTTCCTAGTCAACATCAAAGGAAAATGTATCTGAATCATGTCCTTCGTTGTTCAAGGCGTCCTAAAGCTGATTATTAAGTCGCTTTCACCTCCCCTGGCGCAGAGGTTGCCCTTGATCAACTCGGGTTTGAGTTGGACGAGGGTCAACAGCAATAGCTTTGCCACAACCACAAAAACACTTCTTTTTTTTTGACACCAATATAAAATGTTTGTGTGGGTAAAAATGATAGAACTTATTTCTTTCAACAATTCAATCGCTTTTCCTAACCACTTCTACTTTTTTTACCTTTTACTTAAACCACTTCATCACTACTCCTATTTCACATTTCAAATTCCACTTTACAACTTACTTGCACTTCTTGTGGGACGCTGATATTTATACTTCCCAGACATCTTTCGAGAATCTTCTGCACTATCCAGCGCTCCATACATCATTCCATTTTGCCAGAATATTCGCTAAAATTTTCTTTTGCTATTCAAATATGGAAAGCTTCTGCTGGTCAAATATAGATGCCGCTATTCTCATTTTAGGTAGATATCATAATATTAACTTGACTTTTTTAAACTACAAATGACAATTTAATCTATTACTTTTATAATAGACCCAATCAATATTTAGAACTTTTATCAGCCCAAAATTAGGGTATCAAGCATAATCTGGTCAGGTGGCCATAAAACTTTTCCATATTTCCTAGAGATGATTCGAAGCTGTGCGATAAAGCTGTGCGATAAAACTTAGGTGGCAGTAATATTGTCCAATTACTCCTCCAAGACCTTGTTCTAACGTTATATAGTATATGCATTAATGCTCCAGGAGCACTAAAAACCTGTCTCAGTATTAATGCTCATCATCACCCTTAAATCAACATTCAAACGTAATCTGAAATATCGTGATTCTTCCCTAAATCCTACAACGGTCTTATGGAATGCTACACCAAGCTCCTTATTTTTTAGCCATTATAACCAGCTAACATTCAAAACCTGTCTAAATTTTAGGGATACACAAATTTCCTTGACTCTCTCAGTCAAACGGTTTTGTTTTTATTTGTAACTGAATCCGTGATCTCCACTAAGTTGGTCCCAGAGGCAAACTCTTAACTTGGCTTTGCAAATGGTTTCTAGCTGAAGTTGCCAACATGGTTTTACTCAAATGTCTCTGTTTGGTAGCGTTTGATCGCAATTTCAATTTCTACAAGCGCGGCTTAATCCCAAGCTCAACCTTAACTCCCTTACGAAAACCTGCCCTGGTGAATGAAATCTTTTAAGCTCCACTGTCGGCAATCTTCGTTTAACTTTATCTGCCTCACAAAGCACCGTCTACACAGTGGTCACTGAACATTAAGTCATAGTATTTTGACTAAGTACCATATGGCATATGCTCTCATGCAACGGTGTTAATACCATTCAACCACACCACACCTCACCAGCCACCTATACGAACGTGACCAAATGAGCATATGACGGAGCAGTTCCGATTTAAAGTTCCTCCTAGAACAGGAGCATGAGCCTTCATTGGAATGAAAAGAGCTCTTAACCAGCTGCACATGCACTGACACCATGCAAAGGAAACGAAGGGGGTTTGTGAAAGGGTCCACAAGAACAAAAATCCACAAACGGGCGAGAATATTTTTTTTCATTCTCATTCTTCTCCATTTTCCCACAATTTTTCCTCATTTTTCAGCCATTTTTCAGAGATTTTCGCCAAATTTTATTTTTTTTTTTGCTTTTTTGCTTTTTTATTGCTTTTTTGGCATGGCACGGATGGTTAGGGAGAGCCACGTTTGTTTTGGCTGTCGGCTGGAACGTTAAATTCAGATTAAACCGCTTTATGACAATGGTCAGCCGCATGAATAAGAATGAATAATGAGGTCTACCATGCTATGCGGTACCGCCTTGATATACCCTACCATGCTATGCTATGCCTTCTCTGGCCCGGCCTTGTAAGGCCTAAAAGGCTCATGTGGGAGAGGAATGTTGAAATTTTACAACACCATGCATTGGAATTAAGCAATAAAATATTAACGTCACACATACCATATACCCAGGCACACGTGTATAAGTGAGCGTGTAATGGTTAAGGATTGAAACAATGAAAGAGGAGTGCTCCAAGGAATGGCTGTTGTAATTTGAATAAGGATTTAGAGTGGTTCGGTTTCCTTTTCTTTTCCTGCCAAGGCTTATACGAATATTGTGTCAGTAAGAGCTATAAAAAGGTTCGCGTTTAATTATTTATTGTTTGAAGGATACGCCATTAAATCGAAACGGAAAACCATGACGAAGCTAGAGTTGTTGGAATTGTTTTTGGTGTTTTATTTTTCTCTTTTTTTTTTTTTTTTTTTTTGTATGCGACTTACTGGAGTGATGTATTGTTTTTGGGAAGGACACCCTGCTACTTGGGGAGAAGGCATCACTTTAAAAGGAAGCACCCCATTAGACATAGACGATTTATTTTGGAAGCGATTTACGACAAGGATTTGAGTTTGTGCTATTTGATAGGACGATGTACGGTTCATCTCTAAAATATTGATTACCGTGTCGCTTGTGCTACTTACAGTGATTGATGATGGTATTGGAGGTTTGTAACATTACCAAGTCCTGCAGTATCTGGCACGTAAGTAGGGTTAGTAGTGCATTTCCCAAAGCTACAATGGCGTTTACCTTTAATGACGGGCAAAATGAATGATGGATTTTCAAAATTGTGTGCCTACAGCCAACCAATAGTCCTTCGGAAAACGCAGTTTTGACCGTGCATGTATGTCAATATGCCGATCATCGTTAGCCCAGTGAAAGTGGCCAAAGGAGTTGCATGAAGTAGCTGGTTGGCATATAAATTTGGGAAAGATTGAGTTTTACTCAATAATTTTCGCAGTAGCGGTTGCGAGAATATACCAACCGAAGTATGGATTATGAAAATTACATTTATGTGGGTAAACGCATCCTTCAATGCTCCTGTAAATATCCTATTTAAGTACTATCGCCATTGTCACACGCCGTTTTTAATAAAATAATTGCACCCATCTTTGCTCAATTGTAACTATTCAATGGCCTGGGCTTCACGAACCACAATCGAATGACTGTCATGGAGGAATGTCGACACTACTGCTCAATTTTATTTTCACTCCAACTATATCCTGACATATTCGGCGCTCAGCTCATACGAAGATTTTTTCAGCATCTAGCCAGGCTGTTGTAATAGAAGTGGTGTCGGAGGATTTAGAAACAAACCAAAGGCGGCCAAAATGGACCACTGGCAACCACTGAAAAATTTGGCCCTTCAGGTTGGGGCTGCGCCATCGGGTTAGCCGCTCAACCACGTAAAGGACTATATGTGATGAAGCAGTAAGCCGCTTCGGATATGAATGGAGTTACTGTTGACCACCTGCGCACTGAACAATTGGCGGATGCCCTAAGCCACTACAAAGCGGATGTTACTGCAATCCAAAAAGTGTGATGGAATGGGCCGGCAAAAAAGAGGTAACAGTTTTCACAGAGCAGAAGCAGTGTCTATTTGTATGTGAATTTATCACAAAAGAAAGGCTTCAAGCTTTTAGCTTCAGGCATCTGAGCGTACGCCTGATTGCAATCAGCTTTAAGGCTAATTTTCCCAAGAAAGTCAAATTCCCACAGAGGAAAAGAACGGCTTTGCCAAACATTGATTCTGTGAGGTCCTTGACCAGACTTATAAGCAATGTCTTAAGCACTCTTCGCCAAATTAGGAAAGAAGAGCATCTTTGGCAACGCAGTCGACAAGGCACGAACTCCGAAAATGAACTAGGGTTCATTGATCGTGTTACTTCTGCCGAGGTGTTGTTGGCAGAATTGATAGCAGAACCAAGGTAGAAAAAGACCAATTTGCTGACGTTGCGTGCCCTTCCTGTTGGCATCTTATATACAAAAACCTATTTTAGCTGCTTCCCTTTCAATACTAGCTACCGCACTGGTGACAGCCCACTGAGTTCTGTCACTTATGTCGATATCAACGGCATATGCTAGCAGACTTTTGAAAGATCCTCGTTCGTTTGTCAGTTCTGAACAATTCCTTCAAGTATGGGATTAAAGAAGTCACATAACAGTGCGTGACCTTCTCTAAAGTCTTTTTTGACGTCAAGTGTTTTGGTTAAGTCATTAGCGACCTTTACGGACCAGCGAGCGTTCTCAATTGTCATTCTGCACTGACGGGTGAGCTTGTCAGGGATGCCAAGTATAGCTCTATGTAGCTCAGCTCTACAAATGCTGTCATATCCGAGCTTACAATCAATGAAAAGATGTTGGATATCGATTTGGATTTCCTGAGATTTTTCCAGGATCTGGTCTGAAATCACACTGATAGGGACCAATGAAGTTGTTAACGAAAGGTTTCAGACGTTCACACAATATGGCAATTAAGATCTTGCATGCGATGTTGAGAAAACGTATGCCTCTACAATTGGTGTAGTAGAGGTGGTTTCCATTTTATGGATCCGGCAAACGATGCTGATATTCCATTGATCTGTCATACACTCTTCTGACCAGATCTGAGTAATGGGTCGTTGTATGGTCTCCACAAAATCATTTCCCGCAGCTTTGAATGCCTCGGGCGGTAAGTGGTCAGGCCTAATTGGTTTGTTCGATTTAAGCCTGGGTATTGCTATCCTTACTTCATTTTGGTCAGGTGGATGAAAGTTTTGACCATCACTGTCTAAGTTGAATGGTCTATTGTGCCTGACTGCGAGATGTTGAGCTTTTTCGTTGTTACACAGTTTACTTTAAAAAGAGTAAAAGGCCATCTGCACCAGCAGCTTTATTAAACTTTAACTTCGATATTGCTACCTTAACTTCATATATGCCGGTAGAATGGAATTCTCGTCTTTGCGAATGAATCATTCTGCCTAACAGCGGTATTTTGACCATCATCATTATACGGTTTGCAGAAGTCAGGATTCCAGTTGTAACAGGAACGTCTGTCTTCGCACTTCCCGTGCTTTTTATTTTTGTTTCCCAGAAGCCTGTGCTGGTTCTTCCCTCCTCTTCTGCTCGTAGATCTCAAGAGGAGCTCTCATCCATCAAAGCAGCGAAGGTTTATATGCTGCTTGTTTGGCTATACCTGCCCACTTTCGTCATCAAACCAATAACATTGAAATCATAGTTTCTCAAGCCATTGGTGTTTTATGGTTTGCATATGGACCATGGAGGCTAGGATTTTGAGGAAGGAGGAAAGGAAACGCGATCGGCAATAGATTCTGCGGTTTCTTCCTATTGCAGTTCTTCAACCTCTTTGGTGGTCTTACTTGACAGTATTGTGTCTGTGATATCCTCATCCATACTCTGGGTACAACAAGGTAATGATACGAGTCGATGTTGGCTACCCAGAAAGTTTGAACTTCCAGAATTCTGAAAGAAGGCGTCGATCGGGCTGTGATCAATCTGTTTGACGGTTGATTAAGCAGCGGAAAGTCAAGTCCCTTAATGGATCTTCAGATGTACTTCAGAACTACTTTTAGTAGCCAGCATACATATATCATCCATTTATACGAGTACTTAAAACAAAAACATACCTCGATTAATTCTTAGTAACTGATGCTTGGCCTAAAACATTTTGTAGCTTCGGCCGCGCTATGCACAAACACTTTAAGAGTACATACAAATCCCTTGAGTGCGCGCTAATTATAAAAAAAAAAACTGATTTAGAGAGAAAATTCGTAACCTCATACCGTTTAAATAGTGGAGCACCATTGCGAAGTGCTCCATCCAACTCCTAACCTCGTCATTACCCGATATCAGATAGAAGCCACTTAAGCTATAGCTTTGTACCGACTAACATCAACTTGAAGTAGTTGATGCAGTCTCTGAAACCATATCCACCAATTATATCTGCTATCGTTTCCTTGGTCTCCTTCAAGCCGTCAAGTTACCATCATCGCCTTCTAAAATCTGGCAGTTAACTGCAGAGCTACCCCTATATAAGGCTCAATAAGGCATTAGAACTACGCCGTATTGCCTAAAGTGTGCAGACAGTGTTCCCGTTTGACGAACAGAACTAACTTGTGCGCAACGATTTGAAGTAATCTGCTGCTCTGGAAATAATCTTCTCGTTAATCAAAGGGAACTTTCAAGTTCCAGAATCCAATCGTTGTCCATATTCATTGACAAAGGTAGTCAATATTAGGCCAACATATTGCTGTCTTGCAGATCTTGAATAGAGCCGCCTATAGTCTTTCCAAAGTCATCAGGACTATGAACATTTCCTACTTTGCTTGAAAGGGCTTGGAGGAGTCAGAGGATATGCCTTAACTGAAGCCCAGTCTGCCTACAAGAACGCTCTTCTGCTTCATCAGCATACAGAAATAGTGTTGTTTTAGTATGAATGCAAGCTGAAATTGGTACATCTTGCTCACCAAGACTCCTGGAACTACTTCTACTTAACCATATATGAAAATCCAAATTTCAGTATAATTAGAGTAATTAATCATCACTACAAATATCACACCCACATTCATAAGCTAGGCTTAATCCAAAATAATTCACCACCATTGCCAGCATGCCTTTTAAAAAGCAACAGATGCTTGGAGCTACAAAAGCGTATCCCTCTTCATGTCAGCTAATATAGGTCTTTCTTTAAGTACTTAAAATTTAAGACCACTGTATCCGGTATAGCTCACTTATATTCAAAGGAACGGCTTTAAGTATATGTGTATAAACCGACACCCCAAGCTACCGACTCGACATGAAGGCTTACAATTTCCGTGCGTGTCCGGGCAACCAGTGATTACCTCTCGCGTCCTTAAATTTAAATAAATTACTTTTTAATGTGCGCGGTAATTTTGTTGGTAGGAAAACGACGGAACTTTATTCATTTTATGCAAATTACAATATGGCCCCTAACATCCCCTGCACATTCGCCAGACTGCAGCCACCATTCGTTGGCCTTTCAAACTACTCCCTGTCACGTCCACTTTATACCACAAATATGCCCACAGAACCCCACCTCCTTCTAATCGAATGCAGCTGTGTATCTGAAATGGAAAAAAATTAAATTAACTTTGTGCAACTTTTTGCCAACTTCTCGCACAGACCGCATAGTAAATTGTTGCACTCATAATACTGCAGATTGAAGTGGCATGGCAGGATGTGCCACATGACACTCAAAGGATCAAACAAAGCATTCAGGTCTTTCCTTGTGCCAGAACCAGTGACAGTGCCCGTGCCTGTGTATTGGTCTATTGTTTATACATGGGACAAACACCGATACGATACAACCATGACGAGCAAGAAAATTCAGTTATGAGCATCTTAAGGATATCCTGGCTTTAAAGTGGGTTTTAGCCTGACACTGAGTGGGTGAGATGGTGTCAATTGCTAGCTGTTGGACTGGAATCTATACCTTCCCACACTCTATCGGCATGGCAATAATCCCCAAGTAAAATAGAGACTTTGGTTGCTTAAAGCATGAATATGCAAACAACTCTAAAATGTATAGAATTTCTCAAGTCACCCTCAAGAGGAATGGATGAGCTATTCGTATAAACATGAGCTCTCAAGATGCAGTTGAAATTTTAATTAAAATGTTTCAATTAATTTGTACATTAGATATGCGCACGCTTTAGATATTGTAAAGGATGCATATCAGTATATCAACTTTCATATCCTGCGACTTCAACCTGTCGTTACAGCTAGCAAGTGCTTCGTTTGACTCCGAACAGCAATGGAGTGAAGCCAGTAGAGATATGAGGATGTGTTTGGGATTTTTATTTTAATGGAGTTTTCCATTTAATTTGTTCCTTTCAACCTGAAATCATAGCCGAGGGGTTGAATTAATTTGATTACTGAAGTGGAAACAGAGCACGAAGGTTCAAGTGGATGACATGAGATGCATACTGTAACTTTGTTACTAGAATACCAGGTTCATCCTGATGAAAGGTTGAATTGATGCAAACTTTTAATAAGCCTTCTGAAGTCTTCAATTTGGATAAAGTAATTGGGCCGAGTTAATAGGGATATCTGTCAATTTTACGTAAGCCATAATCGGAATTTTACATAATTAACATTGCAACCTGGCCATTCAAATCGAAAGTGCCACTCTCTGTAACTGAATAGTGTCCTCTTTAAATATCCTTAACTGACATGTACATGCTTATATGAAGAATTCCCAATACTGTAACGACTTTCTAAGGAAACCACTTCTAAACAAGACACTTCAGACTTGATATTGGAAGATGACGTGAATTTTCACAGATCAAGCAAGGCAAAACTGTGTGTCGGGACCGAGGACTCATGCAAGGAACTAGTACTCTGCACTCCTCGACTGTTCGTTCTACTACAATTTCTCAGTCTCTCGGATACAGTGGGTGCAGCTACATATCATTTACTCTGCCGGCATCCTGGATAGTCATGCGATCTGCAGTTCTTGTCGTCCAAAAAGACGTCAGCTTCGCATTCTAGATCGGTATTGGCGCCATTCGTGAAGAATTAAATATAGTCCTTCGCTGGCTCACATTATAGGCAAAATAATTCCAGAGTGTAAGGAAAGTCGATATCGCAGTTTTTCAGGAGTTTTGGTGGCATTGCATCAGACGGCATATCCATAAGACCGGAGTCAAATGATAGTCGGCGCGCAGAGCTCACTTTTTTTAAGCAGGTCATTTGCAGCCGAAACAGAAGGTTCTTTGGAGCCTGGCAAAAGCAACAGTGGTGCATTTTCGTGATTGTTACAGTAGTTCGATCAGGCAACCGACATATAGGACTCAATTAGTCCAATCATATCTGGCCGAAAGCTCTTTCAACCTGGCAGAAGACCGATAGCGGCCTGGAGGTTAATTTTCTTCGTTGGACCAGTCAGCTTCCTCTTTCTTATAGCTTCCTCATCTGCAAGTGTTTTTTCTCGCTGGAAACGTTAGCTTAAAATATTTGATGAGAGCACCATTCAGATTCAGAACAGTTTCCTTCACAGTTTTTTCCTTTCCAAGTATGGGTGGAGCACAAACCAAATTACCAAGCTCTCCTCAAATTGTGCATTCTGAAATTTTTAGCGAATTTCTCATCTAAAACAAGGCCGAAACCTAACGTCTAGAGTTATGTGTTTGAAGACACATTAACACGTCCTCTGGACACCATCGGTGTCGTCAAAACATTAAAAGCCTAAGCTCCCCATAAAAAGGCTTACCTACTCGAATATCGAAAAATGTTTCCGATAGCAACTTCTGCGCAATGTTGGAAAGGGGCAACTAGTTCGATTGGTAAGACTCACAAAATCTGAATCCAAACCATGCCGAAAGTAGAGACTTGGTCTCCTGGTCGGAATTTACTTGCAAACTATAATAGTTTGGTCAAAACAGGCTCACAACCGGGTCAGGGTAATCGATTTGCGAGTGAGTTGAATAGCTGAATAGATTATGAATAGATGACCATATAGCACCCTTTGATTTTTTTCAAGTCACCTGACACCAGCTTTGAATGGCGAAAGAATGAAAGAGTTTTCCCTGACACAAGGTTTTACTGTCGGAGGTTTACCAATGCCCGCCAAAAGGGTGGTGACGTGAGAAATTGAATTAGTTTTTCTGCGTTTCGTTGTTGACCGAGGTTTGAACTTGGATCCGTTTCAGTAGTGGTCGATGACCATCATCGAAAATGATAATACTTACTGACTTAAGGTGGCGCTATATTCCGGAGTAGACTTGCTCCTCAACTAACAAGCGTATCCAGACAGCTCGGTCATTAACTAGCTGTCTCGCACACTAAGTTGGTACATTTCTCCTTCTAGTTGCGTGCGCCACCTAAGTTGCAGTGTTCCTCCACTGCGCTGTCCTTCGAGGGAGGATTTGAAGACTTTTAGGTGTCCGCTGTACATGACAACTAGCCATCTCTGTCGTTAGACTTTCACTCTTCTATTTAAGTCGATGTCGCTGAACAGTACAGTACAGTTCATCGTTGTATCTCCTCCTCCACTCATGGTCTGACGGGACCGAAAACCACTCGAAGAATTTTCCTCTCAACGCATCCATTTTCTTTTGCACTGGAGTAGGAGTGGAAGTTATGCTTCGTTTGATCTCAGAGCTGGTCGTTGTCTGATTTGATAGCCTAGATAGACCAAGTCGTTAACTACCTAAAAGTTACATCTGTCGAGGGTGACACTCTGTTCGAGACGTCAGTATTGCGTGTCTTTTCTTGTTGGCAAACATATACTTGGTTTTGCCCTCATTGACCCTTAAACCTGTAACTAACACCACGCTGCTCTTTTCTGATTATGTCGACATCATTGGCGTATATGAGTAATTGATGAGAATGATGTTAAAGAAATTGCATGACAGGGCATCGCCTTGTCTAATTCCTTTTTTGACATCAAAGGTCTCGGTAAGTTCTTCACCGATCTCTATGGAGAAGCGTGCATTCTCCGTCGTCATCCAGCACAACGGACGAGTTTGGCAGGGATGCCAAAACTAGATATTGCTCGGTATACCTCTTTTGTATAGATGCTGTCATACGCGGTTTTAAAATCGACGAAAAGGTGGTGTGTACCGATTTGCACTTCTTAAGTTTTTTCCAAGATCTGTCGTACTGTGAATGGTCGATGGTGGACTTTCCTGGCCTGGAGCCCTACTGATATGAGTATGGACCCATCAAGTTGTTGACCGACGGCTTCGGGGGTTGACATAATACGGCAGATAGGATCTTGTAGGCGGTATGTTCCCCTTACCAATTCATCGCCTGCCGCTTTGAAGAACTCGGCAGTCAGGCCATCCGCTCCAGCAGCTTTTTCGGACTAAAGGTGAGATATGGTTATCCTCAATTGATCCAGGTCGGGTGGACGGAATTTTTGGCTTACATTGTCCAGGTTCAAAGGCTCATTCTGCCTGACAGCGGTGTTTCGTTCGTCATTGTCGTTTTACAGTCTACAGAAGTGCTCTTTCCAAATTCTCAGCATCAACTCCTCCTCTACTACTATGTTTCCTTGTTCGTCTTTACAGGCTTTGGTTCGGGGTTTGGGTCCGTGGCATATTTTTTTTACATTTTGGTGAAACTCCGAATCCCACTTCTGTAGCGACATCTCCTTGACCGGGCGCAGCTCCAGTCCTTCTACGAGTATGCAGCGCATAGATGTATGCACTTGCTTACCCGTATGTACTTGCCTGCACTCGTCGTCAAACCACTGGTTTCCTTGTGGTGGCCGGGTGAAACCTACCACATCAGAGGCGGCATCTCTGATGGCTTTTCAGCAATATTGCCACTGGTCTTACGTACTAGATGCTGGCGGCAAAGGACCTATTAAGAGATTAAGGGGGACGTATTAGCTTGCCTTTGCGATGTTCGGGATATCAGCAATCGTATCTTAGCTCCAACATGGTAATGTCCCGAGTCGATGCTGGTCCCTCGGAACATTCGGACATCCATAATACTGGAGAAGTGCCTTGCGTCGTTCACAATCAATCTGGTTGACCATTGATTGATCAGGATATTCCCAAACCAACTTATGAATATCGAGATGCGGAAATCGCTTGGTAGCTACGGCAATGCTTCACCCCATCGTAAAGTAGAAGTAGTAGAAAAAAGTAGTAAAGGGTGACCACATAAAGACGATAAGGAAAAAAAATGTAAATAAAACAAAAACGATGTGAGATATCAAATGAACTCTGGCTTTGATTTGAAGCTACGTTCATGCCATTATGTGTAGAATAACACATCATTGAAATGGCAGCCTCGGCTTCGCTGGCAGTGCTCCAAGCGGTCGATATAATTTTTGATTACTCGGTCCAATATGTGCGGCGTTATTCCGGCAATAGTATGTCGAATATTGGTATCGAGCTCATCCAAAGTTGTTGGCTTGTTAGCGTAGACTAAGGACTTGACGTTGCTTCAGACATAATAATCGATTGGTGTCAAATCGCATAATAGCGGCAGCCAATTGATGAACGGTCGCTGTGAGATGACCCAGTCGCCCAATTTCTCCTTCACAACTTCGAGTGTTGCTCCACTTATATGGCATGTACCACTATCTTGTTGGAACCACAGCTCGCATATATCGATGCTGTCGAGCTCTGACCACAGAAAGTCGGTTAACATAGCTCTATACCTGAGACCATTGACGGCAACGGAAAGTAACGAAACAAAAAGGTCCGATAAAGCCGCAATAAACTGCACCAAACAGTCAATCTTTGTGGATGCATTGATGGGCCCCGTCCGTGAAGATGATATTTTGGCCAAAATCCTTATATCCGGCCTACATTTCCAGAGCCCAATTAGTGAACTCACGGCGTTGTTTATAGTCTTATATGGATGTAGATCCAAATCCAACTGTAAAATAAGCCGGGTTGACTCTTTGGCGATGCCGAATTCAGCTGATTGGCGCCGAATCGACATTTCTGGGTTTTCTTTGATACTGGCTGCTACGGCGACCATGTTTTCCTCATTTCACACAAATTTCTGTCTGGTTGGTGGCTTAAGATCCAAAAGAGTGTACTCACGATCAAACTTTTCCACGGAGTGACGAATTGCCTGGACATTGAAGCCATAATTTCCGCGCGTTCGGTAAACGTAAAACGATGCATGACGAAATGGCACACCTTACTGAATATTCTGACAGCTGGATGTCATTGGTAACTTTGACAGCTGCTGAAACATAACAATTAGAAAGACTATCATCGCTATCTGGTCATCCGCTACTTTCCAACAGTAGTACCAAAGATGCTCTCTCTTCTTAAATTGGCATTAAGGTCGGCGAGGACAATTTTAATCTTACAGCTAGAGCACTACTTGTACTTGCAAGTATTGCCCAAGAGCTCGTAAAGATAGCTTCTTTGGTGTCGTCATTTTTCTCCTCCGTGTTGGCGTGCATGCTTATAAGTCTAATGTTGGCAAATTATGCCGGAAACTCACGACTTTTTGCCTAAGTCTGCCCCTAACAACAAATCCGCATCCAACTAGGCGCTGCTCTTGCTTATTTGTCAACAACAATCGCCTTAGTAGATGTCGCAGCTTTTCATCCTTTTTTTGTCCGGCGCATCCCATCGCATTTCTTGGATGGCAGTAAGATATGTTCTACAGCAGTCCAGGGCCTCCGGTAGTTGTTCAGCTGAACGATGCCTATTAAGGAACCTAACATTCCACATACAGATCCGAAGTTCGTTGTTCTTGTTCCGTTTGCATTGGTTGTCAACAGTAGATCCGTCAGTAACCGAGGCTTGTTGTTGCTTCGTAACTTGGTTTATTATTTTTCATGGTCGGGCAGTTACTACAGCGGCACAACCCCCAGCCTGGAGGGTCAGTTCCATTCGAGATACCCCTAGGACGAGGGGTATCGGTTAGTCAAAGCCAGTAACCCGTTCAGAGAGTTGAACGCTGCCGTTGGTATATGAAGGGCTCACCCACCACCGCCGTTATTCACGTCTGAGAAATATTAACAACTGCGCCATGGGAGGAGGCTCGCTTCTAAATGCAAGGCAATATTGTCAATTGAAGCAATGTCCCTAAACTGGAATAATGAATATGTAGATCGATCGAATGTGAAGAAAATTAGGTCCTGGTCTGACACACCTTCTACCGATATTTGTTTCTGAAGTAAAACATTGAAAGACAGTGAAAGATATTTTTTCTATCTGATAAATATAAAAATAAAAAATGAAAGAGAGAAAAAGAGTAAAGAAAACATAAAAAGTAAAACTTTGCTTCACACAACTATTTCAAAGAGAAAGAAAATATCGAAATCAAGTTTTGGATAACAATAATATTAGTTGACATACAAATTTATAAACCCCTCCGATTGACATAAACAAAGCCATTAAGCGTTTTTTGCAGAATATACTCGTAATATACCCTCTCGTCATAGGCGAAGAGCACGACGAAGGACCGAGCTATTGTCGGCCGTAAGACTTTCGTTAATTTAGCTTAAAAGTAATGAGCTTACACTGAAAAAGAACCCACGCCCAACCAATAAAAATCTCTCTTAACATATTAAAAAAAGTCGGCTCAACTGTCCGAGCTCTTTAAACTTGTAGGTGATGATGGATAAGGATATGCCCAATATCTACAACGCATTAACAAATTTGTGTCCATCTAAAAAAAGACAAAAACAATCCTCTTTTCTTTTTTAAAGAACAATAAAAATATATCTCTTCTGAATGCCGTATTCAAGATCTCATCGAAAGTTTTGTGTCAACGTCTCAAGGATTTTTGCAGCAAACATCAACCAAATCGTTGCTACGCTATGTAGTTTTGGCTATGTTACGAGTCCGTTTGATATTCGTTCTTAATGATGGCAATTCACTGGAGACTTTTTTTTCTGTCGGGAAGAGCATTCAGACAAAGAACTAGTTCATTGTACTCTTTGTTAGTTCCCTTTTAATGAAATCTTTCAGTCTTACGAAGAAAGATGAGTAAGTGCTTCAGTGATAAGGTTCCTACAGTGTCAGCACCCACCACGTCAGGGCCGAGTACCTGCAGCTTGATGCGAGCGTAAGTCGAACATTCACTCTAACAGCAAGCGTTGCAGGATGTTGTGTCACTTATGCCCAGCACATTTAAATGTAATCAACCTGCAGTCTTTTCTGCTGAGGGACAGCAGAAAGGCAGCTGACTTCCAAGAGCCGTCGGGAAGTATTGGTTCGGTCTGCCTGCATCCCGGGGAGCTATGCCATCTGCAGTTGTGTTCATTTGAGACCCAACTGTCAATAGAAACCTTAACCGAGGATGCAGGCAGACCCAACTTAGGTTCGGGTCCTGAAAAACTCTCCTATAAACCTTGTCTGGTAAGTTCATCGGCGATTTCATTCCCCGCGATCCCATTGTAACCTGGGACCCAGAAAAGGGTCACTGAATTTAGCCTTCCGACTGCATTCAGTGATCTCTTGCATTCTTGAACTGGCTTGGAAATCTTAAGACTTTTCAGTAAGGCTCTAAGCGTTGCCCGGCTGTCGCTAAAGATGCAAATATTTCGCCTCCTCCACCGGTTCTCCGCAATATAGTTCGCTGCCATTAGTATATCGTAAATCTCCTCTTGGAAGACAGATGCTAGGTTTCCTAACGTGAAGTGAAATCAAACGCTGTCGTCCTCCAGAAAGACACAAGCGCCACATCCCATGTTGGTTTTGGCGTCGTCCGTAAAGACCCGACAGAATCCCGTTCGTGGCTCAGATTCTCGCCGAAACCAGTCCCGGGCACAAGGAAAGTCGATTTCGTATTTTTTCTGCAACAGGAGTTCTGGTGTCATTGCATCGGACGGCATATCCATAAGACCAGAGTTGTAAGACAACCGACGCGCAAAGCTCCAATGCGTGTTGTACCAAGTTTACTTCTTCTCCGAAAATGACTTTGAGAGTGCAGCCCATGATAAAAATATCAAGTGGAGGGAGATTCATCAATGTGTCTAGAGCGGAGCCAAGAATACTGGGGGGACAAACCGTTCTTTGGAGTGTGGTAAAAGCAGCAATCACGTGTTTTCGTAAGACCTTATTTCACAAGACATAAGGATATAATTGGCCTTATCATAGCCGTGTAGATCCAAAGGACGCTTTTTGGTGGCAGGGCCGATGTCTTGCCGATCGCTTATCTGCACATTGCCAAAAGGCCGAAAGCGCCTTAGATGCTTTCGACGTAACATGTTTAGTCCAGAGAAGTTTGCTAAACAGGATGACACCCAAATACTTAGCTTCTTTGGGGAATTGGATGGTGATGTCTTTAAGCACCTGATAAGCCAGACTAGACAGCTTCCTTCTTCTAGTAAAAAGAACACCCTCAGTTTTTAGACGATTGACTGAAAGCCCATTACTAGTGCACCAGTCGTCGATAACGTCTAGGGCTGCCTGCTCTTTAGAGCAAACAGTCGCTAGCCACGACCCAACCGGCAGTACAGTTACATCATCCGCGTATGCTTGTGCATAGACGTTAGAACTATTGAGCGCATTGAACAGTGAGTCGACCAACATGCACCATAGCAGTGGAGACGGAGCGACCACATATTGGCCGCAGCCAGCATCCGCAATATTCACCAGAATTGCTTTTATCCACAAAACTAGTGATTCGTCTGCGCCGTGTTGCTAGGGCGAGTTATACATGCTGTTGTATTATAGAAAGCACCCTCAACGTCGATGAAAATGCCCAAAGCGTATTCCTTCTTGTCAAGTGAGCCTTCAATTCTGCCTACCAGATTCTGAAGTGCACTCTCGCAGGATCTTCCGTGTTGAAAAGCGTGTTGCATCGCCGACAGAGGATGCATTCACAAGGCGGTTTTGCGCACATGGATCTCGACCATTCTCTCGATTCATTTCAGCATGAAGGAAGTCAGACTTATAGGTCTGAAACTCTTGGCAAGCAAGTAGTCTTCCTTTCCGATTTTCGATATAAAGCCACTCTCACTCGCCAGGTCTTTGGTATGCATGCCAGTGCCCGGCTAGCAGTGGAAATTCTCTTCAGAGCTGCCAGAAGCAGTTAATGTAACATAACTGGGTAAATACCATCCGTGCCAGCCTCACCGGTTACATGGCTTTAAAGCAGGCAGATAATCCCGGTACTTGGCTAATCACCAACAAATCAAATCTAATAATCAAGCTTTGACATTCTTTTTTTTTTGCTCAAAAATCTATCTTACATACCATGAAAGCCAAATTCACTATAATTCCACGACAGACCCCAAAAACCCCACATCGACACTTGCACTTAACTGAAATAATTGATTATGACTCCTTTCTTATCCTTTCAGATATCACAAGTGATATAGTTAACCACAGGGCTACCAACACTATGAATTGAAAGCACACACCAATTAACCACATAAACATCTCTAAAGCGGAAACCGAACGTAACAACGTAACAAACAAACAAACAAATAAAAAAAGGAAAAAAAAACAAAACAACTTAGCACTACCATGACTCAGCCCGTCGACTTACATATTCATATACTTAGCTTTTTTACAGTGGCATTTGCAGTCCTCATCCACAAAGGTAAGCACAAGGATATACTCGTACACATCTACACTTTGCTCTTTAACCCTTTTACCCCTTCAGTTTATGTGTACGTTATATTGTACCATTCATCTAACATTGCTTTTGTCTATTTCGTAGCCAATTGCATAGACTGTTTTAAGTGTGTTTCCTACAATGGGGCAAATAAGGCGTGCGATGATCCTTTTCACAATAACTTCTCCGTAGCACTGCTGGAATCACCATGTATGGGTGGCCGCAAAGGACGAGATGGACTATTTCCAGCTACTGCCTGTATTAAAATAGCCGGTTATTATGGTTCGTTGCAAAATCCTTTATTTTTTGTCTCTCTGTTCCACACTATTGTATTTACTCGTATATCTACTCGTATTCATACATTTATTATTTCTCAGATGATACAGGTGAAACAATTACGGTCCGAGGATGTGCCCTGGATAGTGGAACCCTAACCACAGATACAGAAATAATTCGTATGTCACATTGTGGCAAATTCTACTATGACGACAGGTATGACTTCTGTCCCACCTTGGGTGATACTTTTTAATTGCAAATACATTTTCAATTCCCTATCTCCACTACCTTTTGTTTTGTATCTTTTCTCATCTTTCATCATCTAGATATGTCCATGGATGCCTGCAGAGCTGCAACGATGCGGATGCATGCAATTCATCCTCTAGAGTGAGAATACAACCGCAACTCCTGCAATTTCGTGCGTTAGTGTGGATCCTAGCAATTGCTGCAACCAGATTTCTCGAGAGATTCCACAGATAGCATTTTGGGATTTAAGATATTTGTAAAAAGAAATTTATTCAATTTTTTTATTTTTCAATTTATTTAGTTTTTTCACTTTAAATTAAGAATGTTAATTAAAAATAATTATAATGATCATAAATAATAAAAGGACAATGAAAGGATGTTGTATTGTAGTTAGTTATGCACAAGATGTGATTTACTTTTAGATTATTTCGTAATGTAAATTCTTTTTTATATATGCAAAAGAGATTTTTTTATTTTTTTTCTTTTTTTTTTTAAATTTAATACTAATGGCAGAATAGTTAATTATAAAAAAATTACAATTATATTCGTAAAATTAGTTAAAAATAAAAAAAAAAATCGAATAAGTAGATTTAATATCGAATGCGAAAGATCAGGAAATCAAAGCGGATCAATGAACGTTATTATTGTAGATAATGTGAACCGACGAGGAGGATTTAATTAATTTTTTTGAGACATTTACATATATCTGTATATTCGAATAGAAATATAAAATATATACATACGAGTATAATGAAATCAAAATTAATATAAAATCAAAAGTGGATATAAGAAAATGCAGGTACATCTACATAGGTAATTAAAATTATGTAAATATAAAATAGATAGATAGGCTATTTAAGTGGTGTGATGTTCGTATTAATCAAGTCATGGTTTTATCTGTCCTGCAGCTTTAACATTTCTATCTATCTGTACTAGCATGAGGCTATAGCCGATGCGTATACACATGCACTATAAAAGAAATGCAATATACGAGTATCTTTTTAGAGTTTTTTTTAAATATTTCTGTACATTTACTAATTAGAATACAGTCGATAGTGTAGGCGGATAGTAGTGGATCCAAATAATTTAAAGTGCTTTTAAAATGCCATAGTAAGCTATATTTTTTTAAGTTTTAAATCAACTCGAGTTGCAAAGCTTGGGTTTTACCTATGAGCCATGAACCGAATTTTATACTCCAATTTGATAAATGGAATTGTTCTTTTTTCCAATTTGAAGATTTTTGTGCTAATTGGGCTTCCTTCGATGTTAAATTACGGATGAGCCGCGTATAGGCGGCTCCAATAGGGCCTTGTCTCCGGTACGTAAAAACAAATATACAAACATGGGCGAAATGTTATGTAAGTGAATACATTCCCTAATGCCATGAGCATTTTATTCAGAATGTCCCTCGGTAATATGAGTCTTACAATGTTGCAGTAGCTCAAACCATCTAAAATTGGCTTTAATGACTCTACCGTAGTGTAAGATATTCATTAGATGATGTTAGACTGCCGGAAAATATTTCAAAAAAAAATGTTGCTCGGGTGATTATTGTATTTTAAGCGTCTACAATTACATGGGAAAGCTAAATGACCCGAATCTCAGCAGAGCGTGCCTTAGAGCACGCGGCACGCCTTCATTCAATTAGATGTTACAGTGCTGAATACTATGGAACGCAACCAGACTTTGATTCGAACTCTGGGGGAAAAGCAGATCGGTGAACGTAGGGAGATTAAGTGTCAATGTGTTGAACTGGCATGTCAGGCATCACGATTGATAGATGGTACTTATGCTGAACCTCTCGTTAATGTTGGGCTTTTGTTGAAAACAATGAGTAGGAATAGCTTAAGAAAGGTTTGAAGTACCATAGTAGAGCAATTGTGCAATACTCGTATATACCAATATTTGAATTGTTCTGTAAGGTGCTCCATCATACCATAGTAGCTGAAGTGACTATTTTCGTATGGAAGGGCCCCTAGGGATTTCCTTGCCAACTCAAGTATGTTTTTGTTTCCTGAGAAGCTTCCTATCTAACCTATGTCCCAGGTATCTAGCAATGCTAGTAAGATCAAGGGTGTTAATTTTCAAATTAGGGCGAGCGAGATCAGAAGTATTAAACTGTCCGGAAAATATTGTAGTTTTAGTACCGCCTTGGCTGGGTTTTCATAAAAACCGCAACTTTCAATCCAAGGAATTTGTGGAATTGTAATAGAAGTCAATCAATTGACACCCTCGAACACCGACGTAATGTCTCCTGTCTCACTTTGTTTTATCGCTATTTTCACCACCAGTCCTCCATTGAAATCGCCAGCAGCATTCCGCCTATTCAAACTTCCAACCGTAACACCCGTCTCGCTGTGAATGCTCATCAGTATACCCTCAAACCCATTTTCGGACATACTCTAAAATATCGTCATGCTTTCCTAAGCCGTACAACTCGCTTATGGAATGCCCTGCCGATCTCTGTGTTTCCTGGTCGTGATAATTTACAAACATTTAAAAACAATGTACATCGGTGCCTGTCTTTTCTTCCTCCCTAAATTTCTTTCGTCCGCGCTGTGTACGAACATTTTAAGGATACAAAAACACCTTAAGCGTGCGCTGATTATAGAAAGAAAAAGTGTTTCACTACGTATCCGAGATTCTTATCTCCAGAAGAAAACCATAGAAGAAAAGTTCTAGAGAAGTGGCGCTTCACTGTCCATCGGTTGATAGAGCTTCTGGCATAAGTAGATTTGAGTATTTTTTTCGTCTTAAGCTAGGCACTGATACGACGCATGAGTTCGCAAATATTTAAGGGCTGTATAGTAGTGATATGTCAAGAAATGCCATTTCGGTGCACTCTTTGATGCTGTGTAACCGGCTGCGTAAAGTAGAGGTTCCATTGACTTATCCTCTTGATAGCATTTAGTTTACTTGGGGAATCTTTAAAATTTGTAAAGAAAAGATATCGGGTTTACTGGCCGGGAGTTTTTGAGGATTAAAATGAAGTTGGGCCTTTTTTGGCATGGAATTCCGTAGGGTTATCTTAAACGGTAGTAAACCCTTTACAATGGACTTGACTATGTCAAACATCTTCACAGCGCTGACGAGAATATACAATCTTGTCCTAGAGATTGGAAGCTCATTTCATTTCCCCTTCGATGATATGGTAAGAAATGCACAGGGCCTTGCAAACAAAGAATTGCGTGTTCATTATCATAATTAGAGATTCTCTGTCAAAATCGTGCAGGCATTGTAGGGCACTGGTCACGAGTAGAGTTTTAGAAAAGAGTCTGACAAATGGTGCGATTTTCTCACATTATCACTCTTGTCTAGTCTATGATTTGGTATCTGGCTTTTGTAAACTTCCAGTCCGTGTGTTCAGTGTAGTTAGGCGAACTTGGTTTCGTTGAAATATTTTCACCTATTATGCCAGAAGGCATCTAATTCGTTGTCATAACAAAATGGGTTTATTTATTTATTAAGTTATTAAGCTCTTCAAGATCTGTTTGCAAGCTACCATCTTGATGTCCCTTGGGGCCAGTTGAGGTAGCACATTTCGTTGGTAGAAGAAGGGCTAGGATCGAAATCAATGTGGATAGTTTAGAAAGAAGTGTGTTTTCTATTAACCTTTCACGGGTTTTCGTAAAAAGGTAGATAAAAATAATATTGTAGTTTCCAGCGCTGTTGTGAGATCGTCGATGAAAATAAAACTAAGCGAGTTATTGGCGAGTCTTCTAACCGTTGTGTGTCAACTGAAAAAGTGAATGTCTTTCGGCCGAGGCTGGGATTCGAACACCGAACCTTCCGAAGCTGGAAGCCAGTCCACTACCATTTGAACCACGGCCACCTACTTTAGAAAGTATAGACGAGGGATCTAGTGCAGTGATCCAATCTTGAACTAGACATGGTTCTTGGAATGGTGTATGATAGATATATCTGTGATAGTTTTAAAGACAACAGTTTTCTCCACAACTGTGCCATTGAGATCATCCAAAAAATCACTGTCAGAACTGGATTCCAGTCTTTGAGCTCAGCATCGTCTTTAATTTATCAATGCTGTACTTCATAAGGAAATTTTTAGCATTCGAAAGCATCATAAAAGAGCTTGTTTGTCTATCTGTCTTAGCTTCCATCCCAACGCTCATTTACAATGACATTCCAGCTGTCAGCACTTTGGATAAGGCTAATCTGCTCGCTGCCCACATCGCAGTCAGAACAACACTTCCAAATTGTGCAGTGTCTCCACGTACACTCGAGAGCGTCGAATCTTTAATGGGACAAATCCACTTTCACATTCGTGTAGTAGCAATAGCACTTAAAGATCTTAACATACACTAACCCGCTGGTCCAGATGGTATATCTCCCCTCCTTCTGAAAAGGTGTTCTTCCTCGCTGGCAAAACCACTGCGTAAGCCTTTTCAATAATCCTACTCCTTAGGACTCTTTTCGAGAAGATGGATAACAGCATTTGTATATCCCATCCCTAAAACGGCGAATCTTCTTCTCGCTCCTCCGACTGACCCATTGCATTTACGACCCTTCCTTCTTAGGTCGTGGAAACCCTGATAAACCGTCAGCTCAGGAAATATCTGGGGACACGAAAACTTATCAATGACCGGCAGTACGGTTTTCGGATCCACAGGGCCACTGATGATTTGATATATGTATGTAAGGCATTTGACAAATTATGGCATCAGACTCTTTTGTCGAAATTGCATGCATTTGGGATCGATGAATCTCTTCTTCAATGGATTAGAAATTCAAGTTGTCTTGGATGGTTTCAAGTCTGATACTCAATAAATGCTGGTGTGCCCCAGGGCTCCGTTCTGTCGCCGACACTATTTCTAATATTCATAAATAATGTTCTGTCTGTCACTTCTAATCCAATATACTCCTTTGCTGATGATATTACTCTCTGCTTTTCATATTCGTTCCCAGACTCAGATCTCTGCTCTTCAGCTGTAGAACGGGAGCAGCAGCGTATGTTGAGCTCATTACATTCCAATATTAACAGTATAACTATGTAATTGAGGAACCACTATCAGAGTTGAATTTAATGCTTCCAAAATGCAATGCTGTCTGCTGTTATTAAAGCGAAATCTAAACATCCAGGCATTATCCATGACTGACACTTGCATTGTCCATTCTCGGCATGTGTGTCAATGACAACTTACTTTGGAAGGACCACATATTCGATGTCACCAAATATGCTGCGAAATGTATAGGTTACCTGAAAACATGTCAGAAATATGTCAACCCCTCTGATCTGGCCTTAGTGTATAAATTAGAGTACAGTGCCCACTTCTGGTCAAGTGACCCTAAGACCACTTTGCGTTGGCTGCATGGGATCCAAAACCATGCGATAAAACTTATAGGTTGGATACTAAATTTACAGAGACACCATTGAACTCTAACGTAAGGTCTCCTATCTTACCTTGTTCTATCGTTATTTTCACCTCCAGTGCCCCACCGGCTCTTCAAACCTTTAACCGTAACTCCTGTCTCTCTATGAATGCTCATTAGTATACCTTCAATCCCACTTTCGGACTTGGGTACTCTAAAATATCGTGATTCTTTTCTAATCCGTGCAACCAGCTTATAGAATTCCCTGCCGAGCTCTTTATTTCCTCGTCATTATAACTTGCAAACATTTAAGATCAACGTACATCGGGTTCTCTCTTTTTTTCCTCCATAACTTTCCTTCGTCCGCCTTGTGTGCAAATATTTTAAGGGAATCAAAAACCCTTAAAATATTTGCAAGTGTGCGCCAATTATAAAACAGGGTATCCTGTTAAAAGAGGTTTCCCTTTAAAATACTTTCAACTGACAATGGAACTATTGGCATATCTTTGCTCGGCGATATATCGGCTCATATCTGACCACGTATTTTGTTTGTAGGTCAATGTTGTCGATAATTATGGCTATAGTGGTGAATTAGTCTAAAGCGGAATCAATGATTTATCAGACGCTTGCTGTCTTAGATGGTGCAGGAAATGCAACTTGTCCTGCATCAATTGTCTTCCTATTTGCATCTTATGAATATTTAATCTGCCTCGTACTTGCGCAGGACGCTTGCCATATCTTCTTTTTTTTCTCAGGAATAGTGTATGTAACTCGGCTGTATCTGGTGTGTTTAGCCTGTAAGCTGAACTGCAGAGTCCTCCGATGGTAAGTGCATTTGTCGACGTTAATCTTCAGGACCTTTTAATAACCAATCGTAAATATTTTTTGTACGACTCCGATATTGCTAACGACCATATTGGCATCATCGATTCACGTTAACCAAAAGTTGAGGAGCAGTGGCGTGGTATTTTGGCCTTGTGAGCGACAGATTAGTTATGGCCACAGCTCAGCATTTTTGTGTCAAATATGCGTCTAAAATAAAATACAATTTAAAAAAACCGCTAATTTTTGCTGATAAGCAGATACATAGATTTAGCGCTCCAGAATTCTGATTCACCACCTTGGTCTTTCGAGTCGGGAATTGTATGAAAATAAACCAGCGGTTTATTTTCATAAAGGTTTCAGTTAGTGACATTTACTCCAAGGTACATAGGTGATATCATTAATCACACAGATGTTTTAGTTGTCGGCAATGTCTTTCTTAAACAGATCATTGTCATCATTTATTCTTCTTTCAGACTAGTTTTGGACTTTTAGAACGGAACGCTAGACGCGAACGATCGACGATGCATGACGAGTTTTTTTTAAAATACAAACTTCAAGTCCATAGTGAGTTATTCGCACTATCTTTTGCCCTTAATTAAATTTCCCAGGAGCAGGTTCAAAATTGCACATCACAGAGTATATATTTCAGTATGCTATACGGGACAACTGGATCAGTTGTCACAGGATTCCGGAATTAGCCTTCACTCATAGAGGTTCAGATGATAAGAAACTGTTTCCCTTGAGCTGAGCTGCGTTTGTTCTCCGTATTCAATATTTATTCTAACCATTGTCTTCTGAATTTATGTGAAGTATAAATATATCAATATATAATACTTAAATTTAAGATGTTCTATCTGATTCAATGTATTTTTTTAGAAACCGTGTCTCCTTCATGCTATCATTTGCGTATCGGGACGTCTAAACCTATCAGATTTCCCAAATATAATTGACAGCAAACAATTTCAAAATTTTCGCATCGAAAACAGATAGACAACCTGTCGAAATCCGTATTTAAATAAAACTACATATCAATATCTTTTTCCACAATGCATATAGTATGTCATACAACACGTACATCCTATTCATCTTAAAGAACATCACACTGACTGTAAATTATTTTTCGTTAAATTTTTTATACCAATATATCGAATTTCATGTTTTGCAATAAAAAAAAAATATATCTCGTAGTTGCATATCATTATAGCAAAAAAAAAGGCAAAGAAAAAACTTTAGATATGAATTTAAGCAATTTATAAGCAAACAAATAAAAATAACAAATTAAAAAAGCCCACAACGTTAAACGTCGTACGAACAGTAATTGGTTAACAAAAATATAAAAAATATTTTATTCAATATCACTTCAATTTTAACGTTTCAATTTCTTACATTTAAATTAAGAAAAACAAAGAACGCTAACAGAATTGTTCACTAAATCTCTTCTCATTTCCCAATCAAAAAAAAAACTCAGTCGTTTTTCCTTTTTTAATGTACAACCAAAAAGTTTAAATAAAAAAATAAAATAAAAACAAATACGCAGACCAATTTTTACGTAAAAACTATAGAACAGAAATATTTATTTTGTTAAGAAAAAGAACAAAAACAAAAATGAACACAAATTTTGAACATTTTTCGCATTTTTATATAAAGAAAATCATTCAACAAAACCAAATAAAACAAAAAAAAAAGATAACAAAAACCAAACTCAGACATTTAAATGCATCAATCTTAATCAAAATTACATACTCTCTATCAACGAAAAAAATGGAAAATCCCAGTTAATATTAATCTTAAATTTAAGGCAAAAAAAAAACAAAAAAAAAAATAAATATATTTCAGAAAAAATGTGAGCTTTACATGGTTTCCTTAAAGCAATTTATATAATAAATGCAAAATGTTATCTATGGATAAGGGATTGTTAATTTTTTTTACTAAAACAAATTTTGTTCCAAAAACAAAAAACATTTTATATATAAAGAACTAAACTGTACATTGTTTTAATTATTTAATTTCTTTTTTTTTTGTATTTTTTAAGTAATCGCTAGTAAATAATCGACACCGCTTCGCAATATAGAAATTGTTTATCTAGATTTTTCTATTTATATATAACAAATTAAGAAAAGAAGAATTTATACAAAAACAAAAGAAACAAAAAAAAAACAAAAATGAAAATACAAAGTACACTTTTGATTCTCCATACTATAAGAAATATAAACTATTCTAAAAACTGACATCTTTTAATTTTTTATTTGTTGTTTTTTTTTTTTGAAAAAAAAGGCTTCTAAACAAATAGCAAAAGGCAAATGTTGTAATTAAAAAATAAGAAGAAAAAAAACCGAGATAAAATATAATTTTTAATTTAAAATAAAAGCTCAAACTATGTACTATACCGAATCCGGATACTTCTTATTTATAACAAAAAAAGAAAAATATACAAATAAAAGAAAATAATAAAAGTATAAAAGAAGGAAGGTTTTCGTGACCAATCAATGGAACAAGTTTTATTATGAATTGTACACTGATGTTAAAAAAATATATTTGTTGGTCCAACGCATGAAGCAAAAGCTACGTTTTTATTATTAAAATCTTTACACTTTGTGGAAAGGCTTCATCTTGTTCGTTCCGTTCCCCGTAAAAGAATTTAATATGGCTTCGATTTGATTTAACACTGTGATAAGTTCCTCATATGTTAGGGCTGTGTCTCCAATTACTCGTCGTAGATGAAATTTGATGGGTTTAACGCCCGCTTCCCATAGACCGCCGAAATGCGGGGCAGATGGGGGTATAAAATGTCAATCAATGTTGTCATGGGCAAGGGGAACAGTTGTGTCCTCGGGACATTACCAATTTGGGCAGTTCAGTAAAGAATCTTCGTGCACCGTGAAATGTCACTATACAAATTAGCACATCTTCCTCTTCTGGAAACGAACTTCTGAACGTCTGCTAGAAATGCTTCTGCGGTTAAGTCGCTAACCAACTCCGGATGGAGGGCCTTTGTAGGGAAGCACACAAATAGCTCAATATATGCCCTGCTAAATTTTGGATTTCCACCACAAGAAAAACGGATTTCAAAGGGACCAGTATAATCAACACCTGTGTTAATAAATCACTAACACGAACTCTTTGCTGAATAAAACATATTTTGTGGCGATGAATAATCTTGCGGATAATATCAAGGACTGCTGGTGGACCATGGCAAAGGTCTCCGTAACCCCTGTGTGTAGATTTTTTACATGTACATAGGTCATTATAACAACGTTAAATTACACTTGTTGGATAAAATTAAAAGACGTTTAATGTTATAAGATATATTTGCATGTTTAATTGATCCACCGACACGTAGAAGCCCATCTTTGTCCAGGAACGCCGAATACAGCAACAATTTGGATTTTCTTTGCAGTTGTTTGTGAGTGTTGAGATTCCGAGTATCTTCTCCGAATAATGATTCTTGGAAGTTTTTGATGAGTGCTACTTGAGCAGCTTGATTTTCGCGAAGGGATAGATGGGTAAACCGACGATTATTTGATTTTGCGCGACAATTTTTCACGAACCGTAAACAGTAAGCTACCACACGGTGAAGTCGATACCAGGACGACTTTTTACTTTTACTTTTCGGTAAGAAGAGTTAAGGGCTTGCAGATCGACACGAGAAATAACGAGTGTCTGGGTCTTGGTAAATTTCGATACAGGCCAATTATCTTCAGATGAGGCCAGCCATTTCGGGCCAGTCCACCAAAGTTTATGTTCAACAAAATTTGCAGGTTGAAGACCGCATGATGTGCATTCGGCAAGGTTATCTAGGGAAGAGACGTAACGCCACGAGCTTCACGGTATTGTGTCAAGAATTTAACCAGTACGATTAGAAACAAATGTAGCACATCGCCAAGGGGGGAAGATAACCAACGCAAAACTATTTCGGAGTCACACCAGGCAAATGTTTTTGATATGTTCAGAGTCATAGATGATTTAATTCGCGTAATGAGACTAAATACCAGGAGCGCTCCCCACAATTCTAAACAATGTATCGACACTATTCTTAATGAAGGTACCGTAGAAAGCCACCTGTTTGTAATTTTCCTCTTGCGTAAACAATGGCAAATATGCTACCGACGATGTATCTTGAACCATTATCTTGAAAGCTACAACAGATGGAGTAAGAAATCCGAGGGAGTCGAAAATCCTAGGTATTTCCGAAAGTAGCGTTCTTGTAGTCGACGAAGATTGTGTAATGAGTGTTCATTCTATAAAAAAGTTCACGCGAGCTTGATCCCAGAACAAACCGAGAATTTTGACAGATTTAGTTAAACCTTCAGTGTCTTTGATGGAGTACTCACAATCTTCTTTTGGTAAAAGTGAGAGAGACTAGCCAACATTTGCGCAGAGTAAGTTTTGCCATTGATAGTAAGGATACCAACTCGGACTGAATTAGCTTTCGTCATCAACATAGACGTCGTTGAGCAAAACCTGGGAAGCATTCGGAAAGTCGCCGCAATAATCATGTGCAAGTTGGTTTAAGACTCTCACGGACAAGAATGGAGCAAATGTTACAGTACAAAGACGAAAGTGTTGAATTTCGTTATTAGTATTCCCGCGCCATACGATACGCTGGAAATCCCTTTGTTTGTCGTCCACCCACATTTGAAGGAACATTTTGACGACATCAGCTGTGAAAACATAATGACACGAACAAGACAAGAGAAACACCAACAAAACCTCTTTCTATAGAGGGACCAATCTGCAATGTCCTATTAAGCTCCTGCCCTGCGGAGCCATCAAACTCTACGCGCAATTTAGTTGTAGAACTGTCTAATTTTATGACTGCATGGTGAGGCAGATAAAAGAGATGCCCTGATGTATTTTCAATTTCGTCTGATGGAATGAGTTCCATGTGCCCAAGATCCAGGTACTCGCGAATGAATTTTGAATACATAAGAAACAACTCTCGGTTGTAACTGAAGCGACGTTCCATGGAGTGCAACCGTGATATGGCAGCCTTCAAAGTATCGCCAAATTTCGGCAATCCATTTGTAAAAGGATACATAATAACGTCTATCGCATGAACGAGAAAAAGTCCGTCAAAAATGTACAAATTTCGGCAGGATCTTCTCCATCAGAGTTATCTAAAACTGATGAAACTTCCAAACCAAGTTTCCTGCACAATGGGTGTACCATCTGAACCCTCTACCTGTTTTCCCCTCAGAATCGTCCACAATTTGTCTGCACCTAGAAGAATATCGACTGGGCGAAATACGTTATGCTTAGGATCTGTAAGATTTAAATTTTGAACATGTCTATATGATGATGCATTGAACGATTCGCTAGGTACATTCGAAGTGATTTTAGGAAGAATGTATGCATCAACGAGAAGAACGGACGAATCAAAACGAGAACTGAGTTGAATAAATACCCGTCCACGAGTGAATCCAGTTTCTGTGCAGACACCCCAACGATAGAAATTCGAGAGTGACACTTGGAGAGGCGAAGACTTTGCACGAAAGACTCAGAGATAAATGAATTTTGTGAACCGGAGTTCAATAACAAGCGGCCGGAAACGAGATTTTCTTGAATATCCCTTATTTTAGCAATAATTGTAAAAGAGTTTGACAAACATCAGATTGAGGTGCATGCGAATAATGAAGGAAGGATTGTCTGAATGCACAAGTGAATGATGTCGTGTTTTACACACACGGTATCGAAATGCAGATCTACATTTGCTCGCCGAATGTCCAGGTCTCCAGCAACTGAAACATAACTAATTTTTTTAAAGAACCCGCAGCGAAGATCTATTGCAAGTGACACGCACTTAGGACACTGATGGACTGAATTTTCATCTTTGCGCATTGGTCACCGATTATATTGTACAGTCTCAGCCAAGTGGGCATGAACCGAATTTTGAATTTTACCACGATGTTGAACTAATCGATTGAGCAATTGACAAGCTTCCAATGCATCACAATGGAGTTGTAAAATGTCTAAAAGTCCATGAACTGTGCAATAGTCGTGAGAGCCAACCTCTTGAGCCCAAGCCTCCTTACTATCTTTATAGATTTTCAAAAGAAGTAAATAAATTATCCACGGATTATGCGCTTGTTGTCTCGTCAGCACCATCAGCAATTGTTCGAAGGATCGTAACGTTACTCGAAGTCATTACATGAAGGGATAGAAAGTCCTGGATGTATGAAACTCGCACCATCGTACCGGCTTTCCAATCGCTACCATGCTTCAAGATAATCTGCATCCGAAACGATTAAATGACGTACTAAATTGGAGGCGACATCACGAAGAAAAGATTTTAAGTATTGAAATTTTTGAGTACTCAATAAACTTGGATGACTGTCCAGTGTCCACAGATCCAACAAAAAGATCTTGAAACCCTGGCCAATCTTTATAATTCCCTGAGAAGTTTGGAACATATAGACTTGACAAGACAAAAAGGCTCGCCTATTGATTTACAAACTTTTCCACCGCGGAATCATTGATTTTTATTGATAAATCAGTTACTCTTTTCCGTGCACTAATAACTTTTGCCATAAAGAGCTTAAGAATGTTTATTCCGACGGGACTTCACAAATATTTTACCCATTTTTAATCGTATCCGGCTCGAAGGACCAAACTTGTTTTTATGTCGAGGATAAATATAATATTTAGCTACAAGAAGCCATAAGATCTCAATATCAATTTACAAATTTTATTGACAATTTTCGAACTTCAAAACATATTACCGCTACTTAAATTTGCAACAGAAATTGTCCAATATGTACTGTTACGGAGTGGTTGGTTGGTTGGTTGATGTAGCTGCCTGTTGTACACGTGCGCACTTAGGCCAGAGTAGACTAATTGTGATACCACCGGATCTTGATCCATTTCTGCCACAACAAAAAAAAAAAGCCTAAAAGTTAGAGAGACAATTTTTAAAACCAATTTGAGTATTTGATAAATCGAAGAAAATCGTGAACAATCGTTTCTGCGAAAGCAACGAGATTGTCTAGAAAATATGAGTTCAGAAAAGATTTCCTAGTGCAAGATAAGGCTGGGCAAGTGCAGAACAGATGAAGAGTCGTTTCCTCTTCTTCCTCATCCCTACAGCTTCTACAGAAGTCATTTGGGAGGATGCCAAGCCTTCCGATTAGACACTGTTCACTAATGATATCTGCTCATATGAGGATACTGGTGTGCGAGCGGATTACCATGATTTTTGTGATATAACAGATCTGTCTGGTGACATGATACGCTGCATCGTATGTTTATCTGTGGTTCATCTTACCAATCGTATCCTATAGAATTATATTTTTATAAGTATTCTGAGGCATGTGCAAAGATCTACAATATTTTTTTCTGAAATTTGCAGTGTTGTACCATGCTTAGCAAGTTCATCTGCTTTACAGCCTCCCTAAACGTCACAGTGGTCTGATACCCAGCAGAGGTGAATACTTAACTCTTCAGCCTGAGACTCTACTACGAGGCTTTCTTCTTCATCTCTACAGACCTCTTCTTGCTTTGACACGTTCCTTTTACCTGTTGGTAAAACTTCCGTATGCTATTCCTAGAGTACAGCCTCTCAATATCTTCTATCGCGTGCTTCTTCTGGAAAAGTCGATGTTCTTTCCGTCTCTCCTAGAGCTTACGAGGGACTCTCATCATTAGTTGCAGCGCCGCTTTATGCACTTTCATTATTCATCAAACTCGGAATTTCTTGGTGGTGGTCGGTCGAAACCCAGCACATCAGTTGGCAGCGTCGCTTAATGCTGCCGGCATAGCAGTTGTTGAGAGATTTCGGAATATCTTTTTACAGTATGTGATCAATTTGATTTACGTTTCATGATCCGGAGACCGCCATGTCGCCTTGTTGAGCGGAGGAAACTATGTTTTTGTGATTGTGATATCTCGCCCCGCTGCAAATTCAATAAGCCTATGCCCGTTGCAAGACGTCGTGTCATGTAAGCTAAGCTTACCAACTGTCATACCTAAGATGTCCTCCCTTCATCCGAATTAAGCCTTGCTGTGGATTGTCATAAGACGCTAAATCAATTACCGGAAGCTCGAGACTTATTGCCTAAGTTTGCAACATATAGCAAATCCGTATCCGAATAAGCGATGTTTCTTTTTCCTATAGCAACCACCACTGTATATATTACAGTTTTTCATCCTCCTTATGTCCATCCCACATCACATCACGCTTCCTAGATGGCGGTGATGTCTGCGTAATGTAGGGATACAACCAGCCCTCTACCAGCCAAACCATTAAACAGAGACTAAATCGAAATGTCACTTTTCTTTTTCTTTGTTTTTTATCAACGCCTGCTTCGTGTGTAACTGCGCACTTTTCTTCAAATCAATTTTTTGTAATTTTAAAGTGGAAATAAATATTACTTGTTTAATGTAAAAGAGTTTGTTTTAGTATTAAACATAAATCCCCACATTTGGTGACCCCTTCGTTAAATAAAATGGCAAGCGAGGACAAAAACATTGTCACACAAAAGGACAACAAGGAATATGAATCAACGACGACAAGTTCCAACACGCACAAATCTGGTGAAACATGCGCAACCCAGCCAACTTTCACTGCAGTCAACAGTATGGAACGGTTGAATATTCCCTGTTTTTGGACCAAAGAACCGGAGCTATGGTTCGCTTCGCTGGAAGCACAACTCCAAATGCAGAAGGTAACATCAGATTCTTCTAAATTTAGTGCTTTAGTTTCCAGACTCGAAGAAAACATCCTCACACTAGTGAAAGAAGAAGTCCTTAATCCGCCATCAAAGGACAAGTACGAGCACCTCAAAAAAGCACTTCTCAATCGCTTCAGCGTCAGTCAAGAACAAAAATTCCGCAAACTGGTTTCTGGATTGGCTCTTGGCGATCGCAAACCATCATTCCTGCTAGCGGAGATGCAGTCGCTTAACAACGGTGCTTTGGACTCAAACTATGTGCGCGCACTGTGGTTGGATCAACTCCCACGCGAATTGCGGATGAGTCTTGCAGCAGGCAAAAATCTAAGCAACGATGAATTAGCACAACTGGCAGACGACGTGTGGAACATTTCATCATTTTCCAACAACTCAATTATGGCCGTCCAGTCGCAAGCACCACCAAACACCCAGGCACGTTTAGAAGAGAAAGTCAATAATCTCTCCCACCAAGTCGAACAGCTGCTGAAGGAACTAAAAATTTGCCAGCAACTTTCACGTTCACGTTCCCGATCCCGTCCTCGCAATATCGACAAAAGGCTGAAGGACAAATCTTTATGTTTTTACCATCAACGATTTGGATCGCAAGCTAGGAAGTGCACAACCCCATGTCAATTCAAGCCGGAAAACTAAAACGCCCACCAGTACAATCGGCCGTCACTGGTGGCTCAACATCTCGCCGACTCTTCCTTTACGACAATACAACTGGACAACGTTTTCTTGTTGACACGGGAGCTGACCTTTCAGTTGTTCCTGTGGAACGAAAAGACAGACAGCATCAGTCTTCAATCAAACTCTACGCCGCAAATGGGAGCTGTATCAACACATACGGTGAAAAAGCGCTCACCCTGGACTTAGGCTTAAGGAGACCCGTGCGTTGGGTATTTAAAGTGGCTGATGTTCCATACGGAATTATTGGTGCGGACTTATTACACAATTACCGTTTAATAGTCGACATCAAACAAGGTCGGGTAGAGGATGGCGAAACAAAACTTCATGTAAAAGGTAAGTTTTCTCCTACACCCATCCACGGAATTTCGCAACTTAGCAAAGACGAGGAGTATGTAGATCTTTTTCGAAAATTTCCCAACATCCTGGCAAACAACGCTCAGCAACCAAAAGCGTCACATGATGTCCGACATTACATCGAAACCACTGGCCCACCAGTTCATGAAAGAGCTCGCAGATTGTCACCAGAACTGTTGAAAAAAGCCAAAGAAGAATTCCAGTTCATGCTAGACCAAGGATTTTGCCGTCCATCGAGTAGTCCTTGGGCTAGTCCTTTACACATGGTACCAAAGAAATCTGGCGACTGGAGACCATGTGGGGACTATCGCCGGCTAAATGCTCAAACTGTGCCCGACCGATACCCCATCGCAAACATTTATGACTATGACAACAACCTCCATGGTAAAAGAGTATTTTCGAAGCTGGATTTAGCACGCGCATACCATCAAATCCCTGTCAACCCAGACGACATACCGAAGACAGCCGTGATAACTCCCTTCGGATTATTCGAATTTATGGTGATGCCCTTCGGACTTCGAAACTCAGCACAAACTTTTCAGCGATTTATCCAAAAAGTACTCGACGGGCTGGATTTCGTCTATGCTTACCTGGACGACCTACTTGTATCATCAGCAAGCCACGAAGAGCATGGAAGGCATCTCACTGCTGTTTTTGAACGCCTCCACCAGTTTGGTCTGACAATAAACAGGAAGAAGTGCATATTCGGAGCGAATGCCGTTGACTACCTCGGCTATCGGATATCTGCTGAAGGCTCGCAGCCACTCGAGGACAAGGTCGAAGCGATCAAGTCATTCAAGGAGCCACAAACATTAGCCCAGCTCCGTCAATTCTTGGGCATGATCAATTTTTATCGAAGACATGTCAAGGATGCTGCTAACACCCAAGCTCCTTTGCACGAACTACTGAAGGACTCCCGCAAAAAAGACACCAGACCTGTACCTTGGACACCAAAAGCGAGAGCAGCCTTCGAAAAATGCAAGCAGGATCTGTCAGCCGCAGCACTTTTAGTACATCCTGCATACAACGCCAAACTTCGCTTAAGAACGGACGCCTCTGATAAAGCCGTAGGAGCAGTCTTAGAGCAACTGGACGAAGACGAATGGATGCCACTAGGTTTCTTTTCAAAAAAACTTTCGCCTGCCGAAACAAAATATAGCGTGTACGACAAAGAGCTTACCGCCATTTACAAAGCAGTAAAATTCTTCCGACCATCCATAGAAGGACACAATTTTCTGATCCAGACCGACCACAAATCACTGGTACATGCTTTCAAACAAAGGTCCGATAAAGCAACCCACAGGCAAGTTCGTCAACTTAACTTTATTAGCCAATATACCACAAACATCGAAGCAGTAAAAGGAATCAACAACGTCGTAGCTGACGCACTGTCACGAGTTGATGCCTTACAACCAACAGACACCACAGATGCTATCGACTTGCCAGCACTGGCGCAAGCACAAACGAGCGATGAAGAACTGCAAAAGTTAATTGAGAACAACACAACATCGTTGAAAATCCAAAAACTCACCTTTGGAGCAGACAAACAGCAAATATACTGCGACGTATCTCAGAATGACATAAGACCGTTTGTACCAAAGTCATTCAGAAAAACTATTTTCAACAATTTTCACGGTTTTGCACATCCTGGAGCAAAAGCCACTTGCAAGCTGATATGCCAACGTTACGTCTGGCCATCGATGAACAGGGACATTACCAACTGGACGCGAAATTGCATTCCTTGTCAACGATCCAAAATCGGTAGACACATTCATACACAGCCAACAGCATTCTTGGAACCTGACCAGCGTTTCGACCACATACATATTGACATCGTTGGACCGCTACCAGGATCCCACGGATTCCAATATTGTCTAACTATGGTCGACCGTTTCTCAAGATGGCCCGAGGCAATCCCAATGGTAAATATAACAGCCGAAAACGTCACTAAAACATTCTTCACGAACTGGATTGCTCGGTATGGATGCCCGAAGACTATCACCACAGATCAAGGCTCACAATTTGAGTCAACATTGTTCAAGGCGATGACGAAACTAATTGGCAGCAAACGAGTTCGAACAACTGCGTATCATCCCGCAGCAAATGGAATGGTGGAGAGATGGCACAGAACTTTCAAGGCGGCAATCCGTTGTCATCAATCTTCAGAATGGACTGATATTCTTCCCGTTGTGCTTCTGGGTCTACGTACGTGCTATAAAGAAGATATAAAATCATCGACTGCCGAGTATCTCTATGGAACAACGCTACGCATACCTGGCGAATTCATCACAAGTGAAGATACACCTTCGAACCCAAATGCTTTTCTGGAGGAATTTCGAATTCACATGCGTAAATTGAGACCTGTTCCAGCGACTCATCACTCAAAATCAAAAACATTTTTCCACAATGACATTTTCAGCTGCAGCCACATTTTTCTTCGTCAAGACGGAACAAAACAAGGACTGGATCAACCGTACTCAGGACCACATAAAATAATAGAACGCATTAATGACAACATTTTCAAAATTGATATTAACGGCAGAATCACCAATGTAAATATTGAAAGACTTAAGCCAGCTCACTTAGCTACAACAGATCTACAGCAACACCACAGTCCACAGCAACTAACAACTCCAACATCCTCATCTGCAACAAAAACTTATTTAAAACAAGATAAAAAGCAAATCAGTTTTATTACAAACCAAAACCAAGCAGTTTCTCGGAAGGGAGTATTGTAGGGATACAACCAGCCCTCTACCAGCCAAACCATTAAACAGAGACTAAATCGAAATGTCACTTTTCTTTTTCTTTGTTTTTTATCAACGCCTGCTTCGTGTGTAACTGCGCACTTTTCTTCAAATCAATTTTTTGTAATTTTAAAGTGGAAATAAATATTACTTGTTTAATGTAAAAGAGTTTGTTTTAGTATTAAACATAAATCCCCACAGTAATAGCAGTCAAACGCCTCTGCTAGTTACTCGGCTGCACGTGACTTGTGAAGGGTCCGAACATTTCACGTGAATTCATTTTTGTCCGTGGCCATGAGTTTGTTCGTCATATCTTCCATCTAGCACTGTGAGCCCTATAATACGGCCGGTATTATGCTACTGGCTGAACATGTTCTAGCCATTTTAGCCTGCAGTTGCAGTCTATGAATTGAAAGATTCACCAGTGCGTGTAAATCGGAGCCACGCTCGCTTGCGAAAGCCCCTATGCAGCTAAAATAAACTTTTGCTTATACTTACTTTACTTAGGTGGCGCTAAAGATCGGGGTGAACCTGGGCCTCAACTAACATCCCTTGTTTATAATCTGGTGAAAACTTCATTCTATTCCTGCGGGTCATCCAAAGTGATACCTTTCGCTACTGAGTTGCTTCTTAGCGGAAGATTGGCGTCCATGCGCTCAACATGCTCTTGTTATCCAAACGCGGGCAAGAAAACCTGATTTAGGTCAGTTCTGGTTTTCTGTTTTGTTTTGTCAATATGTACGCAATTCATTGTATAGCTCGCAAGTCCTTTATCTTCATATTAAATTTAGATTAGGGGTATGTCTTGTCGGCTTTCACATTTTTCTATATTGCGGGTAGTGCGTCGTTCTCCTATGATCTTAGCCCTTAGGCGAGCTAATGCTACCAACTTAGTATTAATTTAAGATACTTTAAAACAGATCAAATTCCCGCATTTCTATAAACAAAATGAGTAATAAAAGATGCAAAATATATGTACCAAACTGACACATACTTTTACATTTATAATATTGAGAATAATACCCACTAGATTGCTACAATACGATTTACACAAATGTATCGCAGCACTAGATTCCACAAACGGGCGTCCCATGATCAAAAGATTGAATCGGTTTTGCTATCTATAGTTTTAGTCAGACAGAGGCCATATCGTAAGAGCTCTTCAGAGACTTAGAATTATGAATCGTCCAAGGAGTCTATTAAAGGACCTGGCCAAGATAAAGCGCTACACATAAGGTTTACTTCTCAATCATGAGGAAAAACACTCACCAATGTACCATGCAAAAAAAATGAGTGCAACAATAATCAGATATACTCGTATACTTGGAACAGTAGCTCAACCTTTGGACAAGCATCTTACCAAAGCTTAATGCACTAACATGGGCTTAAAACACTTATTACGTAAACTATTGAAAATTCGACGTTACAACGTTATTAAAAGGCCAAATTAGGAAGAAAAGACGTTTTCTTAAACCTGGAAAGCAAAGACGAGATGAATATCTTGAAAACGGCTTTACAGGGATTATCCTGCACGTCTCAAAAATTCAAACAGAAAGTTGCATGCATAAAAAAGCAGTTTCAGTGATGGCAGGAAACACGAAAATCAGAAATATGTGCAGCAAGCGATGTGAGGGGTCTCAAACAAACCACAATTAGAAGCTCGCGTCAATTTGGTTATGTAAACTGGGGAAGAACTTTGGTTGGTAATGAACTGCCGCCCCCATTTAAGTACCACCTTGATCAAAAAGTTCCCACCACCGTGTGGCGCTCCGGTTATTCCGATTTGAGTTCTGTTTTTTTTGTTAAGTTGGTAAATCTGTTGTTGACATTCCCTCTAAATCTTACACTGCGTCTCCACGAGCCATGATTTATGGCATACCGCACACACAGCAGCTGGCAAATGAACTGTCAAATTTTATATGTGGGCATTTCATGTCTTGCCATTTCATTTCCGCTCTGTTCGGGGTAGAGAGATGTCGAGGCCGGATTATATCAAGAGCATTGCAGCACTTAAAATGTTAAAGGAATTAAAAAAAATTGAAAAAAAAACCAATTCATAAATTCTGGGTGAATCCGTTTTGCCGAAAAAAAAACACTGCATGATATTGAAATGCATCTGCTACGAGATATTCTATGGGAAAATAGAGATGACTACACCAATTTTTGTCGAATGAATATTCACAAATTTGAAGAGATTCTCGCACTTGTCAGTTATGCATTTATTTTTCTTTCTTATTTAATATTTATCTTTTATTTATTTTTTCTATATTTCATTGATATCATTTTAAAAGGTCGATCCACAAATTAGAAGGGAGGACACTGTGATGCGATATGCGATCACGTCCAGAGTGCGATTAGCGGTTTCTCTGAGATATATCGCTTCTGGAGACTCATATAGATCCCTAGAGTTCTTATCTCACATTTCAAGGAAAACAATGAGTAGATTTATACCACAAGTACTAAGCGCAATTGTTAACGCTCTTCAAAGCGAATATTTGAGGGTACGAAAACTTAATCCCCCAAAATTTTAGAAAATGATTTATGAAAACTTTTTTGGATACCAAGTTCAGAAAATGAGTAGTCACAGATTGCAATTTCAATTTGCTTTGGCAATTTCCACGCACATTAGGCTCTGTGGATGGAAAACACATTCGGATAAAGTCATCGCCGCACTCCGGATCCGACTATTATAATTTCAAGGGATTCTTCAGCATTGTTTTACTCGCCGTCGTGGATGCACATAGCCGATTCATATACATTGACGTGGGCGGTAATGGAAGAGCGTCTGATGTTGTTGTGCTTAAAAATTCACCTTTACACCAAGCACTTATATCTGGAAGATTGAGCATCCCGCCTGGAAGACGCTTAAAAGGGCAAGAAAATAAAACACCTTTTTATTTCATCGGTGATGACATCTTCGGTTTGGACCGGCATTTTTTGAAAGCATACAATAGGAATTCTAACCTGAGCACTTCAAGGAAGTGTTTAATTATCGACTGAGTCGTGCGCGATTAATCGTTGAGATGGCGTTTGGAAGGCTGGTATCTCGAATTTTGCATCGTCCTATCAAAATACTCATAGATAACTGCGACATTTTAGTGAAAGCATGTTGTGCCTTACACAACTACCTTAGTCCAAAGTTGGAAGCAGCTAAAAATCCAGAAAAAGAATACCAACCCGTAAGCCTCCCAGAAACCATAACACCGTTGACAATCCAGGAGCATAATCGGTACAAATATGCCTATAAAATTCGTGATAATGTTTGCAAATATTGTGTCACAGATGGTGACGTTCCTTTCCAATGGAATAAAATAAAAAAGCAAACAATTTCAACTTAAATTTGATTTTTATTTCAATCACTAGTCATTGCTTTACAATTCATTAAATGAATCAATGAATCAGCATCAAACATAGCTGATTGAAGTTTGTCGCTGCCACTGCTTCCGGTTGATGCTGAAAATTCAGGTATGCTTGACGCTGGTGTTTCTATGGCTCGCGACAGCATGGACCGCATCATGGTCTTCGCCAAAAGGCTGTGGATTTTCTCCATCGCCAATATGGTTTCAGTTGGTTTGAGCTGACTTAATTGCAGAGCTACGGTCTTCCCGAATGACGTGTACAAGCTGTCTTCTGGTACTGCTGTAGCGTGCTTTACAATTTTCTCAATCGGCTCATCAAATTTTGAGGGAGAAGAAGACTTCCTCTGTTTTTTCTCTGGTCTCCGCAAGGAACCGGCGGATGTGGATGTCGATAGTTGAGGCACCGAACTGTCTTCGGTAAAGTAACTAGAATCCAGGCCCTCAGTACTGTCCTCTATTGCCTCTTGAGGTTGCTCAACATCTTTGTCCTAGAATAAATAGAAAACAATAATTCGCAACCTGCTCCAGCAATTATCCAGAAAAACAAAATTAGACTTACTGGCTCAAAATTTGTTGTGGTTTTCCTTAAAACAATAACGGCATCCAGATAGCAAAATTCACAAAAATAAAATAAATGTGGTTGGTAGACCGAATCCGCCGACGCAACAGATTTTTTAGAAGCGTCAACTTTTTTTTTCAGTCACATAGGCGCACCGTAAATATTTTATTTTTTTTTTTTTTCACATCTTCAACATCTCTGCCAAATTCTTTGGATAACTGTAGCCACGCATTTTTTTTTTAAGTCGAGCCGCTTGTATTCACTACAGCGGTAGTTCCACAAACACTCGAACTCTTTATAATTATTTATTAATTTGATGACTTCATCTGCACGCATTCTCCAATCATTCATCTTTTTAAATTATTAATTTATTTCACTTTTTTTTATTTCCACCAAAAAAACCGAACCTTTCCGCTTGAAAATTTGAACGAAAGTAAAAATTATCAGCGAAACTGACAGTTCACGGCAAGCCTTGGATGGCAAACCGAAAATCGAGACATAGATAGCGAGATGAGCGATATGGCTTGCCGTTGACGGTCTCCATTTGCTTTTTTTCAGGCACGCCATGAGTTATGCCATGAATAATGGCTCGTGGAGACGCCGTGTTAGCATCATAGCTTGACATTTCCAAAAGTTACGTAGCCAAGAGTACATTTACGTGTGTGTTTGTGTGGGCGATTTTTTACAATTTTAGAAATGGATTTAAATTTGCAACAACGGACTTGTACGAGTATTGAATTTTGCATAAAAATCGGATTTAATGGTGCACAATCGTTGGAATTGTTGGAAAAGTGTTTCGGCAATGATTCTCTAAAGAAAACGGTCGTTTACCAGTGGCACGAGCGGCTCAAAAGTGGTCGTGAGTCAATCGAAGATGATGAACGCAGTGGCAGACCATCGACATCGAAAACCGACAAAAACATTGATGAGGTTGGTCAATAACCGAAAATTAACCATCAGAGAGATAGCGGAGGACTTGAACATTGCCTATGGATCCGTCCAAGACATTTTGGTTAATGACGTGGGTTTCCGTCGTGTAGCAGCAAAGGTGGTGCCAAAAGACCTCAATTTCATGCAAAAAAGAGACCGTGTTGACGTCGCAAAAGAGTTGATTTGCGAGGCTGAATCCGATCCCACATTTATCAAAAGGATCATTACTGGAGACGAGACGTGGGTTTATGAGCACGACACGCAATCCAGACATCAGGCAAGTGAATGCCGTTCACCAAATCAGCCGAGACCAAAAAAAACACGTCGTTTTCAGTCAAGAAAGAAGGCAATGCTCTCGGTTTTCATGGATTACAACGGTGTAGTGCATCATGAATTTTTGCCAGAAGGCCAGACAGTAAACAAAGAATGTTATTTAGGCGTTATGAGACGTTTGCGTGAAGCAATTGGCCGAAAGAGACCAGAATTGTGGGCAGAAAACTCTTGGATTTTGCACCATGATAACGCACCGTCGCGTAGTGCCATCATTAAGGACTGAAACGAATAACGAATTTGGAAACTTCAAAGTAAAAAAAAAAATATTTTCATAATTCATGTAAATTTTTTTTATTTGCTTTAAAACTGTGTTTTATTAAATTCATTCAAAATTACAAAAAATAAAAAAAATTATTTCGGTTCCCATTCTTTCCTCAACTTCTTTCGAATGTCCTTCATAAGGTTTGTTACAGTTACAGTTACATTCGTGATCTTTTTGGACTCTTTTCCATTTAGCACTAAAATCTTTTACGTCCTTTGCACACTGCTCACTTTTCCTCAATTTAGCTTTGACCAAAGCCCAATACCTTTCAATGGGACGGCACTGTGGAACATTGGGTGGATTCATGTCTTTTGGGACAAAGTCGACATTTTTAGCAACAAGAAAGCTCAACGTCGCATGAGCATAGTGAGCTGAAGCTAAATCTGAACCCTCGTGTTTGTTTAAGAAAGGAATCAACCGTTTTTTTAGGCACTCGTTAATGTACACTTCTCCGTTAATTGTTCCCGTTGTAATAAACGATGAGCTTCTGTGTCCACATTGGCAAATGGCCTGCCAAACGAGATATTTTCACCCAAATTTTTCCATCCCAATCCATGTTGTTGATTGCGGCAGAATCTCAGCTTCAAACGAGTTGTAAAACTGCGCACCTGGAAGAGTAAAAAAGTCGCCTTTGACATAAGTTTCGTCATCCAAAACCAAGCACGCTGTCCTGTTGTCGATCAACTCGTATAGCTTTCGGGCTCGTGTTTTTATGACTTTTTTTTGCTTTTCAGTAACTTTTGGTATTTTTTTGTTTTTTTCGTGTTTTTAGATCGTTACGTTTTTTAGATCGTTACGTTTTTTAGATCTTTGTACCATTGTTTGGTTGGTATTACATTTCCGAGCAACATCTCTGGATGACATAGTCCGGTTTTTTACGATGGTACATACTATTTTCCTGTCCAAATTTGTATCATGTGCTCCACTTTTAGCTCCATTTTTCTGTTTTCGCTTAACTGCCAACGTCTCCAAATATCGTTTAATAACAGAATCCACTGTACTGCGTGCTATGTTTAAATTTTTTGGATGAAATGGAAATGGACGCGAAGTATTTTCGAGCCATTTGTCGATGATCTTTTTACGGCGTTCCTCTTGACTCATATTTTATAAATATTTTAAACCGCACCGAGCTAAAATAAATGACAAACTGAAACCAGATAATATACAGGCTAATTTGGGTACAAAATGGGACTGCAATTTTTACGCATTGGAAGTATAGCTCGTATTAAAATTTACAGATTTTATTCGTTTCAGTCCTTATTCGCAATTTTTTGACGAAAAATGCAACAAATACCATCCAACAGCCACCGAATTCACCTGATTTGGCTCCTTGTGACTTCTTTCTGTTCAATCGAGTTAAAAAGTCACTCCGGGGAACGCGTTTCAGCAGCCGAGTGGAAGTAATGGAAAAATCGCAGGAAGCACTGATGGACATACCGAAAACCGAATATAAAAAATGTTTCGAGGATTGGATCAAGCGCTGGCATAGGTGTGTTGCAGTCGATGGGGATAACTATGAAGGGGACAATATAGATTTAGATGAATAAGCTTGTATTTTTAATTTTCTGAATAAATTCCGGGAACTTTTTGATGGTGGTATAACATAATATAATCGTAATCCAACGGTGTAGTTACATCTGGTTTTACATTTAAAAAAATGAATTTGCCCTGTTGTGTAGCGTAGCTTACTAATAAAAGCTGGAGATATTGCTCAAATCAGTATTGGGATTTCACTTAAAGAAGGAACGAGCTAGAGTACCAATCCCCAGATTTACATTGCAACGCTTATGGCATCCAGTTGAGTGCCAGAGAGAGGATAAAATGTTTCCGGGTTATTTTGTTATTTTAGAAAAAATATATTTTGTGGTGTGAATCCTTTTATCTTAATATCTACGTAGTGGAAGGAGTTCTTTTCAATCCTTAAGGTACGCTTCATCATCCTCAACGAACTTTTTACTCATTTCACTAGGAACTTCTACTTCCTTCAAATTATCCACACCGATTTCGTCTTCCTTTCTGCAATTAAAAGCCAAGTTAACATAGATGTCATGTTAAAAAAAAAACCACTTACTTGATTAAAATATCCACAACATTTTCACAAGCCAACACCGCACCATTGTCCTGATTGACTTTAGCTTCCCATTTGTGGTATTCTCTTAGAATTTCATAGGTTCCCTTGGCACGAAGTAATTCTCGGTATTTTTTTGTTGCACACAACTGCAGCAATGATTCCAAGAGCATTATTCTCAAATCAGGATCTTCTTCGCGTTTCTTATCCTCGCCCAAATACTGTAGAAAACGGGATTTCATTTAAAACCTAGGCAAAGACAAAGACGTATAAATGTATGGAGGGATACCTGCAACTCGATAGGGAATTTGTCATTTTCTTCATCGGTAAATTCTTCGGGACCTGCCAATGGGTAGAGAAGGCAATATAAGATGTCATCTTTCTCGTTGAGTATTACATGATGGTAAACCGGGTCAAAGCAAATGTTTTTCAAGATTCCAATGGTACCCCCGCGACGAACTATGCTATCTTCATAGGAGGCAAATGGAATGATTCTTTCCAGAAGATTATATTTGGAATTGCAGACGATTTCACGACCTCGACTGATTTGGGTTAGATTGCAAAAAATTGGAGCTGTTGAAAGAAGAGAGATAGAGGTTAGTGGTAAAAAGTTTTAGAAGTTACTTGGAACTATTTTCCAATGATTCGAAATGAAATTTAGTAAACCCGTCAACGTTGTATGGATTGGATAAAATCTGTAATTTTGGTGCAATTGAGAGGACGTCTTTCATTATCCGGAGTATTAAACAGGAGAGGAAACACATCGGTATCAGAGTTAGTATCAAGAGCATTCCGAGCTGTCACTGCCAACATATTTTGGTGACAGTGTGCAACGCTGCGTCTGAGCTTAAATTTAAGTTTATATTCGTGGTGTTGATAGTATAGCTGTATTAGTTTAACATGCGTCCCACAAAGACCTCAGTTAATGCTAGAGTTATGCAGAAAAACAAGCTTCGCCAGCGCTCTGGCAGCGGTTTCAGAGTTTCGTGATTGTGTACCATAATTACAGTGATGTACGGTACGAGTACCATTTGGGTTTGCTTCGTAGTTGCAACACCTACCAATGGCCACGCAGATGACATAAAAATACTTAAAGACGGAAAGAATTATACTAATTTGTTTAAGACGTCAGAAGCACTAGTTCAGTTTATCTGAGCCTTGACGTGCTGTGACACTCATATTGCTGCTTATGAATTACCAAAATGCCAATCAAAGCTCTTGCATAAAATTGTGTTTCAGATTTAAACCCTTAGAAATCCTTGGGTCATTCAGCAAATTCAATGAAAATCTTGTTTGTGAACTGGGACCTAGGCAAGATTCGGAAAATTTAGGTTTCCGTTTGTGTTCGTAGTCCTATTACATCATCAAATTGGTTTTAAACAGCAATAAGGGTCGTGCTCTGATCAAAATAAGGTCGACTCATAAAACTTTGCGGAAGTTCAATAGCGACAGTGTCGGCAACCCACCAAAGATATTGCATCTTCTGCACTTAATTTTATTCGACTTTAACAACGAAACCTCTTGGTTGAAGGAGAGTTAAGTCAAGCGTATATAGGGAAATAAGAGACGTAGAAGGTGGTGATGCAGAGAAGAGCGAGAATTGCTCTTAAATCTCAATGCTGCACATTTATGTATGGAATTCGAGGTTAACATTTTAGGGCAAATAACGTAGGGCTAGAATTGTGAGCATAATTGTTACGGCCGCTAGTCTAGGTCTGGAGATCAGTGTGGCGATTGATCAGGAAACTGCTGACTGTTCTATAACTTGGATTAGGCCAGCAGTGGTGGTCCCCAGTAACTGGCTATCTGGACAGCAATGGAGTCATTGAGTCATTGTTGACGACCCTTGCAAATGTTTGAAGGACAACGGCCTTCAGATCTGCACGTGGAATGTTCGGATCCTTAACAGGCCATGTGTAGCCGAACAATTAGCAAACACCCTTGACTGCTATCACGCAGATATCGCCGCCATTCCGGAGTGCGATGGGATTGCACTGACAAAGAGAGGATGATAAACTGTGATATGTGCTATGGTGATTGCTATAGGGAAAAGAATCAGCGCTTATTCGTGCCCACATGCCACAAGGAGGATGTGAGTAAAGAATGTTTCTATAAGCTCCTCGACAAGACATATGTATGAGCAATGTCCGAAATATGACTTTAAAATCGTACTAAACGTCAGGATAGGAATGGAGGACATCTTGGTCAGCATAGCCTACACGAGACCATGTCTGGCAATGGACTTAGGCTTACTGACTTTGCGGCGAGACGAAATATCACTATCACAAACACACAGGTTCCTTATCTCAATATACGCAAGAGAACATGGCGGTCTCCGGATTAGGAAACGCTAAACTAAACTGATCACATTGCGATCGACGTAAGATATGCCTTCTGGACGTCCGAACGTTCCGGGCAGACAATACTGACTCGGATCATTACGATATAACGTAGAAAAGTGCCAATCCCAAGAGACCGCCAGAATGTTCGCCGAACGCGTATCCCGAAATCTCTCAACAACTTCTATGCCGCCAGCATTAAGAACCAAAGATCAGTCGCAATGCAACGCTGCCAACTTGCCATCAGAGACGCCGCAATGTGATGGGTTTCACCCGATCACCACCAAGAAATCCTGGGTTTGCTGAAGAATGTCGGCAAGCACATGTGGCTAAACAAGAAACGTATAAAGAGGTGCTGCAACGAAGAATGACCGCTCGTGAACTCTACCAGCAGAAGAGATGGTAAGAGCATCGACATCTACAGAAGAAGAAAAAAGAACACGGGAAACGCGTGATAGAAATATTGAGCCTGCACTCCATGAATAGCGGAAATGTTACCAACAGGTAAAAGGAACGTGTCTAGAGAAGAAGACGTGTCTAGATGAAGAAGGAAACCTTGTTGTAGAGTCACAGACAGAAAAACTTGTTCTGCAGACTGTTCAACAGCGAAAAAACTTCTGTCTATCTGACCAAAATGAAGTAAGGATTGCAATATCTGACGGCTTATCAGGAGGGATATTCAAAGCTGCTGGAAATGACTTTGTGGAGAGTATACTCGTATACCAACTATTTTTCAGATCTGGTCAGAAGAGTGTATGCCTGATGAATGAAATCTCATCTCAACTGCACCAACTATAGAGGCATAAGTCTCCTCAACATCGCATACAAGATCTCATCTGCCATATCAGGTTCGCCAACAACGTGATTGGCCCCTATAAGTGCGGTTTCAGATCAGGAAGACCACAATCGATCAAATCTTCACACTCTGACAAAAAACTCAGCAAGTCGATAGCTACCAACTTTTTATTGATTTTAAGGCCGTATATGAAAGGAAAAGTCCGTCCAATTACTCACATACGCCGATGATACTGACATAATCGGAAGAAAGCAGCGTGATGTCAATGGCGCGTTCGCGAATATTGAGACGGAAGCAGTGAAAATGGGTTTAACAGTCAACGAGGGCAAGACTAAGTACATGCTCCGACGTCGCGGACAGAACGTCACCCTCGACAGATATAACTTTGAGGGAGTTAAGGGCTTTCTCTAGGCTAGGGTATCAATTTAGACGACGACAGCAGCGCTGAGATCAAACGAAGAATAATTCTTGCTAATCGTTGCTTCTTTGGACTAAGAAGGCAACTGACTAGCAAAGCTCTATCTAGAAAAACTAAGGAGGCTATATATCAGACCTTGATCATCCCATTCCTACGTTATGGCGCTGAAGCATGGACTCCATCGAAAGCGGATGAAGACATCCTCTGCCGTTTCGAGAGAAAGATCCCGTTTTCGTTGACAGGTCTTGAAGATGCAGATTCAACGACAAACTACAGGAGCTATACAGCGACATGCCTAGTCAGAAAACTGAACATCAGTCTCTTGAGATGGCTAGTATAGGTAGACCGAACACAAATGCTCCGGCCCACAGAGACTTCGAGTCTAACCCGGAGGGACAACGTAGAGAAAAGCTTCACCTTAAGTAACACGCACAAGTACGAGGGCGGGTCAATAAGTCCGTGACTTTTTGAATTTCTGACCTCTTTACTGAAACAGCAACACTGCTCCTGTCAACAGGCATCTGTCAGTTGACTCCTGTCAAAATTTAAACTTGCTGCGTCAGTTAGTTTGTGTTTGACAGCTATTTTTATCAGACTACTCACTAATTTGAGGAGAAAATGGAAAAAAGTGAATTTCGTGTGCTTATTAAGCATTATTTCTTGCGAAAAAAAACCATTACCGAGACCAAGGCTAAGCTTGATAAATACTATGGGGACTCTGCACCATCGATTTCAATGGTAAAAAAGTGGTTTACTGAATTTCGTTGTGGCCGTACAAGCACTGAAGATGCCGAACGTCCTGGACGCCCAGTTGAGGTCTCTACACCCGAAACAATCGAAAAAATTCACGATATGGTGTTGGCCGACCGAAGATTGAAAGTGCGAGAGATTGTGGAAGCCGTAGGGATCTCGCATGGCTCAGTGGTTTCAATTTTGAATGTTTCATGCTGTGTCGAAACTGGTTTCTGATATCCAATGGAACAAAGGCAAGAACCAGTGCACTGGTGCCTGCCTGATTGACTTGGAGAAGGCCTTTGATACCGTATGGTTAGAAGGACTCTTTTTCAAGCTGGACAGGTTGGGCATTAGTAAACCACTGCTGTATATTCTTTTTGATATGCTCTCCAGTAGACAGTTCATCGTGAAGAATGGCGATGTGACTTCTGCTGGAACATTTAACATTAAAAACGGTCTGCAACAGGGTGCGGTAAATTCGCCGATCCTGTTCAACATTTACACAAGTGATCTGATAGGTTCACTTCACCATGCCATAGCGTACGCAGACGACTTAATCGCGTACAGATCGGGTCCAAAGATTGAGGTCATTAACATACTTTTGCAACGTGACTTCGATAAAATTAAACAATATTGCGATGACTGGAAGATGAAAATCAACTTCCAGAAATCGGAAACCATACTCTTTAGGACGCCTTTGTCTGGGGCCTCTAGGGATACCAGAAAGAATTGGCGAAAGTTCTCTATCGTCGGACAACATGGACAGCCACTTGCTTGTCGAAATGTAGTCAGATACCTTGGGATCTGGCTAGATCAATATCTGTATTTTAACAAACATATAGATGTTGCTCTGGCCAGAGCCAGAGGTGCTTTTGCCCTTACAAAGAGACTGTTTTATAACAGCCAACTCGATGCGAGGGTGAAGGTAATCTGTTACATGGCCCTTATCAGGCCCATGCTTGTATTTGGGTGTCCCGTGTGGTTCAACGTGAGAGCAAGTTTATTGGAAAAGATTCGGGTGTTTGAGAGGGCTTGTCTTAGGACTTGTCTTCGCTTATACAGAACACCAGAGTCTGAGTACATAAAATTCTATCCTAATGAGGTCTTGTACAATACGGCGAACCTGATAAGAGTGGACAATTTCGTCATTAAGTTGACGCGAAGGCACATTGCGAGAGCAATGACCTCATCGAACAACCTGATCTCAGGGGCTTACTACCCCAATTATATGTATCACGAGAGAGCTCGCCTTGACGGCTTTATTCCTCCAGAAGCGTTCCTCTACCTAGATAGCAAAGGTCTGATCCAGGACAGATTGGCGGTGCCGCTAATCTTCCACGTCGCTCGAACAGCTGCGGACAGGCGACTCAACTACGACAGAGACGTCGCACATGGCAGTGCGGAGCGTCTCCGGTTCAGTAAGGCGGTAGGGAGTCGTGACAGGAGGGATGTTGCTCAGCAGCACCAGCAATTTTGGTGGCTTGATGAGGGCGAGGATGCTTCGTCGTCGAACTCCTCCAGTGATAGGTAGCTTCATGTGAAGCAGAGTGGGCCAGCCTAATTTTTGTTTTTTTAGCCATGGCCGGCTTATATAGTTTTAGGTAGTATTAAGTTAGATTTTAAGAAAAAAAATATAAAAAAAAAGCAGAAAAAAAAAATTAATAAAAATAAAAAAATCCAAAAAAAAAAATATAAATATATACATATATGCATATGTATATGCATATATGTATATATGAAGTGTATATGTGTTATGTATTGTATATATGTGTATGAATGTATTATATGTAAGTAGGTTAAGTAGATTAAGATTTATTTTGTAGGTAGTCTGTAAGTTTATAGTTTTAAGTATTAAACTCAAAAGAGTCCATATACTAAGTTTTTGCTTTTTAAAAATGTGTTCTTAGTTTAAGCTGTATTGTCCTAAATATAAGAATAAAAAAAAACCTGTCAAAACGTCGAAAGACATAGTTTAAGTGTTAGGATTAATTTAGAGTGCCCGCATGGGGCCAGTAAGTTAGTATAAGAATATTTGTAAGTTATTTAAGCTAATTTTTAAGCGTTTTTTGTCTAGCATGTAAGAGTAAATTAAGAGATCAAATAAAAATGCATTTAAACTGAACTGAACTCAATTTTGAATGATCACTTGGGCATGAGAAAGCTTTCCGCAAGATGGGTGCCGCGTTTGCTCACAGTCGACCACAAACGCAATCGTGTAACAACTTCACAGGAAGGTTTGGCGTTGTTTAATCGCAATATGGAGGAGTTTTTGCGCCGTTTTGTAACCGTGGACGAAACATGGATCCATCACAACACACCAGAGAACAAACAACAGTCAAAACAGTGGGTTTCTAAGGGTGAATCGGCGCCAAAGAAGGCCAAGGTGGGTTTGTCAGCCAATAAAGTTATGGCGACTGTTTTTTGGGATGCACGCGGGATAATCCACATTGACTACCTTCAAAAGGGAAGAACAATCAATGGGGAATATTATGCCAACTTATTGGACCGATTCAATGACGATTTGAAAAAAAAACGACCTCATTTGGCCAAGAAAAAAGTTCTTTTCCACCAAGACAATGCAAGGGTGCACACATGTGCAGTTGCCATGGCAAAAATCCATGAATTGGGCTATGAATTGCTCCCTCATCCACCCTATTCTCCAGATTTGGCTCCGAGCGACTACTTCTTGTTCCCAAACCTGAAGAAATGGCTTGGTGGAAAAAGATTTGACTCCAATGATGAAGACATCTCGTCATTTTGAGGACCTCGACAAATCATTTTTTTTGGAAGGGATAAAAAAATTGGAGAAGCGTTGGACAAAGTGTATAGAGCTCAAGGGAGACTACGTTGAAAAATAAAATTATTTTTTTATCAAAAAATCTGTTTTAATCCAAAAGTCACTGACTTATTGACCCGCCCTCGTAGCAGGGGACCTCAACCGATTTTGGGGCTAGATTGCATGTGTTGTTTTGATGCTGCAAACCTAGGGCTAGAGTCGCATACTTGCATTTTAAGGCGTGAGAATTGCGTGCTTAATTTATTAAGGCCGCAGTTTTAAGTGTAAAATTGTGTGCCAAATTTTAAGGCCGATCATCTATGGATGAAATTGCTTGCTTAGCTATTAGGCTGCTAAGCCGGGGGTAGTTTTGCACGCTAGATTTTAAGGCCGATAATTTAGAGTTAGAATTGCCGATTCACGTTTTGAAGTCGCGTGTTTAGGGCTAGAATTACGTACTTAATTTCAAGACTGCAAGTCTCTGCCTGAATGTGGGTGCTCAAAGTTGAGAACCACAAATCCAGTGATGGAATTTTGAGCTGAGGCCAAAAGCAATAGAAGAACTATAACGTCGAAGCATGGGGAAAAAACGTAAAATTTAGGATTGCGGCACGACGAAGAAAAGAGAGGTTCAGTCGCCGAAATATATTGCAGACGAGCAGAAAAACCTGCAATGGATCGAAAGAGTACTAAAACTCGCTACTTGGTAGAATATCCGGAAAGTACAATTCCCTGGGCTGTCTCGCAGAAAGAGGAAAAGAATGATTGTACGGAAGCGGAATTCAGCGAGGCAATGAACAGAATCACCTGAGACGTGCAATCGGACTGCATCACATACCTTTAGAAGTGTGGGCGGGAAGCGGAAATTGGATGCCCGGTGATTTTGTTCAACGATATGATGAGAGCCGATAGGATATCTGCCAGTAGAGGGCGATCCTCATTGTTCCTCTGTCTAAGGGCAGAGACGATACGAGGAATTGCAACACCTAAGGCAGGGTGGAAAGTCTGTTGCATTTTAATGTCGCACAAGATTTTCTACTCGTATTGCAGCAGCAAGAGCAGCAAATAATATTCCTTGCACCAATGACAGCGCTATTAGTTCCGTAAGCAAATCTTAATATTGTCGATGAACTAATGTCAAAGACTATGCAAGCCTACTCGACCGAATTGCAAACGACCTGGGATATCATTTTATTTCTACCAGAGAAAATCTTGAAGAGCTCTGTAGATCTGGTCGACATTCCTGTGTCACAGTTTAAGTGATTTTCGTATATTAGTGGAGATTCGGCGAGTACTTGTAATAGGAAACCCCAATTATTTCGGTTGGAGGACCCAAATCGGTTCAAAACTACTAACCAAGGGGAGGCTCTGCAATACGTTGGTCCCGGCAGTTCTGCTAGATTGAGCCAAGTGCTAGAAGATAAGCAGGAAAGCGGAGTTTCCGAGAAAGTCATCGTCGAATATTTGGTCACATATGGGAAAAGGGCGAATGGAGGAGAAGGCACAACTAGGACGTCTATGAGCTCTATCAAGCTAAAATCCGTCGACTACTCGTATATTGGCTCGCCGACGTCGAGCCAAAGGTCATTAATGGACCAGTTAAGGGGATCTTCGAATCATAGCCCCTCGGTTCGAGACCTGGTAAGCCGAACCCTCATCGTAAGGATCTAGCTACCGCGGATGCCAATGCGCTTGCTCTAGATAACTGAAAACAGTGTGCGCGGTATCGAAGAAGGGAGGCTGCTATGTCTCAGGCAGAGACTCTTCACAGACCTTTCATATGTACTCGGTAAACCGAGTATGAAGTAGAACTTGCTTCTGTGGCGAGGTGGTGAAGACATATTGCATGGGGATACTGTAACTCATTTCAAAGAATTCTGAAATCCAAACAAGATCAGCGTAGTGAAGAGTGCCTTTGAAGTGAAAGGTGGTAACTAACTGGTTCTTAAAATCAATGGCCTGGCCTGCATTGTCATTCAGAAGTTGTCTTTGTTCTATTGATTAGTTTTATGAGCTTCTGCTGAGTTAGGACCCTTGGATTGTGGGGACAGCGCAAGAATTCGCAGGTTAAATCATCGGCAGCAGACATTGAAAGTGGGGACGACTCGGTTTTCGAACAATTCAGCCAAAAGTGATGCGAAATTCGGTCTCAAAATAAAAGAGCATGAAGTTACCGGCGAAGTTCAAAGAAGAGACAGAAAGAAAAATCCAAGAACAGCCCGAGAGTCGGCTCACCGCCAGTGTGATACAAAATACTGCAGCTTTCTCTGATTATATTCGTTTAACGCCCTCATAAATTATATTCACCCCTCCCGAAGCTATACCGGTCATGTAGAAGCCGCATTTAAGACCCCGAAAGTCCAGTCTCGGAAGTAGAAGTAAACAGGAGACCAACGAAGCCAACTCTTCTCAGCACAAATTTATAAATATCTTGGACTCAAGCACTTTTACCGTAATAAACCCACGGAATTAAGTGGCCCATTAGCTCAGTTGGTTAGAGCGTCGTGCTAATAACGCGAAGGTCGTGGGTTCGATCCCCCCATGGGCCAGCAATGTACCTTTGCGATTTTTTTTTTTTCTTTACTTACCCAGATAGTGCAACTTTGCCTTCTTTTTGTTGTAATCCAACTTAGAGAATGCTTTGACCAAGCTTAACAGAGTTTTGTCATCCTTCTCCATTTCATCCAGAATCTCTCCCACCAATCGTTCCACTCGTGTCAAGTTACTCAAAACCATCGTCCATGGATCAGCAAGTTCGGAGTTCTCGTCTGTTATACTCTTTACAGCTTCCTGGATGATTTCGAATTTCTAAAAACCAGAGAAATCCACATCCACTTATCCCAAGGAATACCAATACACAAAAATAACATACTGGATAAAGACTCTTGCTCGTTTCGAAGATTTTTGTGGCACCCTCCTCCTCTGCGGTGAGATTGATGAGTGTCAGTACTGCATCCTTGGCAATTACGGCTGTTTTATCGAATGTTAGTCCAAAAATTGCAGCTATCATTTCATCGTAGCCGAGGAGAAGAGACTTGCCCTCTGCAGTTCCAGTGAGACCTGGCCAAAGAGTTGCAAATTAATAAACAACGAATTTGTGTTCCTCTTTTGTACTTACTGAGAACTTCTGTCAATGCAACGGCTTTCAGGTCGATTCGTTGATTTGGGTGCATGAAGCCCACAAATTCCTTAAGGACTTCCATTTGGTGGATATTTTTGTCGGGCTTCTGAGGAGTGTTTGTGCAAACTTCTCGATGAATTGTTGCAAGTGTTTGTTTATTATCAGGAGAAATGTCACTTTAACCACGTGTGGAGGTATTCTTTATATAGACTTCAGAGGCATCTGCGGGGAAAAGTTGACACTTTCTTCGGTTTGTGTATGAAATAGACAAATGTTCAAATTGAAAACCATTGTGAATGGACCATAGTGAGAATCTGAATACGGGCAAATCAATCATCGGTTGCAAACTGGTTGGATGCCCTAGTTTCCTATGATTCCCGGGGAAGCTTCCTTCCACATATGTACTCCCAAAGTCAATGAACGAATTCCTCGGATTATTAACCCGCTAATTCTGAACAAGGCCGAACTGGGAGCAGAAGTTCCCTCACGAACTCGGTGGAATGCTTCAGATACAACCCCACGATGTAGTGACATAATCGAGTTCCAATTCGTTTTTCGTCTGTCGCAGAGGGTAAAACCAAACTCTTTGTTGAAACAAAGGCGAAAGGTGACAAAATGTTCGACACAGAGCAGAGGAACTATTTTTGGATCGCTGGAAGGGGAACCAACGTTGCCAGTGGTGATGGTGAGTGAGTGAACTGTATGCTGGCAGGAAGCACGAAAGTGTAATTAATTAGTTGAGAAGAGAATATCGCTGGCAGGGATTGATTAATTTGATTACAGCGCCCACACTGAAGAGGTATCGATTACGGCCAATTCCTTGGAGAGCTCGAATCAAATTTTTGTAAAGGGAAGGCCCATATGCCCGGCTAGCTCAGTCGGTAGAGCATGAGACTCTTAATCTCAGGGTCGTGGGTTCGAGCCCCACGTTGGGCGAGTTTTTTTTTTTTTCATTCGTTTTGCTGCCACGGTTAGCAATCGCCTGGTCATGTCGTAGGTACACCGCTAAGTTAACAAACAAACCATCGGGCGTCAACCTGAAAGGCCTACGAGGAAATGGATGAATCATAGGATTAAAGCTATAAGAATTCGGTTCAGGGGTGGACGTCGAATATTAATCGAGGGTTCACTTGCGCAGAGTTGGTATCGGCACAAACATGGTGCAGCGAGCCTCCAAGGCCTTTATGTTGTATAGTCATGCACTGATAGGGATCAAACGAATAGCCACATCGTTTAAGTTGCTCATAGATCAAGGCCTTGATGTGCGAAGGTTTCGCCGGATGAAACACGGAAAGGAATACCGAAACGCGTCCGCTGTAAAAAGGCAATGTGATGAGTTTGGTGGGACAGAAGTAGAATCATCATTTGATATTGGTGGAACGAAGACGATAAGCGTCAACAGTGGCAGATTCCGTACAAAACCGGCAAAGGGCAATTTAACATCAACAGCGACATTTATCTAGCTCAACAGACGAAAACAGAACAAAATTGTCTTCCACCGCGATAATGCACGTCCGCATGTTGAGCTTCGTTTCGCCGAATCCATCGTTAATAAGGGATGGGAGCTGCTTCCTCATTCGCAAAACTTTGCCAAATAGGCGTCTACGAACTACCACGTTAATCGCTCACTGAAAAATTGACAACGAAACAAAATTCATGAGCATTCGGATGACATAGTGGCCGATGTCAAAGCGTGGATTACCTCTAGGAAAGTGCGACTTCTTTGCTCGTGGATTCTACCCTCTTCCAAGCCAAAGAGAAACAGTTATTGAAGTAGAGGGCGAATAATCATTTAAACATGCTCCCCGTTAAATTTTTAGAAATATTGTTCAAAAAACGGCGGATAATTCCGAATCAACCTAATAGTTTCGGGCATAAGTCCACCATGGTAGCCTCGTACAAAGTGCATTCTAGAGGTCCAATTTTCGACCATTTTTTTGAGCAATTGGGTGCCTATATCGCGTATAACTCGAACAATATTTTGCTGCAAAGCGTCAATGGTTGCTGGTTTATCGTTCGTGACTTGACGTAGTCCCACAGAAGGCATCAAACCGCCAATTGACGGGTCTATTTCTTGAAATGACTCTATTGCCAAATCGTGTTTTCAGTAAAAAAAATGTTTCTGTTGGTAGCATGGGGTGGAGCACCTGAGAGTGGGGTTTTCTTCAATACTAGCTTCCACAGCTGCCATATTTTCCTTCGAATGCACTGTCCTCGTCCTTGTTGTGGGTATAGAATAGCGTGAATATAAATCTCGCCAATACGAGTATGTAAAAAGAAGCCAAACAAAAATCGGGTGCACATTTTTTCCAAGGTCTGTGTAACTATTATACTAGCGTATGATATAACTGACAAAATTCACATAGCCGTCACGGCTGCGTTCGCTAGCATTGAAACAGAAGCCGCCAAAATGAGCAAAACCAAGTATATGCTGCCAACAAAAAGGGATACATAACATCAGCAAATTGGGCAGAGCAACAGAGTCAGTCTCACCGAAGTCTTGCCATTTCGGAGCGTAGTGATGTATATTATCACACTCCACCGCAACGTAATCCCCTGTTCCAATCCTGAATTCGGTTTCATGTGGTTAAAATTCCATCTTCGTAAGCAAATCATCCACTATTTACAGAAGCTCCAATCTGTACATCAGCTCGACCTCTAACGAATTTGATGCGCAATCTCACTCCTTTCAAAGAATCGTATCTCTGTATCCTCATACTGAAATCGTTATTGGTTGTGATTTCCATATAACAATTCTGGGTGGCTTCGATATTCTGGACAGACGACACCCGAAGGACGGTGTGTTGAGATCTCCGCTCCGAAATTAGCCTACGCGAATACCAGACGTTGATAGTCATGCCACCAACACGCTGGGCTTCTTTTTAACTTCTCACCCTAATAAGTGCTCCGTCGATGTGCTATTCCCTCTAGACTCGTCGGACCACTGTGCTATATCAGCTAATTTCTTTAAGAATTTGAACTGTTCATTAGGTTTCCTCGATAACGACGTGAATCCTGCTGCTGATATGATCACAGATACTGTTCTCTTTGGAGTGAAATCTTTCATCTGTAAAGAGGCTGTCATGGTTAGAGAAATGTTTTTTCGATCCTTCAAGACCAACCCGACAGAGGAAAATCGAAAAAAGTTCAAATGAGCCAGGACTGCCTGCTACGTCTTTCTCAAGTGCGTGAAAGTCCAATACGACCAGGAATTGAGGCACAAAATACTACAATGTTCAAAAGGTAGTAAACATTTTTGGTCGTTAGTACCAAGTATATGAAGTCCACAAGATGGGACCTACAGAATCGACAAACAACGCCTATATGGTTCTCAATACGCTTCCCTTATCGGAAAATCAGTAGAGGCAGGACTACACGAGGTTGTAGCTACCATGCACTACAAAGAGTACACCATGGCCGCCTTCGTAGATATCAAAGGAGCATTTAATAATGTAAACACCGCATCTATAAGGACGGCCTTGAACAAGCTCCATGTAGAAACAACGATACATCAATGGATTGAGAACATGCTAAATGGCAACATTATCAATTCAGAATTTGGGACAAAAACAGCTTGGAAAACGGTTGCAAGAGGAACTCCCTACTGTGGCTTCTTGTTGTGAACGACATACTTAGAAGTTAAGGCAATAGTGACCACAAAAAACGGTTTAGGAATAAGTCTATCAAAAGTTTCGGTGTTGAGCACAAGAAAAAGAAAGTTAGAAAAGTTTAATCCTCCCAAAATCAAGGATGCTAAGACCCAACTTTCATCCGAAGCTAAATATCTAGGAATCTTCCTAGACAGTAAGCTCAGTTGGAGGCGTAACATCGAAGAAAGAACCAAGAAAGCATTACCAGCATTCTAAACATGCCAACGAATCTCTGGCAAATGCTGGGGACTAAGATCATGTACAATACAATACACTGGATGTACATGGCCATAGTTAGATATATTCTAACCTATGAGGTGCTGGAAAACCGTTGAGAAGACTTATTATCTCTAAATACTTACTCGCACATGTTCAAAGAATAGCGATTGTTGCAGTAACAGGAGTGTTAAAGTCTACTCCTCCACCTGCACCAGAGACAATGGTCAACCTGCTCCCTTTAGACGAATTCCTTAAATACGCGGCTTCCAAAAGTTCGATCAGATTTGAAAAATCAGACCTATGGACGCGCCGCAATTTAGGACGTGTCTATATGTAATACAGGAGTACAAACTATCAAAACTGACAAAGTGTAGTGACTACGTCGTGCCAAGCGTGGACTTTGATAGGAGTTTCTCCATATCATTTCCTGGCAGACATGACTGGTTAACTAACACTGCCACCAATAATGGGAAACTGTACCTCTACACGGACAGCTACAAAATGGAGAAAGGCACTGCAACCGGAGTTTAGTCTGAAATGCTACAAATCCACGATTCCTTAGAGATTCCGATGAATGTAGTATTTTTCAAGCAGAAATATTTGCCATTCGTAAAGCTGCATAGATTGTACTACTCATGGAACTTGATCCCTCAGATATCTCTAGCTCTAGCTTTGTCTGCGAATCGCACCAACTGGATATCTGCTGGATACCTGGACACACAAAAGTGAAAGAGAATGAGAAATCGAATTAGCTAGTAAGACAGGGTTCCTCTCTGCACAGGAGTAACATACACAGCGACATATACCAATTGAAACTGTGAAACGCAAAATGGAACTTATAGCCATAGAACAAAGCATGGATCTCCAGGAGTGAGTGTATCACCTCGCGCTCCATTTGGCCAAATCTAGACCGCGGGAGGACACATACCCTCCTTTATGCCTCCTAGGCAGGATGGCCTGCAGAATAGGATCCTCTTCTCAAGATTATTTCAGAAGCTGTAGGAACAAAGAGTCAATAGAGACTATCACACACTTGCTCCGCGATTGGCTTAACCACCAAATACGCCGTGCCAAACACCTGGGGTAGAAACTTTTTGAAGAACATGAGGACGTCAGCAAAGCAAAACTGATAGATCTCATGACTTACATACTTATCCGGCCAACCATTTTTGGAGGGTCCAAGCCTGCGCTAATGTCGCTTTCCATCCTTCACGGTCTCGGGCACGTTGCTTCCAGTTTACTAGACCAAGATTTTTGGCGTCCGCGATTATTTGATCTTTAAACCGGAGGTTCGGTCTTCCTTTTCTTCGTGGACCAGGTGGCTGGGATTCGAAGATTTTCTTAGCTGGAGCATTCTCGTCGATTCGCTCGATGTGGCCGAGCCAGTGCACATCTTTTTACAGCTCCTAGAGTTCGCGGTTATATCTTCTGCTCCATTCGCCCTCCAAGCAGACAGGACCAAATATTCGACGTAGAATTTTTCTTTCGAAGGATTCCAAAATCTGTTCCCCTGTCTTGCTTATGGTCCAGCATTCAGCTCCATAAAGCAAAACTGGCAAGATCAGGGTTTTGTAGAGCATAATTTTGGAACTTGTAGTTAGGAGTTTGGACCCTAGCTGTTTGTACAAATCGAAGGAGCAGCGGTTGCCTGAGGTTATTCTTCGTCGAAACTCCACTAGGGTGTCATTTGTGGAGTTTATATTTGCCCCGAGGTAGATAAACTCCTTCAATACCTCAAAATTGTAGCTGTCTATTGTTAGGTTCTGTCCTGAACGGTGTTCTACGGGTCGGTTTTTGGTCGACAGAATGTCTATAGCAGTAAAAGCCTCAATATTGGCACTCTGGGATCGGGCGATGATGTCGATATCGCCTGGATAGCCCAGCAGCTGGATGGATTTGTTAAATATAGTGTCTTCTGTATTTACGCCGGCCTCTCGCACTATCTGCTGCAACACAAAATTAAAGAAATCACATGACAGCGCATCTCCTTACCGGAATCGGTGGTTCTGTTTCCAAGCTGCACGGTGCATTGCGAGTTCTCTAGCGTGGTGTGACACAACCGGATTAGTTTTCTCGGAATCCCGAATTCGGCCATCACGTTATATAATTTAGTGGGATGATACCACAGCATTCGGCTATATAACGGCGGCCTTGAAGTCGATGAAGAGATGGTGAGTATCGACTTGGAACTTTTTGGTCTTTTCCAGCATTAGTCCAGTCGTCGGGAATGCTATCATCCGCCCATACCTTGCAGATTATCTGGTGCATGCTCCTTACCAAAGCATCGCCACCGGCTTTGAAGAGCTCTGACGGCATTCCGTCCGCTATTTTTGTTTTCGCAGTAACTTTTTCTCCTCCCTCCTTCCGACTCTGTACTCGTCCTTCGTTTTCCGGGTTGTTCTTTGCAAGGTCTTCTTATATGCTTCATCTGTTGCCTTCTTCTTATGCATGTACTCGTCATCATACCATGGATTTCTTGTCGGGAGTGGCTTAAATAGTAGTGCAGCATTAAAGCCACATGTTGTTGGCGTTTGTGGTAGGCAGTGGCATATTGCATAGTCTTTCATTAAGTTGCTGTCTGAAGTCTCTGGCTATCTCCGGTCTGGAGCGGTCAACTAAATACTCGTAGTTGTCATAGTCGACATTTTCCCCTATAAATGTTTGCACATATCCGATATTTGACGAGTGTCTTCCGCCAATAATTACGTGGTCAATTTGGTTGGTGGTTCTACCGCCCGGAGTTAGCCAGATTACTGTGTGGATTCTCTTATGAGGGAATCTTGTGCTACTTATCACCGTATTACTAGCTGCCGCAAAGTCAAAGTCGAAACGTTGGATTCTTTTTACGTGGTTGGGCCGTTAACTTCCAACTGCCAAATCCGGGTAGGGTAGAAGAACGTGTTCTCTTGTCTAAAACGCGGCTGCATACATTAGTTCGCTATTTAGCGGCTACTGGGATAGCTATCCAGGGGCGCCACGTGGAGGCTGTATGTCAGTTTGAACTGTAAAGTGACAGGGATCGTATCTGGTATATCTCCTAGTTGAGCGCGCTCAGAACTTTACCCTGTACAGGAGATTTGTTAAAAGCTCTGGCTGGTTTTCAACCAAAACAAGCTAGGTAATAATAATAACAATAATAACCCTCGGGGGGTGTTGCATCCCTAGAGGGCACATGCTCAGGTGGCGGATAGAGGAATGCTTGGTAGATATGTCGGGTAGGAGGTAAATAAAATACCACCTGCGGACCACACAATAACACACTAAAATCCAACATTCAACAAGGTTATACAAATGCAGAGAGTATCTGACGCAGATTGTGCGACTCCCTGGTAGGCGTCTGTTTCCTCATGTTAGAGGCGGCCTGCTCTATACCTGGTAGGAGGTTTAAAATGCAATCACCCGTCAACCAACTGAATAAATTTCGTGGATATGAACAATAATAATAATCAACACCGAGCCGGGATATACGCTCAACCGTCGGTAGAAGCCGGGGCTACCAGCGTTGGATTTACTCTGGTAAGAGAGGAGTCGCCTGTGGCATAACAAAGCAACCACCAACCTGACACCAGTGTTTCTCGAAATAGTATTGGGACCACCAGATCAGGCCGCCCTAGACAGCGCAATAGACGAACGAAATGAACGACTGCGTCCTGCGCTGTTATTTCATCGCAACTAATTGTGAAGACCCACGGCATATGGTCCTTTACTGGACGAGAATGTACGACCTCTTCATAGGGAAATACAGATACCTAGAACACAGGGCAAATTAAAACAATTTAACGCGAAGGAAGGATGCCATAATCATTAACAATTACATCGAACTGGATAGACGGCAGAGGATCAAGGAAGAAGTCCGAGCTGAAGCAGAGTATTGCACCAGCACTCTCCAAGCATCCAATACGCCACATACCAGTCAACCAGAAAGTTTAACCATAAACGACGTACAACCTAACCCAGGTACCAAGACCAGAGCTGCCGCCTATTCAGCCCGTAATTAATGCTAGCCGACACGGTACTGAGCTAGAGACCCTAAGGGACAACTTCAGACGATGCCTACTGGAGTATGAAGGCATGGTCCCATTACTAAGGCACAGAATACCCCAAAGTTACGAGCTCCAGAGGTTGGACAAAGTACTATTGTAGCTTCAATCAACACCGAGGTTTTACCGCAGTACATCAATGATGAAGTCAGTTTGGAACAGCTAAACGCCTTAATCTATGTATGTGCGGTAACGGCAACGAGGACGCTGGGTTGGAAGCTTAAGCCAGCCCAACGAATCAATACCACCCGTAAGCCAAAGCCCACCCCAAAACGGAGAAGAAGGCTAGAAACAACAATTTGCCATTTGAGGAAGGATTGTCGCAGCCTCAATCAAACCGCTCAATCAGCAAAAAATAAGTCTTACACCAGCTGACAGAAATTATTGACAAAAAGGTTCAGCAACTAGCTGAAGAAAGAAAAGAAGATAATTAACTTTTCTACGAAAATCAGAGGGCCTTTTACCGGTCTCTATTGTCAACACCTGCTACAGCACTTGAGAGTCAAAGCCTCTCATTGCAAGAAACTGAAAAAACATGAGGCTCTGCTGGTAACTACAATGAAAAAGCTCATTGGATCGCGTCAGAGTTAACATACATAATTCCACACATACTACACCTATGCCTCACCAGCAGATCTCCGAAGTAGAAGTCAGGCTAGCGACCTCGGAAACACAGAACTGAAGGGGTCCTAGGGTTGACCAGATACAAAATATTTAGATCAAGAAACTCACCGCAGCTCATGCACAAATGGCAAAGTGTTACAACGACATTATGCAGTGCGCCAGCCCCACCCCACAATTTTTGACCACGGAAATAACATACCTATTACCGAAAGGAGCCCCAAGCTATGATCCGTCAAAATATCACCCCATCACCTGTCTGTGCACAACATATAAGCTATTTACTAAAATTTTAGCCAATAAAATCTATCAGCATTGTTCGGAAAAGAGCATAATCTCTGAGCAGCAGAAAGTAGAGACCAATTGACGATTGATTCCGTGGTTATGGGCATAGCACTAAAGAAAAAACGAAACCTGAACATGGCGTTTATTGATTACAAGAAGGCCTTTGACTTAATGCCCCATCAGTACCTGAAGAAGGTACTTGGAATATATAACATCGATGAAACCATCGTAAACTGCTTAAGCCAGTTACTGACGAAATGGAACACCAAGCTAAGTTAAAACGGCCTCATTAGTAAAACCATTTTCATCCGACGTGATATTTTTTTCAAGGCGATACCCTTAGCCCGCTGTGGTTCTGTCTAGGCCTCAACCCTCTCAGCAAAATACTGAATCGATTTAAGTCTGGATTCAGAATTAAGACCGAAATATTTGACTGCCAATTAAACAACCTTTTGTACGTTGACGACCTCAAGCTTTATGCTGATAGGAGAGATAAACTTTACAGAATTATAGAAGTAGTCAAAAGTTTTAGTAATCGTATCCAGATGGAGTTTAAAAGAACAGCTAGACACAAGAGAAGAAGGGTGTCCAATAGACTAAAATGTAATAGAAGACCTTCAATTTGGAGAAGCCTATAAGTATCTGGGATTCCTGCAATTAAAGGGCATAAACCAAAGTTTGATCAAAAAGGGCCTTATGAACTAGTTTAAGGCAAGGTTAAGTGCAGTCTTAGCGGAGGGAACAAGTGTAAAGCCATCAACACTTGGGCAATACCCGTGCTAGCGTACTTATTTGGAGTTATAAAGTGGTCTCCGACTGGACATAATGCACCTGGGCATATTGATCCGCACATCACTTACTCAGTATCAAAGCCATCATCCACAAGGAGCCGTCTTAAGGATAACATTACCACGAAGTATTGGACGCAGAGGAATAGTGCACTCCGCGAGCTTCACCATTCGCAAAGCCTATTGCTGCGGCATTATTTCCAAAGCAGCTCGTCACCACTCCCGAAGGCCATAAGCTTAAGCAACGATGGCTACACCTCTTTGTTGCTGTTCTCAACAGCGACGAGCTTCCCACCCCCGAAGATGTAATTACTGTCTCTGAGCTCATGTCAGCCTGGAAATCAAAGCTGGAACACATAGACAAAAATGCTTCAAATTTCTGGCAAATTATTCTCCCAAACGGAAGGCTTTGCGATCCAGGACAGAGTGATACCAACCAGAAACTACCGAAGGGCAATTCTGAGAAACGATTAATCACATACTTAGAGGATGCAGTAAACTCGCACCTCTTGACATTCATTGCCCTACTATACATAAATACCACCCACCTCCCGTTTTGGAAAATTTGACAGCCAAACTCTATTGGAATAGGACAGTGAATATCGACTAGCATCTCTCGGCGAATTCATCATACTCTATCAAAAAACTTCCAAGAGGATTGAAATTTGTGATGTAGCAGTGCCGCTGTGTAGAAACCTACAGACCACCTACTCAACGAAAATTTTCAAATACACCCCACTGGCCATAGAAATAAAACAAATGTACGATGTGGAACAAGTCGAGATAATCCAAATTGTTCTATCGGCAACCAGACTCGTCGCCAATCACCTTACCATGATCTTGAAAAAGTTCTAAGCCAAATTCCTTGGCAGGGTTGCCCGGGATAGGTGTTATCCAGCTCTCGAGCTGAGATTAAAGCAAATGTCCATAATAATAATAATTCTAAGGTCGTGTTAGAGACGTTGTTCATCTCTCCTTATTCTGAAGTGACATCTTTACATGTGGGCGAAACCACTTCGTGAACGTTTTAGTCAATCTTCTTCTTTAGAACTCTGTCGAAGCAGATGGAAAACAGCATTTATTCAGCCCGTCCCCAAAAAAATCGAATCTTTTCCTCCTAAGTTGTTTGATTGCTTGTGTGTTCGGAAATTTAGCCACAGTCTACATCAATCTGGCGAAAACAACGTAGTTGCACTGTTGTCAAAAATGTGTGCATTTGGAATGTATAAATCTCGTCTTCAATGGATTAGAAACGTCTTATCAGAGCAAATGAAGTTGTCTTGGATGATTTCGAATCTAATAATAAAAATAAAAATTGGTGTGCCTCAGGGATGCATTCTGTCACCGACACCCGTTTTAATTTTCATTTCTCATATCTTATCTGCTGCTTTGTAGACTTTGCTGACGACAGTACTGTCTGGTTATACACTTCTCAGTTATGGATAACGAATGGCAGCGTATTCAATTTCGATATTACCAGAATGACCAATAAAAGCACCATAAACTGGGTGGAATACCCTTTTGAAGCCCAACGCCGTCTTCTATCAATGCTTGACAATTGCATCACCGAAACCGAACAGCTTTTCATTCACTGTGTATGCATCAATCACAACCTAACTTGAAATGACCACATTCTCGTATCTGAGTAAAGTATAAGCAAAATACTCGTATGTCCCGTCCCCAGTTCCAAAATCGATGGAACAATCTGTTTCTTAAACTTTTCGCTTTAGAAACCGTTCACCCCATCGATTTAACACAATCTGCTGCTAGCTGTACCGCTGCTCAATTTCACGGCGAATTGATCTTAAGGTCAAGCACTTTAATGCATTCACAATCAATCACCCAAAAACCCATCCCCGGAAGTACTTTAAACTTTTAGTCCCTGTCCCTGGCATTGTCCTTGTCATCTATCTTTCCGCCAACTAAAACAACCACCCAAACTCGTATCTTCTCTAACTTGGAAGCAAAGTTGAGCCGGCTGAGTAGTGCAAAAAAGTTTCCTCCTCACCTCCTAAATGCCAACGCATCACTTTCAGCCAAAAAACTAAAATGCTTGAGTCTCCTCTTGCCGTTGTTGCCTTGAGACAAGTTCAGGAAAAAAAACTAAAAAAAAAGAATTCTCTTCTCCTGGCGCATTTATTGGCAACAATTCCTCTAGCCACATAGTTACACAAGCACTCACATACTCATACATACGAAGCAGCGTCTTCTGTTCCAAATTTACCAAGCGCAATTCAGTAAATCACCGTGGGATTGCCACTGTCATACTATTCTGACAATAAATGGATTCTGATGTGGATACTGATGCGGAAACTCATTCCGGAGCTGTTTTGTTGATTCTTATGCTCTAATGCTCGTTCAATAGATGAGTCTGATGCTGATGCAATATTAGAAGCCTTCGGCGGCACTATATGTTAGGTACTTATACCCATTTCTGGATGCCGAGCGTAGTGTCTCAAGTATTGGAATCCAATGGAATTTGTTAGATACTCGAAGTATAAGAATGCGCCATGTGTTTACATAGTTTTGCCACATTTATTGGATTCGACTGTGAATTTCTGTTTTAAGACTTGAGGAAGAGATGCCTAAACAGGTCTGACAACCTGACGAATGCACATACATGGTGGGCGGAATGTTTACACACGTCATGGTAATTAAAAATCGAAATTAACGACAGCGAAAGGATAATAAACCAATCGTGGGAAAAATGCGGATGAGACCAGGAATACGAAAGGCCAAGAAACCAAGAAACCGGCAAATTGACAATGTTTATGAAGATGGCAAATTCGGAACTCAAATGACGTAATTTGTGCCGCAGCAGCCGGTGTTTATGGTGTGACGAGTTCTGAAAATAACATCACAACGAGGCACCACCACCCCTTTCTTGCGCAGCAGTTGAAGTTGGATACACAATATGAAAATGGCCAAGGGTGAGTAGTTGTATTTAATGTGGTCGGATATTTTTGGCGTCACAATGAATTTATTGGCATCTGCTTCAGGTGCCGCGGTGCATAGTTTGTCTAGAGTTTTCAATTAACTTGCAGACACATCCCACTTGTTCCACTTACAGATTGAGGTCAGTAAAGTGGCTGGGAGCAGATTGAAATGCCAATCCGATGCGAGCCATGGCATTTAAGGCACGGAAGTGATGCAATGAACACACAAAGGAGGCGGGTGGTTTCACATCAACATAAAAGCTACTCGTTGGAGCCAGATGAACGGATACGATAATTGTGAATTTAAGAAATAAATTCTGGGGCAAATTCTTAAAGGCTTGCATGGGCAAAGCGATGCAGGTGGTTTTGAGTGAACGATTTCTATGATATTTTGGGACGGGACTCTACCGGCTTTGTCTATTGATGTGTAGAAGCAACGACATATCATCATCAAACTGAGGTTTGTTGCGTTTTTTCTTTAAGCCTTCTGATTACTGGGATGATGCATAAGTCAATACAGATTGTGCATTGTTTCAGCCGTCCTAGATCAATCCAGCCCACCCTTACACATACTTGATTCTATTGCTTAACAGCTTTCTTAAAAAAAAGTCATCTTCCTGCAAGGATAAGGAGGAGAGGATGTAACAGCCTGTTTACAGTTCAATTGGGTCAGTATATCATCAGTATGCGGCGTGTTTGCCATATTTTAAGTACTATACGAGTACCTGCCAATACATACCATGCATTAAGAAATTAAGAAAATAGGTACACACGTAAAGTCCGTTTTCCAGGAAGCAGATTCAGAGGTCACCGATCTGCGGAAGGAGATATCTAAACTCAGGGAATATGTAGTGATTCTCAGTCGTAATGCTAAAAAGACGCATTCAACAAAGAGTTCATAAATTGATGAAATCCCGACCGAAGCAAACACTCAAAGCAACGCGGCGGGTAAAGAAACGCAGACGACAGACAAAAACAGAACGTCTTGGGGATCCGCAAAAAGAAATAGAGATGCTGAGTTGGCAGTAAATCGAAGAGAGGAGCAACCATCTGAGCATCATGCTGCGAAAAAGGCGCAAATAAATTCGCTGACTAAAAACAAGCGGAAGCAATAGCATGGATCGAGCTAAGCAACCAGCCAAGCAGAATGCGCCGAAGCCAAAGCCGAAACCAAATCAAGAAGAAAAGGAAAAAGCGAGCAAGGGGTTCTAAAAAGCTACCGCGCCTGGATGCATTATAATTAAGAAGGCCGGAGATCTATCATATGCTGACATGCTTCGAAAAATACAAACGTGATCCCTATCGGAAAAACTGAAGGCGGAGATCTTCTACTCTCGACAAACAAATCGGCGAAACTAACAACAGAGAAAAAATCAAGGAAGCGCTAAAAGAAAACGGCAACGTTTGATCCATTACCCAATAAGTTTTGCTAGAATGCCAAGATATCGACGAAGGGACGTCTAAGGTGGAAGTCTGCGTAGCCTTAAAGGATCAATTGAACACTGAATTCAAAACTGCGATGATTAAGAACATGAAAACGGCTTACGGTGGAACACAAAGAGCTACCATAAACCATCCCGAGGAAATACGAGTGGCAGGAAAATTTTTAAAAACAGGAAAGTGCGCATCGGCTGAGTCAAATACGAGTAAAAAAGTGCTTTGGATGCTTCGAGTTCGGACACTTTTCAAAAACTTGCGAAATCCCTACGGCCGAACGGGGTTGGGCATTAGATGCAGGGAAAACGGCTACAAATTAAGAGACCACAAAGCCAGACCAATTGGTTTATTCTGCAAGACCGACAGCGTCGAATCTGAACGTATAATCGGTAGAAGGAGATGTCTGGAATATAAAAACGCCATCGAAACTATTGTATATCCAAGGAAATTTGAATATCCTGCGGGCAAATATACTATACTAGAACAAAATACAGAAACTTAACTGGAAATAATTGTCTCACCGACGTAAGAAATAAGTCGGTGATTTAGGTTTGCGGAAACGCCTCCATTCAGGAATACTCGGAACAACCTGAGAACCTGTTTTATACGTGCTGAGGTACGCAGTATCTACATATACAATATGTAAAATGTTTGTGTGGGCTGAAATGGTATAACTTATTTCTTTCAACACAATCGCTTTATTCCATACATCTACAATTTAAAATTCATCGAAAATCTTGACATCTTTCGAAAACGTTCTGTACTAACCAGCGTTCCACACATCATTCCATTTTACCAGAATATTCGTTAAAATGTTCCATTCTTCAATGGTTGAGTTTTCTGCTATTAAAGAATAGACATCTTCGGCTTTTCAAATATAGATGGCGCTGATCACATTCAAACGAATATCATACTGCTCCGTCTGTAAAGTTGTTCATGCTGAAGTACTTCGTCATTCACCGTTCCGCTGGAATGACACATTTTTCCTCCATCCACGCCATTAATGCGGGTTATCACCTTGTCTAGACCTTCCTAATCCTGTTTCAATTTTGGTGATTTGCCTTTCTCACGCAGGGGATTATACAGCCACACCAGATCTCCTTCGTTGAAGACGGAAGATTTGGCTTGATGTCGTACCTAGTCTTCATGCGGCTGCTCGCTAGCTTCATCTTTTTTCCGCTGTTTTCATGCAATCTAACAACCCTGCTGCGCAAGTCATCCACATAGTCGTTCACCTCCTTAGGCTCCGTAAGTGGGGATCCGAATTTCGTTTCACTTGAAAACCGAACTGTTTGAGCACATAGCATCTCGGATGCCGTATGTCCTGTTGAACTATGGACAGCATTGCCGTAGGCCATTAAGAAGAGAGGTATGTGACGCTCTCAGTCCCGCTGGTAGCTGTCAACGAACTTAGATAGATGGTCATTCAAGGTCCTATTGAAGCGCTCGACCATTCTACCAGATTGAGAGTGTAGTGGCGTTGTCCTTGTCTTCCTTATTCCCAGATATTCCCACTCTACCTGTAAGACCTTTGGTTCAAAGTTTCGCCCTTGATCAGAGTATAACTCCCCAAATCTGCTCATCCTGTTGTTGACTATCTGTTCTTCTACGGTCTTAGCCTCTTGATTTAGGATTGCGAACACTACCAGCCACTTACTAAAGTAATTCATGACCACGAGGGTGTATCGGTTGTCATTAAAGGTGCGATGTCAATGGTGCTCCGACATTGTATTGTTGCATTCTTTCCTGTAGCTTTACTTTTGGGTCTTTGGCAGCCGCACACGTTATGCACTTTTTGTATCATTCTCTTACCTTCTCCAACATATTGTTTATTTTTTAAGGTTCCGCCATGTATTTCATGGAGCACTTGTCTGACTCTGGACCGTGGCACTATTAGCTGCATACGAGATGTTGTTCCATCTGCACTTTCCCATTTTCTCTTCAGCAAGCCATCCTGCACACAAAGCGAGTCCCACTGTGCCCAATGTGCCTTCAGAGCTTAGCTCCGGTCCGATATATCCTGCCAGCTAGGTCTTTCCTCGTGCTGCTTCCAGGCTAATATTAGTTCGATGCATTATCCGCCTGTTGGGAAGAACGAATTTCATCCCTTCAATCCTCTACTGGCACAGCCCTGATCAATTGGATAGAGGCCCCTTATTTCGCTTCCTTGCAGTTACAGTGTTCATATTTGATTCCGAATGGTCGACAAGAGAGAGCATCAGCATTTGAGTATACGAGTAGTTTTTCCTTGTGGCGTTGCAGTTCAAAGTCATAGCCCTGCAACTGGTCGATCCATATCCCAACTTGGAATTCAGGGTTCTTAAGTTGTAGTAGCCATTTCAGAGCTGCGTGGTCTGTGCGAAGAATGAACTTTTGTCCATAGAGGTACTTATGGAAATGGGTCGTAGCCAGAATTAAAGGCAGAAGCTCGCGTCGAGTTATGCAGCAGTTCCGTTCAGGCCTTTAGAGTACTTTGCTGTAATATGCAAACACTTTCTCTTGACCATCATGAACTTGAGAGACTACAGTTCCGACCCCAACCCTGCCAGCGTCTGCGTCCACGATAAACATTTTTTCGGGTCTGACGTAGCCCAAGATGGGGGCATTGTAAAGCTGCCGCTTAAGTTCTTGAAATGATTTTTCACACTCTCCAGACAACCTGAACTGTCGGCATTTTTCCGTAAGTAGATGCAGGCTTCTTGCAATGCTCAAAAAATCCTTTACAAATTTTCTGTAATACGTGGAAAGTCCCAAGAAGCTTCTCAGTTGGTGTTTATCTTTGGGGTCAGGCCAACTTTCCACCGCTTCGATTTTGTCAGGATCCATCCTTACTCCTTCACGGATATAATGTGACCCAGATATTTTACTTCCGGCGTGTCCAAAATGTGATAAATTCTCGGTAGTGGGTAGCTGTCCTTTTTGGTGACATCATTAAGACGTCGGTGGTCTGCACAAAACCTCGTGCTGCCGTCTTTCTTCTTCATCATCTTCTACATCTTCGACCCCATTTCGGCAACTTCTGTTTGCTTGGCCAACGGAAGAAGCCTTGCAGGTTGACGGATTGGTCGAGCGTCTCCGGTATCATACTTCTCGTCTTGCGTAGCAAATTTATCGGCGTACTCGCCGATTAGTTTTGCCTCCATTATACGCTACTCTTGATTCAGGTTACAGAGGCTGAGCCTAGTTCATTATTTTCATACTTTGAACTGTTGCAACCGGTATTGCACGACTCGTTTCCATCGTGGTTGAATAGGTGCACATTTTCCCATCATGAACTTTCTCCTATTTTGTGGCTCCATCAAATATAATCGGTGGCTACCTTCTACTTTTATCCAAACAATTACTAAGGCTCTAGAATCTATGTTGGGGTTCCCGCATACCATTGGTATCGCCATGTTTCCGGATACCAGGGTTTGTGCCCCCCAAGCCAACTACTAGTCCATGTTCTTTCATGAAGTCTGTACCAATGATGCACTCGTCAAAACACAACAATTGCTAAGGCTCTAGAATCTGGCCATATACCATTGGTATCGCCATGTTTCCGGATACCAGGGTTTGTGCCCTCCAAGCCGACTACTAGTCCATGTTCTTTCATGAAGTCTGTACCAATGATGCACTCTTCAAAACACGTGAGAAAAGGTTATTCTGGTCTACTGGATATTTATGCCTTACCTAAATTGTTGCTCCCGTAGCTGTTCGCAAGCTGCAACTGCTGGTGTTATGCAACCAGGACTTGCACAAGATCCCTCTGGATAATTGAGGCCGTAATACCGGTGTCTATTGTTGCCATTCATTTTTCCTTACCGCTGACTACACTTCTATTAAAAGACTTTCGTTTTGCCAGCGATGCTTGGATGGTGGTCCTGCGGCCGTAAACTTCTGCTCTGAATTTCAAAGTGCAGCCCTACTGATGGCTTTGGTAAGATTGGCCGGCTTCTTGCTAGGGGTCCCTGCCGATTTTTTCCTTTATTTCCTTGTTACCGCAGTAATGGCAGACTTTTCGTCGCATCTGTTCTTTACACTGACTTCGAAGATGTTCCATTTTATCGTTCCAGCAGAGCATTCTTCATCTCTCCGGGGGAGTATCTCGTTTCTCATCACTGAGTTTTGTAAAGGATCATTCAACAGATACTACTTCACTAACGAAATGTGTTCTTTTGGAAGCCTGATTGGCTGCTTCCATCGCAAGAGCGAAGGGAAGTGCTTCAGCAAGGGTTCACTTCCCGGCCAACATGACTGCTGACTGTAGCTTCAGATCTGAGATCTCCCTGATGAATGCATCCTTTGCCATTTCGTCGATTATTTCCTGGCTCTGGTTGAAGCTGTTGTAGTATTTCTCCTCGTTGCTGCATTCGGCTTTGCAATTGGATCCTGTAAACCTCCTGTATGTTGCAACCCCCAAACCGTTTCTCAATAGCCTGTACTAAAGCCATAAAATCGTTGTGCTTTTCTATGTCAATTGTTTAAAATAGTTCTGCTGCAATGCAGTGCAAGGCCATTGTTAGGGCAAAGCACTTCTCCTCATTGTCTCAATTATTCTCGCAGGCAGCCATTTCGAACTGCTTCTTATATGTAGACCATGAGGTCAGGCCATTGAATGAGGAAGGCTTCAAATTTTTCTCCTTTGACCGCTTAAAGAACATTCTCGAAGTTGGAATTTTGAGATGCATTCCATGAGGATCAAAACACCTATTATCTTCAAGGAAACTTATTTCAAGAACAAGTGCTTGGATGCGATTGCTGTAGCGGATGTTAAGAAGAAGTCCTGTAGTGAACCAGACAACTGGCACTATAGCCGGATTCTACGAAGATCTACTCTCTATGAATTTTTCTCAATCAACACTATTTTGCTCGGAGATTGCGCGTATCTATCTCTAGACTGCTTGATTCCACCGTATAAAGACAATGGAATAGTGACGAACGATTCATATTCTCTTTCTTCTGGACGGATCATTGTGGAACAGACGGCTGGTCTACTGAAAACTCGTTTTCGAAGATTGCTGCATTTTACAGAGCAAAGGAACATAAATTTGTTGATCTGTGGGTGTGTGCTACACAACATGTGTATTGACAACACTGATGAAATAGATGAAGAACACGATCCTGGCAACTTTCCAGTAGCCAAAGTTCACGAACGAACAGCAAGCAACCACCAGACTAGAGCGCTTTCTGGGCAATTTGTTTAAGAGAAACATTTAAGGTATAAAATTCAGTATTTTTTATTCAAAGAAATAACTAATAACATTTGTTTAAATAACTTAAAAAAGAAAAATGAAAAAAAAAAAATAGAAATTCATAAAAAAATTACATTACTTTTGGAATAAGTCTTTCAAAAAGCTCACTTTTCTTAAGTACGAGTATCTATGTACGAGTATCTTTCTTTCTTTTTTCTGACTCTTCCATTTTTTTAATTCTCTTGGAAACATAGTCGGCCAAAATTGCATTTCTCTCTGCAGTAGTTTTTCTTTTCAGGTCTGTCTCCGCCTTTAAACGTTTCTCCCTGAACGATATATATTTCTTATCTGGTATTGCACGGGACGTGCTCGGCTCGCTGTTGAAAACGGATGGAATCTGCGACAAAGGCTCCAACTGACCTATAATAATATTTGATTCATTGGTTATTGTCTTTGACATCGGCAACGGATCTACGGGGTTTCCAGATAAATTGATTGTGCGCTCATTTCTTATTTCAAGCTCCGAGCCAAATATCTCCTCTATCTTGTCCTCAAATGGGGCTTTGCTGGCCGACTCTTCCGTTGTTTTGTTGTTGTTTGCCATCGCCTTATATGCTCTCAGCAAATTTCTCAATTTAACGTTCAGCATCTCTACGGTAGTCGGCTGACTCTGGAAGTTAAACAAAATTTAAAGAAATGACCAGAACTGAATTTTCAATCAAAATCTACCAAAACTTCCTGTGGCAAAAGATCTTCCAGAACATTGCTCATAGCAATTTTTCTTGTGTTCTTGTGTTGCTGGAATGCTGATTTTCCTTTGCTGTATGCCTCTAAGAAACCAGTTGTTTCCGCCGTCGACCAGCTTCTTCTTGTGCTTCCAAAACAAATTTCATCCAAATTAATATTTAGTAAATTACTAACTTCAAGTATGGTACTGTAAAATGTTTGTGTGGACACAAGGAAGAACTTACATTTTTTTAATTCAGTTGGTTTATTAATACAATCACAGTTTACAGTTCAATCCCTTTTATCAATCACTTTTACTTTTACTTACCTTTTACTTAAATTTATCTTAAATCACTTTTTCAAGTCCACTTTACAACTTGCTTGCACGTCTTGTGGGACGCTGATATATATACTTTCCTGACATCTTTCGAGAATGTTCTGTACTAACCAGCATTCCATACAACATTCCATTTTACCATAATATTCGCTAAAATTTTCCATTCTCCAATGGTTGAGTCTTCTGCTATGCAAATATGTAAATCTTCTGCTATTCAAATATAGATGACTCTATCCATTTAAGTGGTTTTCACAATACCTACGGTCTCTTCTCATCCGGATCCCTGTTATTGCAGTTGAATTACTTTTTGACATTTGAGTGCGAAATTGCCAAGCCACCAAATATTTTGTTTGCATGAAAATTTGATGCGTTCGTTTTTTTATGCGGAAAATGTTAATTTTTATTAACAGACACCAGATGTGAATAATAACAGGGTGATCCGATTTGAGATACAGATATTTTGGGATATTGCTCCTTGGTTCATGTTGTTAAAAATATCGTATGGGAGGGGAGTTATCTTCGACAGCCACTGTGTTACAGTGTGTTCAAAAAACTTCCTTCAGAGAAGTCGGTACCAACAATTATTTAGTGATAACTTCTTGTGTATTAAACCGAGAGCAACCAATCTGGATCGTTGGGGAGCAAATTGATTAGTGGTTAATTCATGTCTCAACTAGTAGCGTGTTCAATATTGCAGTGCAATATGCAATATTGATTTGTCATAGCAGTTCTTGAAGAGAGCGTTTTCTGACGACAATATCGTGCTCGCCTTACCGAACTCACCCATCACGCGTACCTGGACTCTCTCACTTATCGTTCCGGCCTAGCTCAGCCTGCGTGGATCCGGATAAGTGAGATGGTGTGAGAATTTATAGCAATTACTTCTAATACAAGAGCGGATTAATTATACACGTTGGTCATGATCACAGATTAATGTATGTAGGCTAGTGGAAACGAGTGAACGAAACCAACCTGACTTCTTGTTGCAACTTAGCTCATAATCATTTTATTAAAGCAAACCAAAAACAGAACAGAAGCTCATAGCAAAAATTTACTTAAATGTTGAAATATAGCAAAGAAAAACGTACTATGTAGGTACCGCGAGAAATATTTTGTGCTATCATGATAAAGTCACTCTCTTACCTCTGGAATCCGCTGGTCATGACGTCGGGATCAGTTGATTGATTTACTTGAACTTTGTTTGGACTTTTTGTTATCTTTTTTTTTCATTTCTTATTTTTATTAGCACAAGATACTACCACGGTTCACAGTATTATGATTATTATAACATTTTTTTTAAAGGGGTGAAAAAAAAGTGACCGAGGTTCCGCTAGTTGGGGATTTGGCTGCCGTGGATGCTTGGGAGGTTGCACAATAGAGATCTTAGAAGAGAGTCTTCCTGTTATGGCGACTAGTGCTCCACGTGCTCCAGACACTCCGGTTGGCAGGTGTTTTGGTTTTTGCTCGTTCTCGTAACTTGTTAAAGGCGCTTGTTTGAACAATGATCTTGGCGGATGGTTCGCCCAAGTATGTCGCTGCTCTTCTCTGATCGTAAAATCATCCTTTGTGTTTTTTTGTTCGAGTAGGAGGTTATTCCAAGCACGAGGGCAAAACAAAACTAGCTCGGGTTTTTTTTTCCTCAACCTTAGAAAAAAAACAGCATTGAAAAATGAATCAGGAAAAGAACTTTACGTACCTTAGAAGTGCGTCAGGAGAGAATCTTGAAAATACGTCTTACCGCTTCGAGAGATCAGATCGAAAGGAGGAAGTCTTGTTGGCGGAAATGCTGCCAGCATTTGAGTAGCAACCCTTAGCTGAAATTTCACTTTAAGTACTCGTTACATGTTTAAATATGTGCGTTCAGTGCTGAGCAATGGAAATTTTGTGGTATTAAGAAAAGGGTTTTCTGATTTTTATACGAATGCTACAAACTCTATTACCAGCCATGCTTTCGTGGCCTTCAAACACAATTTTTTTTTAATCTTTCTAATAAATTTTTTTTATAAAATTTGCAAAATTTTCAATATGGAGACATCCATTTTGTCTACGGATTTTGTAATGGCGAGCAGAGTATCAAGGAAGGCTTCCTACACGACGTGTCTCTATTCAAATGCAGTTTACAAATATTCATAGAAGATTGCGCAAAACTGGGGTAACTGGGGTGACCAGATAAGAACGATAGAAAAAAAAAATTAAGCAAGGCAACAACGGTGTGAAATATAAACTTGATTCTGGCTTTATTTTGAAGCTACGTTCATGCCATTATATGTAAAATAGGACATCATTCAAAAGGCCACCTCGGCTTCGCTGGTAGTGTTTCAAGCGGTCGGTTGAATTTTTGATTGCTCGGTTCGATATGTGCGGCATTATTCCGGCAATAGCGTGTCCAATGTTGGCCTCGAGCTCATCCAAAGTGGTTGGCTTGCTAGCGTAGACTAAGGACTTGAAAATAATCGAGTGGTGTCAAATAACATGATCGCGACGACCAATTAATGAACACTCGCAGTGAGATGACCCAGTCGCCAAATTTATCCTCCACAACTACGAGCGTTGCGGCGCTAATATAGCATATAGTGCCGTCTTGCTGGAACCACAGCTCGGATATATCGTTGACCGTAACAGTGTCTTCTTAACCATTTCGACAGAATTAAGTTCCGATGATGCCGCCATGCCATAAACCGCAGAAAACAGTCAATCTTTGTGGATGCATTGATGCTTGCCCGAACACTTGTGGATTGTGTTCGCTCAAATAATGGTAATTTTGCTTGTTGACATAAGCTCTGAGCCAAGAATAGGCCTCGTCCGAGAAGATGATTTTTTTGGCCAAAATCCGGATCTCCGGTCAACATTTTCGGAGCCCAATTAACGAACTCACGGCGGTGTCTATGGTCATCCTGCTTCAATACTTGTGTCAGCAGAATCTTATATGGATGTAGGCCCAAATCCAACTGTAAAATAAGTGGGTTGACCCTCTGGCGATGCTGAATCCAGCTGATCGGCGCCGAATCAACATTTCTGGGACTTCTTCGATACTGTCCGCTACAGCGGCTATGTTTTCTTCATTTTGCTCGGTTGGTGGCTTAAGATTCAAAAGAGTGTACTCACGCTCAAACTTTCCCACGGTGCGACGAATTGCCTCCGCGAAGAAATTCACGTTGCGTATATACAACTGAACCGGAATTTCGATGATATTGTTTAATAATTTAATGAAATGGCAAACCTTACTGAATATTTTGACAACTAGATGTCATTAGTATCTTTGACAGCTCCTGAAACATAACAATTGGAAAAACTATCATTGTTATCGCGTCACCCTTTACTTACAATGCGGTAGTTGTGAGAGATATATAGTTTCCGGTTTTTAAAGTTAACACTTGTCGTGTAGACTTAAGTTTACGGGGTCCCCATACACCCATGGGGATACGCCTTGCCATCGTTCTGCCGCTTTATTGAGATACCAAAGCTTAATTTGGGTTGGAGGCACGAGATCCACCTTTGGTATGGGTCGAGGCCTATCTAAAACCTCTTACTGTTCTTAGGGTCACAGTACCCAGTACTTATTGCAATTCTACATTGGGTCAAACTAAAAGGAAGACCCTTCCCGCGACTTTGGGTTTAAACAACAGCCACCATGACGCTCCCACAAGTAGGCCTACCTCAACAAGTCAGGCCCGGACCGAGATCCGAGGGGCTCCTAACTCCCATGGCACCGTGTTTTAAGTCCTGATAGGGACTACCGGTGGTCCTGCCGCTAACAAGACCTATGACCGGTAACTCGTAACTGGTCAAATCGTAACAACCTTCGGTGGCGTCATCTGAAGGTGTTTACGATAAGACCAGTAATTTGCCTTCTTTTTATTAGGCAACTCCATTAATGCGGGAAGTCTTGATAATTGGGCGGGGGCCCTGTTAGGGATACAGAATTAGATGAACGAATCCAAAACATGGTAGCAACAGAGCCAGCAATTAGTACCCGTTCGATGGCTTTGTGCCTAAATGTGTCCCACTGACGAATTTTTGCAAGTCTTTCATAGAGAGAACCTCTATCCGTATCATGGAACACCAGTTCAGGAGTTGTTACAAACAGATCCGCCTCAACGATCGGTATTGTGCAATTGGTTGCTAGAATGGCATTGGGATGACAATATATTTATTCAAAATATTCTCTGCACAGATAAGTCGCAGGTCACTAGAAACGACATTACTAACTTCCGTAACCAACACACATGGGCGAATGAAAATCCGTATACGAGTATAATAAGGACTAAATCATTTCAACATCGTTTCAGTAATTGTGCCCTTCACACTTCCACAAACACTAAATAGTGAAACTTACGAGGGAGGGTCAATAAGTCCGTGACTTTTGGATTAAAACACAGATTTTTTGATAAAAAAATAATTTTATTTTTCAACGTAGTCTCCCTTGAGCTCTATACACTTTGTCCAACGCTTCTCCAATTTTTTTATCCCTTCCAAAAAAAATGATTTGTCGAGGTCCTCATTTTTGCGAGATGACTTCATCATTGGAGTCAAATCTTTTTCCACCAAGCCATTTCTTCAGGTTTGGGAACAAGAAGTAGTCGGTCGGAGCCAAATCTGGAGAATAGGGTGGATGAGGGAGCAATTCATAGCCCAATTCATGGATTTTTGCCATGGCAACTGCACATGTGTGCACCCTTGCATTGTCTTGGTGGAAAAGAACTTTTTTCTTGGCCAAATGAGGTCGTTTTTTTTCAAATCGTCATTGAATCGGTCCAATAAGTTGGCATAATATTCCCCATTGATTGTTCTTCCCTTTTGAAGGTAGTCAATGTGGATTATCCCGCGTGCATCCCAAAAAACAGTCGCCATAACTTTATTGGCTGACAAACCCACCTTGGCCTTCTTTGGCGCCGATTCACCCTTAGAAACCCACTGTTTTGACTGTTGTTTGTTCTCTGGTGTGTTGTGATGGATCCATGTTTCGTCCACGGTTACAAAACGGCGCAAAAACTCCTCCATATTGCGATTAAACAACGCCAAACCTTCCTGTGAAGTTGTTACACGATTGCGTTTGTGGTCGACTGTGAGCAAACGCGGCACCCATCTTGCGGAAAGCTTTCTCATGCCCAAGTGATCATTCAAAATTGAAACCACTGAGCCATGCGAGATCCCTACGGCTGCCACAATCTCTCGCACTTTCAATCTTCGGTCGGCCAACACCATATCGTGAATTTTTTCGATTGTTTCGGGTGTAGAGACCTCAACTGGGCGTTCAGGACGTTCGGCATCTTCAGTGCTTGTACGGCCACAACGAAATTCAGTAAACCACTTTTTTACCATTGAAATCGATGGTGCAGAGTCCCCATAGTATTTATCAAGCTTAGCCTTGGTCTCGGTAATGGTTTTTTTCGCAAGAAATAATGCTTAATAAGCACACGAAATTCACTTTTTTCCATTTTCTCCTCAAATTAGTGAGTAGTCTGATAAAAATAGCTGTCAAACACAAACTAACTGACGCAGCAAGTTTAAATTTTGACAGGAGTCAACTGACAGATGCCTGTTGACAGGAGCAGTGTTGCTGTTTCAGTAAAGAGGTCAGAAATTCAAAAAGTCACGGACTTATTGAACCGCCCGCGTATTTGCAACTTTTGCTAGGACTGCTAGAAGATATTTCGCTTGCACAAAGAAGAACTAATTTTACCAACATGATTGTGGTCCAGGTCACTACGGCAGATTAGTTTAGGACTACTTGGATGAAAAATTCCCGAATCGATGGATTGGAAGGAATGGTCCAAGACATTAATGTTATGTATTTGAATTATTGCCCAATAAACCCCCCTAAATCTGTTTCCCTATTTACATAATACCCATGTATTTGTATATACTTGTAAGCTTATGAATTCATTCTCTTTTAACTTTGACCGGCACCAAATAAAGTGTTACCTACTTAAAAGAACGGCATCGTTTTAATTTATTGTAACAGCCTGCAAGATCACCAGATTTGTCAGTTTTGGATTTACACGTATGGGAAAGGAACAGGTATATTCATCTGAAATAAGAACATTAGCAGTATTGCAAGAAGGCATAGTACGAGTAGCATCAAAGAAACTGTTGTAGACTTAAGATTACGTAAATTACGATTAGCGATAAAATTATTTATTTATTTATAACAATTTATTAGAACGGTCAACGAAAGTACACTTATTTTAGAGTATGAGTAATTTTTTTTGGTAATAATAGAAAATAGCCAAATTGGGGATTAATTTCTTTAACCTTATTCGTATACCTGAAAAACTGTAAGCCATAGGTAAAAACTTTGTACGGTGAATATGCGCACCAAAACAATAGAAAAGTAAAATAAATTATCGGCACATTTTTCTGAGATAAATGCGATTTTCCCAAAAAATTATTAAAAATCATTAAAAATATCTGGAAAACGAAAGTATGGCTGGTAACAGTGTTGAACAATGAATTAACCACTAATCGGTTGGTTATTAAACGAGTCCAACTTGGTTCCTCTAGGTTTAATACACAAAAAGTTATAAATAAATAGAGTAAGTGCGGCAAATATGGCCCACCCTTAAAATTTTTTTAAATAAAACCGTAAAATTAAGTTGAATTAATTTATTTGTTTTTTAAACAGTCTTATAAATCATTAAGCTTTCAGTCTTTAGTAACTCGAATAATAAAAAAAAACATAACAAAAAGATATAAATGAAAAATTAAAGGAACTTCATATTTTAGTTTGTAAAAAATTGCGGCTAATATGGTATTTTTTTTTTTTTAATGCATTTTATTTTATTCTTCTTACATTTACTGTACTTACATGCTAACAGAAAAAATGCTTAAATATTAGCTTAGAATAACAACGAACTTATACTAACTTAATGGCCCTCCAAATAGGCACTCTAAGCTAAACTATATTATTGTTTTGTGTCTTTCGACGTCATTACAAATAACAATTATTATTCTTATACATCTATTTAAACTAAAAAAATAAGTATTTAGAAAAAACTTAGTGAACGAACAATTTTTTTGTATTTATATAAAACTTATATTTTAACCTTAAACTGCTTAGCCTAACTATACAATCTAACCTAGCCTAATTGTTAGCAAACTTAAAGTTGCTAATCTGATCATTAGCTAACCCAAGGTTGCTAACCTTAAACACTTAAAACTATCCTAACCTATGTAAGTCGGCCATTCCAAAAGGAAAAATAAAGAAAAAATAAATAAAAATAAAAAATAAAAACAAAATGGCCCACTTTGCCTTTTGACTAGGCTAACTCGGACTGGAAGGAAACGACGCAGGAATCAGATCTTCTTCACTCAATTACCAAATATTTTGGTGCTGCAAAAAAGCATCTTTTTTATCGCGGCTTGAAACCGCCCTACTAAACCTGAGACGTTCGATACTGCCATGTGCGACGTCTTTGTTGTAGTTGAGTCGCCCCTCACACACTGCACGAGCTACGTGGAAGATTAGCGGCACCGCAAAGTTATCCTGTATAAGCCCTTTCATGTCAAGATAGAGGAACTCTTCAGGGGGGACGAAGCCCTTCAAGCGCACACTCTCATGATAGTTGGGGTAGTAGGTCCCAGATATCAGGTTATTGGACGAGGTCATTGCTCTTGCAATATGCCTTCGAGTGAACTTAATAGCGAAGTTGTCCACTCTATTCAGATTCGCCCTGTTGTAAAGGACCTCATTGGGATAGAATTTTATGTACTCCGATTCTGGCGTTCTGTAAAGGCGAAGGCAGACCCTAAGGCAAGCCCACTCAAACACCCTAATCTTTTCCATTAAGCTTGCTCTCACATTAAACCACACAGGACACCCATATACCAGCATGGGCCGTATGAGGGCCATGTACGAGTAGCAGATAACTTTCACCCTCGCATCGAGTTGGCTGCTATAAAACAGTGCAAAAGCACCTTTGGCTCTGGTCAAAGCAGCATCTACATTCTTGTTAAAATATAGATATTGGTTTAGCCAGATCCCAAGGTATCTAACTACATTTCGACAAGCAAATGGCTGGCCGTGTTGTCCAATGATCGAGAATTTTCGCCAATTTTTTGTGGTGTCCCTAGAGGCACCAGACAACGGCGTCCTAAACAGAATGGTTTCCGACTTCTGAAAGTTGATTTTCAACTTCCAGTCATCGCAAAACCGCCTTATTTGTTCGAAGTCACGTTGCAAAAGCATATTAATGACTTCGACTTTTGGACCTGATCTGTACGCTATCAGGTCGTCTGCGTACGCTATGCTATGGGGAAGTGAACCTATCAAATCACTTGTGTAAATGCTGAATAAGATCGGCGAGTTAACCGCACCTTGTTGCAGACCGTTTTTAATTTGAAATGTTCCAGAAGAAGTTGCATCGCCATTTTTGACGATGAACTGTCTGTGGTTAAGCATATTATGAAGAATATACAAAAGTGGCTTACTGATGCCCAGTCTGGTCAGCTTATAGAAAAGTTCCTCTAACTATACGGTGTCGAAGGCCTTTTCCAGATCAACCAGATAGGCTCCAGTGCACTGGTTCTTGCTTTTATTCCATTGGATATCTGACACCAGTTTAGACGCGGCATGTATGACATCATGTACCGACTTAAAACCGAATTGATTATCCGGAACTATATTTTTGTCCTCAACCCACTTAGTCAGGACTCTATTGATTACCTTTTCGAACAGCTTACTGATATTCGGAAGGAGACTTATCGATCGGAGATTCGCCGGATTGGATGTATCTTTTCCCCTTTTAGGGATGGGATAAATCACCGCAGTTTTCTAATGCGCTGGATAATACGCATTATTGATTACATTGTTAAACAAGGTGGTGTAAATGTCTACCGCTTCTAGAGGGAGATGTCGAAGCACAATGTTCGGTATTCCATCAATTCCCGCTGATTTTTTACCTCTTATTGTGTCGAAGATCTCATGGAGTTCCTCCTTTGAAATGAACGGGGGTAGGTCCCCTTCATTGGCGATGACATTATTTGCCGGCTAATATGGTCTATCTGGTATTAAATGGCCTAGAGTGGGCCATATTTAACACAATGGTTTTTGAGAAAAGTGGGTTTAGCTACAGCAAAATTCACATATGAAATATTGTTGCTCGTTACCAGTACAATCCCCATGAGCCCAGATTCTGCATACAACATATTGTAGCCAAAATTCACCTTGCTTACCGTCAGAGAACCGGCTAATGGAATAGATGCATTTAGCATCCGTCTGGTTACTTCTATCAGGACTTGGATCTGAACCGTCCTCTGGAATGGTTTGATGATGAGGGCTGAGTTTTGCGATAGCTTTTGTTTTTTCTTACCATGCTTTGTTCATTATTTTCGTTAAACTTTAACCGTAGGAACCATCTGAACTTAGAAATAGAGCAAAAAGACGTTAACATCATTAGATTAAAGCCTAAATATATAATATATATGTACGAGTATGTTTCTACCATTTTTTTTGAAACCCCATGATTGTTCTTCTTTAACTCTTTTTCATCTCTTTTTTTGATTGATTCTTCTAAAGCTAGCTTGTAGGGAGATGATGAAATAAGCTCCGATTTTCCTCGTTTCCTTCCACGAGTTGAAGGAATTTTTTACTCGAACAGGGATAGGAGAAATTTGATGTGAAGTTACCAAAGTTGTTGATTCCGAAATACATTTTATCCCAGTAGAAGTCGAAGGTTGTGAATGTTTATTCCACTCAACTTGCTTAGACAGCGTCATCTCTCCATTATTTTCACGTCCATCAGTAGGAGCAGGATTTTCCATGTTAGATAAAGGTATTTCATCTTCTCTGCTGCTAGAAAATCGTGGTCTTGGAACACATTCCTATCAAAAGGACATATCCCTGTGGACGAAAAGCCTTTCAGAGAAATTTCTGCAGTTTGAGCTTTTAAAAAGGCTCGACCGAATAGCTCAATTATATCATACTGTGCAAGAGCTTTCGTGCTGTTTATGGTCCAGCGTCTAATTTCTTCAGTTAAATATTTTTTGAGAGGTCCCATGAAAGTCTTATCAAAGGGTTGAATTTTGTGACTTGAATGTGGAGGTATAAATAGAATATGAACATTATTTGTTCGAGCCAGGTCTATAATCTCTATATTCCTGGTGTGGCTTGAATGTCCGTCCATTATGAGTAATACAGATGAAGATGCCGTTGGTTTCATTGTTATTAAAAAGTGTTTGAACCACTTTGTGAACAAATTTGTCTGCACCCATCCTGATAGATAATTCGCATATATTGAGCCCGGCGGTGCACGTTTCATGAGGTGTGGATTGTCTCTCTTTCGCGGAAAAGTGAACATAGGAGGCACAAATGACCCTCCTGCACTAATGCACAAAATCGATGTAATAAGTGATCCCCTTTCAGCAGATATTAATGCTCCCACCTATTTTCGACCTTTCAAAGCCAATACCTCTGGCATTTTGGCTGGAACTGCTGAAATCCCCGTCTCATCCACATTGAAAATAGTGTTGGGGGTATAATGGTACTTGGTCATGAGTATTTCTAAATTGTCAAAAAAAATTGCCACGTTTTGTTTTGAAAATCCTGAAGCACAGGCTAAAGACGTTCCAGTCGGCTGGCGGAATGACAGCGATGGATGACGTTTTAGAAATAAAAGTAGCCAGTCCCTTCCCGCAACTTCCTTTATAAGAGAAAATGGATTGGGAATTTGATTCTTTATAGCTAGCTGGAATGCTAACGATCTTATGTCATTCCTGATTATACCAAATAGTTTCCTTCCATTTGCAGGCCATAGTCGACGAGATACTGCTCGAATTATGGAGGTAAAATGGTTTTCCTGCCTAGTTTGGCATTTACCACTTCCTCCAAATTCTTATCATTTATTGCCACTAAACGCCTCAGTTTAGTTCACGGGACATTGAACATTTTTGCTGCCTTTAAAAAACCCATCTCTTTGAGGTTTACAGCAGTGATTGTTTTCATCATATCATCCTTGGCTCACGTTCGTCGTTGTTTTGTGCACTTGCTAGAGTTTGAAGCCATGTTTCCTACAAAAGAAAATAAAAACAAAACAATAAACTTCAACGAAGGTCATGTGTTAAATATGGCCTATGGCCTACTAGGTCATATTTATAACACTTGGGGTAGGTCATATTACACGCACTGTATTTTAATTACTAATTTTCAATTTAAACACACGTTTGTTAAAACTCTAAATCACTGAAAATAAGAAAATATTTTGTACGTTCGTAGCGCCAGGTCAACCACGATCGATTGAGCCAAAAAATGTTTGAATGTGCTTGTAATGAATGTGCTTTTAGCTGCGTGCGCTTGTGTATTGAGGAAATATTATGGTGGGCCATATTACCCACGTGGGCCATATTTGCCGACCTTACTCTAATCGTTGGCACCGACTTCTCTGAAGGAACTTTTTTTAAACATACTGTAACACAGTGGCTGTCAAAGATAGCTTCCCTCCCATACGATTTTTTTTAAAACATGAACCAATGAATAAAATTCCTAAATATCTGTATCCCGAATTGGACCACCCTGTCCGATTATTCTCATTTGGTGTCTGTTAATAAAAATTAACATTTTCCGCCTAAGAAAGCGAACGCAACAAATTTTCATGCAAACAAAATATTCGTTGGCATGGCAACTTCGCAGTTAAATGTCAAAAAGTAATTCAACTGTGCAATAACATGGATCCGAATGTGAAAAGACCGTAAGTATGTATTGTAAAATGTTTGTGTAGCTACAAATGATAGAACTTAGTGCTTTCAATAAAATCACTTTATTCAATACAATTACAATTTACAATTAAACCGCTTTTATCTTTTCTTTATCTTTTACTTAAACAACTCTTTACACGTAATTCACATTAGAACTAACTTGCCCTTCTTGTGGGACACTGATATTTATACTCCCATGACATCTTTCGAGAACGTTCTGTACTATCCAGCGTTCCATACAACTTTCCATTTTACTAGAATTTTCCAATTGTTGAGTCGTCCGCTATTCAAAAATACAAATCTTCACCTATTGAAATATAGATGACACTGTTCACATTCAAATCGATATCTAGTATTGTGAGACCCACATAAAATGTGAATAGCGCCATCTACATTTGAATATCAGAAGCCTTTACCATTGGAGATTGGAAACTTTTAGCGAATGTTCTGGTAAAATGGAATATAGTACTGTATGGATATTTGGAAAGGGGTGAAATCAGTTCTAAGGCGGAAATTGAAAGGTGAATTAAGAGAAGTGACTAATAGGTCAAAGGTTGAGGAAAATAATTCAATTATAAATTGTAGTTGTATTGAATAAATCGATTGTATTGAAAGAAATATGTTCTATCATTTGAGCCCGCACAGACATTTTACAACATGCCAGATCTTAAATAGCACCAAGCGGTACTATCGAAAGCTTCGAAATGATTTTAGACAGACTTGTCGCCGGTTATATTGGCAAGAATCCTATTATAATCGCAGGCGATTTCAATACATGGGCCTCAGAATGGGGCAGATCATATATAAATCGCAGAGGGTCGTTTGTTCTTGTAGCACTTTCCCCTCTGGATATTGTTTTAGCTAACATTGAAACTACAAATATTGGGTTACTCAAAAAGTCATTGTGTTTTTTTTACCTAATTTAATGTACGTAATGAATAACAGTCAAGGTGGTGTTTCATGGAGTCTTCAGAAGCAAGCATTCTATCATTCAAAGAATTTTGAAAGAAGCTCTGGGCTATACAATGGATGTGGCAACATATCCCAACAAAGCTGCAAAAATTGTTGCTAAGTGACCAAACTTGTGAGTGTGGCCACGATGGTGAAACACCACGCGATTGATTGATTAGCTCGGTCCGTTTCTGTGTGATGGCATCACTTAATTTCTGTAGCTGGTCACAGTAGACATCGGGTTTAATCGTTTTGTTCTTTGAAAGCAATTCGCAGAGAACTGGTCCCTTCTAATTCCACCATATAGAGAGCATCACCTTTTCTTGTGGATATCCGCCTTTGCTTGTCTTTCCAATGTTTCAATTCGCCTACTCCAACTTTTTTTTGGCTGACATTGTTGTAGACAATCCATTTTTTGTAGCCCGTAAACATACGCTTCAAGAATGGTTAATTTTCTTTGCATTTGGTGAGTTGATCGCAGACGTTTATATACTTCGCCAGATGAATTTCTTTCAACTTATGCTGTACCCGCATATCGAGCTTCTTTACGAAGCCAATCGATTTAAAATAACCACGAATGCTGCCAATAGATACTTTTAGGGCAGTAGCAAGCTCTTGAATCCATGAATGCTTATTTGTTTCCACCAATGCTTTGATTTTATCGTCGTCAATTTCGGAAGACTAGTTTTCTCACAAGTTTTTTGATAACATTTTTGCTGTAAATTTTACGGTACTTTCCCTTGCCTCAGTTGCTTTCTTGTCTTTTTTGAAATAATACAGCAAAATATGGCGAATATGAAAATTCTACTTGTTCGAACTATAATTGCAAGCACAAAACTCGACTGAATCCCGCCAACTTTTTTGTTTTTTTAGGTTAAGGGTACGTGACATATGTAAATGAGACGCTCAGATACAAATAAATCCGGGCAAAGCTATATATTGCAAAAAAAACCCAATGACTCTTTGAACAACAATAACAAATTTGCCACCGCTATCGGTTCAGCAATTCGCCGGTAACCGGACAACTCTCAAACGGTCTGAATGGAATATTTATACTCTAGATGAAGATTTTTTAAGCTTCGTCGTTAATGAGGCGATAATTTGAGCTAGAACCGAATGGGATTTCGTCACCCAGGTATCACCGTTAATAGTCAATGCATGTAATTCGTCAACCTCAAGGATGGGAAGGGGAAGACACCCACCACCTGTGTACCGGTGAACCTTTGATATCGCTGAACTGAGATTGGTATGCTATTGAACTCTACCGGACTTGGGATGCCGGTGACCAGCAGGTGCTATGTACACGAAATGTATATCGAGAAGCACGAACCCGACTAAAAAAGCGATAGCAAGCGCCTTTGCCTTAGAGATATTTGCGAACGACTTCGATTACGATTATCAAATTGTATCAATGATGCTGAAAAGCTTTAGTCTGCAATCGCCAACATGTCCGATGATGTTGCGAAAAATAGTTACGACCCTATTTGCTCGTCAAGAAAGTTGGTTAAATTCACTATGAGATTACGCCCACACCTATGATTACACGCGAAGAATTGCTCAAAACATGAGAAAAGGTGCAGGAGAAAAAATTATCGGGACTGGATGGTGTTCCAGATAAAGCCTTAAAAATCGCTCTTAAAGCACTACCGGATTTATGTGCTGAAATGTTTAAATCATGGCTTCAAAAGGGCGTTTTTCCTAACCCTTGGAAGCCCAATGGTTACTGTTTTTGCCGAAGGGTAAAGGGAACTCAAATGATTATTTGTTCTATCTTGAGTGAATCACTTAAAATAGACTCCTGCCAGCAATTCAAACAGCAGGAAGTTCATCGGAACTCCAATATCCTTTTCACAACTCACAAATCAGTGGATAATAACCAGATCTCGAAAGGTAATGCAGGGCGGACGCTGGAAACGGGGCACCAATAAATATTGCGCCATTATACCCCTGTACGTGAAGAACGCACTTAATCCGGCGAACTAAGAACGGATTATGAGCAGTAAGGAGCAGTCTCCGTAAAATGTTAACGAGCTACTACTCGAATAGAATTCTCCTCTACGACTCTGACGATGGAGTTAATGAGTACAAAGTCGCTAGCAGTGTGCCACAAGGGTCGGTCTTTGGCCCCCTACTATGGAACACTATCGATTAAATCTTACACCTACAAATTCCAAACGGTGCGTCGATTACCGGATATGCAGATGACATTGGCGATGTGGATGCAACAAAATTGCGAGAAGGAGTCCAGCTTTACAGCAACGAAATAACTGACAATTCGCCGATCATAAAACTGAAGCTGTGCTTATTACGAGTAGGAAAATTCTCCAAACGATATCTAGAGCAGAGTTACGTACATAATGTGAAAAATCATAGAAACCTCTGAGTGGATTCACAAGGCCGATGAGTAGTATCAGAGGCCCAAAACATAATAAAAGAGTTCTTCCTGCAGGAGCTGCTAGTTTTTGTGCTCATGTACGCAGCGGAAATATGGTCAGATGCTGCAAAGATTAAGTGTTAAATGTGTTGAATCATTCCAACTGCTTTGCATGATACTATACTCCTCGTATCTTCATTGCTTCCTGTCGACATGCTTGCTGGCGAAATAGTAAGACTCAAAAGCGAGCGAGTCCAAAATGACCGGGTAAGGGACGAAAAAAAAAGTACGAAAGAGCTCGTAGTATCACAACCTGGCAAGAGTAATGGAATACATATATCCTTAAAAGGGAGCTGGACACATCGTCTTATACCAAGGATCAATGTGTAGATGAATCGGCATCACAGCGAAATAAACTTCTATCTGACTCAGTCTGACACGCAAACAGAAAAATATCGCAAACTGTTCATACTGTGAAACTCTCCCGGAAATTGCGAAACACGTGTTTGTTCATTGTCCACGGTGGGAAACCGAGAGGGTGGCTTTACGGGAACAATTTGGAGAGTGGCCAAATTCCGATAATATCGTATGCTTCAAAACGAGGAAAACTGGACTCTTGTTAGTATGATAATATAGCAGCGCCCATATTCAGCGACCTTATACTGTTAGAGCGTCAACGTGAAGCTAACAGGTAAAATAATCGAAGCGTAATGAGTAAGCTTAGTCTTCAAGGTAATGCCTTCTGACGGTAGCACGGTTCAGGTAGAGGTGGTTTTAGCCGGTAAGAATCCGGCACTGCTAATAGGCGTTGGTCCATTCGTGCCTCATGGAAGATTTCCACCTTCACGGTGGAATTGGTGCGTTCGCTAGTATTGGAACAGATGCAGCCAAAATTGGTTTTCGTACGATGCCGGTACATTGTTTGTAATACATGTTATATCACACCGCAGCACAGTGCCTTCTCTCTTTCTTCGCGCTTCATGGACAGTCATTAATGAGGGCACTTTGTTCCAAGTCATGGGGGATAGCCCGGCATTAGACTGACGTGTTTGTCATGAGATTTGAATAGAACAAGGTCATTTGTGATGCGGGGAACGAATCGTTCGGTGTGCGAGGTTTTAGCAAAAATGTTATCCCTGATCTTACCTGATCTGAGAAAAAAGGTAAAAGGCTATAGCCTCTCTCTGCGGTGCACCGTAATGATCCAATATGCCTCTAGGTGTTCTGATTTAATACCTTAGGGTGATGAGCATGGCATTAATTCGAGGTTTCCAATATTAAATCTGACTGAAACCTTTGTTATCATTGCCTATCTTGTTATCGATGTCCCATATCCATAGAAGAACGTTTTGGTGTCCCTGGAGATTGCAATTACCTGCTCTCCTTTACATGAGCTTGAAAAACTTTAAAATAGGAATACGAGTCTTGGATTTATCTTAGCAACTAAATGACAAGTGCAACGCATTTTCCCTTGAGCATTCGAAGCGGATTTCTTCTCTTTCAAGGCTGACTGACCTTGTTCTCCTTTGTAAATATGCAGTCGCATTGATATTCATTTTCTCATCTAATTTACCTTTTATCGACTCTATAATTCCAGTAATCAAATAAATTCACTAGTTCTTCCCTTTTACACTCCTAGTTAACCATTCAACACAGAATTGTACAAGGCAAGGATCACCAAGAACAAAACCTTGTCGTCCTACGGCGCATTCAATTTGTTTCTCCGACAAATGAAATTTAAATTGATTGTCCAAGCTAAACAGAGTTGTTCCTATTGCCACAATAAAATCCACACCCCCTACCCTCCAATGGTCCCAACAAAAGAAAATCATTACACAACACCATTCCTTGTAGTCAAGAATGGTGAGGAGGGTAAGGTACCTATCCTGTCAAGAATCAAGCGCAGCCACTGTCAAAGAGTAAACTTGCACAACATTGCAATTTAGAACGCTATACTGGATTCAGGTCCGCATTTCACATCATCCGCTCACCCTCATTCCCTGCATAGCTTAAATCGATTTACCTTTACTTTTAGATCCCAGTGAAACTCTAAAACTTTTCTTTCCCACCTTCCTGATGCCCGGGGCGCGGAACGACGGGTCGAAAGTTGTAACCAAAAAAATGAGAAAAACGTGCCAGTGCAAGACGAAACGAAAATATCGTAAGGAAACTGAGAAAAAAATTCGACAACTCTTCCAAGTGTGAGGCTCCTGTACATACTCGTACCTCTACCTGTAGATGTATCTGTATCTACATCTGTATTTATAGCAGTTGTTTGGCTCCTCTTGACTTTTGAGTTCCTGGCTTTTTGGCTATGCCATTCCGTCGGCTAGTCGCCAACAAATTCGCAAAACATCAGCGCAACCCCACCGCCAGAATGTATATAGTATCCGTATGCCGGCAACATTTTCTTTTACTTTTGAGACCGTGATGCTGCACGTTTGGGCCATTGCCAGGAAAAGAGGTAGAAACATGCAAGGAAAAGTGCGGAAAAAAAACCAACAACCGATCGATAAGACCTTCACATTGGCCGGGCTAGTGTTCGGCCATCACATTGCTTCAACTGTCAACAATGGGGTTGAACGATGCCATTTTTCTATTTCAGCTGTCACACTTCCGGTTCCTATTGATGTGCCGTAACATAAGGCACTGGTAAGAGGATTGCACTTAGCACAGATTATTCGTACTCGTATGTGTGCCTCTCTAGCTCTGCCAATGACCGATAATCTCGAGCGGCAGTGCTAACTATTGTCTACTAAATACGACCACGACAATACAAGATGTCGTTGTTTTGACTTTGTCTATTGATAGTCTTTAACATTGGACTGTGGTTATTGACAATGCAGATTAGTGGGAAGGTGTCAAAGCTCTTCGGATTACTTAGATAAACAAGTTATTTTGGGAGAAAACAATTTCAGAGGAGGGGCAGCGGATTTAGTCTGACAAACTGGCTAAGAGCGGGTTGATAGATTCGAAACTTGGTAGGGAGTCTATTTAGGGGTTTCACTTACTGCAGCAGGGAAAATTCCAGTGTTATAGTGGAAAGTTTTCTTTCTCAACTATCGGAGATGTCGTCGTGTGGCAAACAAAGCACATAGTAGTTGCATAAATTTGGTTCTCATTTAATTTTGCCAGACTATGTGTGTTAAGCCCACATGGCCTACTAACTATGTCTTTGGGTTTTTTCCATACATTTATGGTACGGGAAGTGTCAATAAGGAATTTACGTTTTTTCAGATTCTTTTCCTCATTGAGTCGTAAAAGGAAGATATGCGTTGTTTTGGTACCTTTCTTCTAGATGATATTTATGAGTTCGATCGAGTTGTTATTGTCGTTTCATAATAAAATTTATCGAAGATATGTGCTCAGGGATAAACTGAGTTTTAAGAAACTAGGACCACTGGCTGCTATGAGTCTGCCGATATATTCTTTTATTAGCATAAATATGGGGGATCTGTAGAGCGAATCATCGGGAAACTGCTGACTGTCCTGTAACTTGGATTGAGCCAGGAGCGCAACAATCAAGTTCGTAGCGTAGTGCTTGTCTTACCTCCCAGTGGTGGTCCCCGCTAACTAAATAAGTAAACCCTTACTCATACAGGCTAAGAGAGCAAGAGCATGCTCGGCCATTAGTACAATACTGTCCTACGCCTTCAAAGGGGTCAAAACCATATACGAAAGAGACTAAAAACATATGATGAACCAACTAATGGCCTTGGCAAAAAAACGTGTTCTCCCTTTACGATCTTTGCAGGCGTTTAAAGGACAACGACCTTCAGATCTGTAGGTGGACTTTTGGACCCAAAACATGCCACGTGCAGCCGAGCATTTGCAAAGGTCCTTGGATGCTACCACGCAAATATGGTAATTGCTAAAAGGAAAAAGAAACAGCGCTCGTTCAGATGCGGATTTGGCAAATGTCCTTTCTATTTTGACAGACACAAAATACACGTCAACAAGACATCAACTGCTATACTCCTAAAGAACGCTGAAAAATTGTTAGGATTTTTTTTGCGAAATAATTCGTTGGTGGTATTGGCGCAGCGTGAATTTCGGCACAAATTTTCCGGTCGCCCGACACCAACTGGGAAAACACTATTACATTTAGCTGCTCGTCTAGAAGAGTATGGGACAAAACGAGATACTGCCAGGTCTGTCTGGCCCGGAGCGGCCGTTTTGCTGAGAATATTGCAGCTGTGGTTGAAGATGTCGCAGAGGACTCCGGAGTATCGATCACATGACGTGCTACGCAATTGGGCATCAGTCGGCGGTCTTTACACAGAATTTTGGTGAAAGACTATAAGATGTTCCCTTACAAAGTGCACACAGTGCATCAGCTGTTAGCTATTGACCGCTAAACTATCCTAAATCTCGACCACGAGGGAGACAACTTTTCATCGAAAATCATCATGAGAGACGAGTTCCATTTTCATCGCTGTGGATATGTGAATATGCAAAATTATCGCTGTTAGGGCACCGAAAATACTCAAAGTTGCTGCATGGTGTGCTGTTTGCACACAAATTCTGAAGGCTGCATTTCCGGGTCGCCTAATCTCTCGTTTTAACGATTTTAACCATTCCAGATTTTTTTTTGAGGGGTTTTTGAAGTCGTGAGTCTATGTCAACAAGCCCCAGACTCGTGAAACCCTTAAAGAGAATATTCGTCAAAAAATGCGAGGACCTACCGCCGGAAGTTCTGGCAAGAGTGATGGAAAATGCCACATATAGGGCCCGAATGGTCGTCAATCCTGGCGGCGGCCATTTAGCCGATATCATTTTCTCAACTTAATGGAAAAAAATTTAAGGCATCAAACAAACATAATCTAAACAGAAGTTTTTAATTCATAAAAAAAATGACAGCCAAAGAACAACGGCTTCTAACTATTGCGCCACCTTGTAAAGAGTGTTTTTTTTTAGAGGTATACAAATTCAATATGAAATAAAAAACTTGCAGCTAATGTTAATGTCTATGATATTAGCTTTATTTAATGGATAATTTTAATAATTTTATGCCATTAGTACTTAAATATGATATCGGGCATATGCGCGCTACGGCCAGCTCAAATGAAGTGCAATCGTAAGCCCAATTTTCGACAGCTTTATCGAGGAACTGGGGCCGCATATCAGCAATAATACGGCGAATGTTGACTTCCAAATCGTCCAACGTCTCTCGTTTATCGGCATAAACTAGTGACGTCACATACCCCTGAAGAAAGTAATCTAAAGGTGTGAGATCACATGATAGTGGAGGCTAGTTCACAGCTCCATTACATTGTGTTTCCCACAATAAATTATTGATGGTGTTGCGCGCCGTGTGGCATGTTGTGCCATCTTGTTGAAACCATAGGTCTGTCACGTCAGTGCCATTCAACTGAGGAACGAAGAAGTCAGAGATCATGTTTCTATAGCGCTCTCCATTGACGGTAACACTCTGGCCGGCATTGTCCTTAAAAAAATATGGGCCGATGATTCCACCAGTCCATAAAGCACATCAAACCATTCGTTTTAATGGTTGTAAGGGCGTCTCGACAAAGGCTTCTAGGCTTTCTCCACTCTAAATTTGGAGAAACAATTTTGCTTCTTACAAATCCATTTAAACAAATATGGGCTTCATCGGAGAACAAACTGTTGCGTTGAAAATTAGGATCAAATTGAATCAGATTTTCGGCCCATTCACCGAACCTACGCCACGTATTAGGGTCACGCGGTTTCAACTCTCGCACAAGCTGGATCTTATAAGCTTTCAAGCCAAGATCTTTCCGTAAAATCTTCCACAAAGTGGATGGGCATAGCTCAATTGCTGTGCACGATGTCGAATCGACTCATTCGGATTCTCTTCAACACTGCACTCCACAACGGCAATAGTTTCTTCCGTTCGCACTGTTTGTCGTCTTTGGGGATGCGTATTATCCACTAGAGCATACATGGTGCGAGAACGAATCATCGTGTTCTGAATAACTTGCTCAATGGACGATTATGTCGACCGTAAAATGGACGTAGCGCACGATAAGTTTGGCGAACCGAACTACACTTTTCAAAATAAGTTTGCACAATTTGCACTCATTGTTCTGGCGTTAATCTATTCATTGTAAAATGGCAAGACATACTTACAGCAAATCAACTTTCAAATGTCAAATTGACAGTACGTAGAAACACTCTAAAAAAACAACCTTTTTATCTTAAGAAAATTCCATTGTACATGTTAGACACACTTGTTCTAAATCCAAAAAAAAAGTTCATTTGCAAGTTCATTAAATGTTTTTGGTACTACTATTCCGTATTCATTCCAATACCATTGTATATAACGTGTGACCAGATAGCAATGATAGTCATTCCAATTGTTATGTTTCAGCAGCTGTCAAAGTTACCAATGACATCTGGCTGTCAAAATACTTAGTATGGTTTGCCATTTCATCATGCATTTTACACTTGGAGAATGTGCGGGGATTATAAAAAAATATTATTGAAATTCCGGCTCAGTTATAAATCCGCAAAGTGAATTTCATCGCGAGGTCGGTCGTAATCATGGCTTCAGTATTCAAGCAATTCGTCGCAACGTGGAAAAGTTTGAGCGTGAATACACTCTTTTAGATCTTATGACACCAACCAGACAGAGATTGGTGCGAAATGATGAAAACATAGCTACAGTAGCGGCCAGTATCGGAGAAGACCCAGAAATGTCGATTCGGCGCCGATCAGCTGAATTGGGCATCGCCAGCTTATTTTGCGGTTGGATTTGAGCCTACATCCGTATAGGATTCTGCTGAAGCAGGAATTGAAACCGGACGACCATAGCCATGTTGACCGGAGATGCGGATTTTCGCCAAGAAATCATCTTCTCGGACGAGGTCTATTTTTTGCTCAGCGGCTATATCAACAAGCAAAATTGCCATTATTAGGGCGAACACAATCTACAAGTGTTCCGCCAAGCATCAATGCATCTACAAAGATTGACTGTTTAGTGGGGTTTATGGCAAGGCGGCATCATCGGACCTTATTTCTTTCAAAATGAAGAAGTAGACACCGTTACCATCAATAGTTTGAGGTATAGTACCGACTTTCTGTAGTCAGAGCTCAAAAATATCTATATATCCGAGCTGTGATTCCAACAAGACGGCGCTACATGCCATATAAGTGACGCAGCCCTCTAAGTTGTGAAGGATAAATTTGGCGACTTGGTTAACTCACGGCGAGCGTTTATTAATTGGCCGCCGCGGTCATGCAATTTGACACCAATCGTTTATGTATTTTCTCTAGGGCTACGTTAGGTCCTTAGTCTATGCTAACAAGCCAACCACCTTGGACGAGCTCGAGACCAAGATTCGACACGCTATTGCCGGAATAACGCCGCACATATTGGCCATCAAAAATTGCTCCGATAGCTTGAAGCATTGCCAGCAAAGCCGAGGCCGCCACTTGAATGTTGTACTATTCCACACATAATGGCATGAACGTAGCTTCAAAATAAAGCCAGAATCACTCTGGTCACCTTTTATAACTTCTTTGTGTGTTGATATTATGTTGAATTGGAGTTTTGTATCTGCTGTCGTTGCAGAATTTTGAAATGATTTCCATCTTGTGAATTTGCTCAATATTTAAAAATTTTATCTGGCTACTGATATGATGTATTTTTTTGTGGATTCTTGTTGTTGGTTGAAGTTGTCCAATATGGAGGCTTTACTCCAAGCTAATATCGCATGTCTTAATTGAGATTCCGCAAGCCCTAAGTAGCATTGTCTTAGCATAGTTTCCGTGCATAAGTTGGATGAAACAGTGCGTATGTTGATTGTCGAAGTTTTGCCTCAAACACTTTATATGGTAGGTAGCTCCATTTAAAATTATGACACCCAAATATAATATTTATGCTTTGACACATGCTGTATTATACATAGTTTCGCATTTATCATCTGAAGTTGTAAGTGGCGTTCTTTGTCTGTTTGGGAGACGAACATGCACAGGTTTTTTATTTTGCATTTATGACGAGACCATGTTCGTGACACCATGCTGTGATGGCATCAAACGGAAGAAGATCATTAACATATATTATACAAAGCAAGGGCCTGAGTTTCGATCCTTGCAGTATTCAAACTCAATGTGGTTCCTATTCAAACTCTTATTTATGTAATTAGGGAAGTGTCCTAACAATTGGTTGATGCACTTATTTTTCTGGAATCCATATTGATTCTTTTCTAGTTTCTTGAATCTGCCTATAATATGTATTACCCTAGACTTTTCGATAGAACTTCTTCTGCTATTTTATCTACCGCTGACAAAATGGGATGCCCTTCAAGTTCAGCATGTTGTTTTGTTTATACTTCTTGTATATCGGCCTAACTACAGAGTTATTGAGCATTTCTGGAGCTGCGGATTGTGATAAGCTCTTATTGTTGAGTTTGCACAATATTGCCGATAATAAGGCAGCATTTTCCTTAAGGTCTTTTGGTCTTATATTGAAGGTTTGTTGGTTACACTTATGTATGGTAGCGTTTATCTCAAACGCTAGCTGATTTGCGAATTTGTTTGGAAGTTCCTTTTTATTTGTTTCGATAGATACTATCAAGATTAGCCGGATTTTTTCCTAGCACACGAGTGCGAGTTTTGTTGATAAGTTTTCATTTTTCTACTGGGTTTCCCTTGATTTTTGAAATTGTTCTTTGAAATATCCCGATTTTGTAGCATTGATTCATTTGTTCAGAGCTTTAATTGGCAGAACTGTATTTATTTCTGTAGCAAGTCTTTTTGTTCCTACGAACAAGAGCAGTTACTAAATTGCGAGTAGCTTCAAATTCTCTTAGAACAACTCTACAGCCATATCGTCTCCATCTTGTATACAATAAATCACGCTTTATGACGCGATTATGCACTTCTTGTGTAAACCGTTGCAGATTATCTTTCTTTGTTCTTCGGGACGTGACCGCTAAAGAGATATTGTATTTGGTTATTAAAATGTTCAATTTTGGAACTCGTATTATTTGTTTTATAATTCAAATTCTGAAAGTCAGTACAAAGGGCTTCCAAATTTATTTTGGAGTACTGGTACTTGAACTTCCCTTATCGAAGAAAAGTTACAAAATCTCTATGATGAAGCCCGAACCTGACGAGCTCCCAGCAATATTTCTCAAAGAGTGTGCCTCCAATCTTTCGCACCCACTTTCCTCTCTATTTCATCTGTGCCTCACACATGGAGAATTCCCCTAAGTTTGGAAGACCTCTTTCATAACCCTGGTCCAAAAATCAGATCAAAGAATGAAGTAACCAACTACCGTTCCATTGCTAAGGTTTCTCACATACCTAAAATGTTCGAAAGTTTTTTTATATGAAGTTCTTAGCTTGCTTATATCACCTAGCCAGCATGGATATCTGAAATGTCAATCAATGACTTTATCATGTAATTCCAATCAATCTCCTCCTCGACTTTATTTTCTGCATGGCCAACCTGTACACCAGGTTTAATTCCTTAGCGACCTTGAAATTTTATACGATAGAAAGTTAAACTTCCTTTCGCATATTGATGAGATAATTGTTAATGACAACTCTTCACTTGGTTTTAACAAACGATGGTCTAAAGAATTTTGCAACCCCTATGTTACAAGTCTGATCCTGCTTTCAGAGAGTCCATATATCCCGAATCGAGAATATTCAACGTCTTTCCTTCGATTTGCTCTTCGAGGACTACCCTGGATGACCCTTTTGTCTTATCTCAAACGTCTTAACCTGAATACCCACGAAAAACGCAGAGACTAAGCTGATATCCTCTTCATTCATCGACTGTTCTCTGGTTCTGTGGATTGTACATCCCTTTATAATTCTATTTCCGTCAACACTAACCGTCGTAATGTACGCTGTCCTCGTCTCTTCTATATTCTAAACCACCGCACCTCTTATAGTTCTAACGGATCAGTCTCCCGCATGCTCCGTAAGGTCAACTCAAACATTCCCCTTTTTGATTTTAACCTGAGCACGTCTCGTCTTAAACTTGATCTCCTCCACTATTCCCTTACTTCTTGATCCATAATTGTTGTTTTTAAGCTCTAGTTTTTAAGTTAGCTTAAGCTTGTATTAAGCGAAACCAAATTCAAAATACTCTTTAGGACTCTTTTCGAGCAGATGGAAAACAGCATTTGTCCAGCCTATACTTCAAAAGGCGAATATTCTTCCCTCTCCTTCTGCAGACCCATCGCACTTACGTCCCTGCTTTCCAAGGATATGGAAATGCAGATAAACCATCTCGACGACTCTCTTCTTCAATGGACTAGAAATTACCTTTTGGAATGCTCAATTCAAGTTGTCTTGGACGGTTTCAAGTCTGATATTCACAAAATGCTGGTGTGCCCCAGGGCTCCGTTCTGTCTCCTACACTCTTTTTAATTTTCATCAACGGCCTCTTGTCTGCTACTTCTAATCCAATGATTTCATTGCTGACTCTCTGCTTTTTAGGAGACTCACGTCTCCGCTCTTCCGCTGTCAAACAGGAACGCCAGCGTATGTTAAGCTCATTAAATTCTGATATTAACAGCATAACTAATTGGAGAACCACTAACAGAGTAGAATTTAATGCTTCCAAAACACAATGCTGTCTGCTGCCGTTGCAGCGAAGTTTAAATACTCAGCCATTATCCATGAATGGCACGTGTATCGTCGAAACCGAAAAACTTTCCATTCTCGGTATGTGTGTCAATGACAACTTACGTTGGAATAACCACGTATTCAGTGTCGTCAAAAATGCTGCGAAATGTCTAGGCTTCCTTAAACGATGTAAGAAATACTTCACCCTCTCTGATCTAGTCTCAATATATAAGGCATTCATCTGCCGAAAATTGGAGTACAAAGCCAATATCTGTTCGGGTGTGCCCAAAACATCTCTGCACCTCCTAGATAGGATTCAAAATCGTGCGATAAAACTCTTGGTGATGCTAATATCACTCAGAAAATAAGCACCTTCGAATACCGACGTAATGTCTCGTATCTCACTGTGTTTTAACGCTATCTCCACCGCCAGTGCTCCATAGAAATCGCCAGTAGCATTCCACCCCTTCAAACTTTTAATCGTAACACCCGGCTCACTATGAATGCTCAACAGCATACCCTCAAGCCCACTTTCGGACGTACTATAAAATATCGTAATTCGTTGCTAAGCCGTACAACTCGCTTATGTAATGCCCTGCTTAGGTTTTTATTTCCAAGTCATTATAACCTTCAAACATTAAAAACCAGCGTTCATCGGCACCTCTCTTTCTTTCCCCCCTGATTTATTGTTATTGGCTTATTCTCATTTCCCAGAAAATAGAGATTCAGATCTCTACGGATTACATCTTAGGATATAAAGGGACAAGCTCTTCGACTAAACCTCTGATGTGGCAGTAATTCGCTACATGTGTTCCCATTTATTGCTTAGCTGCATAAGTTCTTAGCTTCTAAATTGCTGCACCTTATTCGGTTGAAAAAGATTGTAACGTATTTAATTTTTTAACCAGCTTTCTGAGAGACAAACAACGTCAACCATGCTACCATCAAACAGAATACGTAGATAATCAATTTTGTTTATAATGCGTTGGGTATTCAGGTGACAAATATGAAAACCTTTCTTTTGTTTACACAGAATGTTCGTTAAGATGTGCGATTCCTTCATGGAATTACCCCATTAATTCGATTGTCAGGTATTAATCATTGAGAATGAAGTATAAAAATAACAACAATTATATAAGTGACAAACAACATCCCCACATTCACAAAATGTCAAGGAGTTAATTGATTTATGCATGACAAATTCAAATAATGGAAAGCTCGATGGAGAGGTAAAAAGAAGATCTGGCTGCTAATGTTAAACTGGTCGAAGAAAAGACTTGACGCTCTTGCTGGGGGTTTATGCTTGGGGTTAACTATCGGGCCATGCACAAATCCAAGTGTCGCAAAGCAGCTAAAAGTCTCGAATTAGAAGGGATTCATTGCTGATGACCCTGCATTACGAAAACAGGATTGATTTATCTGTAGATGGAACATTCGGACAATGAACACTCCTAGACTGCTTTAAAGCAGATATCACCGCCATACAGGAAGTGCGATGGGATAAGCCTGTCAAAAAGTGTAAGATGAGCTGTGGCATATAGTCGTATTTCGGTGACCCTACAGAGAACTGAAGCATCGTCCATTTGGTTTTTTTTTTGTAAGAGGGAGCATAAAGTAAGAAGTTTCGAATTTTGGGATGTGAGTGAACGTCTCATAATAATTTGCATTAAGGCTAAATCACCTAAACATCAGCCTGATAGCCCCTTACACCTTAAAGAAAAAATTATATAGAAGAAGCCACTAAAGACGGCTTTTATGAGCTCTGTCCTAAATTTGATGCCAATATGGGAAAACATATTTGTTTGCGCAATAGAATTTTGGAAAATTGACCTTGTCGCAGGACGGAACATAATTATAGCTAGCACGCGGCTTACGTACCTTAAGATTCACAAGGAAATTTAATGTTCACCTGATCATGAGGCAGCCATCTATGTACATAGATCATGTTGTAGTCACCACACAGCCTGTCCGGGAGATGATTCGGTACAGAGTATAAGTTATGTATGAAGACAACAAAACTAACACGTTACGGGAACGCACTGCAAATAAGAGTCGAATCCAAACCCAGAAAATGCAATCACAACAGCAAACCTCATTAAGAGCACCTTCTGATGGTGGCTTGATCTTCCTATTGAGCATGGGCGGAAGTTTCCGGTAAACCACAAAGTGGTCCCTTTAACATCTGCCATGTTGTGTGAAATGGAACCATTTGTCACAGATCTTGTAGGCCCGTATGAGCGCTGCCCTAGAAGTCAGCAACTGACCAAATTATCTATGGAGACGAGCGTTTTGGAGTCATGTCTAATTTTGGCGTCACTGCCAAGGTAACATAACATGAATGAGAATGTAGAATGTAAAGGTTGCTTCGTAAAGGTTCTTACCTATACATTTGATGAGTTTATATAAGGTGATGCGTTGTTATGAGACTTCGTTAATACCATAGAAGTTGTCTACACTGATGATATTGATATCATTAGCAGAACACAGTGAGCTGCTACTAAAACGCTTGCGAGTACTGAAACCGAAGCACTGCAAACTAACTATATGTTGTCAACAAGAACGCATAACTTCTACGAATCCGGCAGAAAGTCGCAATAGACACTTTGAGGTACGATAAAGACGCTTCAGCAGCCAACAAATGAATAGGTACTTACTTACTTACTTAGACCTATTATGTCCGCGAAGTTAACCTTGCAGGGCATAGGGCCGCCACTACGCTATCGTGTACGATTTCTGGAGATATATCCCAGCTCTTCAACTCTTCGCCAGTTGTGATTCCTGATTCCTCTTCGGTCGTTCTTCGCCAAATACTTCTAGGGCGGCCCACTTGTCTGCCTCTCTGCGTGAGAGGGTTCCATTACATGGCATCGCAATGCACTCGTGACCTTTACGAAGCGTATGCCTAGCCCACTGCCACTTACGACTTCGTATGATAGAGTCATATACCTGTCCTCGCATGATCAATGACGTTGTCTAATAAAAAGCGGGGGCAGAGCATATTACTGGTCTTATCGTAAACATCTTCAGATAACGCCTCTGAAGGTTGCTACGATTTGACTAGTAGCAAGTTGCCGGTCATAGGTCTTGTTGGCGGCTGGACCACCGATAGTCCATACCAGGACTTAAATCACGGTACCATGGGAGTCAGGAGCCTCCCGGGCCTGACTTGTTGAGGTAGGCCCCCTTGTGGGAGCGTCATGGTGGCTGTGGTTTAAACTCAAATCGAGGGAAAAGGTCTAACCCATTGTATAGTTGCAAATAAGTACTGGGTGCTGTGACCCTAAGAACAGTAAGAGATTTTAGGTCGGCCTCGACTCATACCAAGGGTGGAACTTGTGCCTCCAAAACAGTTCCTAATTGGTATCAAAGGATTGACGGAGAGCGATGGCAAGGCGTATCCTTGCTTACATGGATGTATGGGTATCCCGTAAACATAAGTCTACATGACTTATGTTCTCGCATGAAGTTCGTCATTAGAGATACGATTGGACCAGAAAATCCCCAAGATCTATTCATGAACATTTGCAGCTTTCTTGTGACAGCGGGTGTGACTTTCCAAGTGCTGCACCCATAAAGAAGCACGGATTCAACATTTGAGCGGAACAGTCGTAGCTTCGTCTTTAGGCTGATAGAGTTGTTTCTCCATATTTTGGACAGCATTCCGAACGCAGTCTTTGCTTTCCCGATTCAGCTAATTTAGTCCTACCATCAGTAGAGACAATACTCCCAAGATATTGAAAATTCTCCACCATCTCTACTGGTTGTTCAGAAATTTCTACTTAGTTAGATGAGGAAGTTCCAAAGCTGATCCTTTTTGTTTTTACCGTATTGATCTTTAGCCCAGCGATTTGAGCTTCTCTCTCCACTCTTATTTTCATTTGATGGAGATCAATGATACTATGCGAGAGCATACGTCGTCCGCGTAGACCAGATGTTTGAGGTGTGATTGCAGAGTCCACTGAGTTCCTCCATTTTCAGTCGACAAAGCTGCATGCAGTACATCACTTATCACCAACAGAAACAGTATTGGTGACAGTACACAGCCCTGCCTAACCCCACTTTGGATTTCAAACTCCTCTGACAATCTTTCTTTATGCAGAATGTGACATTTTGATCCATTATACGAGTAATATGTAACCTTGATAATAGCAATCAATTTATCTGGGATGAACCTCCTACGCAAACCAAGTCAGATAAATTCTCTGTTGACACTTTCGAACGCTTTCTCGAAAGTTGATGAACAGCGGGTGAAGTGGTAATCAATATTCAACGGTTGACACAGGAAGATCCAGTGCGGAATCCTGCTTGTTCGGCGTCGAATGTATCTTCGAGGTGGTCTTTTATTCCTCTCTAGTTTTCGCGCTGCGTACGGTCTCCTTTCTTTAGGAAAGGAAAACTCTCTGTTTCCCAAGCTCTCTCAATGAGTGGGTGCAGGAGCTCACTTGATGTTGTTGGCGCTACTCGTAAGAGCTCTGCGGAAATACCGTCAAGTCCAACCGCTTTGTTGTTCTTCAGTGCTTTGACTGCGGTAAAGTTTTCTTCTCTACTGGGGGATACAGTGCATATTCGGGAATTTGTTACTACGGACGGGTAATTCGGGCATTGGGTTCACTTCACTAGCGAACACGCGGTTTAAAACCGCAGAAAAGTACTCCTTCCACCTTTCGAGTTGGTCCTCATCCGAAACTAGCAGAGATCCGCCTGTGTCTTTTACCAAGTGTTGTTTAGAGCTTTGGACACCTGTGAGCTGTTTGGTAATTCTGTAGACGGTCCTACTGTCACACCTACTTACGGTGAATGTCTCTCATCTTCATGCGCAACGCAGGCTCTTCACTACACCGCGTGAATTCCTTCATTAATTGGAGGAATCTGGCATTTTGAGGACCTTTACTTCCGTTCTCGAGAAACGTCTTCATATTCCAGAAACCAATCTTTGTCTGGGTATAATAGCCAAATGTCGTTAACGTGTTATCATTCCTTATCCGAGGCGTAGTGTCGGTTTCGGTAGCGGTTTTGATTTCAGTCGTCACGAAGAATGCTAACCTCCGTGACCTATCTTAGAAACCTGGACCTTTCACACTTGTAATTTTAGCGTATATGGGGATACACAAATAGTTGCCCGGGGACCACCACGAGGAGGTAAAACAAGCACTTCATCGTGACTGACTACTGCGCTACTGGCCTAGACCAAGTTCTGAGCAATCAATAGTTTCCCGATCATTGACGATTCAGGTCGGCAAAATGGCTCTTGCCAATCGTTGCTTCTTTCATTAAAAGCCAATTGGGTAATAACGTGCTGTCACGAAAAAGTAAAGAGGCTCCAAGCAAGACACGTATTATCCCAGCATTTTGTCTATGGGGTACAAGTATGGGCATTAGCAAAGTCGGATGAATACCTGAACTGAAAATTAGCCTACAAACTCTCGGAGCTATGTAATTAGATTGGCAGAGGCGTGCGCAGGAGATGGCAATGACATATAGGCCGAATGAATATTAATACACCAACCCGAAGAATCTTCGATTCCTACCTAGGGAGGCAACGGAGACCTCGCTTCAGTGGGCGACCTCAAGCGAAGCATTTGGGCATAGAACGCACTTACTGGATAGGTTTATCGATTTACACCCAAGGCTAGATATGACTGCAATGAGATTTAATGAACGCTACCCCTGATAACAAGCGATAACCTCCAGGCATCGTTGACGAGAGAAAGTAATGATTTAAAATGGACACTGACAATCAGAATTGAAATACTTTATCTGACGGTGTCAGCTTGATCCAATTCAGAGTCGGCACTACGTTATGGGTACAGTAGGTTTCATTCATAGGTTGTAAAACTTTGTTAGCAGATATCTATGCACCTTAAGGATATTCTGGCCGATCCGTAATTTGAACAAATATTGAAGTTCTAAAAGAAAATGTATCAACACCACAGTAAGATGAAGGAAGTGGCGATAACAATTCCGATTCAAAATATGCCATCTCAGGAATACGCAAATTTTGTGTAGAACAGACAGCAGGTGTCTGGGAATGAGTTTGAAACAGCTGAAACCAAAACACGCAGTAGCAACCCGTACGAGACGGCGCGCAGTCGTTGTTCACTTGGTATTCGCCACGAGTTGCTACGAATCAAGTATGCATATAGGTACTCGTACATGTCCTCTTCTTCTTGAAATTGAAAATTTAAATTTAAAACAAAAATATACCCGGCAGGAACACTTTCCATTCTCTTTGGATTAACTCCTTTCTTGTATGCAAGCTCTAATTAGACCTTAAGTAAGCACTTACAAAGGCCGTGCGTATACAATTTCAGTGTTTTAACACTTCAATCTATTTTCGAATTTCCAGTTTTAACAACATTCATTTGTGCCTTTTAAACGTAATCCCTGATGGGCTCTTAAATATCCTTCATTAGTTCACAAAGCTAAAGAATTCTCTTTGCACTGTTAACGCACTTTGCATACATTACAAATTGCTTTTACATCTGAACGCCAAAATGGCTACAGAGGATTTGCTAAATTCCTCCTTTCATATTCCAATGGCAATCTCTCAAATGCGTGGGATAATGAGAGACGTTTGGGGAAAGTGAACTGCAGATTTGAGTTAGGAATGTCTGTTTCCTGATATTCTCAGGAGTAGAACGTTGTAGGAAAGCCACGAAGGATTTGAAATGAGTTAAAACACTTTTGCTAAAAATCTCAAACGTCTATGTGCATGGACATGGGTTATTATCATCTATAGGCAGGATATAGTCGTACATCACCTAAGGCAGGACAGAGGTTAAAGCCAGTGCCATTTGCAATCTTAATTGTTTAAATGGGTAGAATCAGGAGTTACTAGGTAAATGAGTTGAGTAGTAGGATAGCCACAAGTGAAGTCAAATCAAAGAACAGAATCTTTATATGAGTCCTTCACAGAGTAAAAATATAACATGACGAGAGAGTGCTTTTACTTACTTCAAGAGATGTCGAGCAATAAAACTACGATGGCGAAACTCTACAATGTGACATGAGCCCCAAATAGACGAATGATGTACTTAACAGCTCTGAAAACAAGCACAGACAACCAACTAATGGCCAACTAAGACTAGACATGATTTTGGTATTATCACGCTTCGAGCGGCCATCCTATCATAAACTTGAGGTCAAATTTGAATCGCGAATTCCAGCAGATGACCTGGGGTAGGTAGGGTAGGTAAAAGTGGTTGTTGGGAAGGTCATCTCACTTAGGCCTATAGGCCAGTTGCGTTGCCACGTGGATCTGTTATCCTCTTACTCATGGAACCAATTCGAGCTTATGATGAGGCGTAGGAGACTGTTTGCGTCTATATTTTTTAGATCGTTTAGGTCGTTGTAGAAGAAAGCTCCTAAGTGAAGTTTTCTTCTCTGGGAGAGAGAGAGAGGTGGAAGACTGTCTCCTTTTCCTGCTCGTCCATGCAGCTTCTACAGAAATCGTTTGTAAAAACGGCAAGTCTTGCATTTTTGCCTATACGGCAGTGTTCAGTGATGATACTTATGATGGCGTTGAGATATTTCTGATTTAGAAGGCTCAGACTCTTAGAGCGATCCAGCTTTGGCCAGATCGTCGCTAGATATGTTGGTCCAACAGTCCATCTAAGGTCCATTCCTTTATTATCATCCAGCTTTAATACTGATTTTCACTTAGCGATAGGTATATCTATCCTACCATTTTACGGTAGAATAGGTAGAGTGGTTCAAATTTTGACGAGTTGGTAGGCCCTACAATTCCCTGGAACGTCTCTGTGGTCCGGCACCCAACAAAGGTGCTGGTTGAACTGCTCTGCCATCTCCGTAAGAGATGATCGGCAGTCAAGGGCTGTTCTAGAATTTAGTGAGACTGAGTCCAGCGATTTGATTGCCGCCTGACTATTGTAATCGCCCAAAATTTCCGCCTGGAACACGCTACAGTGATTTGGAAAACGGAAAGAGAGCCTTAGAATTAGCTTATCTGAGAAAACACCGCCACCAAATTATTTGACCACTGTGTATAGCGACTACACAGTCGAGTAGCTGCAGTCGAAGCTGCTCGTACTTGCCTGCTGAAGATGTCGAGGGGTGTCAAGTGAAACAGAATATCTAATGCAGAGGAGAGAGTAGAACATAGAGCTCCGTTTATGCATAGACATGCTGATCTCTAGACTCGGCTTAATTTGCTGCAGTTGACTGCATAGGCAAAGGCCATCCACCAGAGACAACAACCCCATAGGTGAGTGTCGGTCTTATAACACAGATGTATAGCCAGTGGGTTATGCGAGGTTGAAGGCATTTTTCGGCTTTGGGAATGAAAACTACATTGACCATGCCAGTGGTATGTGGATTAGTTCTACACGGGATAATATCTGAGGACCCTTGCAGCTCGGCAGCTATTATACTGTCCAGACCAGAAGACTTGTATGGTTTGAAGCTATGCAGCGCCCAAAGCAGTTTGTCTCTTGTAATCCTACCATGAATTTTGGTCACAATGGCAGTAGTCCTGTTTGGGTTGCTACTGGCCGCGAATAAGGAGCTACCTGGAAAGTAAGTGTCCAGTAGCAGGTTGAGTGATTCATCACTTGAGGTTGCCCAAGAGCCATCGGTTTTTTTCAAACATCTAGGCATCATAGGATTTGTAGAGAAGATTTTTCTTCACCGCGATGCCTCGGAGATTTCTATATATAATTTTGTCACAGAATGATCTCCAGGATTGTCGCTTTGCCTTCCTCAGTTCTTTCTTTTTATATATTTTGAGGGATTCTTTGTATAAGTCTGATTCAGTCGCTTTTCTTGTGCTTTTTGCTAGGTTGAAAAGTTTTCTGCAAATGTTTCTAAGCGGTCGCAGTGCTGATGTCTACCAGTGTGGCTTTTTCTTGCCTCTAGGTTGAATAAGAGGGCAGGAAACAGCCATAGGCTGATAGAGAGCCAGAGTGAATTCCTTGACTTTCATGTCAAGCTCGTTGGTGTCACGCAGGGGACTTGAGAGTTCAGGGGATAGTGTTTCTGACAGTATTCCTCAGTATTTTGGCCAATCACTTTTCCGATAATTCTGCAATGGTGGTTGGCTGGGAGGAGCATCACTCAGGCTGAATTGGATGTATCTGTGGTCTGAAAATGAGTGTTCAGACAATTCCATACAGTGCGTTAGCATTTGGGTGATGTTGACGGAGACAAAAGTGATATCTAGCACTTCCTGTCTGTTTCTTGTTATAAAAGTGGGCTCATTGCAATGTTGCAAACAATGAGGTTAGTACTTATAATATAGTCAAAAAGTGACTCACCTCTATCGTTGATGTCGGTACTGCCCCATACAGTGTTATGACCCTTTCTAGGTTATCAAAAGGGAGAGGGCTCACATCCACGTGGCCAAGATATGCCGACGCCAGCCAGTAGGAGCCTTTGGCAGTCTCTATTCTGGCAACAGTTAAGTCGGGGTCGTTGAGGTTAGGAAGTAAAAATGCATTAGGGCTACTTTTCACAAATATACAAGTTCTAATCGAGCAATTCCTACACTTCTGTGCTGGATCAAGCGAACGCTAAGTGAGCGTTGTGAGTCCAGTGTTATGCCACTGGGAAAGCGTGGGTGGACGATACCCTAGGATATCCTGGAACCAAAAAGATTTTTTGATAGATTTTTCAAGATCTGTGTGCTTCATAGAGCAGATATTGTTTAGGGGTGGTAATTTCCTACGGATAGCTTTCTGATGCTTGAAGTGCATCACAGATTCCTCTTCTTGTCACAATGACAAAGTGTCCCGTGTCCCCTGACTTCGGAGATGTCTTTTTTCCTGAGTTTGAAGTGTTCTTTTACAATCGATTATTAGTCTAGATGTCTCAGAGTTATCTCGATCGATGAGTCCATTTATTACTGGTCTAAGCGAGTGCTTGGAAGCATGTCACTTGTTTGGCATAAGACATTGGCAGCTTAAGATTTTAAGCTGAATACTATTTATTTCGGCGTTCTGCCCCAACCGAGTGTCCTAGATTCAAACAGAATATGATCTTGTGTTATTCGTGATCTCGTTGAAAGATGCACTCGTCCCTTACCACTCTCATCACTCTCGAATTAAAATTTGGGATCTGATCATTGCTTTGCTATCTATCTTATTTCCAAGCCCCAGCCTTGTGAATGGCTGAGATTCAGGCTCGGAAAACAGTATAGTAAGTGGTTAAACTTAAAGATTAATGTATGCCAAGGTCTTCAGAGAAAACAACTGAATCAACGGCGTCTGCGGGGATGGAATTTGTCTTACTCAGGAAGACTTCGTCTTGTCTCAATGCGTTCCTTTCTGAAATCAGGTGACCGAAGTCAACGTTGAAGTCACTTTCCGATAATTACTAAGACGGGCAGACCGCTAACCAGGGTAAATGTTATAGACTGACATACCATACATTTAGCACTTTCTTTTGATGAGTGTCTCTCAGCGAGAGGGCAGAGTTAATCGCAATCTGGGTCCCATACAAGTCCATACGTAGCCAATTGGCTCAAAATTTTTAAAACTGCCATTGGAGAGGTTCTTAACGCGTGAGTGATGGTTATGCAGGCTGCCTTGTGCACTTTTTTTAAGAGATGGATGCAAGTTCATCTTACCAGTGCAGAGCACAAAACCGCTATACCATATGTTAAGTGAGAATTTGTTTCACGACCGTGGCATAGACCCAGTGCATGGCTGTGAGGTGAAGGACCCACCCTGAGCCTCTAGCCCTCTTCCACGAGTAGAGGTCACGTAGAGCTTTTCTGTTTTGCTATGAAACATTTTCTTTCCACCTCAGTTTGTAGTCCAAGATGGGATGTAGATACCTAGTACTTCCCAATAAGCTAGAGAGTGAGATGATGTGGAGTATCATTTGTTTTATTCTGAAAAGGACCATTTTTTTTGGGCGCATTAGTGTTAAGAACACAGTTACGTGTCCAATAGAAGATAATGGTTAATGTGTTCTAGAGAATCTTTGATAGTGTCTGTGGGTGTGTGTCTGACACATAAAGAGTGACGTCTGCATAAGCTATCATACTACATACCGCGTCTTCTAATTTGATAAGCAGCCCATTTAAGATGTTCCCCTATGAGGATCAGCGACCAAACCTTGCATCCATAACTCTACTGTTGAGAATGAAGTGGATCAAGCTGCAGGCAGAGTCGCTCATATTTTACTCCATCGTGAACATGATACAAATCTGCAGACCACAGTCAGTCATTCATTCTTTTTTTCGTTTCTCGCCAGCTGCCTCCAGTGCCGCAGTTCAAGTTGATTGAACTCCGTCCTTCGGGCTTAGAGACAAAGGCTTTTTGGACCGAAGCTGTGGTGTCCATTCGCTTAACATGGTCCAGCTATCTCAGACGTTGGATGCGCAGACGTTTGGCAGGATCGATTTTCCTCCACAGCCTTTACAGTTCGTAATTGATTCTACTTCTCCATTTTCCGTTAATACAAATGGGAAAAACATCTTTCTATTGAAATGGCCAAGTGCTGTTTCATCCGCTTTCGACAAGGTTCAAGCCTAATAAAGGCAGTTATAAAGGCAGTTTTCTCTTACGAGGTACGCCTCCATTACTCAATTGCGTCTTGAGCCCAAAGAAACAGCAATTAGCAAAAAAAATTCTGTGCTGTTGTCGTTGCTGCTTGTATCTGCGGAAGCAATGTAGACGAAGTCCAACTACCTCGAAGTTGCAGCTGGGAATTGTGGCATTTCTGGGCAAGCCGCCGATGGTGTGCATCCCTTTCTGATGAAAGTGTGTACTTGGTTTGCCCTCGTGTACATCAGACCCATTATGTCCACTTCCGACTCAATACTCGCTTCATTGATGGTATTCGTCCAATCACATCAAAGTTATCCGCGTACGCAAGTAGTTTTTTAGATCCGCCAGTAATGTTAGAGAATCAAGAGAACCTAAACACAACACTTGACCGATTCAAAGGACGGTATAGGAGATCTGTGAAAGTAGGATACCTCGATTTGTAGCCAGTGCATCATGTCGCTCGCCAGATGGAATTTTATACTCTGGCAAGAAGAGTGACACATGGTTTTTAGTAGGCAATAAGACCGGTCTATATGGAAAGGTCTTAAGCTTTGGATCAATAGATAAACAAGTAATTGTACGGACTGTAAAAGATCGTGTTTTTTTTTGTTGGTGAGCGATTTAAAAAAGTCACATGGCAGCACGTTGCCTTGTCTAAAAGTTTTCTAGACATTGGTGGAGCAGCGAAATTCTCCCTAGTCATCCTGCACTACCTGACGGAGATATCAAAATTAGATATGTCGCTGTATAGCTCGTCCGGATGTACTCTGTTGCGGCTTAAAAGTCGACAAATACTTGGTGAGTGCCGATCTGAAATTCCAGGGTAGTGTGAATATCTGATCGATGATGGACTTCTTATAGGGATGCTTAAGAAAATTAGATGGAGAAACTGAGGTTCTATGCTTCGAGCATTCTTTCATCGGCTCATATCCTACACAAGAGCTGGTCCATATTCTCAACCAGCTATTTTAAGCAAGCAAGCAGTCCGTTTGCGCCAGCAGATACAGCTTCAGTTTTGCTTCCTTAAATTTGTCTAGATCAGGGGAAGACAATTTATTGTCGTTTTCGTCCAGGGTGAATGGACAATAAACCGCCTGACAACCGTACTTCAACCATCATCGCATTATAGAGTCTGTGGAAGTAGTCTTGGCTCCGACTGGGACTCTATTACTTTTGTAGGCATCTATTCTGGCTTTGCAACCCTGTAATATTCCCTATGTTCTCTGGTGAAATTTTTAAATGTCATCCCCGCAGTAACATCTCTTCATTTCCTCGATCGCTTCTCGTATCCTTTCTTTTTGTTTCCAACAAAGCTGTGCTATTTGTAGAGCTCACGAGCGGTTATCGGTCTAAGATGCAACGCAGCTTTATATGCTTCTTGTTTGGCAGCATGCACCGACTTACATTCATTCGTTGTCAAACCAGAGGCTCCTTTGTGGCGGCGCTTTGAAACCACTAGCATCAGAAGCAGCTTATGGCTCGCTGACAACATCCTCATTGGTGTTCTATGGCTTGTATATGGGGACTGGGATTGAGAGAGAGCTTGAAGGAAACACGATTGGGAAATATTCTAGTGGTCTCTTGTGATTGCAGCTTTTCAGCATCCGGCTTTGGCGATATTACTTGACTCCGTTGTGCCTGGGATATGCATATTCATATCCTGATTTCAACAAAGTAACCCGGAGCGATTTTGGCTCTTCGGAAGGTTCGTACATCCACAATGCTGGAGAAGTAGCTGGCGTCGATCGCCAGTATCCAGTCTGGTTGACAATATCCAGGTCTGCTTGTTATTTGGCTGCATCTAGCCTGTTTAAGGCGTTGTAATACTTTTTGGAGGGTTATCAGTAGGATTAGTATCATATGTGGCTGCCCGTCACCCCACATACAAACCCCAACCCAGAGGTCACTTACTCAAAAGGGGATTGATATTCTGGAGCAAGTAATCCACTTTAGTACTATTAGTGCTGCCGTTGATCGATTCAGATTTTTTCCGTCCCTACTACTTCAGCACTCAAAATAGTCTTAGAAGATCCTAATTGGCCTCAACACCAAATATGTTAAAGAAGCTAACATGGATGGAGCTGTCACCGTTAACCTAGTCACCCGAATTTATTCGAGGCAATTTTTTTTCCAATTAAACACTCGCGCTTTTAAGTTTGACTAGCTAAGTCCGGCAAGATGAGACCATTACCCGGCAGCTACTCCGGGAAGGTAAAATGAGCATAATCAGTTTGTAGTTATAGTCACAGCACTAGACAGGTTTCCTTAGTTCAGTGCCTACTCTAATCTTACAACCCTTAGCCACTAAAAATCTGGAGATATACTCATTCAATTAATGGATACATCATTATCCCACCAATCCCACCCAATCCGCTTTGGAAACCACCAGGTTGATGGCAGTCATATACTCATACATTATTTTATAGTTGTCTGGGGTTGGATGCAATGAAACTCCGAACAAGCGTGACTGAAGTTAACGCAGGGACTATCTATCCCCGATTACATACATCAACAACTAGTTTCTGAGAATTATTCATAAAAATCTTTCATTCAGTGTTAATTGAGCCTAAGATAAGTTCGCAGAAACCTCCACTTCAACCAACCGAAAGGCACTACTTTCGTGGAGTAATACGTAATGTAAACCCATTTTCTACGTACAAAATGGGCAGCACTTTGATAATTCAATAAAAATCTATTCCGAGTATCCTTGGGGGCCATAATGCACATCCCATTACAATTTACAAGTAATTTCCCTGACACCAACAGGCATTCTATTTAAATTTATGACCTACTTCCCACGTACACCCAAAACAAACAAATCTACCGAGTCGTTATCCAACAGAAAAACGACAGAATTCCATTTTAATATTATCAGTCATTCATGGGATAAGGATACGCCAGTAAAGAGAAAAATCTTCAGCACTCACACAGAAGACAAACTCCTGACACATCTTTTATGATTTCATCTCTCCACAGACATTCAAAGTTAATCAAATCTCCAACGAATTCCCTCTTCTCGACGGCAGGATTGATAGGAGGCAAACTTGAAATCTTTCGTTTACGTTTGCTCATAATTTTTGGGTAAACTTGCATTTAAACTTCAGTTAGACGTAACTCAACTTTGCTCCTTTGTTCGTTGATTTGATTACCTTGAGGGTAATTGAAACAGAACTTCACCTGGCCAAACAGATCACAGGAAACCCACACAGCCCGCACAATGGATGCAGCATCAACTGGTGTCTGTGTTTTTGTGTTGTACAGAGCCTTTGATTGTCCTCAGGCGGACTGTCTCCGTCAGCTATTCGCTTTGTTTGACCTTTGGAATTTTGGAAATTCATTTTCGGTTTGGTTTTCCATTCGCATTTCCTTTACTCCTGCCATCAATCTAGGCTGATTCCCCAAAAGAGGGAAAACAAAGCAACCATCCTGTGGCATACTCATATACTCATAGAGGCGGCTGTCTAGTGCCCACATCATTGAAAATTCGTTTGAGCATAATTGCTTTATGACACATCCGGTGTTGTTAAGTCCGGCAGTCAGAAGTCTCCAGTTTGGGAGAGCCCACATATGTAGATAATCATTAATTCAGCTCAGCATATGTAAATGGAGTGTGTGCTCGGTTTAATTGTGTTGGCCTTTGGTTAGGGGTTGATGGAGAATGTCAAATGACTTTGGGTCTAACTGTGATGCCAACTCCAACTCCAGATTCAACTGTATGATGTAAAATCTGGCCATAGTGAATGTGGAGTCATGAATTCATTAATCCTTGGGCGCAATGATGCTAGTAGAATGGCACACGTGCCGCAACAATCAAACGGACATCCTTCCAGAATTCAGCTGACGCAACAGGACAGGACAACACTTTAATTGTGTGTTCCATTCTTCCTAGATACGAATATGTGAGTCCTCAGCACCAGACACTCGGCATCAGACCGGGCATTGTGGAAACCCATCTTTATAGTGTTCCGGTGCTTGGGTATTTACGAATATTGTTCCTCTCATGTGTGATGTGTGATTCCCGGGGTGGTACGGTGTGACTTTGGGGTAGAACGTGCCCAGATTGCAGGTGGAATTTTTCATTACTCGCAAATTTTCATTCCCAGGCATGGGTCTTTTATTTGGATCCGTGCCAGGATTTTAAATTATTAATTTTTGGGAAAAGCGACGACGGGTAATGTATGCACGGGATGAAGTGATTACGGGCGACAGTAGGAGCTTTGCTTGGGGGAAGATCTGCATTTGTATTTACGCTATTCAAGGGACTATGGGTGTAGCGACGTGGAATGACATCCGTGTTCTGGTGGAATTTTGTATCGTTTATTCTGTGTCTCTCCCGATTGTTTTGTTTGCGTTTCATTAAACCACAATTTTGCGGTCGCTACTCGCTAGTTTGGATTTTTCGGAATAAATTAATGAAAAGGAGTTTTTGAGTTGAAGTTTTTTTTTTTGTTTACGTATCTGGGATTCTGAATGCCGTTTAGTGGATTGGTGTAGTGAAAGTTTCAGGGAATGGATACGTAGTTTTTAAAAAGTTTATCCTTGCTATGGATTCTATTCCAATGGGGTCAAGGCTGAGAGAATCTTATTGAAGCTTGAATGCAGGTTAATTGTTTGAGTGGTTAAGTCGATGTGGGATATGTATACTCGCAACGGTGTTCCTCGAAAATATCGGCGAGCAATATCCTCGGACATGTTGAGTATTGATGGCAATTAATTAAAAGATACGCAGTGAGTAGTGGAAGTTCCCTAGCCATAAGCTGCTACATTCTGAATTTGCAAGGACGACGAAGGGTAGATCATTGTAGGACCACAGTCGGTGTTGAGAAATTGGAAATATTATTTATGAAGCTGTGAAATGGTGATTATGAACAAATTCCCACTGTCAGAAGGAATGAACTATTCAACCTGGACGATGACAGACTAAATTTCAGTCCACCCAGCTAAGATGAATTCAGACAGCAATTTTCAAACTTAAGTCAAACAAAGCTGCTGGAAATAATGGCTTAACTGCCAAGCTATTTAAACCAGCAGATGATGACGGGAGCATACATAAACTCATCTATGAGATCTGGGACGACAAAGGAATATCCGACGAATAGAACCTCAGCATTGTTTGTTCGATCATAAAGAAAGGAGATGCCCTGAACTACAGAGCATAATATCAGCCGCTTCTGACTTGATCACAGACACTATTCTGTTCGGATTGAGATCCTTTATCCCTCATTAGATGAAAGGTATCAAACCAAAAGAAAAGGCGTACGACTCGATATGTTACAAGATTGTCAGGCTTAGGGAAATGTTTTTCGGTCCATCAAGACTAACCCAACAGAGAAAAACCGAAAAAAGTTCAAACGAGCCAGGAATGACTGCTACGTCTTTCTCAAGTATGTGAAATTTTAATACGACCAAAAACTGAGGCAAAAAATATCACAATGTCCCAAAGGTAGGAACAATTTTTGGTAGGTCGTCAGAAATATTAAAAATTTTGCCTCATCCTGCATCCAAATGCTCATTTATACTAACTTTCCAGCTGTCAGCCCTTTGGACAAGACCAATCTCCTTGATGAATACTTAACGGCAAGCTCAACACTTTCAGATTGTGCTTTGTCGCCACCTACACTGGAGTGCGTCGAATCTTCAATGCATCCAATTTCATATTCATGTAGTAGCAAGAGTTGTAACATATAAGGCAAATTATGTTTTTTGATTGAATCACAACCTGGAGAATCGGGTCCTGTTCAATGACGAAAACATGGCAAATAATGTCATCGCCGACGAGACGGAGCTATATCCATTCATTTCGAAGGAAGAGCTCCAAAAGATCTTCGAATCAGTTAGAAATAGGAAATCAGTGGGAACCGATGTCATACCAAATATTGTGCTTCGGCATTTTCCACTAGAAAAGGTCAACATTTACACTACCCTGTTTAGTAATGCTCTGAACAATGCTTATTTTCCAGTGCCTTGGATGACAGCGGTGGTGCATTCAATTCCCAAAAGGGATAAAGACACGTCCAATCCGGCGAATCCTCGGTCGATAACTCTCCTCCCGAATATCGGTAAGGCATTCGAAAAAGTGATCAATAGAGTTCTGTCTAAGTGGGCTGAGGACAAAATTATAGTTCCGGATAATCAATTCGGTTTCAAGGCGGGGCATTATGTATATCTCACATGCCGCCTCCAAACTAGTATCCGATATCAAATGGAGCAAAAGTAAGAAACAATGCACCGGTGTCCGCCTGATTGACTTGGAGAAGGCTTTTGGTACTATATGGTAAGAAGGACTCTTCTTCAAGTTCAACAGGCTAGGCATAGGTAAACCACTGTTGTAAATTTTTTTTAATATGCTCATCAGTAGACAGTTTATCGTGAAAAATGGCGATATGACTTCTGCTGGAATATTTGACATTACAAACGGTCTGCAACACGGTGCGGTTAACTCGCCGATCCTATTCAACATATACACAAGACATCTTATATCTTCGCTTCACCATGCCATAGCATACGCAGACAACTTAATCGCGTACAGATCAGGTCCAAAGATCGAGATCATTAATATGCTGTTTCAACGTGACTTCGATAAAATTAAGCGGTATTGCGATGATTGGAAGTTGAAAATCAACTTTCAGAAGTCGGAACCTATTCTGTTTAGGACGCCTTTGTCTGGGGCCTCTAGGGACATCAGAATGAATTGGCGAAAGTTTTCAATCGTGAAGCAGCACGGCCAACCCCTTGCTTGTCGATGCCTTGGGATCTGGCTAGATCAATATCTATATTCTAACAAACATATAGGTGTTGCTCTGACCAGATCTAAAGGTGCGTTTCCCCGTGCAAAGAGAATGTTTTATAGCAGCCAACTCGATGAAGGTGATCTGCTACATGACCTTTAGTCGGCCTATATTTGTATTTGTATGTTTCGTGTGGTTCAACGTGAGAACAAGTTTAATGGAAAAGATTCGGGTGCTTGAGAGGGCTTGCCTTCACTTATACAGAACACCAGAGTGTGAGCACATTAAATTCTATTCTAATCTGATTTTGTACAATAGGGCGAACCTTATAAGACTGGACAATTTTGTTATTAAGTTAGTTCGAAGGCATGTTATAAGAGGATTGACCTGACAAACGACCTGAACTCAACTACCCCAACTACTACCCCAACTACAATGCTTATATAACGAGAGCGTACGCTTAAAAGGTTTCATTCCCCCAGAAGCATTCCTTTATTTAGATAGTAAAGGGCTGATCCAGGGCATCCACCATATGCCGCTAATCTTCCACGACTCAACTACGAGAGAGATGTCGCACATGAACTTACTGGGTGCGCCATCTTTTATGTCGGTATGTAAATATTGAATGATTTAAAAAAAAAAACGATTTCCATTATTATGAGGTATTTTTATTTAACTTCGTCCCTTAAATTTATTTAGACTAGTTTTTGAATACAACATCAATCAAGTGGCCGCCTTTATTGACCAAAGCAAAATGCACCCTTTTTGCTGCGTTTTGCATCACTTTTTCGAACATCTCGTGCAGTTTAGCAATAATTTTGGCACGAATGTTTGCCTTGAGCTCGTCAATGGTCTGAGGCTTGCTGACGTACACGTTGCTTTTCAAATAACTCCACAAAACGAAGTCCGGAGGAGTTAAATCTGGAGATCTGGATGGCCAGTCAATGTCGCCATTTTTTGACAGCACACGTCCAGCGAATTTTCGCTGCAGAAACTGCATTGTTTAATTTGCAGTGTTGCATGGCGCATCGTCTTGATGAAACCAATAACTATCCAGACTTTTTTCACACATTTGTGGGCAGACATAATGAGCCAACATCCACCAATATCGGTTCCCATCGTCTTCTCTGAAGAAAAATGACAAGATGATGGTTTTTGGAGCAAACGCCAGCCCAAAGAAACACCCTTTGGTCAAGCATTGGTGGTTCATGGATCTCGTGTGGATTAATATTTGTTCCCCAAAGGCGGCAATTTTGTTTGTTAACGGCGACAGAGAGTGTGAAATGGGCCTCGTCGGTCATCAAAATTTGCTTCCAAAAATCAGGTTCACTGTCAACCCTTCGGCCGTATTCCAAGCGACGTGGACGATCTGTCGGGTATATTCTTTGAGTTAATTGCACTTTATATGGAAACAAAAATTGCAAATCATAAAATAAAAAAATAAAAATTTATAAAAAAACGCACGTATTTAATTACGCAACTTAAATTAAGATAATTAAGAATTATTTTTTAAGTTATTTTAACTTTCGTAATAAGAAATCACAAAATTAATGTCAAATTCAATCAATAGAATGACAGTGACAGCCGTAGCTTAGGCGGGGCCTTTAAGCATTTTTTATCTAGCATTAAGGTATTATTGAATTGAAATGAACAAAAGAGTACTTAAAGACCTTAACATTTCCAAATCCGCTGGTCCAGATGGTATATCTCGCCTTCTTTTGGAGAGGTGTTCTTCTACGCTGGCAAAAGCACTGCTTAAGCTTTTTCATCAATGCTACTCTTTATGACACCTTCCGACCAGATTGAAAGCAGCATCTGTGCACCCCTTTGCTAAAATAGGCGAATCTCCTTCTTTTTCCCCCTACAGACCCATTGCACTTTCGGTACTCGTTTCCAAGGTGATGGAAACGCTGTTAAACCGTCAGGTCATGAAATATTTCGAAACACCGAAAAGTGAAACCAAACCGTACATCAATCTGGCGACAGCAAGATAGTTGCACTTGACATTTCTAAAGCATTTGACAGAGTTTGGCACTATGGTCTTTTATCCATTTGGGATCGATCATTCTCTTCTTCAAATTACTGTTCGGAACGTTCAACTCAAGTTGTCTTGGATGGTTTCTAGTCTGATATTCACAAAACAAATTCTGGTGTGCCACAGGGCTCCGGTTTGTCTCCGACGTACTTTGTAATTTTCATCAATGATCTCTTGTCTGCTACTTCTAATTCAATATATTCCTTTGCTGACTGACGACAGTTTTCATATTCCCTCCCGGACTCACGTCCCTGCTCATCGCCTGTAGAACGGGAACCGCAGCATATGTTAAGCTCATTAGATTCTGATATTAATACCATATTTACTCGTACTTAGGGAATCAATAACAGATTGGAATTTAATGCTTTCAAAACACAATGCTGCCTGCTATAATCAAAGTGAAATCCAAACACCCAGCAATTATCCACGAATGGCATTTGCATGGTTGAAACCGAAGAACTCGCCATTCTCGGTATGTGCACCAATGACAACGTTCGTTGGAATGACTGTATATTTGATGCCGTCAAAAATGCAGCGAAATATCTAGATTATTATCCTCTCAGACATCGCCACAAAATACAAGGCATTCATCCGTCCAAAATTGAAGTAAAATGCCCATATCTGGTCAGGTGCCCCTAACACCTCTTTGCACTTAATAAATAGGATCCAAAAACCATGCGATAAAACTCATAGCTAACGCCAATATTACACATTCAATTGAGATCTTCGAACTCTGATGATATGCCTCCTGTCTCCCCTTTTTCTATCGCTATTTTCACCGCCAGCGGTCCCCTGAAATATCCAGCAGCATTCCGTCCACTTTCGGACGTACTCTAAAATATTGTGATTTCTTCCTAAGCCGTACAACTCAATGCCCTGCCGAGCTCTTTATTTCCTAGTCATTATAACAGTCAGACATTTAAAACCAACGTACATCGGTACCTCTCCTTCTTTCCTCCCTAATTTTCCCTCGACCCGCTGTGTGCAAAGTTTTTGAAGTTATTAATAACCCCTTGAGCGTGCGCTAATTTAAAAAAAAATCTACCTCGGTCCCGCTATCAACTCCGACAACGATACCAGCGCAGATGTTATGCGAAGAAACAGTCTGGCTAATCGCTGCTTGCTTGAGCTTAGAAACGAATGAAGGTTGAAAGGCTTTTGCCTTGAGCTGGCCGCTACGGCGGTTATATTTTCTTTATTTCGCACCAATTCTGTCTGCCACTCCTGGCAGGGAATTGATAAACCTGCCTGCTTCAAGACATATTGCACTGAAGTAAATATTTATGGCCGTACGCACTGAGGGTCTTTTGACTCTGGTCTTATGGACATTCCGACTGATTTAATGACACTAACACTTATGTTAGTACGAAAGTACATAGGAATGGGTGCGGCCAGAATCAGAGCCAGCAAAGAAATGTAGTCGGGCCCAGAACTGATCTTTTAGTAACAGCCAATCTGCGCTTAAGGCCTCAACTTAACTGAATTTTTGTACCACTTCCAAGCTAGTTTGGGAATGTATGATTTCCCTGAAAGCACTCAGAAGACTGGGGTGCCAGATATCCAGGATGATCAGGAGAATTAAGATTGTCGTTGAACTTACTGGGCAAGGCTCAGAGGAGAGTTTTCTAGTAGAAGAACAAGCGTTAGGATTTCTTCCTCGGTAAGGGCTTCAATTGACAACTAGATTTCATGCAGAGACCACTGCTACCACTCCTACTGCTGCACCCCAGTAGGAAAGACTGGAGATGGCTTACTGGTTAAGTATCGAAGTGTGCTAGGTATAAGTGCTACAATATCTAGCGATGCTTGTAGGTACTGCTTTCAGATATGGTCGATGCTGTTATTGTATCACTGAAGGGTTTACTCATATTTCAACAAAAGACATGTCAGTAAAGAAAACACAAACTGAGGGCCCTTTTAAAAAAAGAATAAAACTAAAAAAACTGGATGTGAATGTGAATCCATTGTTAAGTTATCGATTTCTCCAATCACAACCGCCTAATCGTTGGAAGCACACTGCTTAAATATCAAAACTACCTCGAAATAGGTTTGCAACATATCAAACAAAGTAAACCACGCTTGTTGATTAGCCAACGATTTATAAGTTGTCCTGCCGGCTTTCGAAACCGAACGAAAGGTGCTTTAAATACGTTTTTGTATTGCGTTTGTACGTGAAATCGTGGAAATTCCCAGGTGTAATTGTGACAGATATAGAAATCTTTTAGTGCACCAACAATTCAGAGACCATCTCGATCTGAAAATGGAAACAATCGGCGAATTTGAGTGGAACCGTAGATATGTTACATCTCTCGCATGCTGTAGAATTTTAGTAGATCTAAGGCTACATCTCCGACGTAGTATTTCCTATCCCCACCTTTAGATCATTCGCCGTTGCTCTGGATTAGCAGTAGGAGCAGTACAACAAGGGAGATGAAGTCAAGACCAACCGAACAGCGAAACGTGCTACTTCATATCTGGATTTAACTCTAGCACTGGAGTAATTACAATAGGTTTGCAGAACCGTAAGATCACAGTAAGATTCTGTGCGGTTACTCTCAAAGGAGCTAGCTACAAAAAGTTTCAAATGGACTTTCCGTGTAGAACAGAAGGAAAATCGTTTTTTAAGTGTCAGGAATCGATCTAAAGCTCTGATTCCAAGTACGCTCAGTCTTTACGACTGAAAATAGGATCTCAAAATTGTGTCTCCTCGCCAATTTATCTAGTGCATGTGACTTAAAGAGTTCTATCCCTATAACTACCAACGCAAGTCTCCCCCTCACTGTCGCCAGCCAGATAACATTCCGCACCTGACTTTCCTCTCGAAAAGGCAGTTTAATCTTCACTGAGTTTCTCTAGGTGAAAAACCTTCCCCACATGGGCTTATTGATTCTGGATCGCGCCATCTACGACAGTGGGATTACTTGTGTTGTGAATACAAGATGCACTTTACGTCGGCATAGTATACGTAACTTAACCATCAGTCCTTCGAATGCTCGCAAACATTTGTAAATAGACGTTTCCATCCCAAATTATAAGATATGGGAAGCATAGCACTCAGAAATATCAGCTCTAGTGGATAGATATACACCTTAATCAAAAAGTTCGGAATAACCACCGTGTGGCGCTCCCACTGACATTTGCAAAAGTCACGTAGCCAAGAGTCCATCTATCACTGTGTGTGTTGGCGATTTTTTACAATTTTAGAAATGGATTTAAATTTGCAATAACGAACTTGTACGAGTATTAAATTTTGCGTAGAAAACGGATTTATTGGTGCGCGAACGTTGGAAATGTTGGAAAAGTGTTTCGGCAACGATTCTCTAAAGAAAACGGTCGTTTACCAGTGCGGTTCAAAACTGGCCGTGAGTCAATCGAAGATGATGAACGCAGTGGGAGACCATCGACATCGAAAACCGACGAAAACATTGATGAAGTACTCGTAAAAGAAATGTTGGTCAATAACCGCAAATTAACCATCAGAGAGATAGCGGAGGACTTGAACATTGCCTATGAATCTGTCCAAAACATTTTGGTTAATGATTTCGGTTTCTGTCGTGTAGCAGCAAAGTTGGTGCCAAAAGACCTCAATTTCATGCAAAATAGAGACCGTGTTGACGCCGCAAAAGAGATGATTTGCGGGGCTGAATCCGATCCCACATTTATCAAAAGGATCATTACTGGAGACGAGATGTGGGTTTATGAGTACGACACAATCCAGACATCAGGCTAGTGAATGGCGTTCACCAAATGAGTCGAGACCAAAAAATCCACGTCGTTTTCAGTCAAAAAAGAAGGCAATGTTCACGGTTTTCATGGATTACAACGAGGTAGTGCATCATGAATTTTTGCCAGAAGGCCAGACAGTAAACAAAGAGTACGAGTATTATTTGGACGTTATGAGACGTTTGCATGAAGCAATTTGCCGAAAGAGACCAGAATTGTGAGCAGAAATCTCGTGGATTTTGCACCATGATAAGGCACCGTCGCACAGTGCCGTCATTATTCGTAATTTTTTGACGAAAAATGCAACAAATACCATCCAACAGCCAACGAATTCACCCGATTTGGCTCCTTGTGACTTCTTTCTGTTTCTGTTCAATCGAGTTAAAAAGCCACCCCGGGGAACGCGTTTCAGCAGCCGAGAGGAAGTACGAGTAATGGAAAAATCACAGGAAGCACTGATGGACATACCGAAAACCGAATATAAAAAATGTTTCGAGGATTGGATCAAGCGCTGGCATAGGTGTGTTGCAGTCGATGGGGATTACTTTGAAGGGGACAATATGGATTTAGATGAATAAACTTGAATGAATTCCTGGAATCAAAGGTGATCAAGGGTAAGTACATTTGATTTGCAAATTCTGACCTCAATAATCAGCTCTTACGCCTTTTAATCATAGTCTTACTGAATGATTTATAAAGCAATAGAGCTATGTACAATATGTCGTAGCTTTTATCGAATATATGTATACGCCAATGGCATATTTTATTAAAAAGGTCAGGCCAAGGGTTCCATTTTATGGCAAACTTATTGATCAGCTCATGATCGCTTTTATTAGCAAAGAACACTCTACAGGTAACCAACAAAAATTCAAATTCAAAAACCTGGATATCCTTGGCATTTCTTCTTGCTCTGTTCCATTGTTTTAATACTCGAGGTGCAGTCCAAGACAATGAACTCACTTTAAGAACCTCTTGCTGATCCCCAAAATCAAAAAGTATCCACGGCTATGTGTGCATGTAACTTCTAAATTAATTTCTACCAGAGATGGTAAAATGCATTACAACTCTCCTTTGTTGCTCTAGCTGGCCTGTCTTCCTTCTTATTTGCTTGCCACCATATACTACCCCCTTCGCTGTAGACTATCGCGTAATTTAATACAATCTTCCCTCCAACAGAGTTCAAGTAGAAAAGTTCTCCCGTAATTCCATTTAATTGTCGTCGAACTATTCCCTTGTCAGGTATTTACACGCTTTTTTTTTGTCGCATTTTTAATTACAACACGACAGGACGATGACCTCGACGTTCCTTACGGAATCCTGTTTACCCCTTAAGTAAACCTCAAGCAGTAAAACAAGGAAAAAAAAAAACACGAGGTGCAACTACATAGAAAGTAAATTAAAAACCATCAAATGTCCTTTACCTTCCAACACTTTAGGGACCGCGTAAATGCTAAAAATAAAAACGAGAAAATTGCTCCTTCAACAGAAGATGAAAAAGTATCCTCTCTCTTGCACTGGTTTAACCTTCACCCCTTACGGGTTATGGTTGCTGAAGTAAAAGATAGCAGGGTTTGGTATATGTCACCAACCTGCCTAGTCCTCTTACTCAGCAAACTTAAAGAATCCTCTTGAGACAACACTTAGATTTTGCAACAATAGCAGGATATGACGTTGGTATCTGTACGGGTATCTGGGTCTTTCTTAAGGAATTCATTGCCAGTACAAGAAAGCCCATGTTACTTGAATCTTCGAAAAGGACGTAACAAATTATTAAACTTATCCGAATGAATAGAGATAGGCAGTGAGTGGTGGGAAAAAACTTTGGTCTCTGCTTTCGGAAAATGTGTTCCCGTTGATTCTTTTGATGATGATTTCTGTTACAAGATGTGTTACTGTTGCGAAGTATTGGGTCAACCAAAAAAAAAGTGTGGACAAAATTGGTTTAGATATCTAAGGGTTGAAGTAAAACGAGTCCGTAACTCCGATGTCTTGCTGGTAGAGATTTTCAAACATGGTGATAATTTCTGTACGAAGCATACACCGACCCTGTTTGGGCTATTATGACCGATCTGACCTGTCAAAATATCTTCATGGTCCAGCAACTCGGATAATAGGATGATGTCAAGGTTACTGATCATTCCCACTGCGAACGCTGATGTACAGACAGGTAACAGGCGAAATTGGTCTTGGTTAAAACGACGACAAAGCTATATACGAACTTGTATTGACACATACATATGGATTCAACAAGCACCCTATCGAAGACTAAGTGTCCAGTGAAGAGAATCTTTGAGTCTAATCAGTTTGCACTGAACAACGAGCTAACTTCAGGGTTGTTACGTAGATAGGTTACCATTTATGCTGCCATAATATGCAACAACCAACTATGAACTGTTAAGTGAAATTGGGCGAACCATCAGCGAGTCAATATTGTCCTCCTAACAAGCCCTTTAAACGTAAATTTACAAAGAGTAGAACGGAAATACCGGAGCCCTGCATGGAGATTGATCGGGAAACTGGTGACTGTCACTTAACTTGTGTTGGGCCAACAGCGCAATAATCAAGTTCCTAGCGTAGTGCTTGCTTTACCTCCTAGTGGTGGTCCCCGGTAAAACTTTATTCATTAAAGTAAATATGACAAAGACATGGTCGGCTAGTAATATACAATAATACTGGCCTACTCCACCATAGGGCCCACAAGCCTATACGGAAGAGATTAAAAAGATGTGACTAACCAATCAATGGCCTTGGAAAAAATTGATGGACTGTTAAAAAACAACGACGTTCGGATCATGGAATGTTTGGACCACATGCCACGTGCTGCCCACCAATTAGCAGAGGCCGTTAACTGCTACATCACTGCGAACCAGGAAGTGCGATAAGATGGGCCGGATATAAAGATACATACATATAATATGCTGACTGCTATATGAAACAGGCAGAATGCTTATTCGGGTGCAAATTTGTCATACGCGACAGGTTTAGGCAAGATCTCTTAAGCTTTCGACACGTGAGCGAGCACCTTATGACAAACCTCATCAAGGCTTGATTCGCTAACATAAGCCTTTTATGCGGCCATGCCCCTACAGTAGACACGGACGACACTACCAAAGAATATTTCTACGAGCTCCTCGACAAGACATATGAGCAATATCCGAAGCATGATGGTAAAGTCGTACTAGGCAATTTTAACGCCTGGAGAAGAAAGGAGGACATCTTTGGAGGGGCAGTTGGTAAGCTAGCCTACATGACACCAACTTACGAGTAAGCGTAGGCTTATTGACTTTGCGGCGAAACGAAATATCACTATAGCAAACACACGGTTTCCTCATTTCAATATACGAGTACACAAGAAGACCTGACGGTCTCCGTATCATCAAACGCTAAATCAAGTTGATCATTTTGCAATAAATGTAAGGAATGAAACATTGGTTTTAAATGTCTGACTGTTATAATGACTAGGAAATAAAGAGCTCGGCAGGGCATTCCATAAGCAAGTTGTACGGCTTAGGAAGAAATCACGACATTTTAGAGTACGTTCGAAAGTGGGCGGAATACTACTGGTAATTTCGGTGGAGAACTGGTGGTGAAAACAGCGATAGAGCAACGTGAGACACGAGACATGTCGTCAGTGATCGAAGTTATTAATTGGCTGGGTGATATTAGCATCACCTATGAGAACGGACGGTTTTGAATCCTATTAGCGGGTAGCATTCTTGGTGACATCAAATATGTGGCCAATCCAATGTAGGTTGTCAGTGACGCACATATGTTACTGAGGATGGAAAGTTTTTCAGTTTTCAGGCTGGCGTTTAGATTTCCCTTTAAGGACAGCAGACAGCATTGTGTTTTGGAAGCTTTAAATTCCGCTCTGTTATTGGTTGCCCAATTATTGTAGATATGCTATTGCAATCCAGTGAGCTTAATATATGTTGCCGTTCCCGTTCTACAGCCGAAGAGCAGGGACGTGAGTGTGGGAACGAATATGAAAAGTAGAGAGTACTATCGTCAGACAACGAATTATTTATGAAAATAAGAAAGAGTGTCGGAGACAGAACAGAGTCCTGGGGCACACTAGTATTTATTTTGTGAATATCAGATTTGAAATCATCCTGCGCAATTTGAATTGAACGTTGAATTGAAAAAGTGATTCATTGGTTCCAAATGGTGCATTTCCCCCAAAAGAGCCTGACGCCAAACTCTGCCGAATGCCTTAGAAATATCAAGTGCAACTATCTTGCTTTCACCAGGTTGATGTACGCTTTGGTTCCACTTTTCGGTGAGACATGCCATCAAGTCAGCAGTGGACCTGTTGCTGCGGAACCCGTACTGCCGATCATTAAAAGTTTTCATGTTACGAGATATTTCATGAGCTGACGATATATCAGCGTTTCCATGACCTTGGAAAGAAGGGATGTAAGTGCAATGGGTCTGTAAGAAGAGGGAGCAGAAGATTCACCTTTTTTAGGGATGGGCTACACAAATACTGTTTTATATGCTAGGAAAGAGTCCTAAAGGGTACCATTGATTGAAAAGCCTAAGCAGTGATATTGTCAGCGTGGAAGAACACCTCTTTGAAAGAAGAGAAGTTATACCACCTGGACCAGCGGGCTTGTGTATGTTAAGATCTTTAAATACTCTTGCTACTACGTGAGTGCGAAAGTGAATTCATAGCATTGAAGATTCGACGCACCCAAGTGTAGGCGGCGACAAAGCACAATCTGGAAGTGTTGAGCTGGCCGCAAAGTGTGCAGTAAGTAGATTGGACAGGTCTAAAGAGCCGAGAGCTGGAATGTCATTGTAAATGAGCGTTGGGATGAAGAATGAGACAGAATTTCTAATGTTTTTGAGGAACGACCAAAAGCTTTTACTACCTGTGGGACATTGTCATATTTTTTGCCTCAGTTTTTGGTCGTATTGAAATTTTACATACTTGAGAAGACGTAGCAGTCATTCCTAGCTCGTTTAAACTATTTTCGGTTTTTCTCTGTCGGGTTAGTCTTGATGGACCGAAAAGCAATTTCCTAAGCCTGACAACCTTGCAACAGTCGTACCACGCCTTTTCTTTTGGTTTGATACCTATCTTCTGATGAGGGATAAAGTTTCTCATTCCAAAGAGAATGGTGTCTGTGATCATATCATCAGCGACATCCTCGTCGTTATCGAGGGAACACAACGACCTCGCACATAATAACGTTTTCAGTATGAAGATGTTGAATAGATTCAGACAGCGTATCGAACTCCTTAAAGGACGAATTGCTGTCCAGTTTGGGGCTTCTGTAGATAAAGCAGTAGTGGACAATTTGCTTACGGATATGGAATTTTAACCACATGAAATTGAATTCCGGATTGGAACAGGGGCTTGATTGTGGTGGAGTTTTGGTAAGCTATATCACTAAGCACGTAAATGGCGAGACCGCGGTGAGAGAAGATTAGTAACCAGGTAGCTTCAGGTCAGTGTGTTCTGAGAGGTGTGCGGGGATCTACTTGTGTTTCGCTAATTTCCAAACAGCTGGACTGTATTTACAGACGTGGATGTCATGTCCACTCTAAATTCCTGAGCCATTATAAAAAAGTAAACACAAAAGCCAACATTGCCAAGCAAGGGTGCGAATTAAAAATTTTTATGTTGGTTTACCGAATCAAATTTTTGCAGGTGTTAAGCCCTGACAGTAATAGGAAACGTTGCCCCGACAAAATTTACACTCGCAACCCCCTATCCATCAGTTGTTAAATACACTCAGTTACTACCCGCGCCGCATGACTAATACAGTAACGGCGGCAGTGAGCAAGTGAAAGCAACATTACTAGGTGCGATACCCGCCCTGTGTAATATGGTTTATTTTTCGTCTTCCATGCACTAATTTTTGCCATATGGAGTTAAACAAGAAGCAGGTGCTCGTGAGAACTATGTGTAAATAGACGGGGTGAACATCGGCTTCTCCAGAAGAAGAAAAAAGAACAGACGACGCGCGTGATCGAAACTATTAAGAGGTTCTACTCCAGGAATAGCGGAAGTTTTACCAACAGGTACAAAGAGCATGTCAAGGTAAGGAGACCCATAAAGAAGTCTGTAGAGATGAGAATATGAAGCAACTTTTTCGACAGCTGCATATCGGCCGAAACCGAAACCCAACATCCCGCCGCTATGCAGGATAGACAATTTAACTTAGACGATGATAGCCAAAACTTCCGTCCGCCTGGTCAAAACGAAGTAAGGATAAGCTGAGATCCAAGATGTCGGCTTACCGGTCGAGGTATTCAAACCTGGTGGAGATGAATTTTCTCAGATCTGGTGAGAAGAGTGTATGCCTGATGAATATAATCGTTTGCCAGATCCACAAAAAAGGAGATCTCCTCAACTATAGAAGCATAAGTCTCCTCAACATCGCATACAAGATCTTATGTTTTCTGCCATATTGTATGGGCGTCTGAAACCCTTCGTCAACAACTTAATTGTCCCCTATCAGAGCAGTTTCAGACCAGGAAAGCCCACAATCGACCAAAATATTCAGATTACGGCTGATCCCGGGAAGAACTCAAGAAGTCCAAATCGATACTCACCACAGTTTCATAATTTTTAAGGCCGGATATGACATTTACACAGACGAGCTATTCTCGTATAGAGTCATGTTTAGTTTGACATCCCTGGAAAGCTCGTCTGTCTGTACAGAATGACGGTGGAGCGTTCTGCGCTGCTGCGTCAAGGTCGGTGACGACTTAACCGAGACTGTTGATGTAAAAAACGGTTTTAGACAGGGCTACGGGCTGTCATGCGACAGAATTGTGCGGAACTCAAAAGCGAACACTAGGGGTTAATTAGCCGATGATACCGACATAATTGGGAGAACTCAGCCGGATGCTACCGGTGCGCTCGCTAAATGAGGGTAATATTTGGTTATGCTGTTATCAAGGACAGAATATCACATCGACAGCCATAATTTCGAGGTAGTAAAGGACTTTATCTACCAAAAACACCTCAGCGGAAATAAAACGAAGAACCACTCTCGCCAATCTCTGTTTTTGGATTAAAACACAGATTTTTTGATAAAAAAATAATTTTATTTTTCAACGTAGTCTCCCTTGAGCTCTATACACTTTGTCCAACGCTTCTCCAATTTTTTTATCCCTTCCAAAAAAATGATTTGTCGAGGTCCTCAAAATAGGCCTTTGTTTGCGAGATGACTTCATCATTGGAGTCAAATCTTTTTCCACCAAGCCATTTCTTCAGGTTTGGGAACAAGAAGTAGTCGCTCGGAGCCAAATCTGGAGAATAGGGTGGATGAGGGAGCAATTCATAGCCCAATTCATGGATTTTTGCCATGGCAACTGCACATGTGTGCAACCTTGCATTGTCTTGGTGGAAAAAACCTTTTTTCTTGGCCAAATGAGGTCGTTTTTTTTTTCAAATCGTCATTGAATCGGTCCAATAAGTTGGCATAATATTCCCCATTGATTGTTCTTCCCTTTTGAAGGTAGTCAATGTGGATTATCCCGCGTGCATCCCAAAAAACAGTCGCCATAGCTTTATTGGCTGACAAACCCACCTTGGCCTTCTTTGGCGCCGATTCACCCTTAGAAACCCACTGTTTTGACTGTTGTTTGTTCTCTGGTGTGTTGTGATGGATCCATGTTTCGTCCACGGTTACAAAACGGCGCAAAAACTCCTCCATATTGCGATTAAACAACGCCAAACCTTCCTGTGAAGTTGTTACACGATTGCGTTTGTGGTCGACTGTGAGCAAACGCGGCACCCATCTTGCGGAAAGCTTTCTCATGACCAAGTGATCATTCAAAATTGAAACCACTGAGCCATGCGAGATCCCTACGGCTTCCACAATCTCTCGCACTTTCAATCTTCGGTCGGCCAACACCATATCGTGAATTTTTTCGATTGTTTCGGGTGTAGAGACCTCAACTGGGCGTCCAGGACGTTCGGCATCTTCAGTGCTTGTACGGCCACAACGAAATTCAGTAAACCACTTTTTTACCATTGAAATCGATGGTGCAGAGTCCCCATAGTATTTATCAAGCTTAGCCTTGGTCTCGGTAATGTTTTTTTTTCGCAAGAAATAATGCTTAATAAGCACACGAAATTCACTTTTTTCCATTTTCTCCTCAAATTAGTGAGTAGTCTGATAAAAATAGCTGTCAAACAGGAGCAGTGTTGCTGTTTCAGTAAAGAGGTCAGAAATTCACGGACTTATTGACCCGCCCTCGTATCCTTGGCCGTTTCGAGGGAAAAATACTTCGAAAAATAGTTGGTCCCCTATACATTGACGGGCTTTGGGGCAAAAAATTCAACGACGAACTACATAACCCGTACAGCGACATCAATCAGAGCCTGCAGAGCCTTCGCATCTAACCCGGAGGGATCACGGTGATTTCACCTTAGGTGGCGGGTGTAAGTAGAAGGGGACTTCAACCGACTTGAAGTACGCAACCGGAGGCAGTTAGCTAAATACCGGTCTAACTGGAGAGACTTGTTATTTGAGGACCAGATTCACCCCGAACTGAGCTGCCGAAGTAAGTAAGTAAGTAATATGTTACGTTCTTATTACTACTGGATTTTTCTAAGGCTTTTGACATGGTAGATCACACTATTCTGATCAATAAATTAAGGCACTACTTTTCCATTTCTCCTTCTTCAACTAAATTAATCTCGTCATATCTTAGTGAAAGAAAACAGGCTGTGCCAATAGATGGTGTCCTAACTGTTCTCCTCCCTTAACTAAAGATATACCCCAAGGATCGATCTTAGGACCTCTCTTATTTTCAGTCTATATTAATGACATAGCTTCTGTAATATTGAATTCATCGAAACACATTTACGCTGACGACGTTCAAATTTATCAAAGCTGTCCCCTAGGCCTCATTGAGAATTGCGCTAGTGATATAAATGAAGAGCTTCAACGAATTTCAAATTGGTCGTCAAAAAGTAGTTTAGTACTAAATCCAGGAAAATATAAATGTTTAGTTATCTCTAAAACTATTCTTGATTTTTCCTATTTCCCACATTTAATGCCAGGATATTTATTGCATATATAGTCTTTCTACCAACTTTTGGACTGCAGTGATGAAGGAGTTTTAAATAGAATCCTTAAGGGAGTCTATAAATATTGTAAAGGCAATAAACGCCTCCCTAGAAGGATATACATTAGACCAGGACTCATGTAAAAGACAGGTTTTAAGCTTAATAAAGTTGATGTAAGTTTTTTGAGAAGGTATAGTATTTTGAAGGATGGGAAGGGTGCTGCCATGGAGTGGTTTTGAAACATTTAGCAAATACATATCTTGTATTGGGTCTATAACTTAATTCGTGCGGTTTGCTAAGAGATGGCGTAACTTGTATTGCTCCATTGTTATTATTCCATTGGAACATGCATTGGAAAGCCACTGTCATTGTACGTCATTTCAGTATATGTCATTCATTTGAAGCGTAAACAACAATAATTTTTTTTCACTCAAATATGTCGAACTTTGTGCCTGAAAAAGTGTTTTTGCGGGGAGTTCTTCTTCATTATGAAGAATATGAAGAAAACTGCTGCCGAAAGTCATCGTATTTTGGTGGAAGTTTATCGTGAACATGCGCTAGCTGAGCGAAGGTGCCAAAAGTGGTTTGCACGATTTAAAAGTGGTGATTTTGGCTTGGAAGACGATGAACGTCCTGGGCAGCCAAAAAAGTTTGAAGATGAAGAACTGGAAGCATTACTCTATGAAGATTGTTGCCAAACACAAGAAGAGTTCGCAGAATCTTTGGGTGTCACTCAAGCAGTCACTTCAAAACGTTTAAAAGCAGCTGGATATATTAAAAAGCAAGGAAATTGGGTTCCACATGAACTCAAGCCGAGAGACGTCGAAAGGCGGTTTTGCATGTCCGAAATGCTGCTGGAACGCCACAAAAGGAAGTCATTTTTGCATCGGATTGTTACTGGTGATAAAAAATGGATCCATTACGATAACCCCAAGTGCAAAAAATCATATGTGAAACCCGGCCAACCAACCAAATCAACGGCAAAGCCGAAAATCCATAGCGCGAAGGTAATGCTCTGTATTTGGTGGGATCAGATGGGTGTGTTGTATTATGAGCTGCTAAAACCGGGTGAAACCATCAATGGACAACGCTACCGAACACAATTAATCCGTTTGAAGAGAGCAGTGGCCGAAAAACGCTCGGAATATGCGACCAGACACGAGGCAATAATTTTCCATCATGACAACGCTCGGCCCCACATTGCTATTCCGGTTAAGAACTATTTGGAAAACAGTGGATGGGAAGTCTTACCCCACCCGCCTTATAGCCCAGACCTTGCTCCTTCTGACTACCATTTGTTCCGGTCGATGCAGAACGCTCTCACTGAAATACGGTTCACATCAGAGCAGAATATCAAAAATTGGCTTGATTCATTCGTGGCTGCCAAGCCGGCGCAGTTCTTTTGGGATGGGATCCACAAATTGCCAGAAAGATGGGAAAAGTCATAGCTTCAGATGGGCAATACTTTGAGTAATACTATTGTACATATTTGTCTTAAATAAACGTTCAAATTTTGAAAACAAAAACCCACGAATTAAGTTATATAACCAATATTGTAGGCTCATTTCAGAAGCACGGAAGTCCGTGCAATGTTGTTAGTACCCTACAGCACTACAATACAAAATGTTAATATTAAAATCACCTACGACAACTAATTTTTTTTTTATTTTTCTTTACCTAAGAGATCAGCAAACGTTTCTATAAATAACAAAACTTAAAGGTATAGGCTTCATATGACACATGAAAAAACAAATAATTCACTGTTTATCTCAATGGAAACATTTAAAACATCAGCACTCAAATAGTCAACATTCATCAGATCAACAATGTTGTACTCCTTTTTCAGAAAAAACCTCTCCACCTGCAGCGTAATTTTCATTTGTTTTAGCAACAAAGTTAAACCCAGGAACTCAATATTCGCTTTTTTCAAAGCTATACGTTAGATGGAACGTTATTTTTAGCATGTTGGCTAAAAAAGTGGCAGTTGTGACTGTTGAGATATTAACCCAAGATAAAACGGCTGTCGTGACATCTAATGTGTTGTTCAAAGCCAGCCATGGAGTTGAGAAAATTCGTAAATGCTGTACAAATATGTTAAATCAGCTGCTCAATTTGGCTGCAAGTCCCATAGACTAAGTACGGGTTCTATTTGTGAAGTCAAATATACGTTTCTTGTCGTAGGTAGGCCATATGTTCTGAGATATGATGCAACGGAAAGGAAACTTCCCTCGCAAGTAGGGGAAGGATACTTTCTTACTGCCGGAACAGAGCATTTAGAAAAAAAAACAAATCCTTAGATCTCTTTGTTTGTTACTTTTATTGTAATTTCTCAGTCTTTCGTAAAAGGATGAGTTAACCCTTCAGTGATTAAGTGCCAACGATAAAAAAAACTCACATTAGGGCCGCGTATCTCCAGGTTGAATTCTCACTCTTACGGCAAACATAGCTAGTTGTTGTGTTACATAACTCTAGCACCTTTAGGTTCTAAGTAAAATAGTGGTGCCCCGCAACGACGCCAAAAATCACTCTACAGTCTTTCCTTCTGACCGAGAATCATTTGTTTGATCTGCCGACACCTTAAAGAGTCAGGCCATCGACAGTAATACTCAAGTGAAGCTCAAATGTCAATGAAAGCTCTAACCGCTGGCAGTCCTGAAACTGGTTCAGATTCTACAAAACTCTCTTCTGTGTCTCGCTATAGCAAATTAATCGGCGAACTCATTTCGCGTGATCCCAATGTCCTGGAACCTAAAGAAGACTCAGTGGATTCATGCTTCTAACTACACTAACTAACTTCAAAATGGTGAAAGGCTGCAGTGCAAGCTTTAACCACAGCTTTGGTTGAAAGTAAACTTCCCTGACACTAGAATGACTACGTCATCCGCATACGCAACCACTTTGACCCCCTTTCTGTCTAGTCTTATAAGAATTTTGTTCATTACCATTAGCCAGAGTAAAGGACAAATAACGCAACCCTGTGGCGTTCCTTTACGGGCGAATTTGGTTAAGCCTGAGTAATTCTTGTTCTGAGCATAGAGACTATCTATCCATTGACTAATAAATTCCAGTTCGATCAGATATATGCGAATGGCTTCAGAGTGTACGTTATTAAAGGCTCCCTCTATGGAGGATAGGGTATATTATCTGTAGCGTATGGATTGTTAGCACTACCTAGTGGGCTCTCCACCTTTCTGTGGATGTTTCTTTGTGGTAAACGTGCTGTGATTTCGATAGCCATGATTCTTCTAGATTGCTTCGCATATGGATATCTAAAATACGCTCTATGGTTTTAAGTACCAAGAAGGTTAAGCTAATCGGCCTGAAATCCTTCGAGGACCCCTCCAGCGTTTACCTACCTTCGGTGTAAAAACCACTCCAAGAGTAGGGTACGTAGTTCAGTATTAAACAGTTTCTGAAGATTGTCTATAGCCAAGGTGTTGTTAGGTTTTGTGTTCTCTGTAGCATGACAGAGAGTATGCCATCAGGGCTCGAAGACTTGAACGGGGAGAAGCTTGAACGGAAGTCCTTCTTTGTTATGGTGGCTGTGATTTGCTACGCTTCTTCTGGCGGTGCTAGTCTCTAATGAACCATGTTTGGTTCGCACACTGCATTTTAACAACTGCTAAATCGTGTGAGCCAGGGTTGGGACTTAAAAAAGCTTTAATATGTTTCATAGCTGTTGTGCATGTGTACGTGTTTACGGATAGCCTGATGTTTGTAGAACAGGTCGTATTATTTGTCGTGAAGTCCCTCTATAAGCGAGTCTCAGGACCTTCAGGATTTTACGTTTTATCAGCGATCATCAGGTCCTAAAAGATGCTGGTTTCGATGATATCTACATCGTTCTCAGGGCCCAGTGATAGGAAAACCTTAAGCTTGGCGTGCCTGATGCCCAGCCTGAGTTTATGATCCGCTTTTTCTAGTGCAGCTACGCACTCATTACAGAAGAGGAGCTGGGAGGGCATATTGTTCTTCCGGGGTTCCTCCGCCTTAATAACTGTCTATTTATCCATTGGAACTGCCGGGTTATGGAGGTTAAGACATTGGAATCTATTTTCATATTGGGCATCCAAGTGCGGGCCCTGGGTTTCCTCGGAATACCATTAGCTGGGATAAGCTTGAACTTCAAGCCATCCTTTGATAATTGGCTCTCCCATTTGATTACCCGATATCCCCTAACCTAAAACTAAGCAGAGAATGTTGGTTGAGGTGATCCATCACCATGTCAGAAACAGGTCCATAATGCTTCCAGATGGCTTTCCCATTTCTGGAGAATTCGCCCACTTGTGCGACCTGGAGGTAATCTCTATCCACCTCTGTGTAGAGTAGCTTGTCCGACGACATGATTGGTTTGGTTGTGGTTTTGGCTGCCACACCTACGGCAACCTAGATTTTCTTCGAGGCTCAGCGTTGGGGGTCTCATCTAGAGACTTGTTGTGCTTTGTGGCCTCTCTTGGTTTATTCTTCAGGTACTCGTTGTACTCGTCAGTGATTACCTAGATTTCACCTTATCCGCCTGGACCTTTTCGTGAATTTTTCCGGTCGCCTCATTTTTGGCGATCTTGCCTAAAATGTAGAGGGCCATCTGGTACTTGCTCTTCATAGCTTCCCTGTGGACTTATGTTTTTTCTCTTGGTGTTCTTGTGTTGTTGGCTAGTTAGTGGATGTGGTGCTAACCACGGGGACAGACGATTCGTCCTCTGATGAAGTGCCAACCTCCGGTAGCCTCAGCTGGTCTTTTGTTAGATTTTTTTCTCTCCTTCTGTTCTATCAATATTTTTCGAGCCATCTAACTCGAACAAGGCACTGATACAACCGACCTTGACTGGACATCGGACGTGATCATTTCTGACCAGTTTACAGCCGTCAGCACGGGTACCTCGACACTTTGGCTTAAAAGTGTGATTTTGAATGAGGTTTACTCCCTACTAAGGTGGCGATGGCAATACATTTCAACAGAAGAGTTTATTTAGCAAAATAGTGGGTTTGGCCAAATCGTTGCTGCCTACTAGACGAGATGTTGCTGGCAACAAAGTGCTTCCAACGACTTATCAATTTGCATTGCAGACGTCATCGGAGGATTCACAGTTGTCATTCTGAATTCAGAAGCCATGATAGCGAGCTTAAGCCGCCCTGAAATTTCTCGTTTTGATCAAAATATCCCCGTAGAGCATTAGTCTTTGTTCCTTACTCAGTTCGCTAGAGGGAGCTTCGTAAGTCAGCTTAAATTCAACTAAACTGCAAAATCAACAACGAAATTAAAGGCACTGGCATCAAGCAACTTCTAACTAGATCGTGGTACGCAGAGGACATAGCCGATCCAAATCTTCTGACCCAGGAAAACACAAAGCATAACTTAAATTGTTGCCTCATAACGGCTCAGCACCTATTAATTCTTGATGACCTTTATCATACTTTGGATCCAATGAATACGGTTAACCTGGTAACGTATGCATCAGCATGAATTCGACAGTAGTTGGGACGAAATTTGTTTAATTAATCCGAAGACCCTATTACCTGATATTCAGCTCAAGGTTTTCGTTTAAGTTCATCTCGTTTCATTACCTCATCTAATATTCAACCATTAAAACACCCCCTTTTTAGATTCACGATTTCCATTTTCCACGTCACTGCATTGTGTTTACTCCCGAAAAAGAAATGCACGAAATTCTTCCAGATCCCTGCTGCCTTCTATGTTACCACGGACTTCTTTCCATTACCATCATCATGCTCATCAGAACTCTCATTATAATCAGGACTACGACAACCATGTCGACAACCCATCAGCAGTGTCCCATCATCAACTGAAAAGGGAGGAATAAATTACGAGAAAAACTTCACCCGCGGAGTGGTGAGAAACTGCCCCCAAAATTAATTATCCTGAAATTGTTGCAAACATCGCTCTCCAGCAATACGGAGTAATTCAAAAGTTTTTAGATCGCAGCTTTATACATTATATCGGTTCAACTCCAGCTAGATGCGAAGACTGGCCGTTGAAGCAACTTCTTCCTGGCAGTGAAAGTATCACAATAAAAAAAACTTCATGGAACGGAACTAAGTGACGTTTTAGACGATGGATCTATGGATTCCAGTGGAGTGCATTACAATTTTTGCAAGTTCCTCCATCGTGACTATGAATTCTGAGAAGCGAATTTAGTGCTCGTGGGATGGGAAGTGATGAATAAAAGTAGACATTAACAGATTTAATGGAAAAGAGAAAGTGTAACAACAGTGGTCCGGCTCGTGTCAGTTTTATCGTCGTCTTCATCCGTTAAAATGAAAATGAGGACGTTATGGCATCATCCATTCAAACACTAGAAATCCAACTTTTGCAGGACGATGCAATGTAACCGAGATTGTGAGAAATGCTGATGATGACGATTGCACAAGTGGAGCACTCTTCCCAAGGACATTAACTGATAGTGCGTACTATGTATCTTAACAATAAGAGTGCATTCCATATACATACGAATATATATGCCTGTACAAGGAATCAGACATCAACACCAGACACATTAGATCTGCAAACAACAATGTCAGGGATGCAGGGGATTTAAGTAGAAAAGGATTTCTCTGGGTAAAATGGATTCATAGCATTTCACATGAAATCAGGATCTGGTGTTTCTCTTAATTGACATCTGATGTTTGAGAGTTCAGATTCCGGTTTGTCTACGATGAGGACGACATCAAATGAATATGGTGTCAGTTGTGTTTTATTTATGGATTTCATCCATAAAAGGAAATGACCTACTTACAGTGCAGCAGAAGGAAATCGATTAAAATTGCCAGAGGATGCTGGAACGGAGGTAGACAATTTATTTCCAATAAATTTGGATATGATGCAATTTGTTTGTTTGAACTGGCAAGCGACTGATTGAAGGAATGGGTTGCAGAAGGATGTACAAGTATGTATGTATCTCTTGTGTCGACCGGGTGAAAATATCTGAATGAAGAAATTCCAATTGAATAAATCTCTCTGCCTTCGAATTTTTCCAGAGGGAAATCAGGAATGCATTCGGATGTGAGGAGAACGAATATGATTGAAAGGAAATTTATTTCTGGATTCAAAAGGAAACAGCAATCTTTTTTATTTTTATTTTAGAGGAATTTGTTGCGGCTATATTACATTCAAATTGATGATTGTGACATCCAAGAAAAGGAACCATGTGTTTCTACTGAGCAAACAAAATACCCCTCACATCGGCCCTACTCTTATGCCTGATAGGTCGTAGTCATTGTCACAATAGGTAAGTAGGTAGATAGGTAACAGTGGCTGATGAAAGGACCAACCCACTTAGGCATATTGGCCTATTGTGATGCCACGTGGATTTGTGATCCTCTTACTCATGGAATCAATTTCAGCTTATGATGAAGCGTAGGACACTGTTAACGTCTATATTTAGATCGTTTAAGTCATTGTGAAAGAAAGCTCCTAAGTGAGGTTTTATTCTCTGGGAGAGAGCTGGAGATGTACAGAGTAAGTGGAGGATTGTCTCCTCTTCATTCTCGTCCATGCAGCTTCCACAGGAAACGTTTGTAAAAACGCTAAGCCTTCTGCCATGCTTGCCTATAAGGCAGTGTCTAGTGATGACACCAATAATGGTGCTGAGATGTTTTCTATTTGGAAGGATCAAACTGTTAGAGCGATTCAGATCCAGCTTGGTTACTAGACAAATTGGTCCAACAGTCCACCTAAGGTCTGTTCTTTTCTTAGCATTCAGCTTAAATATTGATTTACATGTAGCGAATGGTATACCCTTTTACTGTTTTTTTTTTTTTGCATTTTTATTTATATTACTAAATGGACACTTAACTGCTATACAAAAAAACGCTTAAAAATTAACTTAATTAACTTAAAATTATCTTACTATAACTTACTGGCCCCATGCGGGCACTCTAAGTTAAACCTAATACTTAAATTATGTCTTTCGACGTATCTTACATTACATGTTTATACTATGTCTATTTATTATAATTAGAACTAAGAAAACATTTTTTAAGAAAAACTTAGTATCATGACTTATATTTTTTTTTAACTTATTATAAAACTTAAAACTAAAACTTACAAACTACCTAAGAATAAGTCTTAATGTACTTAACCTACTTACATCTAATACATAATATATACATATATAATATATATACATTATATATATATACGTAATATATAAATACATGTACATACATGTATATATATATATATATATATATTTTTTTTTTTTTTTTTCTCTTAAATCTAACTTAATTCTACCTAAAACTATGTAAGCCGGCCAATGCTAAAACAAAAAAATTTAGGCTGACCCACTTTGCTTCGCATGAAGCTATCTATTGCTGGAGGAATTCGACGACGACGCATCCTCTTCTTCAACAAGCCACCAAAATTGTTGGTGCTGCCGAGCAACATCCCTCATGTCGCAACTCCCTACCGCCCTACTGAACCGGAGACGCTCCGCACTGCCGTGTGCGACGTCTCTGTCGTAGTTAAGTCGCCTGTCCGCAGCTGTTCGAGCGACGTGGAAGATTAGCGGCACCGCCAATCTGTCCTGGATCAGACCTTTACTATCTAAGTAGAGGAACGCTTCTGGAGGAATAAAGCCGTCAAAGCCAACCCTCTCGTGATACATATAATTAGGGTAGTAAGCCCCGGAGATCAGGTTGTTCGATGAGGTCATTGCTCTTGCAATGTGCCCTCGAGTCAACTTAATGACGAAATTGTCCACTCTTATTAGATTCGCCCTATTGTACAAGACCTCATTACGATAGAATTTTATGTACTCAGACTCTGGTGTTCTGTATAAGCGAAGACAAGTCCTAAGACAAGCCCTCTCAAACACCCGAATCTTTTCCAATAAACTTGCTCTCACGTTGAACCACACAGGACATACAAATACAAGCATGGGCCGGATAAGGGCCATGTAGCAGATCACCTTCACCCTCGCATCGAGTTGGCTGTTATAAAACAGTCTCTTTGTAAGGGCAAAAGCACCTCTGGCTCTGGCCAGAGCAACATCTATATGTTTGTTAAAATATAGATATTGATCTAGCCAGATCCCAAGGTATCTGACTACATTTCGACAAGCAAGTGGCTGTCCATGTTGTCCGACGATAGAGAACTTCCGCCAATTCTTTCTGGTATCCCTAGAGGCCCCAGACAAAGGCGTCCGAAACAAAATGGTTTCCGATTTCTGAAAGTTGATTTTCAACTTCCAGTCATCGCAATATCGCTTAATTTTATCGAAGTCACGTTGCAAAAGTATGTTAATGACCTCAATCTTTGGACCTGATCTGTACGCGATTAAGTCGTCTGCGTACGCTATGGCATGGTGAAGTGAACCTATCAGATCACTTGTGTAAATGTTGAACAGAATCGGCGAATTTACCGCACCCTCTTGCAGACCGTTTTTTATGCTATATATTCCAGCGGAAGTCACATCGCCATTCTTCACGATGAACTGTCTACTGGAGAGCATATCAAAAAGAATATACAGCAGTGGTTTACTAATGCCCAACCTGTCCAGCTTGAAGAAGAGTCCCTCTAACCATACGGTATCGAAGGCCTTTTCCAAGTCAATCAGGCAGGCACCAGTGCACTGTTTCTTGCCTTTGTTCCATTGGATATCAGAAAGCAATTTAGACGCAGCATGAATGATATCATGCCCCGCCTTGAAACCGAATTGATTATCCGGAACTATATGTTTGTCCTCAACCCACTTAGTCAGGACTCTATTGATCACCTTCTCGAAAACCTTACTGATGTTTGGAAGAAGACTGTTCGAGCGGAGATTCGCCGGATTGGAAGTATCTTTATTCCTTTTGGGAATGGGATGTACCACCGCCGTTTTCCAATGCGCTGGATAATGTGCATTATTCATTGCATTATTAAACAGGATGGTATAAATGTTAACCGCTTCTAGTGGGAGATGTCGAAGCACAATGTTCGGTATTTCATCGGTTCCCACTGATTTCTTACTTCTAAGTGATTCGAAGATCGTTTGGAGCTCTTCCTTCGAAATGAGCGGTGGTAATACCCTTTCGTTGGTGATGACATTATTTGCCATATTCTCGTCACTGAACTGGGTGAAACCCGAGCTCTCGAATCGCCAATTCACGATTTCATTTCGAAGGCAGAAATTGTGCACAAGGACTCGACTTTCCAGGTCCTGGTTCGGGCCAATGATATCATTCGCCTTGTACACTTCCTGGAAAGTCGCTCCTATAGCCTCTACCTTCTCCTGCGGATCCTCGATCACAAAGAAATCGTCATCATCAACTGCCTCATTTGGATCGACACCTGCTGCTACAAGTATTTGTTCGTTGTTCGTCGTTCGGGCAATTTTGAGACATGGAAGGTCGTTTTGATTATTTCTCCGAAATATTTTATTTATTTGCGGGAACATATTCGGGTTGCTGGTGTTTACAGCCCGAATTTTGTTGCCCCAATACAAACTTACAGAATTTATGTAATTTTCTTTTATTAATGTTTGGAGGTTTTTAATCGACGACTTCAATGTCATGATCTCAGGGTTATGTCTGTCAGTAAACTGTCTGTACAAGGTTTTTAGTCTTGACAGCAGTCTACTTTTATGTCGGTGCAGTGCGTCAATAGTCGCGTTGCGGAATAAGTCTTCGTCGTCAGTGTGTTGATACCGAGGTATCGTTTTGTCCATAGTTCGTTTAATTGTCTCGTCCATTAGTTTTAGATACCCGTCAATCTCCTCGTTTGGCAGATTTCTGTTGGACGGTGGGTAGAGCGAATTCGAGGAGAGTGCTCTCGTCAGTTTTCTGGTGAAGTGTGTCCAACGCACCCTACTGTAATTGTAGGAATGCCTTTGGACAAACTCATCCAATTCCGCAATTTCGTTGGGAACAGTTATTTCGGACCCTTTTACTGTGGAATAAGTAGAGTGGTTCCAATTTTGGTGAATTCGTCAGTTGTACAATTCACTGGTATGTCTCGGTGACCAGGAACGCAACATTGTTGAAGGTTGAACTGCTCTGCCATCTCCGTAAGAGATGATCGGCATTCAAGGGCGGTTCTAGAATTTAGGGAGATTGGGGCCTAACTATCCGAAAATATGCGGATATCGTTTGCAGATATCACCTTTTTCTTCTGCTAGGACATAACTTCTCTAATCGCCAAAAGTTCCACCTGGAACACACTACAGTGATTTAGAAGACGGAAGAAGGGTCTTAGATTTAGCTTATCTGAGAAAACACCACCTCCAATCCTGCTATCGGTTTTAGATTCATCTGTGTAAAAGTGAATTGACTTATCCTCCATGACAGCATCTTCCGCCCAGAAAGATCTAGAGGGGAAGCTCACATGGAAGTCTTTGTCAAACCAAAGTTCAGGTATGGTGTAATCGATGTTCTATGTGAGGATTCCTAATATATTAGGAATATTAGCTGTAGTCGCAGCTACTTCCCTGCTGAAAATATCGAGGGCTGTCAGGTGAAACAGAATATCTAATGCCGCGGAGGGGGTAGAATACTTGGTTCCGCTTATGCATAGACATGTTGTTCTTTGGACACTGCTTAGATTGCTGCAGTTTACTGCATTGTCTAAGGCCGTCCACCAGACAAAAACCCCCTAGGAGGGTATCAGTCTTATGGGCGAGATGTATGGCAAGTGGGTTATGCGAGGCTGAAGGCCCATTTGTTCCCAATGGCTTTTTTGCAAGAGAATAAACCTACTGGAGCTTTCTTGACTCTTTCTAGAATGTTAAGTTGGCAGTTTAGTTTCCTGTCAGAAATAGTTTTGCTATATCGGAAAAGACTAAACTGGCACAGGTTATTGAGGGAGCGTCTATGATTGCAATTTTATATTTCCTGGGAAAGGGGACACGAACAATTTTATGGGGGTTTATTCCCATCATTCCCATCGGCCTGCCGAACAGGTTAATCTGTTAAGATTTAGCTGAAGGTGTGCTTTAATTATATTAAGATGGTCATCCGCATAGGCAATCATCATGCTAAAACCCGTTTCCAGGTATAACAGCAGTTATACGAATACAACAACTGAGTTCCAGAGAAGTGGTGAGAGGACACCGCCTTGCGGCATACCTTTGCTGGCACATCTTTTAGCAGAAGCTCGCCCAGGTTGGAGTTGATTATCCAGCTATTTGGCATAAAACCAATCAACTTCCCAAGTAAGTTATCTATCTTTAAAGTTGACAGCGCTGTCGTGGTTGCAGACATGTTGACGTTGCTAAAGCCAACTTTTATGTCCAGGAAATCCGTGTACTCTCCATATTGTAGGGATCGTTCGATGTGGCTAGTCAGTGAATTCAGAGCCGTTTCCAATTTTCTTTACAGTAGGCATGTTGAGCGGTTGACTGGATATCAATTAGTCGTTCTAGAGTTTTCAGAATGAAAGATGATAGACTTATAGGTCGGAGGTCCTTTGGGACAACAAAATATGAAAATATATTAACTTCTCTCCATGATAAGGGGTTGTGGATCATTTCAACGCAGCTCCTCATGATATTCTCTAATGCACGCAGGATAATATCTGAGGACCTTTGTAGCTCGGCAGGTATTATACCATCCGGTCCAGCTGACTTGTATGCCTTGAATCTATACAACGCCCAGAGCAGTTTGTCTCTTGTAATCAGACCGTGAATTTCGGGGGTGGCTGCTAGGGTTGTTAATGGTCTTGAATAGGGAGTTAACTGGAAAGCGAGTGCTCAGTAGCAGGTTGATTCATCACTTGAGGTCGTCCAATAGCCATCGGTTTTTTTTTTCAAACAGCTAGGCATCGTAGAATTTCTAGAGAGGATCTCTGTCATTTTGTCTCAGAATGACCTCCAGGATTGTCGCTTTATTTTCCTCTGCAGACCTTTCTAAGCAGTCCCAGTGCCGTTGTCGACCAGTGCAGCTTTTTCTTGCCTATGGGTTGAATAAGAGAACAGGACGCAACCATTGCCTGTTTGAGATACTGGTTTTAACAGTATTCCTCTGTATTTTGGCCAATAAGTTTTCCGGAATGGTGGTTGGCTGGCAAGAGCATCATTTAAGCTGAATTGGATTGGTGTGCGGTCTGAAATTGAGTATTCAGGCGATACCATCCAATTCCTTATCATTTAGGTTGTCGCGGACAAGAGAAGTGATATCTAGTACTTCCAGTTGGTTTCTTGTTATTAAAGTGGGCTCGTTGCCAAAGTTGCAGACAATGAGGTTACTACTAATAATATAATCAAAAAGTGACTCACCTCTATCGTTGATGTCGATACTGCAGCATACCATGTGATGTGCGTTATGTCGCACCCTATGATGAGGCCAGTTTTTAGCCTTCCAGCTTCCAGTACCACCTATTCTAGGTTATCACAAGATATGCCGATGCCAGCCAGTAGGAGCCTTTGGCAGTCTCTAGTCTGGCAGCGGTTAGGTCGGGTTCGCTGAGGTTAGGAAGTAAAAATGCATTAAGACTACGTTTAACTAATATACAAGTTCTAATTATATATTTGGATCTTGTATAAAGCGGAGTATATACCGGTGTCCCAAGTCCACGATCCACGCCTTCCGTGGTTCGTGGATTAGGAAGATGTCTCAGCGTTTTTGGAAAGACGCAGATTAAGTGCTGCCGGAGCCTTTTTGAGTGGTGGAGATTAATCTGGAAAAACCGTATCTTAGCTACAATTTACCAGAGTAGCTTCCATCACGGTACTGTTTAAGTCCTCCGATTCTGAATATATGCCCAAGAGCTCATCTTCTTCCTCTGATCGTATAGGATCTCTTTTTAATTCGTCATCGGTTTCCATTTCCGACAGAGTGTCAGAAGAGGCGACCAACAGCTTAATTGTCACGTCGGATAAATTGGAGACATCGCTATTCATTTCTCGATCTAAGGCTGAGTTTGAAGTTTCAGTTAAAAGAGGAGGAGGTTGCTTGTCAGCTTCCAGCTCATCCTTTTTATAGACCCTTATGTGCATTGACTCGAAACCGAACCGAATCATGACTTTACTCTGCGCTAGAGGCTTAAGGGATTCCTTATTAATCACAATAAACGCGCACCTATGAGGACCCCTTAGTTCGTCCAGTTTCGCGACTTTCCAGTCGTGAGTCGGGTTGCTGGGCCTGATGATCTCCAGAATGCTTTCAGGGGAGAAGGTTTCCACTGTAATCCAGGCGCGTGTTCTAGGTCTGCTAGCGATATCCTCCTTCAGCATGACTTCGAGTTTTACATCTGGTAAAATTTACCCTAATCCACCTATGGCTTTGATGAAAATATCAAGAGATCTTCGATTGGCAATGCGATAAGTTTAATGTAAAGGTGTATGTGTTGTTTTCCACACTTTACTTTATTGCGGCGATATTTTCCGTTGAATATCCGGGGTCTCTTCACATCTTGTAAAGAGTCAGTCTTTTGGAATTATTTGATTATGTTGCGCACACACATCTCCGGGGGCACCTGATTACGTCCAATTTTTGTAATAAAATTCAATTACTTGGATTTTTTCTTTTACATTATAGTTCAGTAGTCAATTCCAATTCCTAAATTTATTGATGACATATGTCACTATATGCCAACACCGCGTGCATCAGCTATGAAATAATAGTCCTTTCAAATCCTACAGCCGTTTCACTTGAGGGACTCGTACAAATTGGTTTCAGTTCGAATGACTTCTGCAGTAATGTTTCCTTTTCATAGACCATTACGCCTATGATCGTTGTATCTTCGGCCGCAGCTTCCCCGCTTTCGACTGTTAGAAATAGGTCTTTCAGAAAGCAGTATTTTACGGTTTTGTTTAATATTTTTGGTTCAGCTAGGTTTGGGTTTTCAGGTTAAACATTCAGCTGCAGAGCCTTAACGATTAGACTCAGAGTAGAAGGATAATGGCCAACAGAACTCATCCGTCAATATCAGCAACGACAGTAGAATGTGGAATACACGCTCGATATTTTAATCAACATTCTGCTGCTATTTGTAATTCAGACAGGATAAGACAAACTGATGAATTGAACCCTGATTACAGATACTGACTGCGGCCATGGTGGGGTATATAAGGTGTGAAATGCAATGTAGCTTCCTGTCTGTCTGTTATGATTCATGTTAATCGATTCACCATTTATTACTCTCAATGGTTCTATCGTTTACTCTGAGGCATTTGTAGATGTTATATACTAGTTTGGATCATGTCTAGTGAGTGTCTGTTCTAAAGCGCTGGCAGCCCTAGACAATGGGCTTTCAGTCAATCTCCTAACAACTGAGTTCTTTTCTTTACGAGAAGGAGGAAGTTGACTGGTCTGACGCATTTACATAGTGCTTATCCGTTTCTCTAATGAAGTTACATTTGTTGGGTGTCATCCTGGATAATAAACTTCTGAGGAATAAATATGTGACTTGGAGAAGTTTCATGCGCTCTCACCTTTGTGGCTCTTACTGCAGCTCTTGGCATGACACGTGGATTGTTACCAAGTAGGTTGGAAGTTAAACGTCCACCTGCTAAAATACAAACACCAGCCATTACTCGTTAAATTTCGTACGCCCAAATAGCGGCTGGTAGGAGAAATACGTCGCAGCAAGCGAATATTGCTTGCCAGGCCCCAGCGCCTAGAGCATGGGAACCTGTACCTGATATGCTAGTTATCTTGCTCTCTATCCAGGGGTAGTAGCTTAGGTTCAACGTCAGATAACTGAACAGGCTACACGCGTTGAGCAAATCTACGCGCTGCTGCCGATATGGGGCAAATCCTGAAGGTCCTTGCAGTGAATGTTAATTTACTGACTAGGTTCGAACGAAGAATCGAATTATTTGAATTGCTAAAAGACCAAGTTCCTGATGACCTTTTGATTAGCGGAGCTAAGCTTACCAAAGGACACAGAGGCACAGAAGATCCAACCAACTTCATACAAGGAGGAGGCGTTGCGATTTTTGTAAGAAAAAGACTGGGTTTTAAAAGAGTATACAGTCGTGTAGTATGTAGGCTCCAGGAGCTGGAAGCATGTATCTTGTATATCCCTCTCCGTAGTGGAAAGCGGTTGTACGCCATGTACAGACACCATGTCTGTCAATGTACCTAAGGCTATTCATCTCAGAGCTCGAGACACTCCGATTCCTAAGGCTGGAATTGGAGGAGAATTATTTTATTATCGGCGGAGATTTCAGCGCCAAACATAGAGATTAGGGAAATAATTCAGCAAATACAAGAGGGAACCTACTACTCAATTGGTGGGACCAGCACAATATTATGTACCGACTCGATCTAAAAGCGATGGATAGTCCGTCGTTTCTAGACGCGGCTCCTATTTGGATCTCCTGCTGTTCGACACACGAGGGCCCCCACCCAATTATCAAGGCTTCGACCATCAATGACTTTGTCTAATAAAAAGTGAGGGCAGAGCAAAGTACTGGTCTTACCGTAACGGTTTTCAGATGACACCACCGAACGTTGCTACGATTTGAATAGTTACAAGCGGCCGGTCATAGGTCCTGTTGGTGGTTGGAGCACCGGTAGTCCCTACCAGGGCTTAAATCACGGTACCATGGGAGTCAGGATCCCCCCGGATTTCCGTGTGAGCCTGACTTGTTGAGGTAGGCCCCCTTGTGGGACCGTCATAGTGGCTGTAGTTTAAACCCAAATCGCTGGAAGGGTGTTCCTGTTGGTTTGACTCAATGTAGACTTACAATAAGTACCGGGTGCTGTGACTCTAAGAACAGTAAGAGGTTTTAGATCGGCCTCTACTCTTTCCAAGGGTGGAACTTTTGCCTCCAACACAATTCCGAATTGGTACTCAGGAAGGCGACAGGCGATCACAAGGCTGTTTACGTTAATAACTTGACTCAATGTTCGACACAAGAATAGAACTAGCAGGCACCAATCAACATACCACAAACTATCGACGCGCTTTTGTGAATGACAGTGACCATTAAGGTCTCAGCACCAAAATAACTGTTCAATGAAACTGCGGAATTGGAGGAGTTTGTTTAAAGGTATTCCTACAATTATAGTAGGGTGCGTTGGACACACTTCTCCAGAACAGCAGGCATAGATCGCAATGAGACCCTTGATGATGACAACTTCTTTGTGATAGAGGATCCGCAGGGGGAAGTAGAGACTATAGGAGTGACTTTCTAAGAAGTTTATAAGACGAATGAAAGTCGAGTCCTTGTGTACAATTTCTATCTTCGAAATAGTCAACTTGCGCTTCGAGAGCTCGGGTTTCACCCAGTTCAGTGACGTGAATATGGCAAAAAATGTCACCCCCATTCAATCCGCAGGAAGAGCTAAAAACGATCTTCGAATCACTTAGAAGTAAGAAATCAGTGGGAACCGAGGGAATACCGAACATAGTGCTTCGACATCTCCCAATAGATGCGGTGGACATTTCTACAACCCCGCTTATGAATGCAATGAATGACACGCATTGGAAAACTGCGGTGGTACATCCCATCCCCAAAAGGAATAAAGATACTTTCAATCCGGCGAAACTCCGCGCGATCAGTCTTCTTCCAAACATCAGTAAGGTTTTCGCGAAGGTAATCAATAGAGTCCTGACCAAGTGGGTTGAGGACAAACATATCGTTCCGGATAATCAATTCGGTTTCAAGGCGGGACATGATATCATTCATGCTGTGTCGAAACTGGTTTTCAATGGAACAAAGGCAAGAACTAATGCCTGCCTGATTGACTTATGGTTAGAAGGACTCTTTTTCAAGCTGGACAGGTTGGGCATTAGTAAACCACTGCTGTATATTCTTTTTGATATGCTCTCCAGTAGACAGTTCAGACAGTGAAGAATGGCGATGTGATTTCTGCTGGAATATTCAACATTAAAAACGGTTTACAACAAAGTGCGGTAAATTCGCCGATCCTATTCAACATGTACACAAGTGATCTGATAGGTTCACTTCACCATGCCATAGCGTACGCAAACGACTTAATCGCGTACAGATCAGGTCCAAAGATTGAGGTCATTAACATACTTTTGCAACGTGACTTCGATCAAATTAAACAATATTGCGATGACTGGAAGTTGAAAATCAACTTCCAGAAATCGGAAACCATTCTGTTTAGGACGCCTTTGTCTGGGGCCTCCAGGGATACTAGAAAGAATTGGCGAAAGTTCTCTATCGTCGGACAACATTGACCGCCACTTGCTTTTCGAAATTTAGTCAGATACCTTGGGATCAATATCTGTATTTTTACAAACATATAGATGTTGCTCTGGCCAGAGCCAAAGGTGCTTTTAGCCTTACAAAGAGACTGTTTTATAACAGCCAACTCGATGCGAGGGTGAAGGTGATCTGGTGCATGACCTTTATCCGGCCTATGTTTGTTGGTTGCCCCGTGTTGTTTAACGTAATATCACGTTTATTGGAAAAGATTCGGGTGTTTGAGAGGGCTTACCTTAGGGCTTGTCTTCGCTTATACAGAACACCAGAGTCTGTGTACATAAAATTCTATCCTAATGAGGTCTTGTACAATAGGGCGGACCTAATAAGAGTGGACAAGTTTGCCATTAAGTTGACTCGAAGGCACATTGCAAGAGCAATGACCTCGTCAAACAACCTGATCTCGGGTTCTTATTACCCTAATTATATGTATCATGAGAGAGTTCGCTTTGATGGCTTTATTCTTCCAGAAGTGTTCCTCTACCTCGATATGAAAGGTTTGATATAGGACAGATTAGCGGTGCCGTTGCTCGAACAGCTGCGGATAGGCAACCCAACTACGACAGAGACATCGCACATGGCAGTGCGGAACGTCTCCGGTTCAGTAGGGCGGTAGGGAGTCGCGACATGAAGATTGTTGCTCAGCAGCAGCAATAATTTTGGTGGCTTGTTGAAGAAGAGGGTTGTTTCTTCGTCTAATTCCTCCAATACTGGGGCCAAATTTTTTTAGCCATGGCTTTACGTAGGATTAGGTTAGATTTAAGAAAAAAAAAAATTATAAAGGAACTAAGAGATGGGGGCAACTTTTGCCTATACCAGGTAAAGGAATGTAGTTTGGTCTCCACGTATATCTCTAAGGCAGCTAAGATAAGGGGATGGTGTCTTTTGAAAGATGACAACGTTAGATTACACTAGCCGTTGGGGAAACGTCTGTTTTCTAAGCGGAAATATACGCCCTTCTGATGGCCTTACACTTCGATGCAAAGGCGAAGTTTCTACTTGTCAAAACCTCTCATCACTACCAAGCTAGTGCGTGAGTGCAAGACTTCTTTGTACGTATAGTTTGAATCATAGGCCACAATGTAATGACTGATGAGATGAAATTAGATCACAGGAAATGTTGCAACGGATGTACTGGGATTTAGTTGCATGCCCTGAAGGGAACGTATCGTGAGCTCTCGAGCAAAGTTGTACGAGTAGGCAAATATTTAAACTGCAACAATGCTCTCCCTCCTGCTTAAAAGAACTGGGTTATGAATATTTTAACTTTAATTAAATGAACACCAACAATAGCCACTGTTTGTCCATTTTGATCATTAATCATTCGACCGTAACACATAGTTTATACTGCCTTACAACACCTCCAGATTTACTACCCACTGAATAAATTGCATCGTAAACTATTCAGCCATCCCACAAGAGTCAGCAGACTTCACTCTGAATTAACCTCTCCATTATTTGCCATAAAATTCCTTCCACCAAGTGTCAAGCTACATCTCATTTGACGCCCCCTGCATCAGAGTTCAGTCTTTTGGAATTGCAGCACCATCTAAACGCTTCATAAACGTGAATCAAAAATAGAATCAGGCCACCATATCGCCAACAATATCACCCTCGCCATCAATTAATCTTTCAGCACCTCTCGGCTAAAAATATCAAACATATCCCAACCAACAGAATAAAATCAACATCACCATTTGCTAGAACATTGAGCTCCGGTACCTCTGTGCTGGATTAGAATTTAACAGCTTAGCGACCTCATTTCAGAGACCTTAATAGAATTATCCGGGTTACTTACTGTCGTGCCTGACCTATCCACATAAAGCACGAGTGACAGGTCATGGCGGAATTACTACACCTGCAGCAGAGTAGATTTGTAAAATCTGAAAATAGCACACTTCTACCTGGATGTGCTTTTCGGAGTACTAGCTGAACAGATTGATAGACAAGTTGGATGGATGGATGGATGGATGACACTCTACTGCGATTGTTTACCCCAGTTCGGTACAACTCCGACCGAGGTCAGTTCCTCACCATAGACAATATCACTGAGCTGAGTAAATGGAATTCAAAGGCATGCAAATCCCTAGAGCGAGAAAATACGCACGAGTATCTACTCTAGACACCACAGATACTAGTACAATGTGAACTACACCCAGGTGAATATTGCTCTAGGTAAGATTAAGCGCATATCTGAAGAGCGTTTGAAGCGCATCCACAGCGTGGAATGTCCATAGATACGAGTACACAATACCCCGTCAAATCGAAAGCAAGCGGCGAAAAATGGAAAGCAAACAAAATCACCACACGTTCAGTTTCAGAGATACAAAGATACAAAGATATAAAGATACAAAGCACCTCAATGCCATCGTATTCATAGAATGGATTTCTGTTACTCCGCATTCCGCAAACTGAGGTGGCTACTAGAAAGTACAAGTACTCGTACGTATCTTATGCAAGTGTGAGTATGTAAGACTACCAGTATTTCAGTGAATGTGCCCAGCGATGCGATATATAATAGATTACAGGAATACGAATCCGGAGAGTACGGGGCAACTCGAAAACTATTAGATAACAGTTCCATACCGACTCCAACTAAGTTCTGCGGTGCTGAAATGCGAAAAGATACTACGACTCAAATACGCTTTGTCATTCGGAGAAAAAAAAAATTATCATCATCTGGAGATGAATGAGGGGTGGTCTTAATTGTTCGTGCCCGATGTGCCATCAGTCGTTCTGTTTAATTAGTCTTTGATCCGATCTCCTATCAGCTTCAGCTCACCCCACACGCTGAAGAAAAACTGCTCTACACAAAATTGCACAATCAGTCTCGTGTGCATTGGAAATTTTGTATCTAATTCTCGGTGCTGGGCAAAAATAGATTGTCATGACAGTCGGAAAGGGGAGCTAAACGATAAGATTCGAAACGAAATATAATTGGGCGCACCCTATAATGAAAACTTTTTCTTTTCGAAAGGAGGTACCAATACTCGTAGCTCATAACTGAAGGTCGCACCTACAAGAGCAGTCGCTAGAGATTTTGTATCCCTTGATGACCTTTCAACTATCAATAGGGAGGCATTCTGTGGTCATCCATGAATCTGGGACAATCCACACGTACATAATAGCTTCAATCTACGCTATAACCAACATCCATCAACTTGCCACGAAACTAAAAATTTGATTTTTTATTCGCGCGCCGAGCGCTCTTGGGGAACGTTAAAAGTCGCTGTCAGAAAATATGTAGGTGGTCCGTTTGCAGGGCACGTGTTTGAGTGATCCTAAAGATTGATAGTTTCTCGGGTGTGGGATAAAAGCGCTGAGCATTAATTGTTTTATTTTTGACACGTTCCCTCACATTGTGAATTTTTTTTTTATTTTATTTTTGTATCGGATGCGATGTTCGAAAGTTAGTCCAGATGGCGGCAGATGGTGCAGATTAATTTTAGATTAGATAGAGACGAAATCTGACCAACCGGTGATCAAAGGATTGAAAAAAAATAATTGTGGTGACAGTATTTCTTGAAGTTGGTGACAGAATCTTGACATGTATAAACATACGTCACGTGCTGATGTCACGCCAAATTTGCTAGTGAATTAAAGATATGAAACGAATTTTTTTGCAAAAAGATATTTGACGAACGAAGACTTTAGAAATTCAAATACAGCACCCGAAAGATGCGTGGGATATTTATAAGCCTGGCAAGTCACGTGATATACAAAATTTACAATCGGAAATAGTTTATTGTCAGATACTCGTACTTCCGTACGTCTCGAGAGACTCAATCTTCAAAGTTTCTTTCTAATCGAGAACTTCACATGAGATAACTCCTGGAACTACCGGAAGTTCAAGCCCAAATGTGCACAAAGGATACATTTTGTTGTGGTGAAAGAGAGCGGGCTAAAAGAACTTCGGACAGGTAGCTGGTGGCAGCGGTACTCGAGAAGCCATATTCAGAAATATGATGAATATATGTAGTTCTGTTAAACTTAAATTACTGGTTAGCCGCACAAACAATAAGAGAAAAAAGGATCAACGTAACCTTAATAAGCGAATCGTAGAAACCCATAGATGGACTGCCGGAACCATACCATATCCTGCAGTCGGTCACCTGGATGACCACTTCATATCTGCTAGGATAAAAGGTGTATACATGCTCTCTGATCTAAGGCTTACCACTGACTGTCTATCTAGACAATATCGTAACTAGCGCGCGAGGAAACCACGCAGTAATTGCCGCTGGAGATATCAACGCATGAACTACAAGGTAGAAAAAAAGGAAAACCTGTCTTCGAAGCTTCTGCTTTGCTGAATATTACTCCAACCAACAACGGTACAACCGAAACTCTTCGAAAGGCAGACTTGAAATATAACACCGGGTCAGTAAAGACTATATTTTCAGCGAGTAGCAGGCGATAATATTTTATGTCGGCGAAAATCAACGTTACATTCGAATTCGAAAAAATGTCGAATACAAACATCACTGCGAACAATGGATCTTCAGAGGGCCTTTCGTATCAACTGATTCAGGTAATAACCACAGCATATGCAGCATCAGTGCTCAGAAGGACACCCAGTGGAACAAAAAGATCGAAAAATTCAGAGGAAAGTGGATGAAAGATAGTCGCCAATCCAAGAGCTAACCACTTTCAGATTGGCGAGATACGACCTGGAAACGACCATTAAAGGCAGGAAGTCAAAGATCTTCAGACTTACTAACTTTGGCCAACAGACGCTAAAGTTCGGGGTGAACCTGGGTCTTAACTAACAAGCACCTCCAGTTAGTCCGGTCTTTAGCTAACTGCCTCCAGTTGTGCACTCTAAGTCGGTTGAGAGCCTTTTGTAATTGTGCGTGCTACTCGATACACTTCGTCCAACGTTTCTTCAATTTTTTGGTGCCCTCCAAATAATCCGATTTCTCGAGGCCCTCAAAATAGGCGTTTGTTTCATAGATGGCCTCTTCATTCGACCCAAATCTTTTGCCGCTGAGACATTTTTTCATGCCTACAAGCAGACAATAGTCGCCGGGGGCTAAATCTGGAGAATATGCTGGATGAGGGAGCAGTTCGTAAACTATTTCTTGCAATTTTGCCATTGCGACTGCAGACTTGTGCGCCGATGCAATGTCCGGGTGGAAGAGAACTTTTTTCCACGGCGAATTCGGTCGTTTTTGCTTCAAATAGGCGCCGATGATCGTATTACCCTTTTGTTGGTCGATTCAACAGGAGAAGTCCACTGTCTCCACTCTACCTTGGTCTCTGATGTGTTGTGATGAAACGGCGCAAAAAATTCGTTCGGATTGTGATCGAAGAATCGCCAAACACTTTTTGAAGTTGCCGGACGACTGCGTTTGTTGTCAATTGTGAGCAAACGCGGCAGCCATCTGGCCGATAGCTTCTTCATATCCAAATATTTTTGTAAAACTGAAATCGCTGATCCATGTAAGAAGACTTTGGCCTCTTCGCGCACCTTCACTCGCCGATAGTCCATTATCGTACCGCAATTATAGCCGCCGATTGCGAAGTTATGTCCAATTCGTCAATGCTGACAGCATATATTTGGTTTTGCCTTCACAAAAACCCTTTTTGGCAGCTTACGTTTCAATATTAGCGACCGCACTGAGTATCTTCGTACGCTACTAACACAGTCTTTTGAAAGATTGCGCCTCCAGTGTTTGGTTGTGATGTCCGCATAATTCTGTCAAGTATGATCTTAAAGAAGTCGCATGACAGAGCATTGCCTTATCTAAAACCTTTTTGACATCAAAGGTCTTGGTTTAGTCGTCACCGACCTTGACGGAACAACGAACGTGCTCAATCTTCATCCTGCAAAGACGGACATGCTTGGCAGGAATGCCAAAACTGGACAGTTGGTCTCTAAAAACGCTATCATATGCGGCCTTGAAATCGATACATGACGGGTATCGATTTGGACTTCTTGAGTTTTTTTCAAGTATCTGCTGGAGTGGGAAGATATAGTCGATTGTGGACTTTCCTGGTCTGGAACCGCGAAGGATGTCAAAAGTTCACACAAAATAGAAGATAAGATATTGTATGTGACGCATAGCAGACTTATGCCTCAGTAGTTGGCGCAGTTGAGGTGATCTCCATTTCTATAGATTTGGCATACGATGCTGAGACTCCATACATCAATAATACACTCTTCTGATCAGATCTAAAAAATGAGTTCATGTCTGCTCTCTACAAAGTCATTTCCAGCAGATTTGAATATCTCGGAAAATAAGCGGCCAGGCCCAGGTGCTTTTTTTAGATTTCAGCTTAGATATTGCTATCCTTACTTCGTTTTGATCGGGTAGACAGAAGTTTTGCCTATCATCGTCTAAGTTGCATGATCTATTCTGCCTGGTAGCGGGATGTTGGGCTTCTTCGCAGTTATACAGTCTGCAGAAAAAGTGTTTCCATATTCTCAGCACTGACTGTGACTCCAGTACAAGGTTACCTTTGTCATCTCTACAGGCTTCTGTGCGGGTCTTTTTGCCTTGACACGTTCGTGGAACCTCCGTACGTTATACCTGTACTAAAACTTCTCAATGTCTTCGATCGCGAGCATCTCGTGCTCTTTCTTCTTGGAAGCCAATGTTTTTCCCGTCTCTTATGCTTACGATCAGATTTTGTTCTTCGTTGCAGTGCTGCTTTGCATGTTTCTTGTTTAGCTGCATGTGCTTGTCGGCTATCTTCATAAAACTCGGGATTTCCTGGTGGGTGTCAGATGAAACCCAGCACAGTAGTTGCGGCATCTGTAATGGGCTCGTTCGCAGTGTTGGGTTGGCACTGGTCCTCGGTACTTGATGCTGGCTGCATAAGAGTTGTTCAGAGATTTTGGAATACGCGCTCGGTGAATGTTCTGGCGGTCTATTGCGATTTCAACTTTTCCACGTTATATCTTCTCACAGTAGTTTTTCTTTATTGGGGCGCTTGGGAAATCTGCATTCGCACCTTGGCTGACTAAAGGTGGTTATCCGGGTCATTCGGACGTCCAGAATATCGCAAAATAATCAACTTTACTTAGCCTTTGATAATCCGGAGACCGCCATGTCCCCGTATGTATAATGAAATGAGGAAACGGTTTTCTGGCTTTAGTAACATTTCGCCCCATCGCGAAGTCAATAACTCTAAGTGCGGTGCTAGACGCGGTGTAGTGTAGGCTATGCTTACCAACTGTCCTACCAAAGATGTCCTCCTTTCCTATCTTGGCGTTAAAATCGCCTTGTATGATTTTAACGTCATACTTCGAACACTATTCATATGTGGCATAGTCGTTCTCTTCCACGGGCGTATAGTGGGCTTATGATAGCGAATTTCACCTTGATGCAGATTGTCATAAGACGCTTGCTCGGAAGCTCAAAATTTCCTGCCTAAGTGGCGGTGATATCTGCGTGATAGCAGTCAAGAGCATCTATTATGCTAATTATCCCAACATTCCAAATGCAGATCCGAAGACCGTTGTCCTTTAAATGTTTGCTAGGGTTATCAGAAGTGAGTCCCTTTTTATTATAGGTTGTTAGTTGGTTCGTCACATAATTTAATCTCTTCCGTATAGGGTTGTGAGCCCTATGACGACGTAGGCTAGTGTAATTCTACTGGTCGGGCAAGCCCTTGCCATTTCAGCCCGCATAAGTTAGGGTCTACTCCTTGGGGCACATCTTACACAAAAATAGTGAAGAAGCCTAAAGGCAATAGGTTAGTCATCCTGCCCTGCAATGCTAAGGACGATAGTAGAGTTCCTGCTTCACCTATAGACTGTCTATTACGCATTCCATCGCAAGGCATAAAAGCAAGAAGCACATCAAAATGCGGATGCAGTACCGAAGTCAAGGTAACTGCTAAGGGGAGGTCGACCGCCTTCGTAGAAACGATCTGAAGGTGCATAAAAGAAGGGATCTTCAAAACAATATGTTTCTGAAACAATTTGGAGACCCTTCGTCATATCGCCCAATATATCTGCTTGATACGAAGCGAAGGAAAAGAGAGATCTGTTAGACCACAAGAACAGGTTCCGAAAATCGCCTTCTACCATCGATTTAATAAAGGTGGTAGTATGTTATATGCCGCAGTTGAATAAATACAGTACGAAGGCTGCAGAGAGGAGGCGAAGAAATATTGTGCAATGATAACGCTTCAAGTTGTAGTGTATTGCCTTAACAATCGGACGGTATGGGTTCAACACCATTGTTTTTCATGATCATGAGATAATAATTTAGTCTCCCCATTAAATGTTGGATGCCACCCCCGGAGCTAAGTAACCGCTCAGCCCAATCATCTTTCTCTCCCTCTCTATACAATTTTCCAAAAAAACTTAATAAGTGCTGCGGCATTTTTAGAGTAGTAATACCCTCTTGAGTGTTCCTTAAAAAAAAAAAGAACTCTGCGAGCTGGACGTATATTAGAAGATTCTTGGGCATAACGAATAAATCATACAACTTCAAGAAGGTAATCACAGACTTTAGACTTCAGCAACAGGAGTGTAAAGTACCGTACTGACAATGGCTATTACCGTTTCCACGGGAGTCCCACAAGAGTCAGCGTTCGGACCTTTTCTTTGGAACATTATGTACGATGGAGTTTTACCACTAACACTGCTCGAATGGGAGAGAGTAATCGGATTTGGGAACGACATTGCTGTGGTCACTATATCCACTGATGAGGCTATTACAAGAATGTTGGAGTCTGCCGGTCTAGTACTAATTACTGACTACGAGACCGTGGAGTTTGTGAACTTCAAAGTCCGGAACCAAACAATCAGGCCGAGAGACACTAAAATACCTTCGAGTGATGGTAGATAGCAGCCTGTACTCTCAAGCCCACGTAAAGTACGCCATCAAGAAGGTATCCCTGACTCAAAGAGAACTTTCTCAGATGTTGTCAAACATTGCCTTGTTGTCCAGAGTGATCAGTTCGGTTCCTCCTATATAGCGCTCTGGTGCGGTCAGATGAACTAAAGTTAAAAGAGTTTACACTGTGTTAGTGTACAGGCTCTATGTAATCAGGATTATCAGGCGCTTTCGAACAATTTCGGACATAGGTTGCCATGTGCTACCTAAAATGATTTCCGTCCACATCTTCGCGTATGAGATGAGATGTAGAGACGATAACGTTCGAGACCCTCAAAGCGGTAGGAGGCCAAAATAATGAAAACGGAAGAAAGCTCCACAAAAGCAGTTAAACACACAATCCTACGAGTATTCCAGTCATCAAATCGTGGACAACGAGGGCAAGCAGAGACTGTAACTACCTACTTACCCACTTCCTGTCCCAACACGGCGGCTTTCAGAAATATTTTCATAGATTTGGTACGATGGTTTGCTTCTGCGTCCAGAATTTCCAAACGAGGTGGAACGGAGGCGGATCGTGCTTTGATTTATTTCAAACACTTTGCAAGAGGCAGGACAAATCTGCCAAGTCCGAAAGACATCTTATGTCATATGTCAGATCAAAGGGCAAGTCATTTATTTGCCTGTCTGGAACGCTCTGCGGACAGCTGAGACCTTAAGTAGAGCCGAAGAGGCAGCCTCTACGAATACAGTATACGCCAAGAGAAGTAGCACTTACGTAGGGGCGAAGTCGATGGGAATCATAGCTAGCGAAACGTGTGTTACAGTAGTACCTATGAAAATTTCACATTCATTGCCGCAAATTTAAATAAAAAATAATAAATTAGGAGTACCCAGTTGGGCGATTGTTGTGCACAGCGGAGGTCGATCCGGGACATTGGCAACTAAATACCTATGAATCCTGTATGGATACTATGTAGGGTTTTGTATTCAACAGGAAAAAGCATTCTACTTAGCGATGCAGAAGCCGGATTTGAAGGTAGTAGTAGCAGCCCAATAAAGTTCTTGAAGTATTTGAAGGCGAGCGATACCAAATCCAGATCCGAATATTCGTTTTAAGAATGTTGTGCCTATACAAGTTCTGCTTTCAGCAATAATCTTCTAGGCAAAGAAGGAACTTAGCCTTTTAGGGATATTTAATGGAAAATTAAGTCAATGTAGTGGAAGCAGTAACCATAAACTATACTCTGAGAAGTATCTCTTTCCCTGTATGCCTCTACTGCTCACATAAACTACTTACCTTGATACTTCTCAAGTTCTCTGTAATTATATTCTGAAGGGATTTTCCCAATTCCATCCATTAGATACGTAACCTACGACAATGTAGCGAAAACTCCTCCTGCACTTGGTTGCAATTTAGCCTTCAATCTTCCGATTCATAACAATAAAAATTATTAGTAACGAGGCATAGTCACATTATTTTGTATCTAAAAGTCACGCTTTGCTATTGAAGTTGTTTTACCTGCAGATACACTTACAGTAACCGGATGTGCATTCAGATACTCGAAACAATTCTGGGTCTCTAGTCTCTACTGGCATACATGCCTTTACTCGTTGTCGACAACTTGTACCTAGTTTAACGATACTATCCAGCGCCTAGTAACTAAAGCACGAACTTGCGAGGCTGATTTAATTATAATCTGCCGTCGGGATGGCGTGGTCATTTAAAAATATGTGCGTCAATTTTGATGCACGCTATCGATGTGTCGCAGTAGTCAAAGTATCTAAAGGTACTCGTACATATTCACAGATGCACCTTTCGAAATACTGGCTCCAGAATGGGGCGTCTAAGTGAAAGTAAAAGTCCGGCCGGCCGGTGGGTTAAACGGAGATTTATTTAAACTTAATTGCCACTTTCTTACGGGGTTGAATAGATAGACAGATAGACAGATATGTACAAATAGTCGGAATAGAACGTGTTTTGAGGTGTACGTACGAAACGTGAGCTATTTAAGTCGTTAAGTGTTAACAGGAATTTTAGGAAAAACAAACAGTGATTTATTCTCACTTGACTTTTTTTATTTTGATCGATGTCGATTGGAGGGTAAAGGAAAAGCTATGCGCAATTATTAGGCGTCAAGAATGAATAGGCATTTTAAGGAAACTGATAAGTCACTCACTGTCCATTTGATTTATTGTGTGTAATGTGCAAAGGTTAACGCTAAACAATTGTTTTTTTTTACTGGAACATACGCTAATATAAATGAAGTATACCTTATTAGGAATTTGTGTTGTAGCATTAGAGGAATCATGTGTCACCTTAAGAAGACCGACCAGCGAAAGAATTGCAACTGTTCTCCCATTCCATTCCAAGTTTCCTGCTTTGAAAAAAATTATGTTTGGTGAAGTCAACAGTAGGCCAGATACTCAACCCACCGCGTGGTTAAAGTCGTCACAATATGCAAAGTATCATATATTGACTGGAAATACCCGGAAAGATGGACGGGAACATTTCCTTTAGTGAGTACAGATCACTCATTGTTTTACATCGTTTTTCATGCTATCGTAAAGAGATGGGTTAACTCTCCAGTGACAAAGTTCCAACTGTAATAGCAGCCACCACATGAGAGCCAAGTAGCTGCAGCCTAGTGTGAGATTAGGTCAAACACCCACTGAAATAGTACTCCCTGGTGTTGTCATTACTCCCATAGCAACCATTGCAGGATATTCTATCACTTATGCTAATCAAATTAAGGAGCTTGACAAAAGCGTAGTGCTACGATCCAACGCCAGTAGATACTCGTAGTGTATTGTCTTTTCTACTGAAGAACAGCAAGAAAGTCGCTGACCTCTTAGATGCATCCGGAAGCATGCGTTTAGTCTTTCGGCGTCATGGAGAACTACTCTAACTGCAGTTATGCTCACATGAAACCCTACTATTAATAGAATCCCTAACCGTGGGCGCAGACAGATTTCACGCAGGACGGGATACTGAAAAACTATTTTCTGAGCGATTGCATTTCCCGTGATCCCATCTGAGACCCAAACAAGACACACTTAATTCAGCCTTCCGCATGCGCTTAGAGAAACTTTGCATTCTCGAATCAGCTTGCAAGGAGCATTAGCGCTCAGCAAGGCCTTAAGCGTAATTTTTCTGTCGTTGAAGACGCAGGCACTACTTCACATTCACCAGTTCTTCACAGTCTAGTTTATTGTTAACAGAATTGCCTACGTCTCCACTTGTGAAACAGATGCAAGTTTTCGAACAAGGCGTGAAATCTAACGTTGTCATCATTTAAAAAGACATCAACACTGCACCCTGATCAGTTTCCGAGGGATAGTGCATCCTATGGTATGAATATTAAGGGGGTAAAGATTCAACAGTTCATCTAGATCAGAGGCAGACATGGTAGGGAAAGCTCTCACGTAGTTGAGACTGACATACTTTCATTGAATTTTGGAAAAAGCGGTAATGATGTATTTTATAGAAGGACTACCGACGGAGGTCTTGGTGAAATCTTCTTTACACTGTCAGACAGCCTTCGCTGTTTAGTCCAAAGAAGTTTGTAATCCTTGATGACATATACATACCACATTGATCAAAAAGTTATCGGAATTTATTCCGAAATTTAAAAATACAAGTTTATTCATGTAAATCTATATCGTCCCCTTCAAAGTAATGCCCATCGACTGCAACACACTTATGCCAGCGCTTGATCCAATCCTCGAAACATTTTTTATATTCGGTTTTCGGTATGTCCATCAGTGCTTCCTGTGATTTTTCCATTACTCGTACTTCCTCTCGGCTGCTGAAACGCGTTCCCCGGAGTGGCTTTTTAACTCGATTGAACAGAAACAGAAAGAAGTCACAAGGAGCCAAATCGGGTGAATTCGTTGGCTGTTGGATGGTATTTGTTGCATTTTTCGTCAAAAAATTACGAATAATGACGGCACTGTGCGACGGTGCCTTATCATGGTGCAAAATCCACGAGATTTCTGCTCACAATTCTGGTCTCTTTCGGCAAATTGCTTCATGCAAACGTCTCATAACGTCCAAATAATACTCGTACTCTTTGTTTACTGTCTGGCCTTCTGGCAAAAATTCATGATGCACTACCTCGTTGTAATGCATGAAAACCGTGAACATTGCCTTCTTTTTTTATTGAAAACGACGTGGATTTTTTGGTCTCGACTCAATTGGTGAACGCCATTCACTAGCCTGATGTCTGGATTGTGTCGTACTCATAAACCCACATCTCGTCTCCAGTAATGATCCTTTTGATAAATGTGGGATCGGATTCAGCCCCGCAAATCTATTTTGCGACGTCAACATGGTCCATGGTCTCTTGCTTGCATGAAATTGAGCTCTTTTGGCACCAACTTTGCTGCTACACGACGGAAACCCACGTCATTAACCAAAATGTTTTGGACGGATTCATAGGCAATGTTCAAGTCCTCCGCTATCTCTCTGATGGTTAATTTGCGGTTATTGACCAACATTTCTTTTACGAGTACTTCATCAATGTTTTCCTCGGTTTTCGATGTCGATGTCGAGTCATCTTCGATTGACTCACGCCAGTTTTGAACCGCTCGTGCCACTGGTAAACGACCGTTTTCTCTAGAGAATCATTGCAGAAACACTTTTCCAACATTTCCAACGTTCGCGCACCAATAAATCCGTTTTTTACGCAAAATTTAATACTCGTACAAGTTCGTTGTTGCAAATTTAAATCCATTTCTAAAATTGTAAAAAAAACGCCAACACACACGGTGATAGATGTACTCTTGGCTACGTAACTTTTGCAAATGTCAAGTTATGACGCTAAAATTTAGAGGGAATGTCAACACAGATTTACCAACTTAACAAAAAAAACAGAACTCAAATCGGAATAATGGGAGCGCAACACGGTGGTGTGGTGCGGGAACATTTTGATCAAGGTGGTATTTAGCTTAGTTGGAAAATACTCGTAGGATAGTGATGCCCTTAAGCTTGATGAGTAGACGTTACAACCATTGAAAGCATTGAACAGAAAGTCAACCAACATTCATCAAAGCAATGCTGATATAACAACGCTCTTCGGAAACCCCTTTCATAACCCGCCATCACATTTTTGCCGCAGTCAGCATCCGCAATCAGGCTCATACAATATTTTCCAGCATCGCTTTTATCCAAAAAATTAGTCATTCATCTACGCCGTGTTGTCTGGCCGAGTTACACATGCCATTAAAAGTTGCGTTTTTGAAAGCACCCTACGCATACTTCATGTCAATTGTTTCTTACAAACTGCTCACTAGATTTTGAAGGGCAGTCTCATCGGATCTTCCGCGGTGGTAGAAATGTTGCACTTTGGACACAAGATGCTTTGCCAAGCGTTTTGTGCACATAAGCCTCTACCCTCTTCAATATGATAGAAGTCAGTCTGATCTGAAGCTCGTGATGGATCTGAAGTCACCCTTTCGGATTTTTGGCTACTAATATCGCTCGCAAAGGGCTCGGTATGTGTGATAGTGCCACTCTATCGATGAAGCTTCTCTTCGGAGTTGACGGCAGCTGGTCCATAGCTTTTTGGAGCACATTTGGGTACACTCCATCGATGCCAGGCGACTTTAAGCCGTCAAACGACGTTGCAGCGCCTTCAATTCTCTCGACCCTAGGTAGGTAGGTAAGGTAGGTAAGAGTGGCTGTTGGAAATACCAACCCACTTAGGCCTATTGGCCCATTGTGATGCCACGTGGATCTATGATCCTCTTACTAATGGAACCAGTTTGAGCTGAAACTGAGACTGTTTACGTCTACATTTTTTAGATCGTTTAGGTCGTTGTAGAAGAAAGCTCCTAAGTGAAGTTTTCTTCCCTGGGAGAGAGCTGGACATGTGCAGTGTAGGTGGTGTATTGTCTCCTCCTCTTCCTCATTCATGCAGCTTCTACAAAAATCGTTTGTAAAGGAGCCAAGACATCTTGCGTGCTTGCTTATGAGGCAGTGTCCAGTGACGACACCTATGATAGCGTTGAAATTTTTCTTATTTAGAAGAATCAGATACTTAGAGCGATTCAGACCCAGTTTTAGCCAGATCTGTTTGGTCGCTAGACATGTTGGTCCAACAATCCACTTTAGGTCTAACCAATAGCAAAAACTACCTACGGGGGGCCGTGTTGCTTATTTTTCTTGCATTTGTAGTGATATGAGCTGATTAGGAACCGGTTATTGAGTATGAGACAGAGAGTCCCTGCCGACTTAGTGTATGTAGGATCAGATTTTCTGGTGGTTTCACCAAATATTTTGATTTTTCGCAAAAGTCGCTATCAGTGGCATCCGAGTAGGCTTCGTGTGTTCTATATACCAATCTTCCCACAAATTATTTTTAAACGATTTGTTTATAAGTAGTCGCTGAAAGCCTGCGTTCCTACACGACCTTAGATGTTATTCTTGGTTGGACACATCGGTTCAAGACATTTGATTATTTCTCGGATTTTTCGTAGTTATCAGGGCTGGAGACCTTCGAAGCCTCCAACAGTATTTGCTATCCTGTAAACCCCTAAGCGGAACTGTTGGATGGAGTTAAGTCCATTACTTTCTGTTTTATTTTGTAAGAAATGTTGGCTAACAGTCTATGCTGCATTTGCTACTGCCCTAAAGGCATTCCGGGCTTTAGCATCACAGCAAATGATAAATCCGTCTACCGAACCGATAAAACTGGGCACTACTGTGAGCATCTCCATCGTAGTTGGGTCGCCTATCCGTATCTGTTCGAGTAAAGTGCAGGATTATTTGTTCAGAATCAGCTCTTTATTATAAAAATAGAGTAGTGGCTCTGGGTGACCAAACCCGTTGAAGCGCAATTTTAACGATGAAATCATCAATTTTTGTTAAATGCGCACTTTGATACAGTGCGGTCCTGGTCAGGATTGAATTTTATGTACCCCGGCTCCGGTGTTCTGTACAAACAAAGACGAGTACTAAGGTAAGCTTCTTTTCTAATATGCTTCCTCTCATGTTATCTCAATATGGGACACCTAGCATAAATACAAGTGTGGGCCGGATGAAGGTCGTGTACCAGAATACCTTCACCCTCACATCGATTTGACTATTACAAAAAAGTGTCTCTGTAAGGGCAAAGCATCCGTTCGCTGTTGTCACACGATGCAAAGTTATCGACATTTCGTAGAACTACCTGCTTTTCGTAGAATCTCCATACGATGACGCCATAAAAAGCGTGGTTTCCGGATTCTAAAATTTGATCTTTAACGTTCAGTCGTCGTAATACCGCTTAATGTCATCGAATTCACGTGGTGAGATTATATTAACGACAACCAGTCCTAGACCTGATCTGTATGCTATCAAAACGTTGGTGTACGCAGTACGGCATGGCGAAGTGATCCAACAAGATCGCGTGTGTAGGCGTAGAACCTAGTCGCCGAATTAACCGCACCTTATTGCATAAATATTCTGTTCGAAGTCAATTCGTTATTTATCACGACGATGATTTATCTACTGGTTAGCATATCAAAAGGGATGTACCGCAGGGGTTTGTTTATGCTTAGTCTGTAATAGAGCCCCCTACCCATACAGTGTAGAGGGTCATCTCCAAGCCAATCAAGCAGTCACCAGTGACATTTACTCCATTAGATGTCAGATACGAATTTAGATATGGCACTCGAGCTTCAAAAGTAAGTTAGTTATTAGGAACTATATTCTTGTCTTCAGATAATTGTGTCCCGACGATATTGATCACCTTTTCAAATGTTGGTATTCGAGATGGCACTGCCGAACGGATTCGGTAGAATGAACCTGTCGTTATCAATTTTAGGAATGGGATCCACTATGATTGACTTCATAAGCGTTTAATAGTAAGCATTGTACAACGTGACGCCGCTGCTAATGGGAGATTTCGAAGCACAATGTTTGGTATTCCATTGCTTCCCGCTTTTCAGTTATTCGAAAATCTGTACGCAGGAATAATGACCTTGAGCTCTCGAGTCGACTTTTTTATATTTTACAGCATCGGATCTGCTAATTGCAGAGGCAGTGCGACCTAACAGATCTTTTGTACCGAGTCGACTTACTTACCTACTTAAAATGGCGCTACAGTCTGGGGCGGACATGAGTCTCAACCAACAATCGTCTCCAGCCAGTTCGATCTTAAGCTAGCAGCCTCCAGTTTCGCACTCTAAGTTGTTTGAGGTTCCCTTTCACTTGCGTGCGCCACCTGAGTCGCGGTCTCCCTTTACTGAGCTGTCCTCCGGGGGCAGATTCGTAGATTTCTCGGACCAGAGCATTGGAGTTCATCCGCTCTATATGTTCCAGCCACCTAAGTTGTTGGACCTTCACTCTTCTGGTTAAGTCAATATCGCTGTAAAGCCCATATAGTTCGTCGTTGTATCTCATCCTCCACTCACCGTCTATGCAGACAAGCCCGAAAGTCAGCCGAAGAATTTTCTTTTCGAAGTAGCCAGGAGCACCCTCACCTGTTTTTGATAAAATTTTATTAAGGTTTTGACTTCTTAGCCCAAAGAAGCAGCAATCGGAAAGAGTTATTCTTCATTTGATTTCAGAGATGGTGTCATTGTTTGATTTGATAGACGAGCCGAGTTAGACAAAGTCCTTAACTGCCTCAATGTTATATCTGAGGGTGACGTTCTCTCCGGGACTTCGGGGTTGGGTGTCTTTTATGGTTGGCATGGTATACTTGGTCTTAAACTTATTGACCATTCGCCAATTCTGCCTCAATACTTAGGAGAGCCCAACTGACATCACACTGGCTTCTTCCGATCATGTCAACATCATCGGCGTATGCAAGTAATTCGACGGACTTTCTTTCATATGCGGCCTGAAAATCGATAAGTAAATGGTGGCTATCGACTTGTTGAGTTTTTTCTGGGATTTGCCAGAGTGTGAAAATTTGGTCACGGCGCCTCTGATGGCGTGTTGGCAGCATTGCGTTGTGACTGGTCTCCGATACTTGATGCCGGCGGCAGTATAGGAGTTGTTGACAGATCTAGCGATACGCGTTCGGAGAAGGTTCTGGCGGGCTCTTCTTACAGTAGGTCTTCTTTGTTGTGGCGCTATGGAAATCTGTATTCGCACCATGTTTGCAAAAAGGTGATGATCTAAGTCAATGTTGGCTGACTGGAACTTTCAATATGATCAATTTGATTTTGCGTTTCATGTCCCCTTGTGTATATTGAGACGAGGAAACAGTATGCTTGCTATAGTTATATTTCGACCCGGGACAAAGTCAATAAAGCTAAGTCCGGTGTTGTGTAGGCTACGCTTACCAAAGGTGTCCTACTTTCCTATCTTGACGTCTAGTACGATTTTAACATCATTCTTCGGACATTGCTCATGCATATGTCTTGTCGGGGACCTCGGAGAAACATTTTTTGGTGGTCTACGAACTTGATGCGCTGCTGGCACAATCCAAGTTATAGGATAATCAGCAGTTTCCTGTTCAATGGCCACGCAGGTCCCCAGATCTAGACTAGCTGCCCTACAAATTTGTGGTGGTCTTTGCTGGCCTGAAACCACACTGATATGGATTAATCAGGTTAATGACGAGCGGCTTCAGGCGTTCACACAATACGGCAGATGGGATCTTGTGGGCTCTGCTAAGAAGACGGATGCTTCTGTAGTTGGCGCAGTTCAGAGGGTCTCCTTTCTTGATGATCGGCCAAACAATGCCGAGGTCCATTCATCGGGCAAATTTTCGTCGGACCATATTTTACTGATAAGTTGGTGTATGCTCCTTACCAAGTCATCGGCTACCGCTTTGAAGGGCTCGGTAATCAGGTTTTCCCCTCCAGCAGCTTTGTTGGAACTAAGCTTAGATATGTGTATCTTCACTTCACAAGTCGAGTGGACGAAATTGTTGGTCTATATCGTCCAGATTGAACAGTTCATCCTGCCTGACAACGGTATTTGGTTCCTCATCGCCGTTATACAGTCTACAGAAATGCTCTTTCCAAATCCTCAGCATTGGCTGCGACGCCACTACTATGTCCCCTTGTTCGTCTCTAAAGGTTTCAGTTCGGGATTTGTCTCCGTGGCATGTTTTTCAACCTTTTGGTAAAACATTCGAATCTTATTCCTGGACTAGCAGCTCTCAGTTTTCTCGATAGCGCGCTTCCCATTCTCGTTCTTTTTTGTCCTCAGAAGCCGGTGTTCGTCCCGTCTCTTCTGCTCGTTACACTCGTGAGCAGCTCTAGTTCTTATATGCAGCAACGCTGTGTATGCATCTTCCTTAGCTGCATGTGCCCTGCCCGCACACGTCGTCAAACCAGGATTTTCGTTGTGGTTGCCCAGTGAAAACCGGCACACCAGAGGCGGCATCTCTGATTGCTTTATGGCAGTGTTGCCACTGGTCTTCGATACTAGATGTTGGGGGCATAGGATCTCGTATGAGTTTAAGAGAGACGCGATCGGAAAAGATTTTGGCGATCTCTTGCGATTATAGCTGTTCGACGTCGAATTTCCTCACAGTACAAGCTTGCCTTTGTTGTGTTCGGGATATCCGCAACCGTACCTTGGCTATAACAAGGTAGTGGTCCGAGTCGATTTTGGCCACTCGGAACATTTGGACATCCACAATACTGTAGCAGCGCTTTGTGTCGATTGCAATACGGTCAATATGGTTGATGGTTGATTGATCACGAGTTCTCCAAGTCGTCTTGTGAATATTGGGATATGGGCTTGGTAGCTACGACAATTTTTCGCCTCGCGACAAAGTCCATTTGACTGAATCCGTTATCGGAGGTAGTGTCATACAGGCTATACTTTCCGACAGTACTACTAAAGATAACCTCCCTTCCTAGCTTTGCTGTAAAATCGTCCAGGACCATTTTAATGTCATAGCTAGGGAACTACTCGGAAGTCTTGCCTAAGACTTGTAGAATCTATCTTTGGTGTCATCATGGGGCGTGAACTCATATAAGACTAATGGTGAAAATTTAGCCTTATTACTCGTTAATATGGCCGAAACTCATAACTTCTTGCCTAAGTCTGCCTCTAACAACGAATCCGCTTACAAATCGGCCTTGCTTTTGCCGTCGACGTAGTTGTCGCACTTATTTATCCTCTCTTTCTCCGGCACATCCCATCACATTTCTTGGGTGGCTGTAATATCTCCTTTGCTGCAGTCCAGTGCCTCCACTAGTTGTTCGGCTGTACGCGGCCTATAAAGTGATCTAACATTCCGCGTACAAACCCGAAGTTCGTTGTTCTTATTTCGTTTACAGGGGTTGTCAATAGTAGAGCTGTCCTTATCCGAGGCCTGTTGTTATTTCGTAACTATAGATTTTTTTCCATGGCCGGGCAGTTACCCCATAATAAGATGGTAGAAACTAGGACGAGGGGTCGGTTAGACCGAAGCCTGTAAGCTATTCGGGGATCTGAGTGCTGCCATTGGTCCATTCAGGGTTCATCAGCCAGCACCTCTTTTACAAGGCCTTGACTTCATCTCGGAATTCAATACCGGACTGAGCTCCAAATAAGTCCGAGTAGCCTGGATACAGTTTCATTTACTTTATTTCGCGGTTTATTTTCACTGCTGATTCCATCTAGGGAACACATTCGCTGTCCCGTTTATAGTGCTGCTTTTAATAAGTTTGGCAATCTTTTCAATACTGAAAATCGTACATTGAAAATGTTTATTCAATGGATAGATCTGAAATCAATAAAAGATATGGCCTTGACGACTTTGTGGATGACGAATATCTTAGGTTTCATTCATTGCTAAATAAATATTGGTCAGTTTTCCATCGTAAAATAAGCGAAATAAGTGGAGTATATACGAGTATGGCCTTGCTCAACCCTTTAACAACTCTCAAAGTAGTTGAAGAATGCAAAATTTCTTGGAACACAATGGAAAAGCTGGACTAATTTTATCTTGTCTGGCTCATTGGCCACAACGGGGCATAAGCTCGATGAACAAGCTTTCTCGTGACCTAAAAATATTGTTTGCATTTTCTATGCGCAGACATAGGGATTTGGGTTCCTTGTCCATATAAAATGAATATAGAAAGGAAGATGCAAGGATAAGAATTGAGTGCTTCCCAGCAAAACTATTTCCGTCTCTGGAAAACAGAGAAACTCCCTTGAAGGGAACAATAGGAGTGCAGTGGACCAGTTCTTTGGGACAAGAAAAGACAATTGTAAACTCCAGTCCCTTCCATCCTATTCGAACAAATCCACACTAACGTCTAACTTGAATGACCCCTTCAATCCACGAATTGTATCTCGAATTTTCAGACACTAGGACTGATTCAGTCATAAGCTTCCTGAAAAATATTCCCTTGCAGAATCAAACGTTCTCCTTTCTCGATCTGCCACATCGTTCTATTGGAAACTTCCTTTTTTAAATAAAGGAGTAGAAGTACATAAAAGTTTTCAGAGACATTTCGGAAGAAAAATTTTCCAGACCTGCTTGTTTCTTGTAATTTCTCAGCTGGTTCTTCAGTGGAAAAGTCTCATCGCTTTTTATATTTGTAAGTTGCACCTGACTACTTAACAATTTATCTGCAGCTTATCATCCCCTTTGCAATATCTCAAACTTATTTACACTTATTAAGATGCCAGTCACATGAAGTACAAACAAAAAATTCATTCATCTAAATACACAATGAAGGACATACTGGGAGCAGGTCATCCTAAAACCAAATATAGTAACGTTAAGCGCTATCCTCTCTAGATGCCCTTTCACTTAACCAAATGAAAAGTTCCTTTATGATTTGGCTCATAAGTGTCCCAAAGAATATAACCATCGTTCGACCTCGGCAGATCCTTCATTAATAAGTCATCATACAGTTGTGTGGATGTAAGGACGACTACAACGTCACAATAACAAAAGTGTTCACTGTCCCTGAATCAGTAAAAGTTTCTCTCATTCTAAAGATATCCATCCCATCCGAGGTATTATCATCAGAATGTCGGATGAATACGGAATCAACCTCTGGTCAGAGAGGTGGAATCTGGGATGTTGGAAGCGTTTGTCCTGTACAAGAATCTTCTTCAATAATTAAGTGAGTTGGAGTGAGGGATGAAAACGGCTTGTCGAGCTTTTTCGGGTTTTTCTGGGGATCTGTTGCGGTGGTGCCTCACTTCAGATTGAAATCCCCCTTAGTTGACGCGTGACTCTTATTGAGTGGAATATCTTATTATATTGCTTGTAAATGTTACATGCCAAACGTTGATTTCTAGATCCGTTTACCTGTGAGTACGTTCTATCCTTATTATGCGCATATCTCGCAACAAATGAGCAAGCATTTAACCTTGAAGTATGATTATGCGAACATCAGTGCACACGTGTTTCAAGCAAAGGACATTTTGGCAGAAGAATTCTCAAGATGGGGCCAGGGGCGAGGTTAGAGGCAGATCCAGGGAAGACAGCAGCTACTGCGACATGTTCGGAGCTTAGTTTATATTGAGATTTTCCGCCATTTTCTCAGGCTGTCATAATAGCAATGATGACGGAGTAGTTTTCACTGGACCAATGACAGTGCCCCAACTGACATAGTGAGCTTCTGGAATTGTGCTCTGAAGAATAAGTCCTTCAGGTCGAAGTTTATGCCATTGGGATAGGCGTCCGACTACGTAAAACACTACATACCACCTTGATCAAAAAGTTCCCGGGGGACACCACCGTGTGGCGCTCCCATTGTTCCGATTTGAGTTCTGTTTCTTTGTTAAGTTTGTTAATCTGTTGTTGACATTCTCACTAAATCTTAGCATCATAGCTTGATATTTGCAAAAGTTACGTAGCCAAGAGTATATCTATCTGTTGGCGGTTTTTTATAATTTTAGAATTTAAATTTAAATTTGCAACAACGAACTTGTACGAGTATTAAATTTTGCGTAAAAAAAGGATTTAATGGCGCGCGAACGTTGGAAATGTTGGAAAAGTGTTTCGCCAACGATTCTCTAAAGAAAACGGTTGCTTACCAGTGGCACTAGCGGTTCAAAAATGGTCGTGAGTCAATCGAAGATGATGATCGCCGTGGCAGACTATCGACATCGAAAACCGACGAAAACATTGATGAAGTACGAGTAAAAGAAATGTTGGTCAATAACCGCAAATTAACCATCAGAGAGATAGCGGAGGACTTGAACATTGCCTATGGATCCGTCCCAGACATTTTGGCTAATGATTTGGGTTTCCGTCGTGTACTTAGCAGCAAAGTTGGTGCCAAAAGACCTCAATTTCATGCAAAAAAGAAACCGTGTTGAAGTCGCAAAAGAGATGATTTGCGAGGCTGAATCCGATCCCACATTCATCAAAAGGATCATTACTGGAGACGAGACGTGGGCTTATGAGCGCGACAAGCAATCCAGACATCAGGCAAATGAATGGCGTTCACTAAATGAGCCGATACCAAAAAAACCACGGCAATGCTCACGGTTTTCATAGATTACAACGGTGTAGTGCATCATGAATTTTTGCCAGAAGGCCAGAGAGTAAACAAAGAGTACTCGTATTATTTGGACGTTATGAGACGTTTGCGTGAAGCAATTCGCCGAAAGAGATCAGAATTGTGAGCAGAAAACTCGTGGTTTCGCACCATGATAACGCACTGTCGCACAGTGCCATCATTATTCGTAATTTTTTGACGAAAACTGTTCAATCGAATTAAAAAACCACTCCGGGGAACGCGTTTCAGCAGCCGAGAGGAAGTAATGAAAAAATCGCAGGAAGCACTGATGGACATACCGAAAACCGTATATAAAAAATGTTTCGAGGATTGGATCAAGCGCTGGCATAAGTTTGTTGCAGTCGATGGGTTTAGTTTGAAGGGGACAATATAGATTTAGATGAATAAACTTGTATTTCGACTTTTCTGAATACATTCCGGGAACTTTTTGATCAAGGCGGTATTATGAAGCAACAAAAACCTCAGATAGTGATGAACTTATGACCCCAGGAAACAAAAAACTTAAAATTTAGTGCATAACCGCGTGCAGGATTCGAACTATTAACAGTCCCCATACAGTCGATTATTGGAGGCCATAAACCACTATAAAGCGTGCTTCACTGCCATCCAAGAAGTACGATTGGATGGGGCGGGCAAAAGATGATTCAAAACTATGATATCTACTATGATGAGTCCTATAGAAGGTAGAAGCAGCAACTGTTCGGATTTGTCATCAGAGGAACCCTTCAGCAAGAAGTCTTGAGTTTATGGCATATAAGCTACTGCCTAGTTACAATCCACATCAAGTCGAAGTTCACCAATATAAGCCTGATATGCTCTCGCGCCCCAATGAGCAATATCCTATGCACGACGTTAAGATCGTCGTTAGTAATTTCAGGAAAGGAGAACATTTTTGAAGTGCTCTTGAAAAACATACGAGTAGTCCACCCGACACCAGCTCGGATTAATCGACTTCGCGGTAGGGCAGAATGTGAACAAAACTTGCGCACGTTTTTAACGCTTGAATATCGATAAAGAACCTGGCAGTCACCTTATCAAAAGGCCGACAATCAATGCGTCCCACACATGCATAGCTACTTGAGCTCGATATACGAACGTTTTGTGGCAACATCGACTCAGGCCATTGCCTTTTGGTAGCCAAGTTGCGAATTCGAATACTCGTATTACGGACAGCCCAACACTGAATAAATTTTATGAAGAAATTTGACATCGAACGGCTATTATCCCAAAAAACTGTTAGAGACAATTCTAATTTAGCTGTTCGAAAACCCGGCCCCCGCCCAATTATCAAGGCTTCGCCCATTAATGACGTTGTCTATTAATAAAAAGCGGGGGCAGGTCTTATCGTAAACATCTTTAGATGACGCCACCGAAGCTTGCTACGATTTGATCAGTTACATGTTGCCGGTCATAGGTCTTGTTGGCGGTAGGACCACCGGTAGTCCCTACCAGAACTTAAATCAGTACCATGGGAGTCAGGAGCCCCCGGATTTCGTTCCGGGCCTGACTTGTTGAGGTAGGCCCCCTTGGGGGAGCGTCATGGTGGCTGTGGTTTAAACCCAAAGTCGCGGGGAGGGTCTGCCTGCTGATTTGACCCAATGAAGAGTTGCAATAAGTACTGGGTGCTGTGACCCTAAGAGCAGCAAGAGGTTTTAGATCGGCCTCGACTCCTACCAAGGGTGGAACTTGTGCCTCCAACACAGCTCCGAAATGGTTCTCAGGAAGGCGGCAGGCGATGGCAAGGCGTATCCTTGCTCCCATGGATGTATGGACATTCCGTGAAACCAAGTCTTCAGAGACAGATGTTCGCGTTAAACCCAAGACACGTTTTTCGAAAACCATTTAACAAGTCCTATGATGCTAGCATTAAGAACATAAGACCAGGGGAGACATAATCAGTAAACCATTCGAGACTCCGCATCTGATGTCTTGGGTTTCACCAGAGCACTGCAATCAAGCAACTGGTATGAAGAAGAGTGTCGATAAGCACATGCAGGAGATCAAAGGAGACTTTAAGAACATCGAGTTCTTAGAATGAAAAAGAAATAGGCAGAGAAGAGCTCGATCGAATTCATGGAGAGGTGGTTCTGCACGGAAATTTTACCAAAACATGCAAAGAGCCAAGGGTGCAAATACCGAATAGAAGTATGCAGGGAAAGGGATGGAAACGTAATAATAGAGTTACAGTTCACTGCTGAATGCCTTCGAATCTCTTCCGGAGGGATAATGCAGTAAAGAAAAATTCAGACTTAAGTGGCGCGCCTAAGTTTAAAGTGACCTCAGCCGACTTGGTCATATAGGCGATGAACACAAGATCGCACTGAATGGAGGTAGATGTTGATTCGGACCCACCTCACCACAGACTATAGTGTAAAGGTGAAAAGAGGTGAAATACTGCTCGTGTTGGCTTCCATTTTAATTAGACTCGATTTCATACTCCAAAACAGATCGCCATTGGCAAGCTGTCCGGCTTTTTCTAACGATTTCGTCGTGGTAATTTTACGGCCTTACAGTTCATCTCTATCTGCCAACATTAGCCCTTTGGTTCGATCTCAGTTACGGAGTGTTTCCTTCTTCTAGTCTCGTCCTGATGAATTTCTTTATTTTTTCGGATTTTTTATTGTAAATTATGCTTGCAAAGCTCATGTACAACTTGGTCAACTAAGTTTTGTAATGCAAGTATTCTTTCAACGATATGCCGCATGAGTTTTTCCTAGGAACTTTTTGATGAGCTCGGAATTCATGTGTTCAGTTGGTTTATTGACGCCAGGCGTCGGTTTGGCCTGAATATAATAAACCTCGATAATCTTCTTTGATAACACGGAGACAATGCTAGCTGCAGCCAATTGAGTTTTCAAGTGCTACATCATTTGATTTCTCCAAGGGCAATGTGGGCGTCCCTGATCACAATGTTTATTAGTTGTCATCTTCCTTGCCCTCCCGGGGCGGTTCCTTTTTACCGTGGACATATTCCCACTAGCGCAGATCTGGAATTTTAGAACGATTGACTCTGTCAGTGTCCTAGAGCATCCCATACATTCCTCAATCGAAGTTGATATTTGTCGAAGAAAGCTATAGATTTTCAGAGCACTCACCCGCGATCAGTACTCGTATTGTCCAGGATTATGCGACATACCATATATGGTAGACGGATGAGTATTGTGAGAGAGTTATAGATCTTTAGCTTAATTTGTCGATGAGTTGCCAAAAGTTCCACTTTGATTTTCAGGTTGACATTATTGTTGTTGTTAATACTGCTACTAAAAATGAACAAAATCTTGCCAACAGTGTGGCGTTGTCTAAGACGCTAAGACTTTGTTTGATGAAGCCACTTCGCTTCCTTTTCTACGAATTTTATGGTCGCTGATTTCAATGCTGACATGATATGCCAGCGTGGCACTTTTATAGAATATAATGTCAGCGGGGTCCTGCGTGGCGAATGATCGGGAAACTACTGATTGCCCTATAACTTGGATTAGGCCTGCAGCGCAACAATAAAATTCGTAGCGAGGTGCCACTGGTGGAGGAATGTTAAGCCAGTAACATAACACTGGCATACGCCGTTTAACTAGATGTGGTGAACCAACTAATGGCCCCGGATTGAAAAGGAATCGCTGTTGACGATCTTCGAATCCGCACGTGGAATGTTTGGACGCTTAAAAGGCCACCTGCAGCCAAGCAATAAATAAAGGCCTTTGACTGCTATCGTGCAGATATCACCGTCATTCAGGAAGTGCGATGGGATGGACCGAACATAAGGACGCCGCAAAACTGTGACATATGCTATGGTGATTGCTATAGAGAAGAGAAACAGCGCTTATTGCATATGCGTGTTTGCCATATGCTGCAGACATGGGCCAGAAGTCTTAAACTCCCTACACTAAGCGAATGTCTTATGAAAATTCGCATCAAGGTTAAATTGGCTAACATAAGACTGGAAGACCAGGACGACGCCACTAAAAAATGTTTCACCTGTTCAACCCTCTCCTCGATAAGACATGTGAGCAATGTCCGAAGTATGAACAATCCTACTAGGCGATTTTAACGCCAAGATTTTAAAGGAGGTCACATTTGGTAGAACATAGCCTACACGACTCCACGTCTGGCAAAGTACTTAAGTTTATTGTCTCTGCGGTAGGAGGAAATATCACAATAGCAAGCACATGGAGACATGGAGGTCCTCGGATCGTGAAACGCTAAATCAAATTGATCACATTGCGATAGACGTAAGACGTGGCTCCAATATTTTGGATGTGCGAACATTCCGGGTAGCCAATATTGAATCGGATGATCACCTTGTTACAGCTAAGGATTTCCCAAGACCCACAACAAAGAAGAACTACTATGAGAGGATATAACGTAGAAAAGCTACAATCGCAAAAAACTGGCAGAATCTTCTCCGAACGCGTTTCCTGAAATCTATTAACAACCCGTATGCCCCCAGCATCAAGTGCCGGCGACCAGTAGCACCGCTGCCAACGTGTATCATAGATGCCGCAACTGATGGGTTCCACCCGACCACCGCCAAGAAATCCCCGATTTGATGAAGAGTGCCTGAAAGCATATGTTAAACAAGAAACGTACATAGTGGTGCTGCAACAAAGAACGAGACCTGCTCGAGAACTCTACGAGCAGCAGATGCGAAAGGCAAAACGAACATATCAAGGCGAGAGTGCCCGTACGCCTGTAGAGATGAAGAAGGGAACATTGTAGTAGAGTCACCGATGGTGCTGAGAATATCGAAGAACATTTTCTGCAGAATGTATAACGGCGAAGAAGCCCAATATCCCAATCAAAATTTCAGTCTACTTGACCAAAACGAAGTAAGTACCAATATCTAAGCTAAAATCCAACAGAGCTGCTTGATCTGACGGCTTACGGGTGAAGGTATTCAAAGCTGCTGGAAATGGCTTTATGGAGAGCATACACCAAATCATTTCTTAGGTCTGATTGGAAGAGTGGATGAATGGAATCTCAGCATCGTTTGCCCGATCCACAAAAAGATACCCCCTCAACTGCGTCAACTACAGAGGTATAAGTCTCCTCAACATCGCATACAAGATCTTAACTACCACATTGTGTGAACGTCTTCATCAAGAATCTGATAGGTCCTATCTGTGCGGACGAGGAATGTCCAAAATCAACCAAAATTTCATACTCCGGCAGATCCTGGAAAGAACTAAGAAAGTCGAAATCGAGACCCACCTTCTTTTCATCGATTTTAGGGCCGCATATGCCAGCATTTATACAGAGGAGCTATACCCGTATAGGGTCATGTCTAGTTTTGGCATATCTGCCAAACTTGACCGCTTGTGCAGAATGACGATTGAGAGAATGACTGTTCCATCAAGATCGGTAAAAATTTAAGATTTGAAGGTGATGCGGTGTCATGCGACTGTTATCGACGTAATTGGGAGAACTCAGCGGGCTGTCAACGGTGCGTTTGCTAAATAAAGGCAAAACCAAATATTTGCTGTTAACATGGAGGGGCACATAACATCAACGAATTGGAACAGCACATAGACAGCTATAATTTCATGGTAGTAAGGGACTTTGCCTACCTTGACTCCTCTATAAATTCTGCCAACAAGAACCACTCTTGCCAATCGCTGTTTCATTGGACTAAGAAGGCAATTGAGTAGTAAGTCCCTATCCCGAAGAACTAAGGAGACTCAATATAAAACCTGAATCATTCCAGCCCTACTTAATGGCGCTGAAGCATATGCCCTATCGAAAGCGGATGAAGATATCCTTAGTCGTTTCGAGAGAAAAAACTTGGAAAAATATTCGGTCCCGTTTGCGTTGATAAGCTTTGGATGGAAGTTTCAACGGCGAGCTACAGCAACACCAACATAATCAGAGAACTGCATATCACTCCCCTGTGATGGCTAGGACATGTAGAGCGAATGGGCACCAATGCTGCGGGCCGCAGATCCTTCGCATCAAACTGGAGGGACCACGGTGACCTCACCTTAGGTGTCGAGTACAAGTAGAAGGGGACCGTAACTTTAGTTAGCTAAAGACTGGCTTAACTGGAGAGGCGTATTAGTTGAGTCCCAAGCTCACCCGGAACTATCGTGCCACCTAAGTATAAGTAAGTAAGCGTCAGTTTATTGAGCTCTTTTCGAATGCATCATACTCCAAGCATCCTTCGGGATCCTGTCACTATTACTAAATCAGGTTTTCTGGGATTTCTTTATATGGTATATCACACAGCTCTGAGAGGTCCTTTCGAACTCTGACAGAATAGTAGGTGGTGTTGAGAATATTAGTTATCTTGACAGTTTCAAGAAAAAGATACTCTGCATGATTTTCGGTCCCGTTTGTGTTGACGGGAGTTAAGAAAGAGGTTCACCTACGGACTAATTTCAGCGACATCGGTCTAGTCAGGCGTTTATGGATTAAACATCTGACATAGTTGGACCATGTTGAGCGAATGGACGCCGCCGGCCCAAAAAGTCTTCCGCTCTAATCCCGAAGAACGATGTCAACAAACTTTGTATGTTGCACTGGAGGCAGCTGGCGAGAGATTGTGCCAGCAAGAGAGGCTTAGTTTAGGCCCAAGTTCACATCGGACTGTAGCGTCACCGAAGGAAGTAAGTGGGTGCGAAATAACAAGGTTCAATCAACTCGTTGAAGGTAAGCTTTTGTCTTCTACTCACTGGAACCTTATTTGCAAAATATGTTTTTCTAATAGCAGTATCTTTCTTCTTATCGCTATTCATACCTTGTCATGGTTTTGCTATGGGACTGCAATTCCATCATCAGCAACATTGTCGCTAACAGAAATGGTTCCCTCATAACCCAGCCAGGCCCTACACATCTATCATCAGTTTTTCACTCTCATCCTTGCAGAGATTGGTCCGGCTCTTAAAAAGAATATTGAGACACTTCCCATTTTGATTATTAAATTCCTGCCGCCCTAAATCTCAAGTTACTCGCACCGAGAAGAGGGGCACTTCCATCGACTGAAAAGACATCCCTAATCCCTTCTCTTTTTACGGTGGCTGCAGTGTGACTGAGTACATATGCTGCAACGTTCCTGCTGTGGCGTAAAAATTAATGACTGAAACCATTCTTAAGCAATCACCACCTCGTGACTGATTTAAAGTTTGCATATTGCAAAGACTAAACAATGTCCAGGTTCATCATTTCTGCCAAACTCAGATTGTGCAGACTGCCGATGGAGAACGCAAGCTACTATGCGAAAGTCGGATGCAACCTCTTCGAGACCTTTTATGCCATAAGTGGGTTAAGACAAGCTAATGCAATGTTAAATGTGACTTATTCAACACCATACTACATATGTGGGATACAATTTTAGAGCCATTTGCATAAGCTAAAGACATTGGCGTTACGTACAGAACGCGGTCCGAAAAGTGTTGAAAAAGAATCGGCGAAAATTGGTACAACCAAGCTTATGCTGCCGAGGCAGACATACGCTTAAAGGCGCAAGTCGTCAGGATGATGGGATTTGGAAGAAGCGTCGATCCTTACGAGCTATATATTGACACTGATCCATTCAAAAGAGTGTGCATCAATGTTGTATTTCCTTGATTCCTACCCGCAGTGACAAGGCTGAAGGAAATGATCTCGTCTTAGATGGCTCACACACGTGCAAAGAGAGTGCGTAATTGAGGGCAGTTGCCCAAAGACCGTGTTAACTAACGAGGTTTAGCTGATGAGGACCAGATCTATCATGTGCTGCAACACCATACAAAAAGTTGAGGAGTCGGAGTTCGTCGTAAGTTCGATAGGGGTCTACATGATGTCCTCTGACAAGTGGAATAGTTGTGTGAATTACAAGTTTACAAAGTAAAGCCGAATTTATGATTTCAAACTGCAATGCATAATATACCTGATTTTGTTTCAATCGAATATTCAGAAATAGATAGCTTGTAACCACCGATTGGCGTTTTGTAAAATCTCCCGTCCCATTCCGGTTTTGCCCCATAAAAGCCTAAATCAACGTTCTCCAGATACAAAAACAAAACTATTAAAGTTTAGCATTTGAATGTGATAAACAAGTCTTTCACAACACCTTTTGTTTTGCAACAACAAATCCTCGAAATTAGTCGCACATTACTTCGAATTCGTGGAAACGAACGTTCTACTTCCAATAGATAGTAAACATAATTTGATAGCCTTAAGGCCATCATGAAATTGCCAGATCGACTAAATACATGTTTAGGGTGACAATCACCTCAATTAGCATGTAGTCACGTTAAAATTTCATCTTCGCCAGCTTGGCTGCTGGAGCTGATGATTTATACGAGAGGGTATACCCTCTCCGTCACTTGGTCGAGATTACATCATTCCGCATACCTATTTCTCGGCTCTCACTTCAGTACACATTCCCTCCAGTGGATCCCCCCGGTTACATTCAGGCAGAGTTATAACTGGTTTGCAAATTTCACTGCCAATGGAAGTGACTTTTGTAGGTAAACTGGCAATTGGCAACTGGCAACTGGCAATTGGCAACTGGCACAGCCAACGTTACATGGTCGATGCTTGGATGTGTAATCCCCTGGCCATTAAGCTTGAGAAGTAGTTCACTCAAATACAAAGCTGACTCCGTGGGTGTGAATATGAATCTTATCCGCATCTTTTATGTTACCTAAACGACTTTTGCAAGTGTTTTTTTTTCTTTATTTATTTATTTATTTTTTATTCAGCTATTCAGCGGATATGTTCCCACATGAATATACCATATTGTAGTTTTCCCATACTCGTTCTCAGATAGATTCTGTTAGTATTCGTATCTGTGACACATAATTTGCATGGTAATTGAACTGCTTGTCACCTAAATCGGTCATTTACCTTTAATTGCCCCAGCCCGGCTGAAAGTGCTTTGTAATGGCTAATGGCGGTACTAAATAAGCCGACAACTATCTTGCAGTGTCAGCGTAAGACTTACGTAAACCTTTTGATCGTTTATCGATTGGTGTTTGGTCTCTGTTGGTATACGAATACACTCATTTGCTTCGGATACCTTTGGAACACGTCATTTCTACAGAGGGAATGAAATTGGAGGCTTCGAAGCTCTGAATGGAGTCACCTTATTCGGATTCAAGTTGAAGAGATGGAAATGCAATGGAGGACATCACTACGACTATTACTATAGCAAGGTGGGCACGTTCATTTATGCTGGGTAAACACACCCTCGCCGAACACTTTAATGGAAAGCAAACATTTGCATTTGAAAGAATCCCAAAAGGGTGGTGTATTTGAAGCTGGTCTTCTTCCTTTGGCTGGGAATTGTCTTGAGTCAGAAGATTGTTGTAAACAACGACCATTCTTTGTTCGAAAATTAACAAATATGGAAATGCTGGAGTCAATGACTTGCAAAAAAAAACAGTCAAGGTGCTTTGGCATTCAGCACACCATCCGGTCTTCATCAAAAGTAAAGGGAAAGAAAGAAGAGCTCGTTTGTACTGATACTGGCAAAGCTTTTTAACTTGCTGTGGTTTTGGAGGCCATACGAATGCATACTATCTCTCAAGGCTCACACGTTTTTATTACAAGAAGGTCCTATCACGAGAGATAGTGAACAACGGTAGCCCAACGTTTGAAGAGTTGAAAGGTAGACGCTTATGACGCTATAGACTTTGACGTTCGAGTGCCGTTTAACTAACTGCCGTCGATGTTAAGCACAGAAAGGATTTTTCAATCCCGATAGGTCTTAAGGCTGTTTCTTTGACACGTTTGATAGGTTGGAATTCTCAGCCGCATACGGTTAACTGACTTACTTAGCGGGCTTCGAACAAGTTTAGAGGTCCAGGCTCCTGAGCCCGTTGTTTTTATTTCGTTGTTGGGCTCTTGATCCATAAAACCAAGCTTAGGTACTTCTTGGAGTCCCGAATTAGGGAATCAAGCACTCTTTTGGCTGTGCTGACCTAGTTGACATGCTTTGACTTTTGGATTATATTCACATCCTCATACAGCTGATAGGGTTTGTAGTTATATCTTCTTCCGGATTAGCGGACCAAGAATTTTATTCTCGGAATTGTTCATCTTTTAAGCCTATAGTCCATCAGTAGGAATTAGTACCTACAATACCAGTACTCACCACGTCAATGCCGAGAACCTGCAGCCTAATGCGAGCTCAAGCCGAACATTCACAGAGGTAATGTTCCGTCTCATCACTTTCATAGCAATCGTCGCAAGGAGTCCAGCCCATGTAAGTGCTTAGTAGAAGTGTAGACTTCCGTCACGACGCCAGTAAGCAATCTGTAATCTTTCTTACTGAAGGAGAGCAGGATGGCCGGTGACCTCCTGTGACATCGAGAAGCATTCGTTTGGTCTGGAACCGGAAGTTATGCCATTTACAGTTGTGCTCATATGAAACCCAATCATCAATGGAAGTCCTAACCGAGGACGCCGACCTAACTTAGGGTTCGGGTCCTGAAAAACTCTCCTCAGAGCCTTGCCTAGCAAGTTCATCGGCGACTTTATTTCCCGTGATCCCGTCACGACCTGGGAGCCAGACAAAACTCAGTGAATTTAGCCTTCTGTCTGCATTCACTGAAGTCTTGCATTCTTGAACTAGCTTGGAGGTCGTAAGAGGGTTCAGAAAGGCCCTAAGCGCAGCTTTGCTGTCGCTACAGATGCAAATTCAATTCACCTCCTCATCCGATTCCTCACAATATAGTCAGTTGCAATCAGGACTATGTATATCTTCCCTTGAAAGACAAACGCAAGTTTTCCAAAGGAGAAAATACTCGTATGTTGTCGTCCTCCAGAAAGACACCAGCGCCGCATCCCAGATGGGATTAAGAGCCACCCGAGAAAACTCAACTATATACCTTTCTTGACTCAAATTCTGGTCGAAACCAGTCTTGGGTACAAGGAAAGTCGATTTCGTGTTTTTTCCACAGTAGAAACTCTGGTGTCATGTCCATAAGACTAGAGCCATAAGACAGCCGGGCCGCAAAGTCATCAAAGCTCCAGTGCATGTTGTAGCAAAGATCACTTTTTTTCAAACAGACGATGCCTTTAATATGAATGAGAGATTCATCAATGCGTCTAGAACGGAATCAGGTGTGCTAGGGAAAGCCTAAATGCAGCCAAGACAGACCGTCGTTTGGAGTCTCGTAAACGTAACAATGACGTCTTTTCGTAAGAGCTTATTCCAACAGACAGCAGCATGAGATATAATTGTCTTTATCATATCCATATGGATCAGTGACAGGCTCGATGTCTTTCTAAACTTCTTTGGAAATGGTGATGCCTTTACGCATCAGATGAATTAAACCAGTCAGTTTCCTCCTTCCCGGAAAGAGAACAACCTCAGTTTTGAGAGGATCTACTGAAAGCCCATTTCTTGTGCACCAATCGTCGATCACGTCTAGGGCTGCCAGGCCGTTGGACCAGACAGCCGGTACACATGATCCAATAGACAGTACAGCTACATCGTCCGCGTATGCTCGTACATAGACCTCAGAAATATTGAGCGCTTTGAGCATAGAGTCTTCCAATGTATACCATAGGAGTGGAGAAAATACACCGCCTTGCGGGCAACACTTGTTTACTCTAGTCATCAAATATTGGCAGCAGTCATCTTCTTGTTCGCCAGCAATGCTTTGATCCTGAAAACTAGTGGTTTGTCTACGCCATGTTGTCTGGCCGAGTTACACATGTGGTCAAAAGTAGAGTTGTCGAAGCACCCTTAATATCGATGAAAATGCCTATCTTCCGAGTTGTTAGGCGTGTTGAATCACCGACAGAAAATGCATTCACATAGCAGTTTTGCACATATGGAACATGCTCTTCAACATGAAAGAAGTCAGGCTTACAGGTCTGACGCTCCTGGAGCGCATAGTCGTCTTTTCCGAATTTCGGTATAAAGGCTACTCTCACTGTTCACCAGGGTTTCAGTATGTATGCCAGTGCCAGGTTAGCAGTGAAGATTCTGTTCAGAGTTACCAGCACCTGACCTATACTTTTTTGTTACATAACTGGGTACATGCCATCGGTGTCAGGCTAGCTAGAATCATCATATGAAGCAAAAGCATGTTCAATGGCTTCATGCGTCACCAAAACCGATAAGATATACCAGCTACTGCATGTTGTGTTACTCTGCTCACCAGCAGCTTAGTTAATAAGAGCTGGTCGTGGGCTGGTTCGGACTAAGTTATCTGGGTAGTGAGTCTCAAGTATGAGACGGAGGGTCTCTGCTTTCGACTCAGTATAGGTGCTATCAGACTGACTTTCGCCTTTCGAAGATTTTGACAAGACTACTGGTTTCACCGACAGTTTCGATCTTTTCGCAAAAGTCTTTATAAGAGTTACTCTTCGAAATCTGAACGAGCTTCTTATATTCTTTTTGTTTCGATTTGTAAAGACTCCAGCCTTCCCCCAAATTAGTCTTAAGTGGCCAGTTTAAAACCTTCAGATTTCTTTACGAAGTCGCTGCGGATAGGCGCTCTACCAGGGAACGGGCGATCTGCATTATTGCTTACTAGCTGGACATGACATTTCAAAACAATTTGTGAGGGTGCCGTTCATATTGTGGACATCATCCTCTGGCTTTTGTTTTGTCTTGAACCTAGGTGGAGTACGGTTGGACTTGCCGATCTCCTTCTTAAATTGTGTCCATGCAGTTTTCGCGGATTTCCCTTCTTCGAGACATCGCATCTGATTCTGAATTAGACGCTGGACTGTTTTGTTGAATATACTCCTAGTCCACTATCTGTTCCAGTACTAGATTGAAGATGTTAGCTGACTGGCTTAAGATGTTCAAATATAGTGTTGGATAGGGTACTTTATTAAACATTTAGCGGAGATATGCCGCGATTAAAGACATAGGATCGACTTATTTGTAGAGATGGGGTATTCGTATACGAAGTTGACTGTCCAGTTACCATGGGCATCTTTTAGTGGATTGGTAGATTCGCCTACTTCTTTGGTAAACTTTTGATACTGAATCTACGAAGTCTCGGCATCGCGATGAGATAAAGGATTCTTACTCAGTTTCCCTTTCTTATCTCTGGTCATTCCAGACAAACTAAGCGTCCAATGTCCATTCACAATTTCGGTTCGTTGTACAGCCGCCCTAATATTTCGTCCAATTGATGAGTTCTCGCCATGAGATGACCCAGTCGCCAAATTTCTCCTTCACAACTTCGAGCGCTGCGTCGCTTGTGTGGCATGTAGCGCCGTCTTGTTGAAAACACAGCTCGGATATATCGATGTTATCGGGCTCTGACCACAGAAAATCGGTTAACATCGCTCTGTACCTGAGACCATTGAGGGTAATGGTGTCTCCTTCCTCATTTCGAAAGAAATAAGGTCCGATAATGCCGCCATGCCATAAACCGCACCAAACAGTGAATGTTTGTGGATGCATTTCTGCTTGGCCGAACACTTGTAGATTATGTTCGCTCCAGTAGCAAAAATCTTGCTTGTTGACATAGCCACTGAGTTAAAATTGGGCTTTGTCCGAGAAGATGATTTTTTGGCCAAAATCCGGATCTCAAGGCCAACATTTCCAGCTCCCAATTAGCGAACTCACGACGTTGTCTATGGTCGTCCGCCTTCAATCCGCCTTCAATCCGGCCTATACGGATGTAGGTCCAAATCCAACGGCAAAATAAGACTTGTTGACTTTCTGGCAATGGCCAAATTAGCTGATCGGCGCCGAATGGACATTTCTGGGGCTTCTTCGATACTGGCCGCTACGGTGGCTATGCTCTCTTCATTTCGCATCATTCTCTGTCTGGTCGGGGGCTTAAGATCCGAAAGAGTGTACTCATGCTCAAAGTTTTCCACGGTGGGACGAATTGCCTTGCAGACTTAAACCATGACGGCGACTGGCCTCACGATGAAATTCACACTGCGCCTTTACAACTGAGACGGAATTTCGATATTATTTTTCTGTTCAGCAACCGTAAAACAATGCATGATGAAATGGCACACCTTACTGAATGTTTTGACAGCTGGATGTCATTGGCAACTTTGACAGCTGCTGAAACATAACAATTGGAAAAATAATCATTGCTATGAAGCTGCTGCAAAGCCAAGTGCGAAGGCGGTGTATGTTACCGATATGTTGAAGCTATTCCTTACTTTTAGTTTTGGTTTTGGCACATACTCAATGTTAAAATGTGTCGTCTTTGTGTATGTGATCCAGTTGGAGTTGCAACTGGAATGTTTAACGTGCGTATGTTTCTAATTGATATTCTAAGGGTGAAAAAAAATCAATTTATTGACACAGTAAATTCGCTGGACTTGCGATTTGTTAATGTCGTCAACCCCACTCATTTTCAATTTGACAAAATACCCTCTTTGATCGATGTTTTTCTTGTTTGCCAAATGGGCTTAGTAGGGCATTATGACCAAATTCCCTCCCCAGGATTCTCTTGCCATGATATGACTATATTGTTGTAAAGTGTTAGGTATGTCTCCTTGTTCGAATTTTCTTCCATTGATGTCGCTACTTTGTTTAATGACCCTTAAACAAGCGTAACTTACTATACTTTAGGTGGCGTAGATATAAATGTTCATTCCGACAAATTCGCAATGCTGTAACCTCTTTGATTTGTAAAAACAAAACGAAGTATTACCAAACAAAGTTTAATTCCGATAAATCAAATCCAGCGGTTTGGAAACCTATTAGCCAAATCGGCATCACCAAAACTGACTCTGACAACAGTAACATTGACCTTAATGAGCTTAATCGAAAATTTGTCAATGGTACACCAGCCATTAGCAATCAAATTGACTTCTCATTTTTTGACCCCTTTACAGGGAACCGGACACTTTCTGTTTTCAATGCGTCAATGAGACAACCGTAGATGAGGATATTTGGATAATATCCACCCTAAATTCGTAAAAATTCTATTGCCTCTTCGTTTTTTTTTATAAAGTGAAATGACCGCTATTATCTCCGAAGGAAGGAAGCAAGCAAAAGTACTCCCGGTTCCCAAATCAAGAAGCGCGCCAAATAACTCCGATTACAGGCCAATTGCTATCCTTCCTTTCCTCAGCAAAGTGTTTGAGAAAATTATTACCCAACAAGTGAAGATCTTTCTCGCAGAAAATAATTTAATAACGAAGCGCCACTCTGGTTTTAGATCTAAGCACAACTGCACCACGGTCTTGTTGAAAATTTCTGATGATATAAGCTCTACAATCGATGAAGATATGATGTCACATCTGTTTTTGCTTGACTTCTCAAAAGCATTTGATTCAGTAAACCATGACATTCTCTTGTATAAATTAAGAAATCAATTTGCTTTTGATGGACATACCATCATATGTGCCAACTTGTGGCATCATATCTTAACAATCGGAACAATCGGTTGTTTATCACGGTGACAAAAAATCTTTGAATCTGCCAGTGGCTTCCGGTGTGCCCCAAGGTTTTATCCTAGGCCCTCTTTTGTTTACGTTATTTATAGATTATATTTTCAAAAGAATAATGTATTGCGATTATCATATTTATGTGGATGATATTCATTTATATAAAAAAGCATCCAAGTCTTTCGTGTCCTTCAGTGTAACTGAATATAACACAGACTTTCACTCTATATAGAGTAAGCCCAATAAAACAGTACTTGCCCAGCAAAGTAAAGATGAAACTAATCAATGCTTTTGTTTTGCCCATTATACTGCACGAATGTGAAGCCTATGGAAGCTCAGATTCTTAGTCCTTAAGAAAATTAAATGTTGCATTTAGCAACTGCGTAAGATACATATTCGATCTAAGACAGTTTCACCAACCAAATTGCTGGATGTTCATTGGATGGACTTTTGAAATATAGAACTGTTCTCTTATCACACAAGATTATTTACTCTAAAACACCGAGTTACTTTTTCGCCAAAATAAAGTTAATTCGCAAACACAAATTCCTGATGAACAGTCTTCAATTTTTCGTCCATGCAATTCGCCTCTGGCAGAATCTTCCCATTAATATCAAAAGGATGAGCGTGGAAAACCACTTCAAGAAAGAACTCTTCAAATATTATGCAAGTTGCAATTAGCGATGTGATGTCCTATTTAAGTATTTTTTTTTTATAATCAATACCACTATCCTACTTCTATTCCTTATTCTTACCTTTCTGTAATCTGTTGTTGTCTTTCCCTTTCTCAAGTAAAGGATGTTTGTTTCTTAAGAAATATAGAACCTTTCAAAAATATTCATTATGAAGAGTGATTCATGACATTGTGTATTGAACACGACGTTAGGGATAATAGCATCCTCGCCTTCCATTCTATAACTTGAATTTAAGACCACTTTTTCAAGCATTTGGGGCTCTATCTTACTAATACCATGCTAGATATTGACTTCCAAAGCCTGCATGGTGTATCATCATACACCAATGACTTTATCTAGCCTCCCACGAGTGGGCTCAAACGCACGATCTCGGTAGCCAATTCATTGCCCCATTTCACGATGCAATGTTGTCGAATCAGGTCATAGTAAGCCAAGTATGGGATTAAGCACCATCCTTCTGGAGCCACATATCATCCGGATCAATGTGATTCATATTTTCGAAGAAATAATCGCTGATCATTTTCTGGTAACATGGGCCAATGACTTTTTTTTGAAATTTTTGAAAATATACGACCTATAATGCCATCATCGTGAAAACTCCACGAGAAAGAGCAGTTTTGTTGCTGTGATTGTGTCTCATGAGTCTGTTCGGATGTAGGAGTATCTCACTTCAGAAGCAACAATATTGCTCCTTCCCAGGCCCAAAGTTAGCCTAGTCACTGAAATAAGTGTCGAATTCAAGTTGCTTAGGTGCTTAATCCGCAAAGTCCAGTTGCAAGCCATAGTCTCGTGTCTCGTAGGTCATGCTCCAGCTTGATCTTATATGGATGTAGGAAGAAATCTTTTCGCAAAATTTTCCACATAGTGGACGAACAAAGGCCAAACTTTTGCGATCGATGCCGAATTGACTATTACGAATCGTCCACCAGACTTTCACTCACAGCGGCTACAATCTCTTCTAATCGCACATTGGCTTTCCGTCATGTAGACTGTATGTGGGGCGAAATTTATCCACAACATAACCATGATATGGAAGTATTCTTCTATTCATGATAATTTGCCAAACTATACTGAACATATGCGTTCTTTTCAACATTTCACCTTTAGGTAAAACTTCTAAATGTTGTTCCTGGAATAGCAGGCGATGTACTTCCTTCGTCCTTGCTCGTAAGAGCCGCCGACTGTGTTGTTCTATGCCGCGTCGCGAGATATTTTGGTTTCAGCAAATTTTCTGTTAGAAACAATATTCCAAATATCTTCGGTTTAAACTGGTTAGAACATAAAAATGCACACGCAAATTTGTACGTGACTTAAGTTCTGTCACTACCCTATCTACGTCATTACATTACTCTTGTAAAGCACTGAACTTATACATAGCATAATTTGTAGTGCGTGTACTCGTACTTAATCTTAAGAAGGCAATTTGTAACCGAGTCATCTAAATCCTTCGATCTCGATTTAATAGCGCCATGGATCATGCCTTCCTTCTAAGTTCTAAGAACGTCAGCAGGAAACGTAATCATGTCTTCAAGTATCTACATACGAATATGTGCCAGGAATGGCTTACCTTTGGAAAGCTGCTTATGCAGTCAGCAGCAGATCAAACGACATTAAATTTTGCTTACCACTGAGCAGGTGTGGCCAGAGTTAATGAATGGAGTTATTAAAATAATTCGATGTTTACACGTGTTTGGGATTTTTAAATGAGTGACAAGTTGAACATGAGTTCGGCGGGTGTTCTTTATTTATTTGCGGAGTGTGCCAATTTGTTGGGTGATACCCGAGCTTGTTGCCATGGAAAATTGTTACTTAGCATAGCTTAAAAGGTCGATTTTTTACAGAAAGAATTATTAGAAAGGTTCCAACAATATACTCGTATACTTCGGGTGGTAATATGGAATGGCAGAAAAGATGTCATAGGCGATGTTCAGTGGACTTATTCCCTTTGTCGGAGCAACCAAACCGTCTTTTTTATTGTGGATCACACAAACGATGATGGAGTTTCATGCATCGGGCAAGCTTTTTTCAGACCAGGTTCGCCATCTTCCAAGCATAGTTCACACTAATTTGCAGAAGAAAGATTCATTTTACTTACGTGAAATCCCAAAGCGCATTGGGTGTAGAAAAAGCTGGTACTCACCAAAATCTAACCTCACTAGTCTTGGTTACAATATAGAAGTCATGGAATTTTTTAACTCAGATTTTCCCAACGAGAACCCATTACCTTTAGCAATGTTTGACTGTCAGTAAATTCGAGTACCGTGGTTTGTACCTGTCCCGAAATTTGTGCATTTAGGAAAATACTCAACCTGGAGGACACTTAGCTTAGGTTAGGTAAGAGTGGCTAAGTGAGAGTAAGAGTACAGAGTAGGTGGAAGACTGTCTGCTCCTCCTCCTCATCCATGCAGCTTCTGCAGAAATAATTTGCAAAGACACCAAGCCTTATAGCATGCTTGACTACAAGACACTGTCCATTGATGACACCTATGATATATGTTTCCTACTTAGAAAGACCAAACTCATAAAGCGATTCAGAGCCAGCTTTAGCGAGACCTGTTTGGTCGCTAGACATGTTGACCCAACAGTCCACTTAAGGTTTGTTCTTTTGATAGCATCCAGCTTTACCATTATTTTGCACCCAGCGATTAGTATACCGATGATACATTTTTCCGGTACAATAGGTAGGTAGAGTGGTTCCAAATTTGGCGAGTACGTCGGTCTTACAATTCGCTGGAAAGTCTTTGTGGCCCGGCACACAAAATAGGTGAATATTTGAATGCTCTGCCATCTACCTAAGAGATGAATGGCAGTTAAGGGCGGTTCTAGAATTTAGTGAAACTAAGTCCACGGAATTGACAGCGGCTTGACTATCCGAAAAGATGTGGATATCGCTTGCAGATTCCACTTTCTTCTTCGGCCAAAACAGCACTTCTTTAATCGTCGAAATTTCTCTCCGAAGACAGAAGGAGAGGCTATTAAGGCTATATTAAGGTTATCTGAGAAAACATCACCACCAACCCCGCTATCAGTCTTAGATCTATCTGTACAAAAGTGGGTTGACTTGTCATCCATGAAAGCAGCTTCCTCCCAGAAGGATCTAAAGGTGAAGCTTACATAGAAGTTTTTGTCAAACCAATGTTCGGGCATAGTGTAATCGATGTTATTTGGAAGGATTCCTAGTATACAACGAATATTAGCGTACCCAAATAAATTATTTGTCCACTTTGTAGTTGCTTTAAGGCGAATAGCTACAGTCGCAGCTACTTACCTGCTGAAGGTATCGACCAGTGTCAAATGGAGTAGAGCGTCGGGTTCCGCTTACGCATAGACATGTTGGTTTTTGTACTCTGCTAACTTTGCATTTTGCGTTGATTGCTTTATCTAAGGCCGTCCACCAGACAACCACCCCGAAGGTGAGTATCGGTCTTATAACCGAGACGCATATCCAGTGGGTTATGCGAGGTTGAAGGCTCCATTTGCTCCCAATGACTTTCTTCCAAAAGAATAAACCGACTGCAGCTTTCTTGACTCTTTCTTGAATGCTAGGTTTGCAGTTTAGTTTCCTATCAAAAATGGGACCCAGATGTTTCGCTGTTTCGGAAACGTATAAACTGGTAACGTTGATTGAGAGTGGGGCTATGATTGGAATTTTATATTTCCTGGAAAAGACAATAGGTTTTATGAGGGTTTACTCCCAATCCACCGTGATTTGCCAACGGGTTACTCTCCGAAGATTTAACTGAAGGAGCTCTTTAATAGCATTAGGATACTTAACTGAGACGGCAATAGCAACGTCATCCACATAGGCAATCACCCTACTACCACCCGCTTCGAGTTATATCACCAGTTCATTAACCACTAAATTCCAAAGAAGCGGTGAAAGGACACTTCTGCTGTCACTACTGTCACTAGCAGAAGCCCAACCCAGTTTGGAATAAGTTATCTGCCTGCAGAGTTGGTAGTGCAGTTTTGATTTCGGATGTACTGACGTTGTTAAAGGCACCCTCTATTGTGCCTTTGTGCCTAGCAACCATTGTGTACTCTCTATATTATAGGGATCGTTCGATGTGGCTATTCAGTGAATGTAGAGTCGTTTCCACCGACTTTCCTTTACAGTAGGTATGTTGAGCCGTAGGCAGAAGTCATGGATCAATTTTAGATCGTATATGGATATCAACCAGTCGTTTTACGGTTTTCAGAAGGAAAGATGATTGACTAATAGGTCTGAGGTCCGTTGGGGCAACATGAGAGCATTTTCCGGCTTTGGGAATGAAAACTACATCGACTTCTCTCCAGTGGAATGTGGATAAGTTCTACACAGCTCCTCATGATATTTTCTAACGTAGGCAGGATAATATCTGAGAACCGTTATAGCGCGGCAGGTATTTTACCGTCCAAACTAGCGGACTTGTATGGTTTGAAGCTATGCAGCGTCCAGAGCAGTTTATCTCTTGTAATCAGACCATGAACTTTGATCACGGCTGCAGTTATCATGTTTTGGTTGCTACTGCGCGATACCGCAGAGATTTCTGTTATTTTGTCACAGAATGACCTCCAGGATTATCGCTTTGTTCAGTTTAGTTCTCAGTTCTTTGAGGGATACTTTGTATGCGACTTTTCTTGTGCTTTTTGTAAGATTCAAAAGTTTTGTGCAAAGGTTTCTAAGCGGTGCCAGTGCTGATTTCCATCAGTGTAGCCTTTTCTTGCCTCTAGGTTGAATAAGAGGGCAGGAAGCAGCTATAGCCTGACTTCGAGCCAGGGCTAATTCCTTAACTTCCATGGTGTGACGCATGGGACTTAAGAGGAAAGACACAAAAATAGTGAGCCGAGGCCTTTTTGGAGTGATGAAGATTAATCTGGAGAAACCGTGTAATTACTACAATCTACCACAAGAGCCTCCACTACGGTGGTGTTCGAGTGCTCCGATTCTGAACATGTGGTCAAGAGCTCATCTTCATCCTCTGATCGATCTCTTTTTAATTCATTGTGGGTTTCCATTTCCGACAGAATGCCAGAGGAGGAGACCGACGGCTTAGTTGTCGCCTTAGATGAATTGGAGTCATCGCTATCCATTTCCAGAAAGGATATCGACGCTCCAAGATCTTAGGTGAATTGACTCGAAGCCGAAACGATATTCAACGTCGATTCCTCCGATTTGCTCTACGTGGTCTGTCCTGGAATGACCCTTTAATCTTACCTCCGTCTCAGGACCACCTCAAACTTATCAATTTGAATTCCTTAGAAGAACAATATAACGAGTAGTTCACATTCTTTTCATTCATCGACAGCTCTCAGGTTTTATCGACTTCGAATCCCTTTACAACCCCATTTCTTTCAACTCTGACCCAAGTTATTAACGTTATCGTCGCCGGTCCACCGCACCTCCTATGGTTCCAACGAACCCACGTATGCTGGAACGTCAACTCAAACATCACCGTTTTCGGTTTCGACCGCTGCATCTTCCGCCTTAAACTCGATATCCTTACCCATCCCATATAGTTTATTTCAATAAGGTATATACTGTTGCGGTAAAATTTACCACAACAAGCTGAACTCTTTTTCCTTGAAACCTCGCTTCACTCCTTCGAACCTTTCCCTTTGTAACAGTTGTTCGTCCAAAATTCTGAGAGAGTGATGGGCAGCCATGGGCGCATCAGCCATCGGTGCACTTTCTCAGCATCTTGGAAGGACAACATAAATAGGTACGACGGACGGTAAAAAAAAAATATAAAACTCGAGGAAGAACCCCGCAGAGCAGGCGGACAGTTTGCTACAAGAGCGCAAGGAAAGCGCTATAGGTTTTGGTTTTGTGCAAGGGTCCATCACGAAATAGCCGACCCTTGTCCCAAATGATGTTTTGTCTCCCCAATGGGTAGCCTCCAGCCTTAAGTAGAGCTAAGGCATCCGCTCCATCCTTCCAGCTCCTAACCCCTTCACCTTTTGACTCGCCTTGTCTGTTATGTCCGTTGTCGCTTTGGAGGAACGTATTTGCGAAAGGTACCTGTGGATTCTCCCAATCCCGGACTTCTGCCTTTACGTTCTTCGGAAGTGACAACCAATAGGTCCACACGGGAAAGACAGAGCCAGGCGGACGGCCTGGAACACTCTGAACATATGGCGGTCGGCCATATTATTTGGACTATACACCTAGAGCCAGATGGGCGGTCTGGAACCCTCTTGTAAATGAAACATCTACAACCCGCACACGTTGCCTAGAGCCAGGCGGACTGCCTGCAACTCTCTGCAACACACACCACACAACACACCCATAAAAACAAAAAAAACAACCACAGCAAACGAAACAGAAGACAGAAACAAAAAAAAACGAATAACAAATTGTACAATGAAAAATAAAACATAATTAATGTAAAGAGTAAGACGCTATCTGATATTCACTTTTCTCCCCCTTCAAAATCTGCACGGAAGCCCACCGGGTCCACCTTTCATTAGGGAATTTAATTCGAGAAAAGTTTCCTTCTTCCTCCGTCACGTTTCAAAAGTTTAACCTAAGATCCCTAGATCCTGACTTAGTTCTCCATTCGAAATCGCAAATGAATAGAAAAGGAACTTTCTTTGTCACTTCGACTTACTTCAGGATCAAATTCGGAGAAAGAAGGGGTTATTTGAACCCAAGACAACTCAGGGGAAATGTTCACTCAGACCAAAGGAAATCCCCAGAATTCGGAAATTTCCCCGAGGATCTGGGTAGTCAAAGTGGCACACTTGAGTGTATGAAAGAGCGGTCTAGAGGTGCCCCAAGCCATGGTTACACGCTCCAGCTAGGTAGCGGAGCGCTGTACACATATACCAGACATTGGGCCCGCTAACCGAGTAGATGTAATGCACGAATATGTGGGTGGGTGACCAATGGTCTGAGTGGACATAACTCGAATCAGGGCAGCCATTTCTTGGTTGACCGCAACGCTGTCTAGAGGTTTTTTAAAAGAAAAAAAAAAACAAAGAGAACTAGATCCAAGTGACAAAGAAAGTCGAGAAAGAAAATTTAAACAACAAAACAAGAAAAAACATTTAAGTGCCAAGCTAAAGGGAAAGAGGACAGGATTAGGGAACCACAGGGAGAACTGGGAAGACGAGGAGAGAAGGATACCAGGCAAAACTAAGTATTGTATAGTCACAGTGTATAGTGAGATCCCGGTAGGCTTCCGCCAACGTGAAAAAAAAAATTTATTACTCCGTAATAAAGGCCCGTTTGCCTTTCACGAGACCCGCTAGAAAAAAAATTAGTTTCAATCGTTCGGGAAGGCGGACGATAGCGGCCCACTCTTGAGCGGTTTCTACTACGGTAGTTTCAACTGTCTGGTTTTGTAAATCGTTTCTACCGCTTAATTTCTTTGTTCAAAAAAAAGTCCGATCAATAAAGTACCAATTTATAACGTGACTTTCGACTTTTGTTGTGTTTTGCCATCGTTTTAAGATTTCGCAATTCCTTCCAAAAAAGATTGCGTGGCGCCTACGGACACATTTGTGTATTTTAATTTTTTTAGATCTGCGACTTTCGTATATTTTTATTTCCGTTTTTTTTTAACCATGAACCCACCCCCAGCTGAGCAGCCGAAGGTGGCAGCACTCCACCTGCTGCCTGTTGCAAATTTCCCTTTTTTGGTTTTTTTCGTTTTTGGCGTTGCAGTCCGCCATCACCGAAATAACCACAACCTGTGTGGTTTGCGATCGTTGTGTTGCTATTATTTTTAAAGTTTGATTCCAGCCGGCAGACCGGCTACTGAATATACCTAGTCATTATAAAAAATTGCAACAACCGCGGCAAAATAAAAGTGCAACAATACTAATAGCTTGGAGGGAAGTTAAGGTGGTTTTTATGCCTAAAGCTGGCAAACTGGGGCATATAACAGCAAAAGATTTCAGACCAATAAGTCTGTCAGCATTTATGCTTAAAACCCTAGATGATAGGAAAATCTGTACAAACCGCCCTGCACGAGATGGTGGAGAAAGCAGAGAATACTCTACACTTCGGTGAGTTTGCGATAGCCGCCTTCCTCGATATTGAAGGAGCCTTCAATAAAATGCTCTAGTAGGCGTTAGCATTGAAAAGGGTATTACAAACTGGGTTTGCAACATGCTTGCAAGTAGGAAAATAAAATGTTCTATTGGGTAAAGCTCTGTTAGAATGTCCGTAACCAGGGGTCATATCCCCACTCCTGTGGGTGCTGGTTATCAATGACATCCTCACTCGAAAAGCTTCGTACAATGGGTATAAGTGGCACGGTATACGCAGATGATGTGGTCATAATAGTGCAGGGAAAATACTTAAATATTTTAGCGACATTATGAAGGTTGCCCTGACGACGATCAGTACTTGTGCAAAAAGTTGTGGTCTTAATGCCAATCCTTTCAAAATGGAACTGATTTTTTCACCAGAAAGTACAAGGTACCGCAATTCAAACTCCCAAAACTCAACGGAGTGGAACTGTCCCTTGCGGACAGCGTGAAGTATCTGTGTTTGATTCTGGACACCCAGACTGAATTGGAATCTTAACGTAGTGCTCTTTTTATCTGCAAAGGAACGGTAGGAAAAATTTGGGACTTAAAACCTGCTATGGTGTACTGGCTATACTTATACGGTGGTGGCAAGATCCATGCTTTTATACGGCACACTTGTATGGTGGGAAGCAACAAACAAGAAACTATTTACGAAAAATTAGCGGCGGTTCTAAGAACGACTTCCATAGCCATTAAAAGTGCGCTCCGTATCAACCCCACAGCAGCATTGGACACCTTTCTGCACCTAACACTGCTTGATTTACAGATCAAAAAACGCTGGCAGCAGTGCGATACGGCTCACTAATTTGAGTCACTTCAAGAGCAGTAGTTTTGGACACAGAACGGTCCTAGCGGAGCTACTGCCAGGCAATCCAATTCTTAAGAATGAAATTTCTTCCTTGGTCGACTTCGACATTCCGTATGATATAATACGAGTATAGTATATCCGGAAATGGAGGACTAGGAAAACAAATGCAATAATCAGGTCAAATGAAGGCTCGAAAACAGAGGTTCTGGTATTTTCTCAGAAGACCCAGAACTAAGAGTGTCTATGAGGCTACCGGATGCAAGCAGTGTCTTCCAATCAGGGGTTCTGGCTGTCCTAAGGGCGGCTGAGCTAATGCAGATGAGATCAATATCCGCTATTTACATCGACAGCCAGGTCGCACTCAAGGCAATGGAATCAGCCAACGTCAACTATGATACAATCAGGGGCTGTCGCACAGTACTTAAGGCACTATGCAGTCAGAAGGGTAAGGAAATGAACAAGCGGATGAGCTTGCACGAAAAGGAGAGCTACTCGACTATAGTGAGGTTGTTAACATCAAACCACCCCTTCTCATATTGAGGGGTACTATCGAGGAAAAAATCACAAAAACTACCATCCTAGGGTGGTCAGGTCTCAAAGGACACAGGGTATCCAAGACTCTTTGGCTGCTTTTTGACAGCAAAATATCCAGGGAGTTAATAAAATTAAACAGGGATAAGTTTAGGACAGTAGTCAGTAGACAGTAGGAATCCCGACAGGGCACTGACTCATGCGGCAACACGCAAAAGGGACTCAAATTCTTAGATATGGATATTTGCAGATTCTGTGGTGATTTGCAAGCTGTTGAGGACATAACAGATATACTGTGTGAATTCGAGGCAATATCGCGTAGTCGAAGGACATTTTTAGGGAAATACTTTTTCGAAAACCTGATGGAAATAGACGGCATGAACTCCCTTGGCTTTTGCAGGGAAATTGGGCGTTTCACCAGGCCGACAGTTTAGATTTTTAGAAGACAAATTCAACTGGTTTCACAGGGATTTCGATGGGCATATCCATCATACCCCTGTTTAACCTAACCTAACCTAATCTTATTTAAATCTTAGTGTGAGCTTGTGTTAGGGCGAATAAATGAGGCTTCCGACCCAATCAAATTTATTCCTAGCAGACACCGATATGTGTTGCCCTGAAGTTAGAAGTCTACTATAATCAGGGACAGCAAATATTCAGAGAGATCCGGGAACATTTAGCTGGAAATTAATGCTGTCTAACTATCAAAAACCTAAGCAAGGACCTAGACAGTGTTAACCCGGGTTTAAGTCCTAATCGATTCTACTCTGAGCCTTTTCTGTGAACTCACTGTGGCCTGGGACACAGCCTAAAATGAGCATATTTAGCCTTTAAATTACTTAGAGGTGGTGATGTGCGTTCAGCCAGATCTTAAGCACTATGTGACAGACGCAGATGCTTTCCATTCTACACCTGCTCTTGGCAATGTACTTCATTGTAATCAGGATTTCATGTGCCTCCGTTTGGAGCACAGGTACAAGTTCTACATATATTGGGTCTATAACGTGCGGTTTGCTAAGAGATGGCGTAACTTGTATTATTCCACTGTTATTATTCCATTGGAATATGCGTTGGAAAGCTACTGTCATTGTACGTCATTTCAGTATATGTCATTCATTTGAAGCGTAAACAACAATAATTTTTTTTCACTCAAATTTGTCGAACTTTGTGCCTGAAAAAGTGTTTTTGCGGGGAGTTCTTCTTCATTATGAAGAATACTGCTGCCGAAAGTCATCGTATTTTGGTGGAAGTTTATGGTGAACATGCGCTAGCTGAGCGAACGTGTAAAAGTGGTGATTTTGGCTTGGAAGACGATGAACGTCCTGGGCAGCCAAAAAAGTTTGAAGATGAACAACTGGAAGCATTACTCTATGAAGATTGTTGCCAAACACAGAAGAGCTCGCAGAATCTTTGGGTGTCACTCAAGCAGCCATTTCAAAACGTTTAAAAGCAGCTGGATATATTCAAAAGCAAGGAAATTGGGTTCCACATGAACACAAGCCGAGAGACGTCGAAAGGCGGTTTTGCATGTCCGAAATGCTGCTGGAACGCCACAAAAGGAAGTCATTTTTGCATCGGATTGTTACTAGTGATGAAAAATGGATCCATTACGACAACCCCAAGCGCAAAAAATCATATGTGAAACCCGGCCAACCAGCCAAATCAACGGCAAAGCCGAATATCCATGGCGCGAAGGTAATGCTCTGTATTTGGTGGGATCAGATGGATGTGCTGTATTGTGAGCTGCTCAAACTGGGTGAAACCATCAATGGACAACGCTACCGATCACAATTAATCCATTTGAAGAGAGCAGTGGCCGAAAAACGCTCGGAATATGCGACCAGACACGAGGCAATAATTTTCCATCATGACAACGCTCGGCCCCACGTTGCTATTCCGGTTAAGAACTATTTGGAAAACAGTGGATGGGAAGTCTTACCCCATCCGCCTTATAGCCCAGACCTTGCTCCTTCTGACTACCATTTGTTCCGGTCGATGCAGAACGCCCTCACTGAAATACGGTTCACATCAGAGCAGAATATCAAAAATTGGCTTGATTCATTCTTGGCTGCCAAGCCGGCGCAGTTCTTTTGGGATGGGATCCACAAATTACCAGAAAGATGGGAAAAAGTCATAGCTTCAGATGGGCAATACTTTGAGTAATACTATTGTACATATTTGTCTTAAATAAACGTTTAAATTTTGAAAAAAACACGAATTAAGTTATATACCCAGAAGTTTTAGGTTGTTCTCCCTACAGACCACACTTCCACATCCTTGATCGGTTCTGGAGTTTGAATTCGACTTCATTCTTTTTCATGATCCGATTCTGGCCGAAGCCTGCGTACATGGGAAGTCTAGTTCTTTTTGTGATAAGCAAGTTTAACCTTCTTATTCCAATTCATTCACATCATTGTCGACCTTCAACCGCAATATTGCGTGTATTCTTCAACAGATTTCAATGTCAATATCATGTGTAACCAATTTTTCCTAGATTTATACGCCTTTGCAGATCAAATCTCTTGTACCTATTTAGAACGCATTATTTTTTCACCACAAAATCAAGATACCTCCATTTCATATCCGTAGGTGTTTACGTTCCCTTTTGCTATTGCGGACTTCGTAAAACAAAAATTGCGAAGCTTCTCTTTTCATCGGAATACTTAATCTTAAATTGATACGTTGCGATGCAATTTCCAATAAATCGATGAGAAATAACCAAAACAAAAACATCGAAAAAATAATAAACCAGCAGCCCCTTATTCGCTTTTTCGGATAGAGATTTTCTCAACAGAATCTAGAAAACATTTACGTTCCACCATTTCAATGTGTTGGCGCTGTTATTTGCAAATCTCTGAGGTCGATCGGTCCAGTAAACATTAACCAGATACTAAAATCATTTAATTCTGAAAAGTATCTGCTTACGATCGCATAAAAATTGAAATTCGCAAAGCGGAAGACTACAGTTTGGGCCAAATGTCCATCTGTAGATACACGAGTAGTATTCATACCTATTCGCTCTGTTTATCACATGAAGTCTATAAAAATGTGGGAAGCAAACCGCAGCCGTTAATCTGCCAATCAATCGATATATGCGAGTAGTAATAAAGGTCCTCCGCTTCGATTTGGTATCCTTCATGCTGGCCGGGGACGGTGAATACTTCGCCCCTGAACCCCGGTAGACAATGAGATTGTTTTGGCAAAAAAAAAAAGCTCATCTCTCATGGTTCATGATTCATGATTCGTGGATCATGGCTTCATCTGGCATGGCCATGTATCCGTATTTGCCGTGTGTGAATATTTTAAGAATTTACATTGCATAGAGGACCATCTGCGCGGCGTGAAATCGTGAAATCCTTCTCCCGATGAACTATCAATGCCACTACACAAACACAAACACAACATTGATGTGACTACCGTCATCGATATGTTGAATATACTCGCATGTGCTATCAGAAACGACATAAACGGAGGAGTCGAGCAAGTAGAGGAATGAACTTCACCTCATATGTTAGCGGAACCGTTGCGTTGCGAACTTTCGAATTTTCGGCTGACGTGTTCGATTAGTATCGCGCGGATTCATTAGATAAATTCGATTCGATTGTGATTCCATTGAAAGTTAAACCGTGGGCCTAAGGTGGCAAACCAACGCGGCTAGACATGCTGTTCGTTTTGTTCAATTCGTCTGTTGCGAATTCGAAAGTAGCAGAATGGAATTCAAGTACTAAATGACCAACGTGGCCGAGGGGCGTCAGATAAAGAGTATAACGTCACGATTGCTGGTTTACAATTTCGTTGACGTGTTATGCAATTCAATGCTAGGCGATCGCAATTCGAACTGTCAATAATAATTGTCAATGTAATTTCGAATAATGATCACTGCGGCGGTAGAGTTAATGACGGCAAGAGGCGCCGCAAAGACCATGTATTATGTCAGTCAAAGTCAGTCAATAAACTTTGGCCATTGAACTGATTGATGGAGCTGATAATTGATTGTGGGATTTGTTATGCTCTTGAGGAGATTGCTGGTGATTTTGGAAAAGGTGTATCTTTAAGTGGATAGATAGTAGTTCGACCGGGTTTCGAGTGGTAGGAAACAGTACAAAAGAAGAATTATAGTGGAAGGCGCGTAGTCGGTTTTAAGTGGGAGGTGATTCATTGAGAGAAGTTGACTAGGTTGTCAACTTATATAATCACACGAAGATAGAAATAACTGACGTACCAGATAGAAATGAGTGTTTCTATTCAATATTAAGAAATTCCATATTATTCCAGGAATAGATACAACTTTTTTCTGTACTAAAATGAAAAGAAAATAGAATGCAACAAGCTGAAAAAAACGTAGAACACATGCAGCCTCGTGCTTCAGAAGAATCTTATGCGATCTTCTTGTGTCCGAAGATTTTCATGTAACCAAACGCGGAACGAAATCAATCTGCATAGTTTTAATTGCCTAAATACGTACCTCATTGCGGTTGAACCCGGTCCTCAACCTATTAAGCTCTGCAGTTGACGCAGTCTTCTGTCAACTGTCTGCAGTTGTGCTCTCCAAGATAGTTAAGGTCGTGTTGCACTATCTAGTTCTTCTCCACAAGCTTCTTGTTTCGCTGCATGTGATTCTTGATATTCTCTACTATACAAATGGTTTCATTGTGGTGGCGGAAGAACTAGCAAATATGGATGTTAGCGTACGATTTCTATAGCATATTGAGCACAGCCACCGAGTCAATGCCTAACAGAGACATCGGGATCGTAATGAGGGACTTAAACGCAAAAGTAGGCGGTGACAGTACAACGCTCAAATATGTAACGAGACTATACGTCCTCGGGGAAATGATGACAATACTGACAGGCTTCGGTACCCCCAAGTGCGTCAAATGAATAAGGGACTACCTCTTCAACAGCCTGGGTTCGGAGAGCATCGGTGACCATTGAAATGCTGCGAAAATTGTCTTTATATTTGGGCATATACCACTTTCATAACAAGGTGAGAAAACCAAAGCATATTGCTGACAGTGACTACCGAGGCTAGATTTGATACTTATGGTAGTGTAAGACTCTTATATAACTCGGTTCCAATCAACCTGATACTCACTAAAACCCCTCTCTTGCTGTGTAGCTTTAATCCGCTTAGGAGCTCAGCTATCATTACTTCAAGGTGGGGGCACTGTTCGGATTCTTGGACCTCTCGAAGGAGTAACTAGCAAGCTGGTGTCTCAGACTAAAAGATGGCCAGTATAGATACCCCAAAGGGTACTAAGGTCTTTTATAGATGGGCTTCTTCTCAAGCCTCCCATAGCGACTATTTGTTCTTATATTTCACCCTGCTAGAAACTCGGAGGAATCAGCGTAGTAGAGATATGCATCGGCATTGCAGCTCGGCTCCGCACTGACCTGTATCTAAGTGTGAAGTGACGAGTCACGCAGGCCCGCTTACCCTCTGCTGCACCCTTTATTACCGACTGAGAGTAGACACCCACGGTTCTCCATGCAACCTCGTAATTCAATATACCAGGCCCAGCTAGCGTTGTTGATATCAGCTTGAACAAAAAAAGAACGGATGCTTGGCGGTATCAACCCTCGCAGGGCAATCGTCGTATCTGAGGAATGCTTTTACCGGCATCCGGTATAGATATGTGTTGAACTGCCCATGTTCGGAGAGAAGCTAAGTAGCTGCTAAGGTAGTAATTCAACTCACATGACTTCGCTCCAGCTTACCCATGACCTTCTCATCTCATTCCTGCAGAACGCCACTTTATCCTTTCTGCCGCTATCTTATTCGGTTTCTGGAGACAGAAATTTCTCTCTGCACTCCCGAGCCAGTAACATGACGAGCACAGTGCTCGCAATCATCATAACGGCTGCCACACGGTGATCATACGATAGGAGCAGACGATCCGGAGAGAGCCGACACGTTGTACAAAGGTAAGACGCTTTCGGAGACTACGTCTCGACAGGGCAACAGCCCACAGCTCGACAGCGTACAGCAATATGGAGGTAGAAAGAGACATTAGTAACCTTCATTTGACCTCTCTCGGGCCGCGAAGTGCACCCCAGATATAAGTCGTGAGTCGACCTACATTTCGAGGTGGGGAAGAACTGGAATCACGCGGTCTACCGCACCAGCAAAATTCACACGTAAGCCTCCCCTGAACCATCGTTGCTTGGTGCTAGACAACCATCTCCGTTTTTGGGCCGCCAGCTAAAAGTCGTGTCCCAGCAAGCAGTCGCCCACTCTTGCAGGATTGAGGTCCTTTATCTCAGGCATGGTACGACTCGAGCTGTAAAGAGGTTGTTATGGTTAGAGAAATGTTTTTTTCGATCCTATAAAACCAACCCGACAGAGAAAAACCGAAAAAAGTTGAAACAAGCCTGGAATGACTGCAAAGTTTTTCTTAAGTATGGTGAACCAAAAATTGAGGCAAAAAATACTACAGTGTCCTTAAAGTTACAAAATTGTTGACCGTTCGTCAGAAATATTAGAAATTCTACCACATCTGCCATCCCAATGCTCATTTATTTTCTGCTTTCCGCACACTTTGCGGCCAGCTCAACAGTTCCATATTGCGCTTCGTCTCCTCCTACACCTGAGTGCATCGAATCTTCAATAGGATGAACCTACTGTCAGGCAAGAGTATTTAGCTTTTTCGTCAATCCTACTCTCTAGGATTCTTTCCGAGGATATCGAAAACAGCATTTGTCCAGCCAGTCCCTAAAAAAAGCGAATTTCCTTCTCTCTCCTCCTACAGATCATTGCACGTACGTTCCTTCTTTTCAAGGTCATGGAAAAGCTGATAAACCGTCAGCTTATGACAAATGTCAAAACACGAAAACTTCTCAATGACTAATAGTTCGGTTTGCGTAGCAACAGGTCCACAGGACATGCCATCTCACCGAAAAATGGGGCCAAAGCATACATCAATCTAGCGAAAGCAAGATAGCTGCACTTGATATTTGCACTGGATATATCTAGGGCAATTAACAAGGTTTTGCATGAAGCCCTTATGTCGAAAATACTTCTTCAATGGATCAGGAATTACCTTTCGGAACGTTCAATTCAAGTTTCCTAGGATGATTTCAAATCTGATATTCACAAAATAAATACTGGTCAGCCATAGGGCACTGTTCTTACTCCGGTACTCTTTCTAATTTTCATAAATGATCTCTTGTCTGCTGATATTACTCTCTGCTTTTTATATTCGTTCCCGTACTCACGCCCGTGCTCTTCGGCTATTAAACGGGAACGACAGCGTTTAGCTCAATAAATCCCGGTATAAACAGCATCACCAAATAGAGTGGAGTTTAATGCTTCCGAAACACAATGCGGTCTGCTGTCGTTGAAATCTGAACTCATCTAAGCCCAGCCATTATTCATGAATCGCACTTGCATCTTCGAAACCGGAGAACTTTCCAGTTTCGGCATGTGTGTCAATGACAACCTACGTTGGAATGACCACATATTTGATGTCACCAAAACTGCTACGAAATGTTTAGGTTTCCTCAAACGGTCTAAGAAATATTTTTCCCTGCCCAACGTGGAGTACAATGCCCACATCTGGTCAGGTGCTCATAAAATCTCTCTGTACTTGCTAGGTAGGATTCAAAACCGTACGAAAAAACTTGTAGGTGGTTCTAATATTACACAATTAATTAACACCATTGAACACCGACGTGATGTCTCCTGGCTTACCTAGCTCTATCGTTATTTTCACCTACAGTGGTCCAATGAAACTTCCAGTAGCATTCTGCCCCATCAAAAACGCAATCCGAACACCCATCAAGCTCCGAATGCTCATCAATTTACCCTCAAGCCCACTTTCGGATGTACGTTGGAATATCGTGATTCTTTGCTAAGCCGTACATCTTGCTTATGGAATTCCCTGCCGAGCTATTTATTTCCTGTGTTCAAACATTCAAAACAAACGTACATCGGTACGCACACTTTTTCCTTTTTAATTTCCCTTCGCCTGCGCTGTGTGCAAACATTTGAAGGGTACCTTAACCCTATGAGCGCGCGCTAATTTAAAAAAAAGCTAAAAAAATGTTTTATGGTTTCTCTCACACTGACATGCTTGCTTGACGATTACTCGAAACCTACTTGTCACATTCAGGCGTGATTCCGCATTAATGTTAATGATGAGCCACTTAAAAATAATACGATGGCTGGCAATACCTCGCCCGTCACCAACTTCCCCACTCGTTGAACTTAAAGATACACTTGGTTGCACCAGATGGTGTGTAATCTTTAAAAGATACTAGTAGACCGGGCTACCAGCATTCGCTAGCCTGATTGCTCGATTCCAAGAATACGCCTATGTACTGGGCCACAGTCTACACACTTCGACCATTCTCCCCGCTGCACTGGACTGAAGCTAGAAATTACTTCGCGGGGCTGGTAAGCAATCTATGCTATGCCTCCTACATATACTTGATCCGCAATTCATATTCTTTCGATCCTTCGCAGCTTCCTTTGCATATTTGTTATGATTGTGGTTGTGCGAATCTCCATCAAATTTTTTTCTGACCGCAACCGTTCGCCACTTATTTATCTTCGGTTTCCTAGAAAGCGTATGCGCAATGGAATGTTCCATGCTCTGTGTCTTCTCCCTGATTTTTGCAGTCTGGGCAAAAAGATAAGCTATCGTGCCCGAAGCGTTACCAGATAGGAACTGCGTAAGGTGGTAGTGTCCTCAATGTATCCAGTCTTGGATTTTCAGTATTAATTTAAACGTCCATCTGTCTTTTGGTTTATTAGTCCAACCCGCCATCGACGTAGTTATTGACGCTACCTTTTCATCAGTTTCAGTTTTTATCATCTTGATATCGTTGGGCTCGTACAAGGATGTCAATGCGGGCGAATACAACTATAACAAAGGCGGCTTCGTCTAAGATGGTTCGAAAACCGTTAATTGTCCATAGCGTGCAGAGTCTGTATGTTGAGGATAATCTCCTTTTAGACTCCTGCATTCTTAATGTCTCTCGCCAAGACTGCGGCGGCATACAGAAAGATTGATGTCATTGCTTTGGATACTAGAATTCTTCTAGTGTATCAAGGTCCACCGATATTAGGCAGTATTCACGACGGACCTGCCTTTATTTTCGAAGCTTTTTCACACACATACTATATTTGTATGATGTAACCGAATGATTTGGTACTGTAGTTTGTTGTCCAACATACTCGTAGTTCCGTTACCGATCAGAAAATTCTCGAATTCAATGGTTTCTTCGATGTTATGGGAACAGCTTCGGTTTTATGACCGGCCAACTCCAATCCGATGGGAATGAGCCAATCTGTCATCTGAGCGATTTCTTCGTTTGTGGCTGATTCCACTTCATCGATCTGTTTGGCTACTCGAATCAAATTCTCTCCTGGGAAGCGTTAGTTGAAAGTCAACGTAATACATTATATTCCATAATAGTTGCCCTACCCTGTGGGACTCCAACAGTGACTTTAGAGTATTGTACGTCTTTCTCGGAATTGTACCTCAGCTTCCTGTAGTACGGTGGGTTCATTCTAGGAAGTGCCCTTCTAAGGAATAACCAGCTCGCAGAGTTAAAAGCCTTTTTAACGGCCAGCTTAACTACTGCACAGTACTTCCTTACGCCGTAGAGTCATCGTTCTCTCTCGATAGCACTCTTTGCGATATCGAGTACCGCTCGTGTGGGGTCAAAAGATTTTTTCTGAAGCAAAATTAATTGTCTGTGAGGGCTCCTTCATTTTCTGCCACAGCTAACACTCTATCATAAATTATCCTCTCATGAATCATTACCATGGTGTCCTAGAGTCAAATTGGGCGATAGGAAAATGGCTCACCAGGGGGCTTCTCTCCTTTGGTAGGAGAACCAAATGCTGGTTTTTCCATCTCACGGGAAAGGTTCCTTATTCTAAACAATTTTGCATTGTTGCTATGAAAAGGTCCGATCTCTTTTTGACAGCCGTCCTTATTACTTTATTCGGGATGCCGTCAGGTCCATGGTCTTTCCTGTCGTCTATCTTGCCGAATGCCCTTAGTAGGCATCGCCCTAGGGTGATTAGTTCGTTGTCCTCTGGACTGAATTCTTTTGTGATTTTGCACATTGCGGCTGACAAGGTGCTCTACTATGGATGCCACCATTTTCGAGAATGTTATCCAAGGGGTCTTATAGCGTTTCAGTTTCGGCATCACTATTTTATATGCTGAACCTCATGGGTTTTTGTCGACTTCTTAACAGAGACTTTTGAAGGATGTGGTTTTACTCGCCAGTCTAAGAGTATCCAGCCGTTGTTGGAGCCGAGCCTGTAATCATTTTTCCCGGAGTTCCTTCATTTCATCGTTCCACCAGTAATACTGTAAGACCAACTTGATATTTCCTCTTCTAGGCATTGACGGATCGCACCCTGCTTTGATGATAGCTGTGAGATTAAACGCACTTATTTCCGCTATTCCACTTAGGGTCGAACTACCTTTTAACATCTTATCGAAAGAATTGCTATCAAAGGATCAATCATTCCATTTTGGGCCCGTAAGTCTTGGGAGACGGCCCGGTTTCATTTCCTGGATCTCCATTAATACCGCCTGGTGGTGAGAATATTCCTCACTGACCATCCACTTGATGGTACCTAGAATACCGTTGCTCGCAAAGGTGATGTCGACGAAGGAGTCTACTCCCGCTTTCCGATAGGAGTTAGTCCTACCTACATTAACAACACTTATAGTTGGGGTGCGAATGAGTGCAGTAGGGTTTGGTCTTTTATAAGATTAGAGAGTCTGCTGTTTCACTCTGTGGCCAAGTATTAAAGGAGATACATGTGGGGTTTCTAGAAGACGCTGTCACTTGCACATAGCGTGTTCTAAAATCGACATATATATAGGAGACGTATCGCCACAAATTGCCCTGCCAATTCGTTCGATTCAATAGCTTTTCTTTGAGGATACATTAAATCTTTGCTCTACGTCAACAAGTCAGTAAGACAAGACGACTTTTGGGCTAACGTTCTACGTTGGAATTTCTGGAATATCCCAAACATCGTCATAGTTTTGAAATTCTTCCGTAAATTTCTCGCAGTTTTCGGGTCGTTAGCGTCTATTTTCATCAGGACAATATTCTGACAGTTGGTACGGTCCTTTTAACATATCTTCTCTGGCATATCGATCTTGTTGTTCACCCCTACTGTTGAAAATAAAAAAAAACCGCGACAAGAGAGCAAATGCGTTCCTCAATTCTGATTGCGGAACTGCAACACAAGGCTCAATATATAAAACTTTTGTAACAGCGAACTACAATATATGTCCTACTATTTATATAGTGCCCCACTATTCGATTAAATAAAAATAGGTTAATTAAAAAAATGTTTCCCCTAACTTAACCCAACTCCGTTTCTAAAAACTTTAATGGACAAACCATTTTTAAACTCTTAGCTGAAATGCAATTAAGTTTGGTGCCTATGGGCTTATGGAAATTGATGCTCCCGAAGGGTTACAGATTATGCGCCTCAGTTGTGTTGCAGTCATGGGGATGAAAAGTTAAATGGATTGCCTGGAATTGCAACTGTTTTATTTCATGCCTCAGGGGTTGTATTACATAGAGCAAATAACCTTCATGTTGAATTTGTTTGTGGAACAAATTCTATTATGTTTAATTAATTGTTTATTTTTTCTGTGTAATACAACTGTTACAGTTCTATAATATTGAGCATGTGAAAAATAAGAGCGGAGTGAGGACTGTTTTTATGTCGGAAAATACCACTCATACGAAGAACTAATCGATTGTACTAACATTTCTTAGTACAATCGACGCTTCAGTGAGAAATTGCGTGGATTTGCCACATCAGCGCCGAATACATGTGGACTGATGGAAACGTATGTCGGCACTCATGAAACCCAACAGCCAATGCAAACTTAAACCGGTGACACAGACAGTCCTAATGCAGATCCAGAACCTGAGAATCTCACCTACATACCTTGATTAAGTAAGCTAACAGATTATCTTATACCCTGTGACAGAGAAGCCTTGTATTCCCAAACTATTATAGCTTAGATGTCCTTAAGTGCGGCGTGAATTTCACTTTTCGACTTGACTTTCATTTTTCACAATACAGTTCATTGCTATCAGGATTGCGTATACTTCCGCAAATTTTCCTAACGAGAAGTGATATCTAACTTTGTCGTCCTCTAAAAAGACATCAACGCCGCGTCCTAAAATGGTTTTGGAGCCATCCGACTGCATTCCTTTCCAATGTCAGATTCTGAAAGAAGCCAGAGAAGTCGGCATCATAGCTGTCATTGCTATGGCCATCAAATCAGAGTCAAAAGATATTCAGCGCACAAAGTCATCAAAACTGCAGTGCGTGCATACCAAGACCACTCATTTTTAAAAGAAGGATGACTTTTCGAGCGCAGCCCTTGATATAAATTTCAAGGGAATGGAGAGTTGTCAGTGCATTTAGGTTAGAATCTTCCGCGGATGTATTTGCAAAGCAGTTTTGCTCACATGGAGCTTGAGCATGCTCCTTTAACGGTCGGCCTCCACTTAAGGCGTCATACATCTGTGTCACGGCCATGCTTTTGGCTGAGACTCGGTTGGATTTGTTCCTAAACTGAGGCAAGTTTCGGCACGTTTGGTCGCACTGCTTAGCTCGTCGGATTGAAGTGTGATTTTGAAATCTCACTTGACACACAAAGACTTAAATACATGCCTGCTGTTGCATCTTTCGATACGCAGAGTCGGTAGCTTATGATGGTGGAGCTACCTTGGGTATGCCCTCAACCTTGTGAGCAAACTCATCGCTTTTTTCATCCATCTACCCCTTTGCAGTGCGGATAACCCCTTTGCAGTGCAACATGGCACTAGGTGACGTGAGGCGCTGCAGAGGAGCAAAAACGAACTCAAACTTCTCCCAAGGAAAAAGTATGAGTCCGAAAGACGCGAAGTTGAGAAGATCGAGAGACGCTACTGTAAGAATAAGGTTCGGAAATTTTACCAGAAGGTTAGAAGAACGTGTCAGGGGAACAAAACCCAAACCGAAGAAGCCTGCAAAGACTACTAAACATCGTAGTTGAAACGCAGGAAGTGTTAGAAATTTAGAAGAGCTAATTCTGCGGACTACAAGGTAGTATGCACCATTCTATCCAGACGAAGGTCGCGAAAAATCCGCTTACCAGACCAAAACGACGTGAAGATATGTTAGCTCTGAATCCGTTGATTTAGCCGACGAGCACTTTAAAGCTGAAGGGAATTATCAGGTAACGAGTATGCACCAGATCATACGTACAATTTGGTACAAGCTCTGAAGAGGAATTCAGTGATGACAACAACTACTTCCATGGGATAAAAAGACAATTGCGCTATAAACCCTATCTCAGGGGAAGGAGCTACTACATAAACTGCATACACTATACAGGACCCTTATTAACCCTGCTCTGTTGTACGGGGCAGAGACATGGGCACTTTCAAAAGCCCATGAAAGTTCTCTTAGTTGCTTTGGACGAAAAATTTTTCGTGTGATGCTCAACCGAGTCTGCATTGATGGGGTGTGTACAACGACATTAATCTGGTCAGATGGCTTTGCTTAAAGCGCTGAAGATGCATTCCAGTATTCTAGCCCGAAGGATCTTCGATTCTACCCCAGTGGCGGAGCACAATAAAGTAAGACCTTGCCTATGATGACACATGCAGTTTGAAGTGAACTTGGTGTACGTAACAGGACACAGCTGGCCAGAGATCAATCTGGTTGGAAAGACATGCCAATTGAGACCCAGGATCATCACGGTCTGCCAGATGTCATCAAAAGTAAAGTAAGTATGATGGTAGATGGTTGGGTGCTGTACAAATAGGGTAGGAACTCAGAGGTGTCAACTTGGCGATGCCCACCATTGCAACTGTTTCTACATATTGATTGCCCTTATTTTACCTCTAAGTCGTAACCATCGGGTACTGATCGATGTCCAACCGGACTTGACTTGCTAAACTCATAAACGTTAGTGCTGACCAACAGACAAAAATAGGAGCACTATAAACGGGATAGCGGATGAATTCCCCAGATGAAACCATCGGTGAAGTAAAATCTCGGAATAAAGCAAACAGAGTCTTCGAAAATAGATGGCGGCAGATGAACCAACGGCAGCTCTCAAATCTCCGAACGGGAATCTGGCTTCGGTCTAACCGGCTCCTAATCCAAGGGTTTCTACATATAATGAAACTTTATAAAAAATCTATAGTTACGACGCAAGAACAAGCCTCGGATACTGACAGATCTACTGCTGACAACGACGGCAAACGAAATAAGGACAACGAATGTCGGATCTGTACGTGGAATGTTAGGTCCTTTAACAGGCAATGTTCAGCCGAACAACTATCGGAGGCCCTGGCCTGCTGCAGAACAGATGTTACCGCTGTCCAAGAAATGCAATGGAATGGGCCGGACAAAATGAGGATGACAAACTGCGACATCTACTACGGCGATTGTTATTGGCGGTAAGAGTAGCACCTACTTGGATACGAATTTGTTTTATAGGCGTGTTAACGTCTCGAAACTATCCATATTAAGGCTAAATTTGCCAACATAAGCCGCCCTCACAGAGCAGAAATATGGTGACACAAAAGACAGCTTCTACGAGCTCTTGGACAAGGCTTACGAGCAGTGCACCACCTATAGCATTAAAATTGTTCTCGGTGATTTTAATGCGAAACTAGGAAGAGATGGAATCTTTGGTTGCACTGTCGCAAAGTTTAGCCTTCATGACACCACCTCCGATAACGAATTCGGACTAATTGACTTTACCATGGCGCGCTCGAGTCCCCTTAATCGCATAAGAGGCATTAAAGACTAGCGGAAACATTATCAAAAAGCCATGAGAGGTATTGGGTTTCACTCGGCCACCACAATGAGTACCGACAAGCACATGTAACTAAGTAAGATGCATACAAAACGCTACATAGAAGAACTAGCGCTACTCATGAACTCCACGATCAGAAGAGGAGAGACGAATACCGGCTTCTCAGAAGGAAAAAGAAAGCGCGGTGCAGGAATAAGATTCGGAAATCTTACCAAATGGTAAAAAAAGCATGCCATGAACAAAAACCCGGAAGAAGATTTCTGTGGACTGTATAACGATGATGACGAATCAACTACCGCTGTCAGGTAAAATGAACCTTTCAACTTGGACGATAAAGACCACCAATTCCGTCCACCCGACTTTGATGAAGTCTAAGTTTAACCTCAACAAAGCTTCTGAAGCGGACGCCCTGACTGCCGAGCTCAGGCGACGACTTGGTAAGGAGCATACACCAACTCATCTGTAAAACATGGTCGGATGAAAGTCTGCCTGATGAATGCAATCTCAGCATTGTTTGTCGGATCCTCAAGAAAGGAGACTCTCCGGACTTCGTCAACTATATAGGCATCAGTCTTCTTAACTTCACCTGCAAGATCTTATGTGCCGTGTTGCGTGATTGTGGGGCTTCAGTGTGTGATCAGTGGGGCTTCAGGCCAGGAAAGTCCACCATCTACCAAATATTCACAAACAGCAGGTCTTGGAAAAAACCCACGAGCTCCAAATCGATAAGAACCATTTAATAAATGTTCATCGA